>CM032450.1:30015287-30351740 GCA_019049505.1 Pachyrhynchus sulphureomaculatus | reverse complement strand
TTCGCATAGAGTTGAAAATTGGTCTTAAATACACTGTTACAAATTACAACAATCCACCTATCCTAACGTCTGCTACAAATTTATATTCAGTCAAAGGCCAAAAATACCGGTTTTTTCTTTGTTTCCGCATTTTTCTTGTAAACGTTAAGTGTTTTATCGTAAAAATAGGGTCAGACAAAAGTTGTCGATTCATGCAATCTCTATAAAATATTGTTCTTATACTTTTTTTCCTTACAAATCACCATTCCCTGAGATAGCGCGATTTCAAACATAGAAAACTACTAATATGCACCTCTTACGCGGCCTGTATACGTCATTGGCGTTCAATATAAGTAAAAATACGGAAATATTGGTTTGTGGGATTGACACACACACGTACAAATTACATGAATATACACTCGGTCCCTAATTCGGTTCGCCCGTATAAACTTGAGCAACATTCTGTCAGCTACTCATTGTTTAAGTGGGCGACGGGGGTCGTATACCTGCCCTTTTTTGAAGGACGTAAATGAAATAACTACTTTTAGTATTGAACGTTTCTTTGTAGCCGTTAAATAATTTTTAAAAAATGTCGCACTTTTGGTTTATTTGTAGTAAACCTTTGACTGAAAGTGAAATTGTTGTTGTTGATCGTGAAAATGAAGACTTGATTGATTCAAGTGTTGAAAGAAATGATGGGTTTCTTGAATACCTGAAAGACAAGCAATCTGTGACAATCCATGGGCAGTGTCGTAAAAATGTACACTCGGAAAGAGTAGTATTGCTGCAGCTAAAAGACAGTACGAGATGGAACAAGCCAGTACATCTACGATTAGTCCACCTTGTACTAGAGTGCGAGTGAGTCGGTTTTTTGTTTTGAAAATCATTGTTTATTTTTGCGGCGGTGAAGCAAATGAAGAGGCTGAAAAGAAAAAAGCGCAGAATGTTCGGCCGTAAAATTTATCATGTTGCTACACTTCCATTTAAATATTCTATTCTGAAGGTAGCTCGGGCTCGTTCTGATGACGTTAGCAAAAAGCTGTTATATGGCACGGATTAAAGTATGAATATGATTTTAGTTGCTGCTGAGGCAAAGCACCATAATGATTGTTATAATTTTATTCCTTTTTGAGATCCACCACGGGGGTAAAATCGGTCGTCCTGAAGATGATTCTATTACTTGACGATGGAAGAAATATTTGCATACACTGAAAATTAGTGAGGGATTGTCAGTTTTCATTGGAAGAATTAAAAAAAATATTTGCAAAAATCCAGATATAAGATAATAGAACAATTAAGACAAGATTAAAGTTAAAGTATAGTAATAAAATTATTAATAACAGAGAAACAAGGAAGTTTAACATTTACCTGTTTTAATTGACAATCCTGACGATATTTTAAACAAAGTTTGGTATGACAATAGAAAACAAAATGAAGAAGAACGACAGCAGACGTAGGATCGGCGGAAACTTTTGATATTTTATTTGTAATAGTATATTTAAGACCTATACCAATTTTTCGGCTCTATGCAAATTTTTGTAAAGTTAAATGTCTATTTTGACTGGATAATTTATTAAAAATCGATACAGCAAAATGCTAGCATTATATGACAATTTTCAATAAATATTTTATATGTTACACTCAGTTTAAACTTACTGCTATCAAAAATTCTTAACATAAACAAACACCATGGGCAATTTACTTTATTGTCAAACGTACATAGCTAACTTCGGTAAAGTCAAAAAAGCATTATTTTTTTTCCCTATTTCGCACAATAATACCATAAAATAATATATTAGAGTTTCTAAAATTAACAGTTCCATAAAAATTGAAAAATCATATACACTATTTAAAAAAATATATAAAGTTTGTGTCAAATATCAAAAATGCCATGCATCATTATTTAAACTTTTTAAAACCTCTACATCTTTTGTATTTAATATTCTTTCCTAACCCTTCAAATAAGTGAGCTAGAGGGTTGGTTCATTCAGAATAAATAACCCTGTACATACAAGGTGACTAAGCATTACTCTAAGAGAAAATCACAGCAGTTTCAAGGACCGTACAGATATGAAAACTACTTTGACTTTGACTTCAACAAGGCTATGTTGGAGTGGCTCTTAAGAATAGTTGATATGTACCGAATTCAGGTAATATGGGACAGATTTTTGCATTTTTTTATAAACCTGTGCGGTTCACTGTAGCGATTAAGATTTAAAATATTCGTATCGTAAGTACTACGAAGAAAAAAAATAAGTCGCTTGGCGTGAATAGATATTTTTAACCTTTATAATGAAGTAGAAAGAACAAACATGAGTAAACGTGAGTGAGTTGCTAAGGAATATTCAAAAATAATATTTCTAGTGCTAAGTATCGACACTTTCTTCTAACTACTACTTCTGCTTCTACTACTAATACTATTATTCACATGTACACAACTCTATGGATTCTAGGTGTATTATGATGAATTTGTACTGCATTTGACTCTTTTTAATATCCAATCTATGCTCCGTCTCTAAAATGACTCAATTAAAAGCGGCTATTTCAAAATGATCCAGAAAATCTCACAAAGCGTATATCCCGGAGTGAATCCGGAACTAAACGGAAAGGAACAACGCGATGTTTTATAACGGAGAAAGGGTTCATTTACACAAATGAAATTATAATATCTTCTTCGACTAAGCGCAATGTCCCGTATAAATTTACTTTTGCGACGGAAAAATACTTATAAAAATATAAACCTTAAGCTTGCGTTAGTCGGTTTTACTTTAAGGCCGCTAACTCCGCAAATGAGATTGCTTTTACTATAAAATTTTAAAAATAACATTGCATATGGCGACCCATGAGAATAGCAATGTCTAACAACATTCTCATTTGGATTTTGGGTTATATCCTACGATTAACGATTGGTAAAAAACGTAAAACTCTGTGCCGCTACTCAAGCCGAAATAAAAATCCTTAGTATAAGCCTATTGATAAGCACAACTTGTTGCGAATTGTACATACCACTGAAGTTAGGAATCCTACCTTATTTCCGCGTCGCCTTTGATGCAAAGAGTTTACTTTCCACTTTAGGTCGTTTAAAAATTTACACGGAGTTACGTAGTACTAAAAGAATAATCCTTTTGTTTATGGTTAACATTGATTAGTGAAATGCAAAGCTTATTTTTTGATGTTCACTAAAAATGTATGATAATTATCAGTAAGAAACTCCGTAAAGTTGTTTTTCTTATATATATGACAGGTGAGACATACAGAAAAAATAGTCAACAAACATTTAGCTATCACTGATATTGATGACGAAAAACTTACAATAGACGAAGAAAATAATAGAATAACAACGCTAATTAACACGTCAATGAAATAATTAAAGCAAACTAAACTACGCAGGAGTAACCAAAATATTATCTATGACGCAACCAAGCTTTTAATGGAAAAACGTAGAAAACTAGCGAAGGAAAATAAAAGAGTAACAGAAGATTTTAAACAATTGAATAAAAAAATAAGAAAAGACATAAGACAACCCCAAATGCAAATGCAAGAAGAGACAATTAATGATAGTAGTATAGAAAAACTAGGGAATGAAAATACTAAAGCCAAAACTGAGAAAAAAAGAAACATATACATATGCACCTCGCAACAAGGATGGTATAGTAATCCATGACAGAGACGAAATTCTAAAAAATCGTAGAAGAGTTTTACACAGAATTATACAAATTAAGAGTACCTCAAGAGATCGAACACAAAAACACAGAAGATAAAAAAATACAAAACGTGTGATCTGAAGAACAACCCGACATAACTACAGAAGAAGTAAAAAAGACTATAAAGCACTTCAAATCCAACAAAGCTACAGGAGATGACGAAATCTCAATAGAAATGATTGCGGAAGCGGGCGAAAACCTAATATCAAAAATAATAAAACAACTAAATTTATGCCTAAAATCAGCGGAAATATCCAAAACCTGGAAAAACTCTAATGTCATATTATTATATAATTAAATAACCGGTTAAGTGCAAGTTGAACTTGCGCAATTAGTGTTCCCTACGTTGATTGCTTTTAAAACAAAAAATTTTGTTGCGGAAGTATAAAATGATCAGTGACTTCACAGAACACACCCCAAATGAGTTTTCAACAAAGTTTGTTTCCAATCTTTACTGAAAACTGATAACCTTTAAATTTTTGTTTTTTTTTATACCAGATAAATTATTATAGGTAATGCACTCGTGATAATTTTCGTTCAATCTACACCCCGTGGAAAATATTCCAAAATTTTTTCATAATTTTTTGATCAGTACTTTTCGAGATAAGGGGGGAACAGCGATTTTTTAAAAATAATACAAAGAAAAGTGTACGCAAGTATTACTTTATATATATATATATATTTTTTACACTCGTTTTTTCACAAGCTTTCATTTGACACCACACTTAAAACTATATGGCTCTGATGAGGCCATCAATTCCTATATTATTACCAAATTTCAACAAAGAGTTTCGGAGAAAATCGGGTGTGTGACAGAGAGACAGACGGACAGACAGACACCGAAGTCATCTTATAAGTGTTTCGTACGGAACACTAAAAAGGAGAAAACACAAAACTTGAGAATTATCGCCCATTTAGTTTCCTGTCGCATATGTATAAAATGCTTACAAAGATAATTACTAACAGAGCGGGTTTCAGAAAGAGCTATAGTACTAGGAATCACCTATAACATTGAAAATCTTAACCGAAAAAGCAAATTAATATGGATTCCCCGCGTGTATGGCCTTCATAGACTACGAGAAGGCATTTGATAGTGTCGAACACTGGGCATTGTATAGCGCATTGGCAAACAGCCGAATGGACAACTCATAAAGCAAATAAACGAAAAGGCCATGGCGACATATATCTTACACGCAAAAACTAATTCGGTACCACTTCGAAGAGCAGTGAGACAGGGTGAAACGATCTCTCTGAAACTTTTTACCTTAGCACTTGAAGACGTGTTCAAGAGAATAAAATGGCCAGAAAAGGGAATAAATGTGAACAGACAGCGTCTAACTAACTCGTGCTACGCAGATGACATCATGCTCCTCTCAAACACGGTAAGCGACTTACAAGAAATGATTTACGACCTTAACAGAGAATCAGCCAAAGTCGGACTGAAGATGAATCTAACAAAAACAAAAATTATGTACCCTGGCCCGGATACAGCAAATGTAGTCGACAATACCCATATTGAAAGAGTGGACGAATATATATATATATATATATATATATATATATACATATATATATATATATATATATATATATATATATATATATATATATATATATATATATATTCGATGAAAGAATAGATCTAGAAGAATGAAAACTGGTTGGATCGCATTTGGAAAACTATCCTTTATTCTCAAAAACAAAAAAATTGCTCAACGACTTAAGACAAAAGTGTTCGACCAATGTGTTCTACCGGTTATGACGTATGGAGCAGAAAATTGGGCAACAACAGAGGACAACATCGAAACCATAAGAATAGCGCAGCGAAGTATGGAGAGATCTATGTTAAATATAACAAGAAAAAAAACAAATTAAAAACGAAAAGATCAGATCCATCAGAAAAGTGACAGACGTTGGTGCCAAAATCGCTCAATTAAAATAGAGTTACGCGGGACATGTCGCAAGAGAGAATACAAATAAATGGAACCGCGAAGTCATCAAATGGAGACCGTATGAACATAAACGAGAAAGAGGACGTCCACCCATGCGCTCTAGTATGACGACTTCAAACGAGCGGCTAGATTGAATTGGATTAGAACAGCACAAAATCGCGAAAGATGGAAAGACTTAGGGAAGGCCTATATCCAAAAATGGACTTAGAGAGGCTTAAGAAGAAAAAGAAGAAGATGGCATACATGGGGATGCGGCACAAAATATCACCCCCGCTATATTCTGCCTGTCGTAGAAGGCGAGTAAGAGAACAGCTTAGATGGTAGATACCCAGAGCCTACCAGGCATCGCCCGGTGTGAAGTTGCTTCACATTTCGTGGCTATGCCAATGTCCCCGAACGGTGGGAAAAGAATAGCATGAAGCTTCGAAGAAAAATAGCCTCCCTCTCGAATCTCCGAGTGGGGGTGATTCGGGAGCGTGAAATCACAATTTTAAAATAGATTTTTGTAACAAGCGACGTTGATACTTCAACATAAAGTCAGTAGACCAACAGGTGCAATTAAATAAGCCTCATGCACTCGCTCTCTGCCACATCAAGGTCAGTTCATCGACCAGCACAGTCAATTATTTCTATCCTGGGTACGACTTTTATTCTCGGTTTTAAGCGTGACTTTGGCATTTGTCTTTTGGTGCGAAGCGATCTCTCTTGCTAAGGAAAGGAGGCTCTGGAGCCCTGAAACTTTGATGTTGTTGAAAATATGACGAATCAATAAATTACAAAACGGTTTATCTGCTGCCTCTATTGACGACAAGTGATACTACCTTTAAGACACTTTTCGCTCATCTTGCAGCCACTATCGATCATTTAGAGATTAATTATCCAATTGTTCACAATATCAACTGACTTAAGTATTCAAATACGACTGACGACCAAGGTAGTGGAACAGAATAATTCTCAGGCAGTTGTGGCGTTACTCAGCTTAATGAACCAACACCGATCCCTGATCGAGAGTGAGAGTTCCCCAGTCTTTTTGACCTGTTCTTAATCGCCAATTGAGAGATTTAGGCCGTAAATCCGCCGCTGGGTGCGTCCGATCATAAACTGCTTTCGACATCGAATATCTTACCGATCAGTGACAGAAAGACGCCTCGCAAGAGAAACTCCTAGAAAACTACGAAAACCCAGACGGTGTTTTTTTTTCTAAAAAAGTTAACATTGCGGCATCCGGCATTAATATGTCGGGACACTCCATTCCTCTTGTGTCGTCACTCAAGTTGCTGGGCGTTAGCTTGGGACCAAATATGCATGAACATATTGTATGCATAGAAAAGAGAGCGTTTCAAAAGCTGAGAATATTATTTCGAACTAGAAAGCTTTATACTCCACAACAACTGGTAATTCTGTACAAAGCTCAAATTCGACCAACTATGGAATACTGCTCTCATGTTCAGAGCTCTACTCCCAATTACAAACTGCATTGGTTGGATTCTATTTCGAAGAGAGCTGTTCGCCTGACTGGAGGCCCAGAACTTACCAGTAACATCGATTTCTTGGAGAATCCAAGAACGATTGGCGACTTAATTTCTCCCAGGGCGGTGCATACTAGGAATGCATGTCGCTCTAATACTTCACATCCGAATGAGGTTCAGCTTGTCACTCCTCGTACAACCCTTTTTAAGCAGTTCGTTATAGGGGCAACCTCATCTCTTTGGAATGATTTGCCCAAGAATGTGTTTCCGACCGAATATAATTTACAGCGAATCAAGACCAACGTCAATCGTTCTTTCATCACACGAGTCGCTCCCGTAGCACTTTAGGAATTTTCCTACAACACGTGTGCTATGTCCATTAAAAAATACAAGACCATTTCTGCAGTGTTTATGTATTGACCATAAAGCATTCCCATTAATTTATTTAAGGTGATTGAAGAACACTCAATATCTAATTGAAAACCGTTGTTTGTTTAGAAGGATGCGAGAAAAATTTACTCAATGCACTGGCTTAATAGACCATTAAGCAAAAGCTGAAATGTCTTAAATAATAAACAATGCATTGAAGTGACAAATATTTGCAGCTATCGTTGAAAATAAACACATTCCGTATCTGCTATTTAATTTTTAATGTTTCCTTTTGAGAGAATTTGCGTTTTAATTTCAAGTAAAGTGTATTTGTTTGGAGTTGATAACAGAATTCTTTCATTAGATGCAAAAACATGTTGGGGCGCGCCCCAAAAAAAAAAGAGATTTCTTATGCATTTTTACTGGATTTTGCTATCTGTTTTGAATTATTTTTAAAGGTTTACATTATTTTAGGCAGAAAAATGTAAATGAGGGTTCGTCGATAGCATAGCCGTCCGAGCGTAACCTGCTTTTTAGTGTTTAATAAAATAAAATTATCTTAAAAATAAAGTTATAGAAATATAAGATTTATTACCAAAAATTTTTTTAATCTGTAGATCTATGTAGATATATAAATTCACAATTTACGATATATAAGTACTTTAATTACAATCAAAAACAGTCATCATCTTCAGAATCTGAAGACTCGACTTCTCTTAAATTGATAATTAAAGGTTCTATTTCCACAGTTTCTTCGATGTAATCGTCAAGTTTCCACATTTTATTTTCTACTTCTATAACATGTCGAATGGCATTTTTCCAATTATCCTCTTTAATCCTCTCTATTCCGGCGTGTCTTACGTCTTGAAGTTTGAACGTGGTGTTTTCCCTTGAAACCTTTCATTTGTGCCCAAATTAGCTCTATGGGATTCAATTCGCAATGATATGGAGGTAATCTAAGCACTGTGATATTCCGTTCCTTTGCCATCTCATCGACTGCGTATTTCTTGAACTGTGCTTTATTTTGTTCCGCAATTTTGAGAAGTTCCGCTTTTAACATACCATCTTTATGTTTGAGATTTTTGTCTCTTATCCATTGAAGAATATCAGCTTCAGGTGTGGGGCATTGTCTAATATTATAACTGATTCTGCTGGTATACATTCAATCATTTGTTGGAAGTAGTCCTCCCTCGGCCGTCATCTCCTCATGGTTAATCTTTAGTTGACTTCGATTCGAATTCCAACAAGCCATAGTTTTCACTACCAATATGTGCTATAATTAGCCTGCGACCTTTTCCCGAAGGGGGTTGTAATCCAGTTGACCAACCTTCCATAAAAGCTTGTTTGGCACTCTTAATGTTTTTGTCAATCCAGAATTTTTTCACTATATGTCCCTCATTAACCCAAATCTCATCTATATAAAAAATATTTCTTTCTTTGGCTCGAAATTTTCTGATTGCTCGTAGGTATTCTCTTTCTCCAACAAATTATTTCTGTTTTATCGATAAGAACAGATTTTCTATTGTGTTTTTCCCAACGAAAATTCGGTTATGAAGGATTTTCCATAATTTCCATTTTTTTAAATCTGGTAAGTCCTGGTCTTCTGATTTCTTTCAAAACTTTATGTAGTGTAGGTATTTCTTTCTTAATAAAAAAAAAATGGTGTATTTTTCTTCCTATTGCGTTTTTTGTAAAGTCTTCATCGATCTCTAAGGGCTCCTTTCCTTTGTGATTCGGAGTTCGTTGCAAGGACAGCGTTTTCTTTCTTTTAGAGACCTATAAATAGTTGCTGATCCAACTCCCGTCATGTCGGCACAGGTTTCCACAATTTCATGGACTTGACTTGTTGGCTGTTAATGCTCTAGGGCATCGTGGACGTTAAGTATCATTGTTTTTTCTTGCAGGGAAAATGAAGATTTACAGACCCATCGCTGTTCTGATTTGAATTAAGCATATTATAGGTTTTTGCTTTAATTTTTATACTTACACAGAATATTTTTTATTGCATACTTAGGTACTTAGGCACCTACCTACCGATAAGGACTTGTATTCCAATAGCTGCTAAAATCCCAAATATTTTTATTGTAAATATTATCATTAAGCTTTATAACACTGTAGATTTCTAGTTCTTAAGAATAGTTAATTGTACTCGTTTAGGCCTTTATCATACAAATAAGATTTTTACTTTCACAATTTATTCATTAAAATAAACTTTGAAATGCGTCGATTTATATAGCTTATTGTAAAGTTTGGAAGGCATGTAATAAAATATTTTTTAGAAAAAGGTCACTCTGTTGTATAGAGATAGAAAATAAAGGTGATTAAAACTAAACATGCAAATAATCGGTAGAGAAATATCGGACGCTTATAGGTCATGACATTTTAATGTTTATAACCCATATTGTGTGCTATCAACTCCAAACAAACAAATTTAAGTTTCAATTTCACAAAAAGTAGAGGCATAAGTGGGTCGTGCCTTTCCCCCCTGGCTACATAACAGCACATGCTGTAGTTGCATCATTTCCGATCTTTTCTTAAAACTGGACATATTTCTGAATTAAACACTACGAATTCAATTTTAAATCATGTTTGATATACTGATTTCAAAAAAAAAATGTCAGTTCTGACTTCCTAACAGTTTTTAATTACATACACTACAGAAATTTGCCCTTTGCTAAGTTACTTCTGCAATATCTGCTTTTTGTTATTTGCTTGTACGTGTATTATACAGAGTTGTCAAAAATCATCATAATGTTTTAGGCGAGACAAAAAAAGTAGTCAAGAATATTTACAATTTTAAGAAAATTCAATAATAGCTTAAAAACCTAAAAAGGTTGCCATGAAGGGAATAAAATTTTATGTACAATCAATGATCTATATTTTTAGCTTTATGTGAATTTTTGAGAATAGAAAAAAATCGCAAAGTGGGAAATCAAGTGATACGGTGAGTGCTTCAACACACAGGCTTAATTTCGAGATAGAAATTGACAAAAAATTTAGTGAAGTATCGCTTCCTGCATTATCGCACAGCGGTTCGCCAGGTGTCTGTATTTTTAGACTCGTTAAACGTTTTAATACTTTTCAATAATCTTCTCGAAATGCCATATCTGATACGGACGTAGGCAACCTTCTCGCCTTTGCTTGTGTTTGGTGCCTCTTTAAGTATTTCACAGCCAAAGGGGACCTACAGTTTTAATGCCGGTTCCGAACGACCAAAGTGCAGGGCATAATACCACGGGTGGTTTGCCATTGCCTTTCCGAGAGAGAGATCACGTTGTAAAGTTTTTTTTTTAATTATTATTTCTGAGTCGAGCCAAATAATACTCGCATTGATAGTTTTACCAGTTTTGAGCACATTCCTGGAGCTTCTCTGCAAATGAATGGTTTCCCTGTTGATATCTAACGCTTCTTTAATCATTTGCACTGATTCATTGGGATGATCTGCCAGGAATTCACGGACTCTTAGAATCATTTCTGTGTTCGCAGTCGATATTGGCCTTCTTGAACTTGTTTTTCTTGATAAGTAATCACTGCCATACACTTTTCTTGTTATTTTTATGGCAAGTTTTACGTAAAGTTTAATTGTAGCTCTTTATTCTATGCCATAATTTTTACTAGATTTTTTTTTTACTGAAAAATTAATATCATATCATCGTCAATATTTTACGGTGAATTTTAAAATTAGAATCGGAAAAAGATATCATATTAAATTTGCAGATGACTCCACTAGTTTACACTATACAGTACTAGCTTGAGAAATTAGTTGCTGCACTGTGCATACAATAATATCAATATTGGTTGGAAATAAAGAGGTTTAAGCCGAGTTGCTTGAAATTAAAAGAAGTTTGGGGTACTAATATATATTGGAACTGAAATATAATCATTATTATTCGCAACAGCAAATTACTGCTGCTCTTAAGAGAAAATTTATGATACTCCGAAAATTTCATTATAGGTATAGGGCGCCAAATTTCGCGCCAGAGCTTAAACACTCTACTGATAACACCCTAATATGTCCGTATAATTTTTTACGTATAGCTCTTTTATGTTCTCGAGGATCACTACATAAAGATTGTATCTTTTCTTTCGTATTTAAGTTTTTTAAGTGCACTTCACTAAAGATTTTATTTTTTTACTAGATGCATGTTTCCCTAACTATGTGAGCATTATCATTCACTCAATTATCGCTCCTTATGATGCTACCATGGTCAGCGAAACACACGTCGAGTACAAAAATAATAGTGTTGGGTATAGTGTTGTCCAGTACTATTCAGTAGCATATAACTGTTTCTTATTTACAGCGAAGAACCTTAAAGCAAAGTATGTGAAAATCGTTGAAAATGGACTGGATTAAATCAAGGGATATAAGATGTACAGTCTGTCAAGTAAGAACGTTTCCGCGATAATTCATTTTTGGTAGATGCGATTCTAGCGATTGAACAAAATATCTGTAGAGCGAACCTTTTGTCTACGAATGCATTTTAGTAAAAATATCAGTCGATTTCGAACTTTCGTCAAAATCACGTAAAATCCAAAATGAGTCACTTATTTGCACGTCAGTTCCAGGCAGTCTTTCTTTGTTCCCATTGAAAGGGGCCTAAAATGACACATTGCGCGGCCGCCGAATATATTAAAAAGTCGGTGTCGGTCGTGAAGAAGTAGGTAAATCGTTTTAACGAGACAAAAAAAAAGTCGCCGACTGGCCAAAACGTGGCTCGGTAGGCAAAGTCATGGGACCCGAAATTGACGCTGCGTCAAGGAGCGGCAAAATTAAGAAAATCGGGTTTGAATGTGTCCTATGAGACCATTCGACAACATTTTCGTGCTCGTGATATCAAATTCCGAAGCACGTTGAAGAAACCCTTGCGAGACGAAAATCACGTCGCGAAGCGGTTCGCTTGGGCCCACGATAAGATACTAGAGTGGCCCTCACAATCGCCGGACACCAATCCTATTGAAAACGTTTGGTCCCTTGTAAAGAGAAAGCTCAGAGGAAAGACTCTGAGGACTTTCACTCAGTTGTCTCGCGAGATTTGAAAAATTTACAGTCTCGTCGACAGCATGCCTCGAAGATGCCAGGCGATTATTGATGCAGGAGGCGATTGGATAACTTTCTAAGATAATTGCGCCATTGTTAGCACATCAAAAAATACATTGATGGCAAAACATGTTCTCGAAACACAGACCGTATGTCTAATTTTAAAAAAGTACTATATATTACAATAAATAATTATACGATTTTAGAAATTCTACTTTTAAAGTTTTCTTTTCTCTATTTTAATTTCTATTAGATCAATTCTTAGTATACATAGAAAGTTGAATTCAGTATTTATTTCAGAACTGCTTGTTTGCAGGGGAAATACTGGGTAAATCACGTTGCAGTCACTGTTGGTATTAAGAATAGCACAAACTACATTTTTATCCCGAAAAATATATACATTATTGTGAAAGAGGGATTAGACAAGGCGACTTGATATCCCTAAAGCTGTTCACGTTGACTATAGAAGATATGTTCAAATCGATAAGGTGGGAAAATAAAGGGATACTAATGGACGGTGAACGATTAAATCATTTAAGGTTCGCAGATGATGTCACTCTGATCGCCAACACGAACTAAGAATTGCAAGAAATACTGATGGAGTTGAATAACAAGCCTCGAGAAATAGGTCTAAAAATAAACCTCACCAAGACCAAATATTTGAACAAAGACAGTGAAGATAACAGCCAAGAACTGTCAATAGAAGGTGAAAGGATAGGAAAGGTACAAACATTCATATATTTAGCACAAAAAATCGAAACAACCTGAACTAAACTGACTTGGATAGAAGTGTCTCCTTAGCTTGGTCTGCGTTCGGAAGGTTACTATCTACATTTAAATTAGACATCCCAAATACAATAAAAGCAAGAGTATTCGATCAGTATGTACATGTCGCACTGAAACGTGGGCTTTAAATAGAAATATAATAAATAAAACTCTAGGTAATTCAAAGATCAATGGAAAAAAGAATGCTAAATATTAGACTGTAATGTAATACAACGCATATGTACATTAAGGTGGAATTGGGCGGGGCATGTCGCAAGAATGAATGATATCAGATGGACACGCCGTATAGTTGAATGGAGGCCTAGAGAACACAAAAGATGCAGAGGCAAACCAGACAAGATCGACGGACGACATAAAAAGATTAGCAGGACACGCTTGGATGCAAAAAGCAAACAAGAAAGCTCATTGGAGACAATTTGGGGAGGCTTACATCCGACTACGGATGCGATAAGCTAATGATGATGATGATGATGATTATTGTAACGTATTTTGCATAAGACTTATTAGAACATAAAGTATCCTGTATTGATTATATGTAAAATTTATCTATTAATAACAGAATTCGGCAAATCGATGAATGAAAAACAATCTGTAATATATTTTTTCTTATAATTTTCAACGTGGACAACTTTCGAACTACAAATTGTTTCTTGAAATTCGTCGTCATTCAAAGTAAGCCACATACCCAGTAAATTATATAACATTTTTCAAAATGTAAAAATTAAAAGAATCGTGTTACGAGTATATTAGTTAATCCGATGCATTTCACTTATACTTTAGAAATTATATATGTCATAAAGTACTTAAAAATAGGATTCAAGGAAACATATTATCCATAGCTGACGCCTGCTGATCACTCTGCTAATATATCCGTCTTGCTGAGGATTTTACAAATATTTTTGAGATTAAGACAATTGGAGCTACATTTTAAAATGCAATAACGCTGTAAAATGGTGTGTGACAGATCTATTTTACCAAAATACCCAGTTAGGAATAACGCTCTAGAGGTATTTAAAGTTGTCCTACAAAGCAATGATGAAGATGAGTTGGGCAGATAGAGTTATATGCAAATAAGAATGGGTTGAATCAAATTAAAGAAGAAAAACCTATGTGGAGAACATTACAGATAATATGATTAGACACATTTTGAGATTTACAGGACTAGAGGGAATTATAGAGGAAACAGCTAGGACAGACGTAAGTTTACATTACGATGCTCAAGATCAAATAGCAAACAATATATTTAACTACAACAAACGTCAAAATAAAGTTATATAACAACAGCTAAGAAGATCTGAAAATTGCACGTGAGTTTGCCGGGTGAGTCACTTGGTAGATATTAGAAGTAGAAACTGGCTAAAAAAAATTAACAAATTAATTATGTTATTAAAAATGTTTTAAAAAAAGTGAGCTTTTAATGTTTTACCAAAAATTGAACTATTGTATATTTTATTGTTAATTATTTTTCAAATCTGCGTTACAAAAATCAAGGAATATTTTTGTATTATATTGTGCCTTTCCCTGATTACTTATACGATACGTATATAAAGAATCGGAGGAATGCTGAACTCAGCAAAGATCTTTGTGGTGTCTCATAGACGGGATTTACGCAAAACGCCCTTGCTCACTTAATCAAAGAAGAGGGTCGCCCTGGACAGGGCGTTTAACATTTTTTCTTATTGAGCCGAGCTGTTACCAATTAGTGGTTAGGAATCAGAGGTGATCCTGAGTTCTATAGGGTGAAACAAACAGGGAATATGGCGTTAGTATTTTTGCTTAATATACTAAAACTGCTATATCTAAAAAAGATACAATAGATAAAGCGCCCCTTGATAATAACACGTAAAAAGAACTTAAAGAGGTTTAAAATTTTTAATTCAAAAACACTGTCCACCTAATGGTGGATGGAAAACTACTTATTGATACCTATTTGACCATTGCAGTTAGTTAACCATTCCATCATTGATGCTTCAAAATCAGCAATCACCAATTTTTTTTTTCTTACAAATTTATAGTAAAAAATACGTTAAACATCAGATATAGGTTAGAAATTACATATGACAAATACAGCATAAAAATACTACTGTTTTGTTTAAGCAAACTGCTACTAATTTTCACTGATCTTTAGTAATATCAATCAACTTAATTAAGGCTTTTGCATTAGCAATTTGCAATATTTTACGAAAAAAACATTTATTTTTGCAGCACGTTTCAAGATGTAACCAACACGTATTCTCTTTGACATTTCATCAATGGTTCTATCATCTCTCTTCAACTCACTTTAAAAACTCCCTCTTTTCTCTCACGAATTCCAGCGTTCATCAGAGCTGTGCCGATGGCAACGCATTACCTTTAAAGTTGCCTAGTCCAGTGATTTATCAAATTTTCAGTTATGTTGAAATTTATTAAAAATAAGTATTATGTGCGTCTCCAACTTTCCGTCATGCACCGAACAGTAGGCATCCATAATGGCAAATAAGTCTATCAGAATATCTGCATCAGAACAACAATGATCAACCACACTCACATCTACAAGGAGATACACATAAATGTATACACATATACATACATACGCATCTATATATATATATATATATATATATATATATATATATATATATATATATATATATATATATATATATATATACAATGGGCCAAGCATTGTTAACAACATGGTCAACTTGTCTTGGGAAAACCCCAGATCGGGTTATGATACTTGCTTTTATGAGGCTCTCGGTTTTGTGTAGGTTATTGATTTTTAAAGATCTGCTGTCTCAAGATATCCTACAGCAGATTATACACTGTAGTTTACTCTTGTTATTTGTCATATACAGCTTGTTTTTTTAGCTTTCGGAGTACTCGAATTCGCCAAGCAAATGCCTTTAAACTGCTTATACTTGTTTCTTAACTTTTCAATGAATATATTAAAAATTTTATTAAAAATTCGGCAATAATTAAGATCAATTAACAAATGGTGAAGTTAATATATTACATTCAAATGTCTTTTAACATCATTCTTAATTTTAAACTTGTTTTGTCGCTCTAATTTTTGCTAGGAAACATAATTGTTTCACTTCGGCTTTGAACAGTAACCAATCAATTTCCATCTTTATCCTCGTCACTATTTTAAGTGTTAATCATAAAAAAAATTTTATTTTGAAGTTACATAAAGTGTTCGCACCCTGTCTGTTGAAGTTATTCGACGTGCGAAAGTTCCGGAACTGGGAAAGTAGCAATTTCAAGGTCATTAGGGGAGACTTAATCCCTGTTAAGAGGAAAATAAAAGCAAAATATAGCGGGCAAGCCATTGGCATGCAGCTATTCCATTTTTTGCCTCTAACCGTTTCCTAAAACCGAACAATCGCCTCTTTAATGAATAAAATTATGAGAAAATATTTTAAAAATTAATTCACTTTACTTTCGCCTTTTTAAATTAATCTTTATCCTCAAAGGTTTATTGTTTTTTGTTCTAACCCAGTGTAGGCATTCTTAATTAAATTAGTTCTCGTAAAACTCTCATGTCCACTTTTTGGACAAGACGAGATGAGATCTACTATAGCTATGGAAATTCCACCTTTTTTTCTCAAGCATTGCTCTCTTTCACTCAAAAAGAACCTCCAGCCGCGAGTATGATGTTCCTTCTTTTTCTTCGAGTGTTATGTGTTATGTTACTTGTCGGCTATTACTTGTCCATTCCAGTCTTTACAATTTATCACAATATATGAATGTGAAACGTCAAAAAGCAATATAGTTTCTTAAAAAAATCTCATAATAATAATTAACGCTACAAGCATTTTTATTTTCTGAAAAGTTTATACGTTTTTAGGTTAACCCACCGTATTAATTCTGAAGGCCTATTTTTTCCGTTGGTCAGTAAATAGGAATATTAGAAATTAATTTAGTAAACAGAAATTGCATAATGACGTTTTATTTGGCATCTCATTCAATGCTAGGATTACGAAGAATACAGTGTCGTATGCCATTGTTTTTCTTATTATTTTTTCATCAGAATTTGTTTTACGATTATATAACGCCGTGTGAGTACAGTTGGTGATAACTTTTTTGATTTGTCTATTTTCACTTGAAATTTTTATTTTCATAACAGTTCAGGTCAGAATTTTACTTTTTTTCGTTTTAATAACATTAGACAGATGATACTAAAGGTAATTGCTGACCAGCTCAAGTTTACTTTGATTAGTTTAGGCTAATATTATTAATTTGTTTGATACTGATCATTCCAGATTTGTCTTACAGAACCTAAAGAAAAAGAAGTAGAGCATGTGAATAAGAATATTCAATTTAATAATCGAGTTACTAAACCAACAAGCATGTAACAAAATATCCAAGGTTAGTTAGGGGTACCTTCTTCTACAGTATCTCAACTATCTATGTCAGATAAGTCAATATTGTGATACAAATGTACATGAATCATTTTGTTTCTCAAAATTGATACGATGGCTAAGCGATTCACGTTAATCTTGAATGGCTGCAGGTTCTACTCGATTAGAAAAACAGTTTTCGGTATTTCATTCCAAAAGGATGAGTTTCTTCTTATGACGAGTTCTTGGAGAGTGTGGTACGAAAAGTAACAAGCTTTTAGGTATCCGTATGGTAATTTCTAATAATTTCTTGCTTGAAAAAGAAGATGTAAAATACCACACTACCTACTTTAACTCTGACTTTTTTTATGTCTTATTGTTGTATCACAAACTAAAAGACGAGCCAAAGTCAAAGTACTATTCTTAACCTGAAAAGCTTTATTTTATTTAGTTAGAAATGGGACCAGACATACGCGTTTAACAAACATGCACAGCGTTTTGTGTTTTAATTTACAAATGGCCTTGTTTTTCTTTGTTTATTTTCTTTATCTGATATATGTAAGCATTTGTGGATCTATATTTACGCACTATTATAACAAACAGTATTATGCTTTTTTGTTATTACTCAATTTTTTTTTTTTATTTTGGTTTTGATTAAATCGTACGAACATCTGAGAAAAATTATCTTTATTTATTTATTAAAGGTATGTTCTTCAAATTTCCAAACTGCTTTCTGTCTATAGTATAAGTATTAAAAATGTCTCAAGAATCCATTCAAAAGGAAGTCAGTGTTATATACATGTTTCGGTCTAATTCGTCATTATCAGTAGTAAGTAACTAAGTTATAATACTTGTACATTGATAGCCTGTTCGATTTTTTTTTTCGATTGTATTATTATATTTATTATGTTTCTCATTATATTTCTCGTTTCCATAAGGTACGAGTTCGTCTTATATCTGTAACCGTATTTTTCTAACTATTTCTGCGTTCTCTAAGTTTTCATAACTTGGTTACGTTCTAGTGATGAACACCAATTATTTCGAAATAGGTATATTGTGCTATCTATTATACTGAAAAAAATCACCATAAGATTGAAAATAATACACTTCATTTAAAAATTATACAAGTATTTTTGGATGGTTATACACAATACAATATAGTCGCTGTCTCAGGATTTTGAATTTTTTGCGGAACTCATTGCATGAAAGAGGAAACTGGTTTTATTACTGGAGAATCCATCTATCTAAATGAGACAATGTAAAATAAAACTGGTTTTATGTAATATTAGATTGCATATGTAATGAAATTCGCTCTTGTTAGACTTTTTAAGCGGTTACGCCACCTTGAAATTTTCAAAAAAATCGATTTTTTTTTGCTTAGATTTATTATTTATACTTTTAAGAATATTTCAAGCTTAACAAAATGGAATCACAGATTGAAGGGAATATAAAAAACATTATAGACTTTTAAGACGCGGACGAGGTACTTTTTTCTTTTGCGTTTTTCTCGAAACTACCTTTTTCAAAATCGTGGACAAAATTTCTCAAGATCAACTGAACCGATTTTGATAAAATTTATACCACATATTCTTTATAATGTTATCTTGAAATTGACCTAAGGTTTTTTCAATTGGATTCGCGGTTCATTTTTTAATAATTTTTAAAGCTCAACATTTTTGTAAAAAAATTCAAGTTTATTTTCGAAAGGCTGTCACTTTTCCAAAAAAAAAAAAAAAAATTTCCATATGTGGCCCCTTAGTTATGACCTTTCTTAACAATAAAAAATGATTTGTTTAGTTTTTAGGCGATTCCTGACAGAAAAAATATCCACCAGTGGCAAGGGTTTTCAAAAGAGGGTCCTACAAGATGGTTCATTTCTCCGCCATTTTTAAATTTTTTTAATATATATTACACTTACTTATCATGGATCTGTTCAATAAGTAACTGGAAGAGGGAGTTTTCTCAACAATATTTTAAAAAAAGTTATCTTAGTCCAATTTACAAGTCTGGAAACAGGAATGATGTAAAGAATTATAGAAGTGTATGTAATGAATCCAGTATTCCCAAATTGTTTGATTTCCTTATATACATACATATAAGCAAGTATTTTGGTCCTGCAGGAACGTCATCTCTTCGCGACCACATGGATTTTCACAGGGAAGATCGATGGATACCAACCTCGTCGTTTATGAGTCATACTTGTTAGAGGCTGTGGATGAGGGTGCCCAGGTGGATGCTGTCCATATCGACTTTTCCAAGGCATTCGATAGAGTTAATCACGACCTATTATTAGCTAAGCTTGAGGTCGAATCAACGATTCTCTCCTGCGGTGGTTGAAGACATATCTGGAAGGGCATGAATATCAGGTTAACATTGGCAATGTGCTATCGAATAGTTTTATTGCAGTTTCTGGAGTGCCACAGGGCGCCCATTACTCTCCGCTCCTTTTCAATTTGTTTGTCAATGATATTGCCGGCCATATACTGAGCTCTGATTTCCTTATGTTCGCCGATGATCTTAAAGTGTTTAAGAAGATTTTGAACGTGCAGGACGTCCGGGACTTGCGGGCGGATTTGGATAGACTTGTACATTGGTCTGAGACAAACTGTCTACAGCTTAATGCATCTAAATGTAAATCTGTTAGCTTCTTTAGAGGACATAAGAATGTCAATAGTAATTATGTTATTAATGGAGTATTGAACAGCTTGGGCAAAGGGAAGGATCTAGGAGTAATATTTGATTATCGCCTCTCTTTCTGTGATCATTACGTGTATATTATTAATAAGTCCAGTAAGATTTTGGGACTTAGCTATATAGAAATCTCAGGGATTTATTATTGTCCTTATTAAGGGTCCTGTAATGCACGTCGGTGAGTTCTGTTCTGAAGTGTTCGGCGGTTGTCTGGTTGCCAATGTTTGAAGTAGATAAGTACAATCTCGAAAAAATTCAAAATAGGTTTCTCCGACTTTGTGCTATGGCAATAGCTAACCATGATTATACTATTATTAGGGGCCATATGAACTTGAATCTGTTAGATCATAGACGTTTGGTGAGTGATCAGTATATTCTGTATAAGATAATTAACGAGTTGATAGATTGTCCTACTTTATTGTCATTCGTAATATTTAATGTACCTCAAAGACATTTAAGGCAAACTAAATTGTTCTTTACTGACTTCCACAGAACTGATTATGGTTATCATTCACCACTGCTGAGGGCTATGAAATTCATGAACCAGTGCCGGGTGCTGAACATTTTTTGGGGTTCTCCTTCTTCCTTCAGAAGGGATGCTCTGGCGTTGATTGTTTCACGGTAGGAATGAAAGCGGTTCTTGTGTTTCATTCCACATTTTCGGCCGTTCTGTTATTGATATGGTTATATTGTAAAGTATTCTAGATACATTGTAAAAAGGGGTATACCCGTATATTCTCAAATAAATAAATAAATAAATAAACAAATATTTTTTTTTTAATTTGGTGTTAAAACTATAATGTATTTGTTAAAATAATAATTATGTTATACACTACCGTATTTGGCCACCTAGAAATTTCAATGTAACTGTCAAAATTTAATACCTAATTAAACCCTTTTATTACATTAGGTAAATTTAATTGTTCTTAAGATGTGTCCATCATAAAATTGTTTAGATAAGCCTTTTTGGTAAAATCAAAAATTAAAAACCAATTAGAACAAATTTCCAAGTTTTGCATGATAATCGTTTTGAGGCGATTTCTGAGAATTCCAGTTGAAGTAGGAACCCATTTCAAGTTTCTAGGGATTGTGGAAATTCCTAGTGACATTTTATGATAAAAACTATGCTATAAATACCATTGCCCTTTTGGAAATTACCCATTCGCAAGCAGTACTTTGTTATTGATACAGACTCGTCGAAAATCGGGCTCTGATAATTGCCAGACATCAAAATGGTCACTCGAGTCGACAAATCGCGAGTGATGGGCGGATGCCAAGGAGAACGGCGGACTACATCGTAAAAAAAAATTCTGCAGGACATTGAATTCTTAACCAAAAACGTTTAGGAAGGCCTCGAAAAACGACTCCCGCTGAAGACAGAGCTATAACAATGTCCAGCAGACGTAATCGCCGCCTATCCCCACCAGAAATTACGGCTAAAGTAAACCTGGAGCGGCCCATCTCCATCAACGTGACAACCGTGAAAAACAGATGGACTACACGGGAGAGTTGCAGTGAGGAAACCATTTCTTAGACAAGGGAATAAATGTAAACGATTACAATAGGCCCGAGAACATGAGAATTGGACATCAGAACAATGGAATTCCGTCCTTTGGAGCGACGAATCTAAATTCGAAATTTTCGGTTCAAATCGACGAGTTTACGTGCGACGGTCAGCTGGAGAGAGGATGTTGGAAGCCTACAGTAAAACATGGTGGATGTTCAGTACTAGTTTGGGGTTGTTTTGGCAACGGTAAAGTTGGAAAAATCTTTAGGATAGAAGGAATCAAATGCTTCCTTCTGGAAGAGATATTTTTCAGGGGAAATTTTATTTTTAAGCATGACAATGACCCTAAACATTCTGCTACACAAATTAGAGGACTTTTGCACGAATGGAAATCCGATGACGTCCTGGAAGTGATTTCTTGGCCTCCACAATCACCCGACTTGAACCCCATCGAATTGCTGTGGGACCATTTGGACAGGTGTGTTCAAAAACTCAATCCAACATCAGAAAATCACTTATGGGAACTTTTACAAGCAGAATGGGTTAAAATAACCGAAGAAACTATTGGATAGAATGCCGAAACTCTGTAAAGCGGCAATTAAAAACAAAGGAGGTCACATAGATGAGAGAAATTCTGGAAAATCATGAATATTTTTCTGATTTTCTAGACTGTAAATAATGTGAAAATAAATAATAATTTAAAATTAAAAAAAATATATTATCTGAGTTTTTGTTGTTTTGGAACTGAAATAACTAGGTGGGCTAATACTTTCTGACGGTAGTGTATATACAATAGTTGCGTCAAAAAAAAATATGTCTATTTTTCCGAGCGCGAAGGTGGCGTAACTCCTTAAACTGAAAAATAAAATTACATAAAAATAAAAATTTGGAATATTGGTTCTGGTATGTGGTTAAAATAAACTGAAATTTTTACTCTAACATAATTTATTCACTTTTAAATTAGTTAAAATGTATTTGTTTAAGACTCAACTTGATTTATATAATATATTTTTTACTCTACTAAATAATATCATCCGTTTTCAAGCAACAATAAACGAATTTAACAACCAATAAAACTTGTTTTTGCCAAGTAAACATTTAATCTTAGCAATAAAAAATATGTTTAAACTAATTTTAAAATAAAACCAAGAATTCATTATTGTTAATTAAAAATAAAAATAAAGTATATATAAACCTAAGAAATTTGAGTTTGTGTATTTTTTCTTCTAAAGTGTGTATTTAATAAAAGAAAATTTGTATGTCAGTTAAATGGGTATATAAAAAGATATGAAGCACATTATTCGTTTAACAAAAAACACAAACAATATTTATTTAATTTATTACATCAGCTATCTTTTTCAGAAAAATGATCTTGTTTATTTTTATTTTATTATAAAATAGTTTGCAAATTCTTATAAAAAAGGGTGATTATCAAACATAGGAAAGAAATAGATTTGTTTAGAAAAAATTTTGCCTCAACGTATATATATATATATATATATATATATATATATATATATATATATATATATATATATATATATATATATATATATCTATATCTATATATATATATATATATATATATATATATATATATATATATATATATATATATATATATATATATATATGTATATGTATATGTATATGTATATAAGGTAGCTCTACAGGCCTTGTAGGCCTAAGGCTTGATCGGTAATTCTTCTCCATTCATTCTTTTCTGTGGCCTTCTTCATTGATTTCTAACCCCCTTTTTCTTGCAACGGTTTTTAGCCTTCTGGTTATATCAATCAGTTCCTTCTTTGATCTAGTTAGTAATACCGTCTGCGTACGCTACACATTGATGTTTTATAGTGAGTAGCGTTCCGTGTCTATGGATATTGCTTTCCCTCATTACATTCTCCAGCACTATGTTAAATAAAACGGTTGATAATCTATTAGTCTTAAATGATTGGGATTTTTGTCCATTCACACTTACTTGATCAGCTTTTGTGGTATTCCCAAAATTTCCATACCTCTGTAGATCTCTGCTTTATGTGTTCTATCATAAGCTTGTTTGAAGTCTATGAATTAAGCATGTACGGATAAGTTATTCTCGTAGGTCTTCGATAGTACCTGATTCATTGTAAAAATGTGCTCGTTAACCAATCGTCCTTTCCGAAAACCTGCTTGGTAGTCACCTATTACTTTGTGGTATTTATCCAGACGTTTCTTTATCAGGCTAGCCAGAATTTTATACACCACATCCACATGGGATTAGTTACCATTTCGCAGGCATATTTTCTTCTTTCCATATTTTTATCAGCAGCCTCAATGTATATTGATTGAAAAAAGGGAAATATTACTTACGTAGTCATTTGTACTTCATTAGACCCTAATAATAGGATAACTCTACGCCGCCGACGTTATATAAACCTATCTAAAACAACACATTATATCTATATGCTATTTATATTTTTTATGGATACTCAGTTTATCCAGTGCATATAAAGATGAGAACAACCATGGGAGATATTTTTCTACAGTTCTGCCTTACCACGATATCAGGCCTATACAGTGTGTTTTCTTTTCTTACTGAAATAAGTCGTTTCATCAAATAATAAGAGTAAAAAAAAACATTTTCAAAAATCGGTAAAGTGCGAAGATATAATTCTAAATCAAATATGACTTTCTGGTGTTAAAAACTTATTACAACCACTACAAGTTGATATTTTCGGTAAGCTATTAATTACAAAAAAACCGGTCAAGTGCAAGTTGAACTTACGCAATTAGTGTTCCATATGTTGACTACTTTTAAAATAAAAAAAATTCTTACGGAGGTATAAAATGATCAGTGACTTCACAAAACACACCCCAAATGAGTTTTCAACAAAGTTTGTGTCCAATTTTTACTGAAAACTGATGACTTTGAAATTTTTTTTTTTTTTTTATATCATCAGATAAATTATTAAAGGCAATGCACTCGTGATAATTTTTGTTCAATCTACACCCTGTGAAGAATATTCCAGAAGTTTTTCAAGATTTTTTGATCAGTACTTTTCGAGAGAAGGGGGGACAGCGATTTTTCGCGATTTTTTAAAAAATAATACAAAGAAAAGTGTGCGCAAGTATTACATTATATATATATATATATATATATATATATATATATATATATATTACTCGTGTTTTCACAAGCTTTCATTTGACACCACACTCGATGAATAAGTAAAATTTTTTTTTCACTTCCCAAAACTAACCCCTTAAGTCAAGATTTAACTTTCAAAATTACACGGCTCTGATGAGGCCATCAATTCCTGTATTATCACCAAATTTCCACTTTTTACGACAGATAGTTTCGGAGAAAATCGGGTGTGACAGACAGACAGACGGACAGGCAGACATCGAAGTCATCTCATAAGTGTTCCGTACGGAATACTAAAAGAGAAGCGGAGATATTTCCAACTGAAACCTGACAATTCTCTATATGTTAGATATTTCTATTAAAATTAAAAATAATAAAAAAGCATAACACAATTTTTAAATTCCTCAGCACGAATTTCTTGAATCCAAAACCTCTAAAAAGAACATACAATGTAATATGTAAGAAGCAACCCCTTTAACAGCCTCCCAATATGTTTGATTACAAATAAAAATAATAAACTTATACCTAATATTTGTTTATTATCTCAGTTGCAAACCAAGAAAAATTCTAATACTGACACTGAAAATAAACAAAATTTATCGACCTGACGCTTTTTACCCACTTCCCCCTAAGCGATATCGCTGAAAAACTCCATTTCTACTTGAAGTATTATATCTGTACCACGTCTTATTTGGTTCAAAAGTTATCATGCTAACAAACAGATAGACAGACACCGGCTCTGAAACGTAAAGAAATGCAAGGGTGGTTAGTCACGAATATAATACAGTAAAAAGTTAGCCTCAAGTTGTACTTTGTTCAACCGAGAGAAGTGTGTCAATATCCTTCATTGTCAAATTAGATTGGATCGATCCCAATCATTTTACGACCTAACGGTATTACTTTGTCTTTTTCTATTACCTTTCTTCTTTTTCACAGCCCTACGTCTGCACAAAGGCATAAATTCTCATTTAAAAAGAATTATAATCAGACCATCTAGATAAGGTAAGGTCAAAATTATATTGCGTTTTCGGCCTGGTTGCCATTACATTCTAAGTAATTTCGATAGGTTTTATTTCTTTTATTACCCATATGAACTACATTTATCAAAGTAGCATATTTTAGTGGATAATGTAACATGTTAATAAATATAGTATCTTATAACACACCCTGTATAATTTGCCGCAGGTTGCTGACGACTACTCTTTATGTCTGTAAAATCCGATTAAAATGGACAATCTCCACTTTGCTAGAATTTAGACTCATAAAGATGAAACTTTTATTCATTATTTTTATTTGATGGTACTCATCAAGTTACAAACAGTATCTTCGATAGTGAACAAAATCGAAACGCTTGTTTTGAATAAGATCTTGTTTAATATAAATGCCTTTATCCATGTTCAGCAATTGTTTTTAAAATTGTTTAAAAAAAGAGAGGTGGTTAATATTCATGAGGGTAAATATTAGTGATATTTCACTTACATCATATTAATAAACTTAGTTAGTTTCACTCAAAATAGAGTAATTATTACATTCAGGCAATAATTACCCATATTAGTAAATACGTTTGTTAAGTAAAGTAAAACAAATATTCAGAAAAAAATAAAATTTGACCTTTTTTTCAATAAGTACTTACATCATTTTAAGAATTATTAGTTCGTACAACGGTATTATAAAAATTAGTTAGAATTTTATCTAAACAACCAGGTAAAAATACACATAGTGTTAGATATCCATCCGCAAATATTTCAACTCTTAAAACCGATTGTTTTCCCAATAAATTTTAAATATCACCTAAGTTATTAACAAAATTTAAACAGAATCAGGTAATCCATTGTATGTTTATTTAAAGTGTTCAACGTTTAGATTGATTTAATAGTGATTTTAGGTTGGTAACCCATCTCTCGGCACCACTGAGAATAAACAAAATTATAAACACATATGTATTTATATTTAGAATTGTTTTCGTCAAATCTTAAATCTTAAATTACTACACTTAAATGTGGTATAAGCTATTGAGTAAGAATAGTTTTTAAAATAGGTTTGTTCCAACAGATGCATGAATTTAGTCAACTGGAGTAGCCCAATAAATATTTGCCTTAGGTTTTCATTTAGTCGAATCAACTATTTGTCATTTTTGCGTCCTCTTCAAGTAACTCGAATCAACCAAGATTCGATACTCGAACTATAACCTTAACTAACAAAAACTAACATATTGGAAAATAAGTACTTTAAATAGGAACTCGTCGTGTCCTAACTTTCCCACCAGAGCAGTTAAAACCTTGGACATGGCTTGAATCTTCCCATTTAAAATATATCGCTACCAAACTCATCCGAGGGCAATATATTTACATATAGAAGAATTCAAATTATTCTCAAGATTTAATAAAACCGATTTTAAACTCTTGGATACTCAGAACTTAATATCTTTAAGAGCTTGTGTGATGTCTTGTGAGCATGTAGGCGAGACTTTGATTGGATATTTTTCGAATGTATTCGACTGCGATAAAGCCACAACTCTCATATGGGAGGTTATGCTCAACTTTTGCAGAAACGTTGACCTGACTTGATGTCATAGAGTTGGAGAAGAAAGAGCTTTTTGTCTTATTTAACTAGAAAAACTCACCTAGGATCGCCAATAATTCTAAACCATTAGCTTAGATATTAAGATATATATATATATATATATATATATATATATATATATATATATATATATATATATATATATATAGTATATATATATATATATATATATATATATATATATATATATATATATATATATATATATATATATATATATATATATATATATATATATATATATATATATATATATATATATATATATATATGTACTGGTTTGATAGGGTTAAATTCTGTTTTGTATGTTACATCAAGACACAATATCTTTCAGATTTTTTAACATAACCACTTGCCTAGATAACGCGAAAGCTACCAAAACGCTAACTTTTGATCATTTCTTAGAATAAATATTTGAATGGTTTAATTTTCAAATTGTTTGGACAATTCGTGAACTTTTCATATTTTTTAATCATGCATGCATAATAATTGAAAAGAGTAATTAATAAATCAGGAACTGGTTAGCAAACAGTTTGGGATTTCCTATCTGAACACACCTAAATATGTTTTTAAACTTAAAATCATCTGGAATACAACATTTTAAAACCTAGATGCTCTTCAAAATAAATTTATTAGTGTCAAACAAACAAACAAACATTTTGCGTGGATTTAAGATTTTCATGCCAAGTTTTGTGGCGTAGACGCATCATGTGTAAATTTACAGGATGTTACAATTTAAATTGATTTTGTCGAATTTTGTAATTTGTTTTCTTTTGCTTCCTAATATTACTTAAATAGTTTTTAAACAATACTCAGGGAAAAAAGTGATTTTGTATATTCATATAAGTAGCTGTTAACAATTGTCACCCTGTTTTTTTTTCAGGATTACGCAATAACGTGTCTCTGTAATTACAGGTTATGTACCTTCACAGCTGTATAATTAGACGACTATTGAATGAATCTATAAAAATATTACTTGACGATTCATCAAATAGGTCTTTCAAACGATTTCGGCTACCCAATGAACTTGAACGTAATATATTGTTCACAGGAACTTCAACTTCGTCTTCTTTGTTGTTGCTCTGATCCCACTTTCTTGACGTTAAAGCTGTTTCAGTACGATCATTTTTAACCCTATCGATCTATCTACTTCTTGCTTTTCACTATCTTTATTACTCATTACCTTCATTCCGCAACGCTTTTATCAACAAAAATCATTTTTCCTTATTGTTACACGTTCAACTGCTGCAATTCTCCTTCGTTTAACTTTTAAACGTTTAAATCCTCCCTCATTTTCTCGTTTTTGACTATATATTTTCTTACTATTTCCATACCCAATCCAATATTCTCTAACCGATAACCGGTAACATCCAGCTTCTATTTCATCCAAACTACATGATTTGTGTTCGCCATATTCTTAATTTTTTTTTCTAAAAACTTTGTTGTCTTTCAAAGCTTCTTCTCCTTTAAATTCAGAACACTCTGTTTTCTTTCCACTATTTCTTAATCCTTTTTCTTGTATATACCTCCTCAGCTTTTCACCTTTTTCGGAATACATTAGCGCAACGAGTCGCAATGTGCATTTAAGAAATTATTCTTTTTGTATATAATTACCAGTGAAGATTCAAAATTTGTCCGTATTTTTCGGTCGTTTTTTGAACGAAAATGAAAGAAAAACACAACTGTAGACATGACAACGGCCAAAAGGAACTTAGTGTGTTTTGAAATTCGATCCGTCCCTAAATGTGTCTCACTTTATATTATTCTAGGTTTGTTTTTGTTGTTCTCTAAATATGGGAATTTTTTCGTTCTTGTTTGTCTGTAGCATAGAGAAAACAGAGTAGTTGAAAACACAAAAGGTCCCAGGCCAGCTTTAGTTTAAGATAGGTATGCCAGATGCCAGTTTATTTACTTACAGGGCAAAGGGCCCAACTAAATAAATATACCAGGGAATATTGAGAAATAATATTCCTTCTTGTCTTTTAATGAAAGATTATTTTTTATTAACATACCAGGTTTGACCAAAAATATGTTTAGATTCAATTAAAAATAAACAGTGGTAAAGAAATGAGAAGACGTTTTTTCATAATAGTTGAAAAAAGGACGAACTGGTTTCGATAGGCTCTGGAAAGTATAAAATTAAACTAAAATTTTACATTGCATACGAAGTAAGAAAAATTGATAAACTCTACAAAGGAACAAATAAGGTGAAGGATTCAAGATGTGAAGGTTCTCCATAACAATTAATTGAAATTTGAATCAGTATGTTCTATCTTTAGTGTACACAACTAATGGAGTTACCTAATGTCTTTCACCTCTGGAAAATATTTCTTCAGCTTCTGGTTAATTCTGTACCTCATCTTCCATGTGGATACTGATCCTCTACAGGGTTTTATTCATATTCTCTGGTATGAATTCTAACACTGTAGTCAGTGTTTAATGCGCACTTTTGCTATTTCCAGTATTTATTAAGTACAATTGAAAATATAATTTAAGTATTTATGTTGGGACGCCAATGAAATAATTTATTGCTTATTCACATCAAAAAAGAGTTGTAAGGTTGTTTTATTTTATTTACACTGACATTTTAAAAGGGTGGCATTTTTCTGTGTACGCGCTATGCCGTAAAAAAGCAATTTTATATGGAAAAAAATCAAATAAAAAGTTTACTTTGGGTTGTTTGTGTCGACTGATGATAAATATAATATAAGGAAACGAAATTTTACTTTTTTGGTTTCCTTAAAATTAAGAAATAACCATGATAAAATAACAATAGGCAGTTGACTTTTATTGTTTAAAAGATTAAATGTGGATTTAATAATAAATAAATAACACGTATATACCGAAGAGATGTATCGCTTTTTGTGTATTTTAAGTAAACCTTACCTCTAAATAAAATTATTAAATTATTTTTATCTACGATCATGGCGTAATAACAATGTATTACAACATTAACGCAATTTTAGAGTCGACAATTTTACACGAAAAAAAAATTACGTTGTTTTTAAGCTGTTAAATTCCATCAAAAAGTACTTAAAACGTTACGTTCATGGATTTTTGCAAATTTCTAAACATCAAATGTCCAAACTTATGGGTCAGTGTTTCAAAAAGTCCAACTGGCATAATTAAATAGGGCTCTTCAAAGCGATATCGTAATTGTACCCTTAACTTATATTGACACTTTTTTGTTGAAAAATTACCGTCATCTTTGGTATACTTCTAAGTTTGAAATAACTTACTTACTTACTTAATCCTTATGCCTTTCTACCCCTTTAGAGGTGTAAGGCCCGTGGAGTTAAGTTATTCTATATTTGTCTTTTCTATACTTCCTTCCGCCTCTTTTTATCCTGTGTGGCTCGTCTTGCGTGTGCCCACTCTATTCCTCTTTTCGCCACTGCCTCTCTAACATCCCCCAACCATGCCCTTTTAGGTCGGCCTCTTGTTCTTTTCTTGCTCACTCTGGCTTCAAACACGTGTCTAACTATTCTTTGTTCAGGCATTCTTTCGACGTGACCGTACCATCTTAGTTGTGCTTCCTCAATCTTTTCCACCATTGGTTTCAGGTTCAAATTCTTTCTGAGTTGTATATTCCTAACCCTATCCATCCATGTCTTGTCCTCTGTTTTCCTTATGAATCTCATTTCTGTAGCCGTTATCTTTCTGTCATTGTCCATGTTTCTCCTCAATATAAAAGTATTGGTGTTGCAACATTCTCGAATACTCGGGCTTTAATATTTTTTGGTATATCTTTTTTTCCTAGGAATGTATTCTTTATTCTATTAAATAATCTTCCTCCTGTTATTATTCTCTCCTTGATTTCCTCTTCCATCCTTCCATCCTCCGTTATTGTTGATCCTAAATATTTAAACTTCTCCGCTCGGCCCAGCCTTTCTTCTCCTATCTTTATTTCAGGTTGTCACCTTTGCTTTCCTATTATCATAGTCTTTGTCTTTTCTTTAATAATTTTCATGTTTATTTTTCCCAATGCTTCTTTATATATCCGTATGTTCTTATTAAGCGTTTCCTCCTATTTTGCTATAATAACCATATCATCTGCATATCATAGTTCTGATATTTCTATCTTTTTCATCTTCCAATAGCCTATCCGGTATGGTCTTACCCCTTTATTATTTGCTTCTTTTATTGCATCATCTGCATATCATAGTTCTGATATTTCTATCTTTTTCATCTTCCAATAGCCTATCCGGTATGGTCTTACCCCTTTATTCTTTGCTTCTTTTATTGCTTCATCCAGAACTAGTCCAAAAAGCATGGGGCTCAGGATGCATCCCTGCCTAAGGCCTATAGTTTCTTGCTCACTCTGGCTTCAAACACGTGTCTAAATATTCTTGGTTCAGGCATTCTTTCGACGTGACCATACCATCTTAGTTGTGCTTCCTCAATCTTTTCCACCATTGGTTTCAGGTTCAAATTCTTTCTGAGTTGTATATTCCTAACCGTGTCCATCCATGTCTTGTCCTCTGTTTCCTTATGAATCTCATTTCTGCAGCCGTTATCTTTCCTTTCTGTCATTGTCCATGTTTCTCCTCGATATAAAAGTATTGGTGTTGCAACCTTCTCGAATACTCGGGCTTTAATATTTTTTGGTATCTCTTTCTTTCCTAGGAATGTATTCTTTATACTATTAAATAATCTTCCTCCTGTTATTATTCTCTCCTTGATCTCCTCTTCCATCCTCCGTTATTGTTGATTCTAAATATTTAAATTTCTCCGGTTGGTCCAGCCTTTCTTCTCCTATCTTTGTTTCAGGTTGTCGCCTTTGCTTTCCTATTATCATAGTCTTTATCTTTCCTTTAATAATTTTCATGTTTATTTTTTTCCAATGCTTCTTTATATATCCGTATGTTCCTATTAAGCCCGTGGGGGGGCGGGATAGAATATCTCCCCCGGTATGTTCTGCCTGTCGTAGGAGGCGACTTAAAGAACAATCTAGATGGTAGATGCCCAGATCCCACCAGCATCGCCCGGTGTGATACCATCGCATCGGCTTAAGCTGCGTGAAGTTGCTTAACGTTTCGTGGCTGTGCCGATGTCCCGGACTGTGGGACCAAATAGCATGATGAGGCACCTGGATACAAAAAATTCCGGAGGTAAAATAGCCCCCCGTTCGGATCTCCGGGTGGGGGCGGGTTCAGGGGCGTCGACATGCAGAGAACAGAATTTCAAAATGGATTTTTGTAACATACGAGGTTTAAATTCGAACATAAATTCAGTGCACCAACACCTGCAATCAAATAAACCTCATGTACTCGCTCTCTGTGAAACTAAGGTCAGTTCATCGACCAGCACAGTAAACTATCTTTATCCTGGGTACGATTTCTATTACCGATTTAGGCGTAACTTTGGAATCTGTCTTTATGTCAGAAGCGACCTCTCTTGCCAACGAGAAGAGGCTCTGGAGCCCCCAAACTTTGATGTTATGTGGTTAAAAATAACGACTCAACCAACCACAAGGTTCGTCTGTATCCTCTATCGACCACCAAGTGATACAAACTTTAGAACACTTTTCGTTTCTCTTGCAGACACCATAGATCATTTACAAATTAACTATCCAAATGCCGAAATTGCCATCCTGGGCGACTTTAATGTCCACAACATCAACTGGCTTAAATATTCAAATACTACCGACGAACAAGGTCGTGAAGCCGAATCATTTTCAATCAGTTGTGGCTTGACTCAGCTTATTGATGAACCAACACGGATCCCTGATCGAGACGGAGAGTTCGCCAGTCTTCTTGATCTGTTTTTAACCACCAATCCGGAGATTTACACGGTCAGCGTAAATCCACCGTTAGGTTCTTCCGACCATAAACTACTTTCGACATCGAGTATTCTACCAATCAGTGACAGAGAGGCGCCCAAACCGCGCAAGATTTGGCACTACAAATCTGCTAAATGGGAAGATCTCATGGAATATTTTCGAACTTTCCCTTGGTTGGACGTTTGTTTTCGATCCGACGACCCATCTGACTGCGCCAGGGAGGTTTCCGATGTTATTTTGGCCGTATGGAGGCTTACATCCCTTTTTCGAAGAAATGCCCTTCCAACGGCAAGCCTTGGTTTGACCTAAAATGCAAAGAAGCTGTTGCTTCTAAACATCTTGCATACCGACAGTGGCGTGAACTTCCTAACACCATAAATCGTAACATCTTTGTTTATGCCAGGAACAGATGCAAAGAAATTATCGACGAAACCAAGGAGGTACACAATCAACGGATTAGAAACAAACTTCTGGCTTGTCCCGGCAATTCCAGGTCCTTTTGGTCAGTCGCTAAGGCAGTTAGTCAAAATTTCACCAAATCCACCATACCACAACTCACATGGCCAGATAATTCTATTGCAACGACACCTGTTGAGAAAGCGAACTTGTTGGCTGAACTCTTTGCTTCACATTCTACTGTCGATTTCCAAGGAAAAACACCACCTACTATTCCCATAGTGCAGTCAAGGATGCCCGATATTGTCTTCAGACAGCGTATCATAAAACGTATTTTGATGAAGCTAGACACCAAAAAGGCTTCAGGCGCTGACGGAATACCTGCCATAGTTCTCAAGAACTGTGCGAGGGAACTAACACCAGTTTTCTGTAGACTTTTCAACCTATCCTACAGACAGGGAATATTTCCTTCCTGCTGGAAATGTGCCACAGTTCAGCCGATACCTAAAAAAGGCAAGAAGACCTTGCCAAATAACTACCGACCAATCGCACTACTCTCAATAATATCGAAAGTCATGGAAAAGGCTATCAATCAGCATCTTCTAAAATATCTTGAAGGATTCAACATTATTAGTGATCACCAATATGGCTTTCGTAAAAATAGATCAACAGGAGATCTTCTGACTTATGTAACACATATTTGGAACAACGCAATTGAACACTTTGGAGAATCTCGAGCGGTTACTCTTGACATATCCAAGGCATTTGACCGTGTTTGGCACGATGGGCTGTTGGCTAAGCTACGTTCTTGTGGTATGTCTGAAAAGTTCTGTTTGTGGCTCTCATGTTTCCTCAGAGAGCGTTCTTTACAAGTGGCAGTTGACGGATTTCTTTCTAACACCTTCACTATCAACGCCGGTGTGCCCCAAGGTTCCATACTGTCTCCTACTCTCTTCCTCATTTATATTAACGATCTGCTGGAAAAGACCGAGAATCCAATCTACAGCTTTGCAGATGACAGTACACTTATCTCTTCATTCACTTTGAACGCTCGGACATCGACTACTCAGACGAATATCCGCAGACAGCAGGAAGTCATTCAACTTAACAAAGACCTGGAAGAAATTCTATCTTGGGGTGACAGTAACCAAGTGGAATTTAACGCTACAAAAACCCAGGCGGCAGTTTTTTTCTAAAAAAGTTAACGTTGCAGAACCCGACATAGTTATGTCGGGGCGCTCCATCTCTCTAACATCGTCACTCAATCTGTTAGGCGTTAATTTGGGAGCAAATATGTCCTGGCATGAACATGTTGCAGGCATAGCAAGAAGAGCTTCTCAAAAGTTGGGAATATTGTTTCGAACCAGAAAGCTTTACACTCCACAACAACTGTTAATTCTTTACAAAGCTCAAATTCGACCAACTATGGAATACTGCTCCCATGTTTGGAGCTCCGCTCCCAAACATACACTGCATTTGTTGGATTCTATCCAGAGAAGAGCTGTTCGTCTGATTGGATACCCGGAACTGACCGACGGCCTTGATTCGCTGGAACATCGAAGAACGGTTGGCGACTTGAGCCTATTCTACAAGTACTTTCATGGAAAGTGTTCGAAGGATGTGGCCCGTTTAATTCCTCCCAGAGCGGTGCATATTAGAGGTACGCGTCGCGCTAATGCTTCACATCCGTATGAGGTTCAGCTTGTTACTCCTCGTACAACGCTTTTCAAGCAGTCTTTTATATGGAGAACATCATACCTTTGGAATGGTTTACCCAGGACTGTGTTTCCCATCGAGTACAATCTACAGCGATTCAAGAACAACGTGAATCGCTTTCTCTCCTCCGCACACGTGTCGCTCCTGTAGCGCTTTAGGGACTTCCCTGTAGCACGTGTGCTAGACCCATAAAAAAAAAAAAAAAAAAAGCGTTTCCTCCTCTTTTGCTATAAAAACCATATCATCCGCATATCATAGTTCTGATATTTTTATCTTTTTCATCTTCCAATAGCCAATATCTGGTATGGTCTTACCCCTTTATTCTTTGCTTCTTTTATTGCTTCATCCAGAACTAGTCAAAAAAGCATGGGGCTTAGGATGCATCCCTGCGTAAGGCCTATAGTTGTTTCAAATATATCAGATCTGTCTTGTCTTTTTCTTACATAATTTGTTGATTCTGTACGCCGTTTATTATTATTTCTGGTATTTCTCTTTTCATCAGTGTTTCCCATATGTCTTCTCTTTTAATCTTGTCGAAAGCCTTTTGTAGGTCTATAAAACCCAAGTGAATTTCCCTATCTTCTCCTACTGCTTTTTCACATAATTGCCTCACTATAAATATTGCGTCATTCACCTCTCTACCTGGCCGAAAGCTTTGAAATAAATTGGTGATAAATTTTGATATTGCTCCAGGTCATCAAAATTTTTGACCTGGTTGTATAACCTCCTCTTGTTTTCCTGCAAATATGACATGAGATGATATATAGAGAAAACATGACCTAGTTAACGCCAAAAATGCTGAATATTTACTTCATCAGTAAAGTTTACAATAAAAAAAGGGGTCAGAAATAATCGAAATGAATGACTTGCTTTATATTCTGTAGATACTGTTGCACATTACAGGGATATTTACCCAATACTACCTGTCGCAAACCTTAAAAACTGTGAATTTTTTCAACTAAAGCTTGTGTCGTGCTTCAATGCCATCAATGTAATAATTGTATCAGTATTTCAAATGGAAGTCTTAAAAATGCCCTATTATTGACTGTCTTTCTTATTACCATCATCGAATATTAATACTTTTGCAAGAATCTTTAACTCAGCATGACGTGTCAGATATATGGTTTTACCAGATACTCTAATTTAATAATTATATAAGTATATTTGATGGTTTCCATGTTTAATCAATCTACTTAAAATAAATAATAAAAGTTGGTTCGGAAAAGTAAAGATAGTAAAAAAGAACTACTCAGTATATATCACCACTACACCAAACACTTTATTTTTGCACTCGACGCGCGTTTCGCTAACCATGTTAGCTTCATCAGGAGCGATGATTGGCTGTCAATCATCGCTCCTGATGAAGCTAACATGGTTAGCGAAACGCGCGTCGAGTGCAAAAATAAAGTGTTTGGTGTAGTGGTGATATATACTGAGTAGTATCATTGTGCCAAAGATTCCACATTCCCAACTTAGTAAAAAAGAACTACTTAAAACTATAAAAAAAAAGCTAGTATTTTTTTGATTATTAGAAATTAAACTTGAAATAACCGGTCAAGTGCAAGTTGAACTTGCGCAATTAGTGTTCCGTACGTTGATTGCTTTTGAAATAAAAAAATTTTGTCACAGAGGTACAAAATGATCAGTGACTTCACAAAATACACCCCAAATGAGTTTTCAACAAAGTTTGTTTCCAATCTTTACTGAAATCTGATGACCTTGAAATTTTTGTTTTTTTTATATACCATTTAAATTATTAAAGGTAATGCACTCGTGATAATTTTCGTTCAATCTACTCCCCGTGGAGAATATTCCAGAATTTTTTCGAAATTTTTTGATAAGTACTTTTCGAGATAAGGCCCGGGACAGCGATTTTTCGCGAATTTTTAAAAATAATACAAAGAAAAGTGCGCGCAATTATAATATTATATATATATATATATATATATATATATATATTTTTTTACTCGTGTTTTCACAAGCTTTCATTTGACACCACACTCGATGACCTAGTAAAAAAAATTTTTTTTCACTTCCGACTTCACCCCCCAAAACTAACCCCTTAAGTCAAAATTTATTTCTCAAAACTACATAGCTCTGATGAGGCCATCAATTCCTATATTATTACCAAATTTCACCTTTCTATGTCAAATAGTTTCGGAGAAAATCGGGTGTGACAGACAGACAGACAGACAGACAGACAGACAGACACCGAAGTGATTTTATAAGTGTTCCGTACGGAACACTAAAAACAGACAACAAACGTCTAACTAGGAAAATATTTTAGAGTTACATAATTCATTTATGTATGTTTGCAAAAGTACAAATTTGTAAGTATACAAGAATAAAAAAGAATTGTTTAACAAAGCTGTTAACAGGACAATTATATATTCACCTGTTTACTTAAATAAATTATTATTGTTAACTTAAAAATGTTATGACCAGTTTTTCGTTCTCAGGAGGAAGTTCCACGTGTCATCAAGGTGTTTCACCTATAAATAAAATATTTTTTGTACTATTGATAATCTATCAGCAAATTCCCTCATGTGAAAGAACCTTCGAATTGTCCAAATTGTTTTTTTTTTTATATTGTACTATATATGCAAAATAAGAAGTTTATTAACGTTATTTATTAAAATGAGAGTTTTAAAATAATAATAATAATAATAACTTTTTACACTTCATTGTTGCCACTTAGAAACAATGCATAATAAAAAATTTAAATGTCGTAATTTTTGAGACGTACTTCAGTTTATAAATTATTTACCGGTAAAAAATGAAATGTTTTGAACGGTTCATTTGCAAGGAGTAAATAAAATCGAAGTCTTAAAACAGGATTAGGTTTCATTTTTTCTTCAAAGTAAATTTACCTAGCCTTTTAAAAGTCGATTTAATGTTTTATGAAGACTTAATAGAAACAAACGCATTATCTCGGGCCAGTAACATTGTTTCGAGTTTTTTCAAATTCAGAACTAAGCTACAAGTTCAACAATTACAATCTTATTTTTTGTAGAAATTGGATAAACCAAAAGTTAAAATTGTGCTCTAAGAATTGGCAGTCTAAGGTAGTTGCTTTGTGCATAAAAATTTGTCAAACGTTTAAAGAATAATTCATCTATAGCCTTTTAAAATATTATTAATAAAAAAACCTATATTATCGTGATTACGTATATCGTCGTGACTGCCCAGTTGGGCGTTAAAATTTAACGGCTTAGGCTACTATTTTAAACTAATTAAACCCAATATAACACTTTAAAAAATTAACCGCCATCTTCTAAAATTATATCGCAATCGATATCCCTTACAATTGAGTTTATGAGTACGAATTCGAAAGTTGATCCAGCTCGGTTTAATGAAAAGATTTTTGGCCCTTCGTTGAGCGCCAAAACTTTGCGATTAGGGTTTCTGCTTACTACCTTCTTTTAATATAAAAAAGATAAAATAAAAACTTTCGCCACCTTTCAAGTATCCAGTACTATATATTTTTTAAATTGTTTTAGAGTTTTAAATATATATGATGATGTAGTTGCAAAATTTTCTTTAAAAACTAAACAACTTAAAAATTTTACGTTTTAACTAGAGTCTCATCGATATTTAAAAACTGTGGAATATAAAAGTATTTCTCTAGGACATTATATGTATAAAAAAAATGTTAATTATGAAGTCTAAATCGCATAAATAAATATAAATACTATTTGTTGAAAAACGACATTAAAATTAGTTTTAATTGATTGGTCTAGAACCTTTAAAATAAAATTATTAACTAATTAAATAACCTCATTTTTCTAAATCCGCTTAACGAAGACAAATTACGAAAAAAAAAATTCGAAGCTATTCACCGATTCAGTGCAATTACTATAAAAACTGAAAACAATTTCTTTAGAATTTATTTTGGCAGTTAAAATGTTTATCCCTTAATGTTAAAATATCAAAAACACGAAGAATACTCACTTCCAGTGTCACCTCTTAAGTATAAGTTTCCTTAAACAAAAAAAAATCCAAAGTTCAAAATAATGTGTGACGGTTAAAATCAAAAATTCTTAACTTTTGGCAGCGCCTGTCAAAAAGCTGTCAACGAATCACTTGTCACTCACAGTCCGTAAGTACGCTACCGCCGTTACGTAACTCCATCGCAGTCGTTAGAAAAGAGCGGGATTTTCAAAAAGTGAGGTTGTTACGACCGTCAAACGTCACAAAGTGGCGGCATTTGCAGGCTGGCAATACGAAACCGAAAATCTCGCCGTGGCCGTGGCAAGACAATCGAACCGGCTGGACGGACCGCGTAGTCTGATTCGTATTTCGTACTGAGAGCGTACAGACACACACGTTTGTGCGGCACACATAATGTGCCGTGTTGTTTACTGTTTACTTGTCTGCTCGCTCGCCTCGCCCGTATGAGAGATGTTGTTTACACAGTTATATTTAGAGTTAGAGAAATGCAAAAGCAAACCAACTACACCTGCCTCGTCGGCTGGATATCATCCCGCAGGGGCGTATTTGTCGATAAATCCTCAACGGTCGTTTTAAACCCCTATTTTTATTACACACCGTAATCGATTCATTTACTATTAACAAACGCATATCTTTGAATAATTTGTTTTTTTATCTATCAGTTATTTATTAGATAATTGATAGGCTACAAATTATATTATTTTTAAATCTTATTCTTAATTTTAAAAAATTCTAATTTATGAAAATAAAAAGAAGAGAAATATTGTTGCTTTACTAGTCGTTCCTAAACATCACACATTACATCTATCCATACTTACGCTGAAGCTACATGAGTTTTTACTAAGTTTGTTGATGCGGACACTGAGTTATGAATCTGCTAATGTAAAGTTGATTATTTTTCTAAATTTTCAACTTATCTTAGCTAAAACAATTAGATAAATAATAAGCAAATATAGTAGTAATATAGAAAATTATTCTGTCCTATGTTAATCTTACGATTTGAATTTTCCGAGAAGTAATATAAATTTTTAATACACTATAGATTTAAAAGTTTTAAATTAACCAATGTGTATAGATACAGTTTCAGAAAATTAGACAGTGGACAGAAAATGTTTAAACTATCTTTTTGCTCAGTCATTGTCAAAATTTATAGGGATATTGAAGCAAATCAAGTGTGCTTGCATTTTTGAGAGACTCCATCGCTTGCTATAACCAATTTAAAAAGAAAATTCAATTTTTTCGTACCTTAGAGAAAAGTGGGTGCCAGAATTTTAAGAATGACCGGAAGTATCAGACAATAATAGCACTTGTTTGCTTTTTGTGGTAAATAAACTTTTTTCTTCTTTGCATAATAATTGGGACACCTACATTGTAGTTTTTATCAAAATTGTAAACTATAAATAATAGCTAATTAAAAATAATATTTTCATTTTAAATTACCCTATTAACGTTGCGTTATTAGTGCGTTAATAATAAAGGAATAACAAAAAATGAATAAAAAAATATTTGTTACTATCTATCTATCTATATATATATATATATATATATATATATATATATATATATATATATATATATATATATATATATATATATATATATATATATATATATATATATATATATATATATATATATATATATATATATAAATTAAATGTAACCAAGTAATATATAATAGCAAATTGTATAGAACTAAAGCGTGAAATATAAATGACAAACAATTTCGTAAATTATATATTATTATTATTAAGAAATTATTCTATCTAGTTGGTAGTCAACTGTCAATGAATGGATATAAGAAATAATGAGTACTAGTCTGTTAATACACAAAATTAACACCTTACTAGTTTAACATGTAGAGCACATAAAAACTAATATTTTTTGTAAAAATACAATTGTCCCGAGAACTCCTGAATAAATTTTGATGCGGTTTTCAACATCATATTTACATAGAAAAATGAATATTAAAGAATAATTTGGACGATGAAGTATATATAACTCTTAGGTTTTGCAGTTTTGGAATTTATTTAAAAAAGATATTTACAAAAATATATACAATTAGCGAATATTTTATCTTTTTAAACTTAGGATTAACTTATTTTTGTTTTTAGAAGATAAGCACTATAGAAGTAAATAAAAAGCAATTCGTGGCCCTGACGACGAGATAAAAAATACATACGAACACACAACCAGCCAGGTCGACCATTTGTAATTTTATCTTAGTTTAAATAAAGTAAACAAACAAATATAAGAGAATACAACAAATAAAGCATAAAACTTGTGTATTTTTACATCATATTTTATTTACAAGGCGTCCAAGATCACACTGTTTAATCTTATAAAATCGATTTTACTAATACGTTTTAAAAACCTTGTTTGAGTACTAATAAAATTATTTCTCGTGTATACAAAAAAACGTTCAAACGAACTTGTAACTGAGAAATCAAGGTTTTCGAATTTCAGCCGAAACAAATTTATATTCAAGTCTTCAGTTTTGAAGATCTCGAAATGCCCCGAATGATTATAATTTGAATGTCAGAAAGTAATTTCCATTTGTTGTGGTTCGAAATCAAGAGATATGATCCTTTTGTCAAGTCAAGCTGCGAGGAGAAGACTTCTTCAGAGAGTAAACCCACAATATTGTCAAAATATCATACATTGAAAATGTAATTAAGACTCATTCTGCTTTATTAGTTTATCAGACAAAATCCCTAAAATTATGTAGTAACATCTAAGGGATATAAAAAAGTGCCTTCCTGTAATGATTACCAGTGATTTTGGTCCTGTACAAAGGAAAAATCCTACGGGAAATAGCATCACGTAAATTCGTCAAAATAATCAAATAATCATACTTATACTCGTACATACATATAACTATCGTTTTTTCGCATGTATTCGATAACATGCTATAGCCAATTACTTAATGGAAAAAACTAACAATGTCAAAAATATGAAAAAGTTTTAAAATCTACAATTATAAGAAATTATTTTTTTAATTTTAAAGTCTCTTCAATAACGCGACTCTTATTTATTGTAGATAATAGAAAGGCCATGCATGGTAAGTTGTCGTCGTCACAAATTATTGTGTTTATCTACAGCAAATGTAAAGAAAACAAAATAGTGCGAATATAGGGTGTCCCAAATTGTTTCGTTGACACGCTATACATTTACTTATATATACTTGTTTGAAATTGATACCATTGATTTCGATTTCTGGTACTGTCGCGTTATAACATTGAAGTGATTTACATTTTATATCAGAAGGGTTATCATTTTTAGTTTCTTCACAGGAAATTAATTCTTTTACAAAGCAAGAGTTATTTACCCTAAAACTGTAATTAAAAACTAGATTTTTATTATCAAGTTGAAGATATCTCGATATTGTTGGTTTCCAAGAGTTCACAAGACCTCTTCAACTGTAAATACAATAGATTCGCCAGCATTCAAAGTAGATACATTTATTGTAAATCTGATTTCCTTATGAAAATAAAGTCCTGGAAAAAATTTAACAAGGACTGTTACCATATAAAAGTTAATACTACAAAACCCAAGCATCAGTTTTTTTCTAAAAAACTTAACGTCGCGAAACTCGACAAGATTATGTCGTTACACTCCATTAAGCTCAGAGTTAACCTGGAAGCAAATATGTCTTAGTATGATCTTGTTTCTTGCATAGCAAGGAATATTATTCCATACTAGAAAGCTTTATATTCCATAACAACTTGTAAACCTATACAAAGCTCAAATTCGACCAACGATGAAATATTACTCCCATGTTTGGGGTTGTGCTGCTAAACAGTGGCTGCATTTGTTAGATTCTATTAAGATGAGAGTTATTCGTCTGATTGGAGATCGAGAACTCGCTAGAAACCCTGATTGATCGAAGGACTGTTGGTAAGTTAGATGCCTCCATCGGAAATGTTCGTTGGTTGTAGCCTGCTTAATTTCTTCCAGAGCAGTGCGTACTAGGAGTACACGTCGCCCTAATACATCACACGTCGTATTCTTCAGCAATCTTTTCGAGAATTCCTTTATATGAAGAACTTCATTCTTTTGCAATGAATTGGCCAGACCTTTGTGTCTACCGCATACAATTTGCAGCATTCAAGTCTGTCGTGAATAGCTTTTTTCGTTTACGTGCTGCTTGTAGCGCGTTGGGGATTTCCCTGCAGCGCGTGTGCCGTACCTACCAAAAAAAACAAAAAATATTAATTGAAGAATTGAAAACCATAAATTTCGAACTCAAAGGTATTCTGGTCAGTTTGATGTTAAATAATTATATATATAAATGTTCCAATTAACGATGAATTTTTCATAATATTAGATATAAAAACATCGACTTATTTTGGGTAAATTTGGGAGCAATATGTCTGTCAATTGCATATCTCACATCCCACAGAACATTTCATGAACAAACTTTACCAGCTATAGCTGGCTATCTCCTGTAGTTTGAAACATATTCATGGAGGCTTTTGAAGAATGCCTTTAAAAACCAAAATTTTAATGCAGACCACAACTTTTCTTTCTTTCATTGACCACACATGGAAATACAACAACAAAGGTATTTAGACTTTTTATATCATATTGATCAATAACATTCCAAAGATAACCTTCCCTTTCAAGATGTGGTAGCACAAAAAAAAATAACGGCACCTTCCATCACTTAGTATACAGAAAGCTAACTCATACACATCAATACCCGAATGCATTAATTGACACCACGATCCTTTACAAAAATTGTCTGCCATCAACTCGTTAGTGTTTGTTATTAATATATAATGAACATTCTATTTCAATGGACAATTGTACGAACGGGTGTAACTAGATATGCACATTCTATAGGAAACACTACCATTCCAAGAGAAACTAAAACCTTCCTTTCGTTGTCCCATTTCTATAAACGAGAGAACAGATCATCATTCGACATAAATATCCCCCTGAAGATGTCTCATGAAATCGTAGGTGAAATGTCGGAAAGTCACTCAATCTTCAAGTGAAACATTTTCAAAAGAAAAAAAATTATAACTATATTCCATTAAAACAAGACAAAACGTAAGACATGTATGTATAACATTATTACAACTAGAAGAGCAGAGACCCAAAACTAAAATGTTCGCTGAAAAGGAGGTGGGGGTGTAAAAGGAGCCTAGAAGTAAGATCAGGTCGGCACTATTTGCCAAGAAAGCGTTTGACAAGTCAGCAAACTTAAAGCTAACTTTAACAATGGTAAAGTGGTTAGTTAGTTATGTAAAAGTACAAATACAACTGCTGGTCCCTCGGGTTTAAACCCTAAGCGCACAATGTTGTAAACACATACGGTTTCACTTAGTAGAATTTAGCTTGAAAGCGGCTAAATGGCTATTTGGACATCTTTTATTCTTTCTCCCGTAGACATTTTTTGAGTGAACTTTAAAACCGTTTCTAGGAAATAATAGAATAATTTTTTAATAAAATATTATCACGATGTAGAAATATTATATATAGGGTGTTCGTAAAGTCTTATGAGTATGACAGACAAGAAAGATTAATAGAGAAAACTAAAAGCTACTTTGTGACAATTTTATCTCGGTATTAATATAAAGAAAAACTTCTTTCAAATGAAATTTAGTACAAATATAATTTTATTTTATTTTATAACAGATTTAGTTAGCTTTCCATAAAAAATGTTTTTGTCTGGAGAGAGAAAATTTGCAAAAATTGAAATATTTTGCGCAAATATTAGACATTTCTTTTACGCTAAAATATTTATGTAATATACGAGGCTGGTTTGAAAAGTCCGTGCAAAGTCCGAGAGATGGCACCACCGGCGCGTATCGAGGTCATGTTTAGTTAGTAGCATCTCTTGAATGAACGCACAGCAAGTTTCAGCCATATTGGTCTATTTCTTTGTATTTGGCATTCGTGTGAATCAAGGAAGTCGAGTGATTTTCAAGAAATGGACGAAAAAGAATTTTGTGTGGTGATTAAACATTACTTTATGAAAGGCAAAACGCCTCAGGAGACTAAAGAGAAGCTTGATAAACATTATGGTGACTCTGTACCTTTGATCAGAACAGTTTATAAGTGGTTTCAAAATTTTCGGACTGGCCATATGGGCACAAGTGACGCTGAACGTTCTGGACGGCCTGTGGAGGTTACGACTCCAGAAATCATTGATCAAATCCATGATATGGTGATGGATGACAGAAGAGTTAAGGTGCGTGAGATTGCTAGTGCTGTGGGCATCTCGACTGAACGGGTACATAATATTTTGCATAAACATTTGGACATGAGAAAGCTATCCGCAAGATGGGTGCCGCAATTGCTCACGCTTGACCAAAAACGGAATCGTGTGAAGTGTTGCAAGGATGGCTTGCAGCTGTTCCAGAAGAATCCGGAGGACTTTAAGCGTCGTTTCGTCACTGTGGATGAAACATGGATACATTACTATACTCCTGAGACCAAACAACAATCTAAACAATGGGTTACCAAGGGGAATCTGCACCAAAAAAAGGCGAAGACCGTTCCTTCGGCCGGAAAGGTTATGGCGACTGTCTTTTGGGATTCGCAAGGAATAATTCTCATCGACTATCTGGAAAAGGGTAAAACTATTACAGGTGAATATTATTCATCGTTATTGGACCGTTTGAAAACCGAGCTGCAAGAAAAACGCCCGCGATTGGCCACAAGAAAGTCCTTTTCCATCACGACAACGCACCAGCACACACCTCAGCAGTTGTGGTCGCAAAATTAATGGAAATAGGATTCCAACTCGTTTCACACCCCCCCTATTCTCCAGACTTGGCTCCCTCGGACTACTACTTGTTCCCCAATTTGAAGAAATGGCTGGCGGGACAAAGATTTTATTTAAACGAGGAGGTGATTGCAGACACTAATGGATAATTTTGCAGACTTGGACAAATCTTATTATTCGGAAGGGATCAACAAACTAGAACATCGTTAGACGAAGTGTATAAGCCTAAAAGGAGACTATGTCGAAAAAATAAAAAAGGTTTACCCCAAACACATAAGTAGTTTTTATTTTTGCACGGACTTTTCAAACCAGCCTCGTAAGTACATAATAAATAAATACATAATATTCGTTTACAGCACAAATAACCTCTTTATTCATTCGAAAATGTCTTCCCCCTGAACCAATTTTTGAGATTAGGAAACAAAAAAAGTTACGTTGGGCTAAATCTGGGGAAAAGGGTGGGTAGGGAACTCTTTCGAAACCCAGCTCGTGCACTTTTGCTATTGCCAAGGCCGATATGTGACCAGACACATTATACTGGTAAAGGAACACTTGCAGTCGGTCCAAAAACCTTGCCTAATAAGACTGTGTTATCCTTATCCAAATAGTCAATCGTCATGATACCCCGTGAGTCCTAACAAACACTTTCCATTATTTCCGACCAATAAATTGCCTTTTTACTCAGAAATTTACCAGACTTATCAATTCTCCCTTGTGTATATATATATATATATATATATATATATATATATATATATATATATATATATATATATATATATATATATATATATATATATATATATATATATATATATATATATATATATATATATATATGTACAGTCAGTTCAAGAAGTCTCCATACACCACCTGATTTCTATACTATTTTTCTGTTATGTTTAACTAATTAAATGGAACAATATGTTTAAATTTGAAACTTAACTAACGAGGATTAATATCAAAAACAACTACGGAACATTTTGTTAAAAATTTTTAATAACATCACTGTTATAAAAATGTAAACAAAATTAATGTCAAAAAAGTCTCCATACACTCAAGAACTGCACTGAAAAAAAACACGTTATAATCTACCGCACAGTTTGATAACTACTGAAAACTGTGAAATTCCATTTCAAGTTTCAAAGATCATAATTGATTTGTGGAAAGATGGAAAATCGTACAGAAATATAGGAAAAACTTTTAATAAGTCGGATACTATTGTTTAGTACATTGTAAACCAGTATAAATCAACGGGTTCCTATAAAATTCGACCACGCTCCGGTCGTCCCAAGAAACTGACTCCACGTGAAGAGGCCAGTATTGTTAGACCAATAATTATAGATAATAATAGAAATTAATGAAACTAAAATTAACCTTACTGGTCTGATGGCAGAACTAAAGTTTGGAGAAAGAAGAATACCGCATTCGATATTTAAAACATTTGTTCCACGGTGGGACAAGGGGGTGGCAGTGTTCTGCTTTGGGGATGCAAGTCTGGTGGAGGGGTTGGAAATTTACAATTTATTAATGATAGTATGGATCAGCACGTTTATCTGAACTTTTTGAGAGACAATTTAAGAGAAAGTGTCCAAAAATTAGCACTCGAAAAAAGATACATTTTCCAACAGGACAATGATTCGAAACATACCGCAAACTTGGTGCGAGAATGGATGATCCATAATTTACGACACACATACACATAATCATACACCTCCGCAATCACCCGATGTTAACCCCATCGAGCATTTATGGGAGGAACTTAAACGGTGCGTTCGCAAACACAATGTTTCAAATAGAGAAGAAATAAAAATCAGAATATTGAACGAATGGGAGAATATGTCAGCAGAAGTTACTAGAAAGCTGGTTGCAAGCATGACAAAAAGGTTACAGGAGATTATCAAGGCCAACGACGGTCTCATTAAATTTTAGTTTAAACGAAGTTGTTATTGTCCATTAAACACCGTCAAACTATTATTGGTAATTGTTAAGTGTATGGAGACTTTTTTGACATTAATTTTGTTTACATTTTTATAACAATGACGCAACTTCTAAATAAAATGTTCCGTAGTTGTTTTCAATATTAATCCCCGTAGGTTAAGTTTCAAATATTGATTCAAACATGTTTTCTTATAGTTCCAATTAATTGATTAAACATAACGGAAAAATAGTAAAGAAAGCAGGTGGCGTATGGAGACTTTTTGAACTATATATATATATATATATATATATATATATATATATATATATATATATATATATATATATATATATATACATATACATATATACATATATATATATATATAAATATATATATATATATATATATATACACATATACATATATATATATATATATATATATATATATATATATATATATATATATATATATATATATATACAAAAAAGCAAGCGCGACTTGGACAAACTTCAAGATTTTGCTTAATTTTGTATGTTGACGTATTATATTTTGTGTACTAATTAGCTTCCCTTTTTAGTGTTCCGTACAGAACACTTATAAGATCACTTCGGTGTCTGTCCGTCTGCCTGTCCGTCTATCTATCCGTCTGTCTGTCCGTCTGTCCGTCCGTCTGTCACACCCGATTTTCTCCGAAACTATTTGTCATAGAAAGTTGAAATTTGGTAATAAGATAGGAATTGATGGCCTCATCAGAGCCATGTAGTTTAGAAAGTTAAATTTTGACTTAAGGGGTTAGTTTTGTGAGGTGAAATCGGAAGTGAAAAAAATTTTTTTACTAGGTAATCGAGTGTGGTGTCAAATGAAACCTTATGAAAACACGAATAAAAATAAATAAATATATATATATATATATATATATATATATATATATATATATATATATATATATATATATATATATATATAATGTAATACTTGCGCGCACTTTTCTTTGTACTATTTTGAAAAAATTGCGAAAAATCGCTGTCCACCCACCTTATCTCGAAAAGTACTTATCAAAAAATTTTGAAAAAAATTCTGAAATATTCTCCACGGGGTGTAGATTGAACGAAAATTGTCACGAGTGCATTACCTTTAATAATTTATCTGGTATATAAAAAAAAACAAAAATTTCAAGGTCATCAGATTTCAGTAAAGATTGGAAACAAACTTTGTTGAAAACTCATTTGGGGTGTGTTTTGTGAAGTCACTGATCATTTTATACCTCTGTAACAAAATTTTTTATTTGAAAAGCAATCAACGTACGGAACACTAATTGCGCAAGTTCAACTTGCACTTGACCGGTTATTTCGTTTAGTGTGAGAACAAAGAAGAAAAGATATTTTGCTAATCATATATTTTTTTAATAAGCTAATAAATCCTAACATTTAGGATGAAGATAATACATTTTTTGGACTTTTTATCGTTATTTTTTTATGAAGTTGTAAGTTCTTCATGGCCTTATATAAAGACTTTACTTGTGGTGTCATTTAAGAGAGTTTTCTTTAGTCCCACTGTCTTGATTACTACTCCGATATTAGTACCAGAGTTTCATTTTGTTTTCTTTTAATCAAGTAATGTATCTCTTCATTGCGAGGCAATAATATTGAAACGTCGTAAATTGTATTTTAAAAACTCTCAATGTCTTTAATCCCTTTTGTGACGTCACTGATAGAAACAAGAAAACAAGTTGAAGTCCCCGAGGGAGCAAGAACGATTAGAATCCGCCCAGGCCCTAATGAAGTAACGGTTGCCGAAACTTTCCGCCACATTTTAATGTTCTTTCGCGTTTTTTTTTTATAATGACACGGTTCGTCGGTAGTTGTCTCGTGCTTCCGAACTTTCCTTATAATATAAAAGCCAATTGCCAGAGCCACCGATTCGATATACCATCGTCACAATTCAAAGATTAAAACGATCCAGGTCTTTGTTTCCATTAACTTTATTAAATAGATGTTTTTCTTCTTTTACCAAGTTAAATAAATACTGAAAACATAATTGATATAACGATTTAAATTAGACAGTCCTGTTTTTACAGTATTATTCACACAAGGAATGTGATGAAACCTAAACTCTAATCTCTTGCTAACTAATTATTACAAACCAAAGATTGATTAGACACATTTCTACATCTTAGGCTATTATGGCTAAACCTTGATGTTTTTTATTGGGGAGCAATTTCGATTAAGTATCCGACGTCTGGTGCTGAAAATTTAAATCTAGAAAGTGAGTAATGTCACGAAAACTTGCAACTGGTAATAAAATAGTAGTAACAATTATTTTTTTCAGTCTTACAAAAAAAGAACTCGAATGTAGGTAAAATTTCAGTATTTACTTTGATGTAGCAGCTTATCTCCACCTCAATTATTCCTGCAAGGTTAATAACTCTATTTCTCAGAATGTGTTCGTCCAACGTATATCTTCTTGTCTCTAACATTTCCTAAATGATTCTTTCTTCCTCAGTAAACATCTGAAGGATTGTAATGTGGTATTTATTTTTCTATAAAGTACTTTTCGCACAAGTTTCAATAGTACAAAAAGTAACTTTATCAAATAAGATAACCGGTCAAGTGCAAGATGGACTTGCGCTTTAGTGTTGTTGTGTAGTTACGTTGATTGCTTTTAAAATAAAAATTTATGAAACGATCAGTGACTTCACAAAACACATTCCAAATGAATTTTCAACAAAGTTTTTTTCCGACCTTTACTGAATGACCTTGAAATTTTGTTTTTTTTATATATACCAGATAAATTATTACAAGTAACGCACTCGTGAAAATTTTCATTCAGTCTACAACCTGTGGAAAATATTTCATAATTTTTTCAAAATTTTTTGATTAATAGTTTCCGATAAGGGGAAGACAGTGATTTTTCGCAAAATAACTAAAAGAAAAGTGTGCGCAAGTATTACATTACATATATTTTTGAACTTGTGTTTTTACAAGCTTTCATTTGACACCCTACTCGATGACCTGGTATTTTTTTTTTTTTCACTTCCGATTTCATCTCTCAAAACTAACACCTTAAATTTAACTTTCAAAACTACACGGCTTTGATGAGGTCCTCAATTCCTATATTTAATTCATTTAAATTTTAACTTTCTATCTCAAATAGTTTCGGAAAATCGGGTGTGACGGACGGACGGACAGACAGACAGACAGACGGACGGACATCAAAGTGATCTTATTAGTGTTCCGTACGGAACACTAAAAAACAGTAACTCATCCTCTATAAATTTAGTTTAAAAACAAACGGTTTAGAATTATTTATAAGAAGCATATAATCAAGTTCAGTCGCTTTACAAGTTGCAAATCAGTATCCATATTAAACGATTTCGGTTCTTTAAAAAGGCCCCGTGATTATATTGCCGATATGAGACTCAAAGGTGCAAAATTATTACAAGGGCTGTATGTGAGTTTAAGGGCGGCTTCGCCCCTTCCAGACTCTCGATATTACTGTCAGCTCAATCGAGTGTGCTAAAACCCTATTTAGAAAAAAGTTGCTTATGGAGGGCCTTTAAAAATGTAATATATTTTGTAGGATATTAGAGATTTAGTTGATTTAAGTTCGGTAATTTTTTACTTATTTAATCAAGAATTTTAGATGTAGTGATCAAATTTTATATTAGATAATATTATTATTTTTGCTGAGTGGATCGAAATAAGCTAATGTTTTTATGAGCGTTGTTTTAAACGAATTATAGTAAAATTAATCAGAGTTTGTATTGTTTTCAATGTCCGATTGATTTTACATAATAAATAATAATGTACAATCCTGTTTACAGTATGAAGCTGAAAATAAACGTACACAGTCCTATATTTATGAAAATTTATTATATTATCCAATAAATAATAATTTGTTTTTTGCAATAATATAGAATCAAGTCGATTTTTTTGCATTAATATTACAGAATGAAAATCAATAAATTTGTTTAGTGGGTAGTATGTTATTTTAATAAACTTCTATAATAATAAAAACCTATATTTTTTACTTCCCTTGCTAAGGGAAGTATGGTATTCGTATTCTTCACGTTTCACAAACGCTAATTTATAACAATTTACAGCGATTCAAGACCAACGTAAATTGCTTTGCGCTTTAAGGATTTCCCTGCAGCATGTTTGCTACGCCCATAAATGAAAACCATATCTTTGGAACGAATTAACCGAAAAAAAATATTGATTTTAATTTCTTAGCCATATAACACTTAAAACAAGACAAGAACCGATGGTTTTTTTTGAGCGACATCGCTTCAGAGGAAGGGGAAGAAAGGAAGTTAGGATACTGATCCAACAATGAGCCAAATTATTGGTGGTCAAATGTATAAGAGCTTAGTGGGATGCCATTTCAGAGTTAGAGGAATCAAATAATCTGAAAATGATATTACTTTTTTCATAATTTTCATTTTAGTGGAAATTGGATATAAAGGTGAATGATAGGCTCAAGTTACAAATATCTAAATTTTGCTTAATATCTCAACATCAAGTACCACTCATTTAAAATATCCAGTTTTAATGTTTGTATTGATGTATTTTTAGTGTGGACAAGTCGAATTCAATATTTATTTTAGAACTGGGTATTTTCGAGAAAAATATTGGGAATTGCACATTTTTTGAATATTTTTTGTTTGAATATTACATTTTATTAAAACTGGAGCACTATTCCTATATATGGTGCCATGTATCTAAACAAATTCTGCATTTGCTAGATTATATTAAGAAGAGTTATTCGTCTGAATGGGAACTGGAAATTCATTAGAAAACCTGATTCTTAGATTCATTAGTCGACGAAGAGTTTACTGTACTCCGCTTGATTCCTTCTGATGCTAGAGAAATACCTCGCGCTAATACCGCACATCTGTACGTGGTTCAGCATGTCACTCTTTATACCTTCGGGACCTCTTGAATGTAAAGAACCTCATTCCTTTAGACCGAGCACAACAGGCAATAGTTTAAGAGCAACGTGACTCAGTACTTCCGCACATGCGCCGTCCCTATAGCTACTACAGATTTTCCTACAAAAGCAGAAACATAAGTCTGAAAATGGTTAGATTCCGAGGTACAGCATGTTAATATTATACTGTTGGTAGTGATAAAAAGGGGTATTTTGTACCTACGCACTCCAAAAAGCTTTTTTTACCGAACTTAAAGTAAAAAGGAGCGAAAAATATGAACAATCTGTATCTTAAAAACCAAACATGTTCGGACCTATGTTTGTAAAAACTCAAAAGTTGGAAGAACCACTAAAACCTCTTGATTAAAAATTGTCAATCCAAAGCACTTTTTTGATTTATCTGTTCTGTATTCGATTTATGTCGATACTCATTTTTATTTCAAGTTTTGTCACATTTTGGGGTGGGAAAAATTAAGTTCTTGCTACCCGTCTTCGAAGTTTGCATCTTGATACGGTGAGATAGGTTTTATTGGCGAAAAATCAACGCGGACCAACCGAAATACAAAATTTGAAGGCAAATATTCATTTTCAGTGGCGTAGCCAGACTGGTTAGGTTATCTAAAAATATGCTAATGCATGCTGAGAATAATTTTTTTCTCTCTGACCTTAAGAAATATATTGATGTAAAACAGCATTGTCATAAAAATTACATCTCCAAGCGCGAAACTTGAATTTTTGCATCGAAGATTAACCAAAAAAAAACGATTACTCATTAATTACCTTCTACTGCTTTCTCAGCTGATATTGAAAACTATAAAAAATTGATACGACCTTCGAACTGTTTAACCGCAGAATCCTATAAGTAACATATTATATTCGAAGCTACTCCTACACCTCTCTTTTCCACCTCTTATAGGTTTGACTAAAAATTGTTCTAAAAATTGCTCATCTTACAACATATAATCACGAAAAAGCCGACGTATATTGACTTCTGCCTCCTTGCACCGGATTGCAATATGTATAGCTGGTACAATATGTACCTAACATGCAAATCACGTCATTTAATTTGGAAATTATTGGGCAACTTATAAACTAATAGTAATGGAACGTAATGCTTTTTATGAATCAACCACTCTCAAACGTAACGAAAAGCAAGGATCTTACAACGTAAGTAAAAAATTTGAGTAAGGTAGGTCCAACAGTAAATCAACAGTTTATAACTAAGAGATTAAAGTTTACTTATCTGAAAATTTGTTTCATTCTGGTTATAAATTTTGAAAAATTAAGGATCAACTGTTAATTTTCGAACATGTCTTCAAAAGAATAAAAAAATATATTTACGTATAAATGTAATTATAAAAAAAAAAACTGTCCAATGAATTTGTTTCACCTACCTAATACTGCGCCCCTGACGATAACTACACTTTTGCCAGTGTAAATCAAAAGTTGACAAACAAACCAATGCTGATGAGGAGCATTCATGTGATATGACAAGACCCAGGCGTTTTCCCTATCTTTCCATATTCGTGCAGGAGGGACATCGTCCGAGTAAATTTAGACATGGCTAACCAAACTTATATTCGGGACGAATTTTAAAAAGTTTATTTTACGAGCGACTTATTGAAGGTGTCTTTTTTGTAAATCAACTTGACAGCATCCTGATTTGGTAAAATATTATCTGATAGATTTATTTCGAGTGTTGATGGATGAATGGTAAAGTTAAAATAAGTCAAAAATGAAAAATAAATTCAGTAGTGTTTGATATATTATTTTTAAATTTCTTAAACACAATAATTCTAAATAAGTTATATTCTTAGATTTCCAGTGTCTTTAATTTTATTTACAATGTCTTGATCTTTGATCATTCTGAAATAGTGACGATAAATCAGGGATAAATACTAATTGTTGGTTTTATATAAAATAGAATAAGGGAAATTTAAATAACATGGCCGACTTCAACAAAAACTAAAATACTTTAGAAAAAATAAGGTTTTTGCGAGCATTCATTACAGAAATCACTAGATGAAAGACTGTACTATTATGTATTCCCGAAAATTTTAATATATCAGTAAGTTACTGAAGCAAGTATAACATATTTTCTTGCCGAAACTGAAATAGCATCCAGTAGTGCCGCTAGTGGGACTGAACAACACTCGTAATTGTAGTAAAATAAATGTGATCCTAGACTAACTATATCCATGAGAATCTCGAAGCTCCAACGTTAAACCTTTATTTATTTTTTTCCAAAAATTTTCCAGCGTGTCTGCCTGAGGAGCTCACGTCTCTTCTTCCTGGCATGTGCTATGTTGCACGTCGGCGAATAGGTATTCATATCAATCTTCAACATTTATTCCAATGTAGTTGAGGCGCCCTCTTACGCCTGTCTAATTGTTCTCGCAGCATCCGTTAGTCTTATATTATGGAGTCACAAATACTGTTTTCGACTTGATCTCGGCTCCTTTCAGTCTTTCCCTGGAGTGTAAGATTTAGTTTAGAGTAACAACCTCCTTCTAATATATGTCCTAACTTAGATTGTGTTATAATATCGCTTTCCGTACTGACTTTTCGTAACACTTATTTAAATCAAAGATATACCAACAGAGAACATGCATTAACTATATATATATATATATATATATATATATATATAATATATAGATATATATATATATATATATATATATATAAAGGGTGGGCCATCAATCGGTTTTTAAATTTGAACCACCGGTTATTTCGAATCTGGCAATACTTATGTCGTTCTGTTCTGTCACAAAATTCAGTATATTATCTCCACTGAACGAAATGAATCGATTTACGCTTGAGCAACGTTGGGATTTTATTGGAAATTTATTTCCAAAACAAAAACAATTGGTCGGAAATTGCACGAAAATGTCGTACAAAATTTGGTCGCAGAGAAGGACCAACAGTGCCCGGTATACGCAAGTTTATTGCTAAAATTCGTGAAACTGGTTTCATTGTTGATGCGCCAAGACGTGAGCGTGCTCGTACAGTGCGTACACCCAAAAATATCGAAGCTGTGGACGGCGCAACCATTACAGTCAATGGAGACACCTATCGCACCATGATAACCGATTTTTTTGTGCCCGCTCTTCATGGTATTGATGTGAACGATGTTTGATTTCAACAGGATGGTGCAACTTGCCACACATCTCATGCCACAATCGATTTATTGCGTCAAACGTTTGATGGCCGTTTAATTAGCCGAAATGGTGATGTCAATTGGCCGCCAAGAAGCTGCGATTTGACACCGTTGGACTATTTTCTGTGGGGCGCCGTTAAAGACAAGTGTTATGCCGACAAATCAGAGACAATTGAGCATTTGAAGGCCAACATTCGCGATGCCATTGCCGAGATACGACCCCATACACTCGAAAAAGTGCGCGAAAATTGGTCCGATCGAATGGGGTACTGTGAGGCCAGCCGCGGCAGCCATATGAATGAAATAATATTCCATCTCTAACCGGAACAATTGTACTTCACAACAAAAAAATAAATTTGGCAAAATTTCAAACCGTTTTTGTTTTATTGCATTTTTAAATTTAAACTTTTAAACGGCCCACCCCTTTATATATATATATATATATATATATATATATATATATATATATATATATATAATATATATATATATATATATATGGTAAATTTATCTACGCTATTTAGGTGTCTTTATCTGTAGCCTAAATGTGCGTAAAGTGAATATATTTTTTAAAACTTATAATTAGGTTGATTTTAAAAACGGTTTGCCCTAAAACTAATTTATTTCGTACAGGCGTATCTATGAAAACAAGATATTTTCTGTAATTAATACCATACCAAAAGGTTGTGATCCAGATCTGGACCATCTAAATTATTTCATTTGTATTGATTTTTTTTTTCATCTATGGTACTGTCAGTGACGTAGCAAGGTCGAAAAAGCAGCTTTAAGGAACAAAAGGACCACTATAGGCGTCAATCGAAAAACACACGTTCGAAATATCTTAATGAAAAACAGATTGACTTGTACTGCGGCCGCCCTCCCTTAGATATACCGCAGATATCCCTCTGTATCTCCCTTTTAAAACTTGCACCTTCTTGAAAAACCGATAACCAGGGGGGATTTTCCACATCTAGCCACAGCGGAAGTTTAAAAATTTTCACTAAATCTAGAAATAGATAACCGGGAGTTGAGCACTTTTCACGGAAGAGAACCTCCAATAAAAAAACAGCTCCATTTCTAAGGGGCATATTTTCTATATCAATAAGGGCGAACAGGCATATGCCTCGCTGACCTCCCCTTTGCTACGTCACAGGGTACAGTATAATGTCAAGAAAGTACATGTTATGAAACAAATGAGACGGAGGGTATTTAATTAAAGTACTTGAATTGCTCCACTCTGTATATGGGAAGGTAATTCAAAGAGCAATATACTACCGACAAGCAAGTCGTTCTTAAACCCTTTTGCTCGAAAGATATTCAAGTCAAAGTTGCGACTGAAATTTCACGTGATTGTTCCCTTAGGCCTCAACTAATTGTCTTGTAATATAGCAAGAACGGAGTTTTACTTTTACAATATCAGTTTAAGGGGTTCAATGTTTTACAGGTACAATTTAGCGGATATATGTGTATTATATGCCATAGGGTAAAGTCCATAGAGTGTTCTGATGAAATTTCCAAACTAGTTACTTCGATATTAAACATTAACTAAATTAACAACGACTGTGCTTGCTTCCCATACACTCTTCGTTTTATTCTATTGTATACCATCATTACTTAAAATAATTTATGTAACAAGAATTACAACAATTACAGAATAATATTACATTTAGTTAATTTTATTATTTTAAATATTTTAGTTACCAGAAATTTATTATTACTGCGAAAAAATTCATATATTTTAGAAGAACCATCGAAATAGAAAGTGAATTTTACTTTTTATTGAGTAGAAACTTCAAAATCCAGATGCATCAGAAATATCGTTGGTATTACAGTTTTTACACCAAAGTAACATTATTTATTGTTATCTGGATTAAACTTACAAGTTCCGGCATCTTTACTGCAAAAATAGCTTTGTGACACTCTTGTCACTTCTCGCCATTATCCACTTTAGCGCACATGCGTTATCAAATGTTACTGTCATTTTTAAAAGTCTTCCCGGCACTTTCTTGATTTCGCACAAAGCAAGATACAGCACAAATAAACGAAAAAAATTACAACACTGCAACTGAGCGCATGAATTAAAAACTAAAATAAAATAAATAAGAATAAAGAATTGTTCCCGCGAGCGCGAATAAATTGTACGTATAATGAAATGATGTTTGTCCACGACTGTATTGTATTTCCTTACATACATAGTAGGTAGGTACCGCGTGTTTATTGTATAGGGATGGGGTAAATAAATCAATACTGTAGTATATTTGTACTAAGCAAGAAGACCGGCAGTGTGGAGTAAGAGGGTTGCATGCATGTTGTTTACCAACGAAGAAAAACAAACAAAAAATGTTAGCTAGTTGTGCGATAGGGCGGGGGTATTTTCAGCTGCAGACTTGAACTTGTCGAATAATTTTGACTAGGTAATTATGGATTAATTTTATTTTAAAATTATTTTTCAACTACTCACAACTCTCCATATTCTTGAACTAGGTTGTGAAAATAATTATAGTCTGTTCTTAAATAGCTGACAACTAAGAAAATCGAAGTCTATCTGCAGGACACCATAAACTATAGATGGGACAAATTTCAGTAAAGAAAGGGACAAGAGATAATGGTGTATGTTTCCTAGAATATTAGACATTCACGGTAAAAAGTTTTTCAGGTCAGTATACTAAATCGAAACATATATAAAAAAAGGACAATTTAAGAAACATGTCATTGACGAAATAGCTAAAGAGCGTAAAACAATTATATTTCGGCTATCACCGCACCACTGTAAATCTCATCGAACTTATATGGGCACAACAAAAGGATCAATTCAAAATTCAACATTTCAACTAAAAGAAGTACTCCTCGGAATATTGTTAATAAAAATTGGGAGCGAAGATTGGGCAATCGCATTATTAAAGAACAACGAAAAATACAGAACCTCGATAAACTTTTGGAACAAGATGTAGAACGCCTTATCATTTCAATTGATGGAAATTCTGACGAGTGTTTTGGTTTTAAGGAAGATGATTTCTAAGTTAATTTGTATTTATCAATTTTTTTTATTTTGAATTTAGAAACTTGTCCATACACATTCCTCTATTTTTTATGTATATGTATTTTTATTGTCCTGCATAAAATACTGGTGGGTATACTTAAATATTTTAAAAACACTAAAAATTACGTTAAAGATTTTGTCTTTATAATGCTGCTAATCATTAATGAATAGATTATAGCATGATTCGTTTTTTCCTAACTTATAATTTGTAAAACATTGGTAAGATTACCTTAAATAAAATTTATAAATTAAATCATCGTTTAAAATTTAAATTGTCCTGAAAATGACATACAACGTGACATATTATAAGTCACCGTATCTGTACGATGATATGTCTACAATGTAACTTGACTTTGTCCATAAAATTACCACCAAGTCAAATATTGTTGGCAAGAAACAAAAAACCATATAGACTTTTCTTCCTATTTTTCCTTGAGCGAAATCAGCCAAAAATTATTGGTACCATTCTATTGTATTATATGTAAATCAATTTTGAAATCGATGTCTCATTTTGTTTGGGAATTATCGCTCCAGCAGACAGGCAGACTCCAAACAAACATACCTACGCAAATGGAAAAGTATTTTTTTTTTTATAATCTGTGAACATTAACATGGGAAGAAATGTAAAAAAATTTCTTCACAAATATCTTCGACGAGTAAGGTTAAAAAACATTCTTTGTCGAAATTATATTCACCGGTGTATTAAACACCGTTCATGTCGTATTCACATCATACGGTTTTATTTTCATCGCACTTGATCCCCTCTAGTTCTATTTGACAACGTATGTCGATGATTGTCGGTTTAGTGCATTTATTTACGTGCTTCCCCCAGTTTCGACCTTTAATTATTATCGATTTGTGCCATTTTATAATCCATGGTCAGTTACTTGATATTACACTTGTTTCCTTTAAATCAATGATACACGTGTGGTATTAAAGTATATAGATATTAGTGCACCTGGAAACAAGATAAATTACTAAATAGTTCGTTTACGATTAAATAAAAAACTTTTATTTTTTAAGTTACTGTTATTTTAAATAAAGATCTATTTTAGGTTATATAAATTTCAGTTTCTAAATTATCGTCAAGACATGATCTAAAATATAGTAAAAAGTTCATTAAAAATCGATTAGCGTTTCTTGAGTGACCGGCTACATAACTCTGAAAATCATTGTAAGATGCAGCTAATAATCCTCAGTCTTACCCGTATTAGTTCCAAATAGTCATATTTACATATGCAATAAAGTGCCTGTTGATCTGAGTGATGCGTCGGGTCACAGGTTTAAAACAGCAGTAAAAATCATTATAGCTTCTGCTGACTCCTTCCTTCAGCAGCTCATACAATGGTCACCTCAATCGACCTCTCTAATGTTAATATATTGCAGTAGACATACCTTTAGCCACCCACAACATTAATATTGACTTCTACCATGGTAATATATTGTGTATTGTATTTCTAAGTGTTGCTGTATACAATATGTGCTCTCATTTCATGATTGAGATAGAAAGTGTAACTTTAACTACGCTAATTGTAATCTTACCATTTAATTACAATAAAGACATTTTATTATTATTATTTTTTTTGTTTTTCTTTCTCACATTTGGTCAATGTGGTTCCATGTTTGGCTGACGGGCGCAAACCAAGTCAGCACAAACGCATTACCATTGTGTATTAAGGAATGACCTGACAATGTTACATGTTTTCAAAATCACTGACTTCTGAATATTTTTGTGTATGTTTGTGTTGAGTCGATATTGTACTAAGTGTGGTGTGAATGTTGTTGGTGTAAGGCCTGTGGCTGATATAATGAGGGGGACAATGATGACTTTTTCTTGTTTCCATAGCCTTTTTATTTCCGTTGCAAGGTCTGTGTATTTGGAAATTTTTTTCTGTGTATTTCGTTTGGATGTTTGTGTCGTTGGGGACAGCTATGTCAATTAGATAGGTGACTTTTTCTTTTTTGCACTGAAACGTAATATCGGGTCTATTGGCGGAGACTGTTTTATCTGTATGGATACCGATGTCCCAGTAGAGTTTGTAATCTTCATTTTTCAAGTACGGATGTTGGTGTGTATTTGTAGTAGGGATCTGTGTTTTCTATGAGCTTATATGTTGTGGCTAGTGCTTGGTGAACTACTTTTGCCGCTGAGTCATGTCTGGCTGTGTATTCCGTTCCGGCTAATATTTTACATCCGCTTGTTATGTGTTCGATCGTTTCTTTCTGCTGGTGGCATTTTCTGCATCTGTCTTCTGTAATAGTTGGGTCTTTGATGATATGCTTTTGGTAGTTTCTGGTTAATATGACTTTATCCTGGATGACAAGTAAGAAGCCTTCTGTTTCCGGGAATAGCTGCCCATCCCGTAACCAGGTGTATGATTGTTTTTTATTTACGTGGTCTTGTTCTATGTGGTATCTGTGTTTTCCGTGGAGTGTTTTTTCTGACCACGTTTTCATCTTTTCCTGTTGTAATTGGGTGTGACTGTGTGTATCTGCTGGGTGGTCTACCCGGGATAAGGCGAGTAGGGGTATAGTTTTTGTCTGCTTTGACTGTTGCTGTATGGAGGCTGGTTTGCTTGGTGTGAAAGAATTTCCTAAGTGCTTGTATTTGTTTTGTGTGTAATGATCTGATGTCTATAATTCCTCTTCCTCCTGCCTTCCTCTCGATGGTAAGTTTTTCTTTGCATGCGTTGGGGTGTAATTTCCTGTATTTGGTGAATTGAGATCGTATAAGGATGTGAATATTTTCTATGTCTGTTTGTGACCATTTGATGATACCAAATGAATATGTGAGTATAGGTATAGCGAACGTGTTGATGGCTTTAGTGAGATTCTTAGAGTTGAGTTTTGTTTGTAAAAGTTTCGTCAGTCTGTTTTGGAACTCGGTTCTGAGCTCTATTTCGATGTGAGTGTGGTTGAGTTTGGTGCTTTGTTGGAAGCCTAGATATTTGTATGTTTCTTTGTCCAACATGTTATCGAGTGTTTCATTGTTGATGGTTTCTGTCTCATGGTGGCCCTTCCACTGGCCTTTGTTGATATGGAGCACTTTGCATTTACTTATACCAAATTCCATATTGACATCTAAGGTGAATATTTCTGTGATTTTGAGGAGTTCTTTCAGCTGTGTTTTTGTGGCAGCGTAGAGTTTTATGTCATCCATATATAGGAGGTGGTTTATTTTATGTTGATTCACTTTTTGGTGTCTGATGTTGAATCCATGCTCTGTTCTGTTTAGTATATTTGAGAGTGGATTGAGACAGAGGCAAAACCATAGAGCGCTGAGTGAGTCTCCCTGAAATATACCCCATCTGATGTACAGCTCTTCTGTTTGGATGCGTTCGGTTTGTGTTTCTAGGCGTATTTTGGTTTTCCATGTTTTCATAATTTGGGCGAGAAATTGCCTGAGGTGTTTTTTATAGATTTCTAGGGCTCTGATTAACCAGCTGTGGGGAATGGAGTCGAAGGCTTTTTTATAGTCTATGTAACAGATGTGAAGGTTTCTGTGTTCTTTTCTGGTTTGTCCCATAATCACGCTATCTATGATCAGCTGTTGTTTGCATCCTCGACTATTTTTCCTGCATCCCTTCTGCTCTTCTGTGAGAATATTGTTGTCTGTTAGGTGTTGTTCTATTTTGTTGGAAATTGTGGCTGTGATGATCTTGTATAGGGTTGGAAGACAGGTGATAGGTCGGTAGTTTGACGGGTTTGTGGTGTCTGAACTTTTGGGTTTGATGTATGTTATTCCTTGTGTAAGAAAAGTGGGGAATGTGTGTGGTTGTGGAATCGCTTTGTTGATTTGGTGTGTGAGTGCTTCGTGTGTGGTGGTAAACTGTTTGTACCAGAAGTTTTGTATATTGTCTATCCCAGGGCATTTCCAGTTGTGTGTGTGTGTTTGATTGTTTCTGTAATTTCTTCTGTAGTTAGTGTGGAATTTTCTTGTTCTGTCACACGTTTGTGTTTATCTTCTTCGGCTTTGATCCAGGGGGTGTTATTATTATGTAGTTTGGGTTCTGACCAGACAGTTTTCCAATAATCTGCGAGTTCTTGTTTGTTTGGTGGTTCAGTTACTACTGTCTGCTCGTTGTACATAGTTTTTCGGTAGAACTGTTTTTTCGCTTCTTCGCTTATTATTATTATTATTATTATTATTATATTTTCGGGACAATTTTCTAAATTTCTGGACGAATTTTAATGCTGTTACATAGTAAGGTCTATAAGCATTCAGCATGAATAGGTTTGAGTGAAATTTGTTCTTCACCTAATATTGATTTAACATTGGGGCATCATTCCACAGTATTTCAAAATGTTACTCGGAACTAATAATACGTACTGACTTATTTGCTTCCAGTTAGGAGATAAAGTTATGACTCTATAGTATAATCATCTACCTAAAAGGGCATCTATGGAACGCTGGAAACTTGGATACTTACGGACAACAGCCGCAACATCCAAAAAGAACACCTTCGCAATCAAGAAACATTATACAACATTAATGCGGAGGTTGAAAATCCTGTCAAAAAAAAATGTCATTGAAAGCTCTTTTTATGAGTTAAGTTACTGCACAAAAATAGAACTGTACAAATTTTAGTTTCCTTGAAGGCTGCCACTCGTCGTTACCCAAAGAAGATATATCTGTAAATTTACACCAGCTGGAAGACAAAGATACAGATTACTTTTTTCAGTTTATTCTAAAATAATTTTTTTCTATATGTTAAGTTCCAGTGGGTAGTTTTAAAAAAGAGTATTCTTTCTAGACGTAAAAAATACAAAAATAACACCACTAAAAGCTTAAAAGTCTGACGGTCGAAACTGATGAAATTTAAAAGGGTAAAGCAAGGCAGTCGATTAACCCCAAAGTGTCATTTAAAATTAAACCCCCAATGAAAGTGAAAAGTCCTGTAATGATAATTAGATATTTAAAGAATTTTTATTAGTCTAGAAAAAGGGTTTGCTGAGTTTCATTAAGTTCTAGTGTCAATTTCATTTCTTTTAATATACAAATGCTACAAATTACTAATCTCAGAAAACATAGTTGCCGTTATTCAGATTATTTACTGTTAAAAAATAGATAATGAGCTTTATGAACAAAAATGAACATTGCTTTAAGGCACGGATTATCGTCTTGTAAAAATCTCTAAACCAGGTAGAATGGTGACGAATATACTTAAAGGAAAAGCTTTCCAAGTATAAACATTATAGCTTTTGTAATACGAAGTACGTGTATCGATAAAGCTAACCTGGTCGTGTACATAAATCCAAAATATTGTGCGGCTAAAAATAAGTGAATTTAAATTCTGTGTATTATTGACTGATACAGAACATGAAATTGAACGCTAATTGATAACAGTTTATGGAATTTTAGCCATTTTATCTTCTCTTTTAAAGTTGTCGTCCACTACCAAACTGCTAGTTTTATTGTACTCTGTTGAGATCATTACTTTCCTGTCAATAATGAACATTGCAACTAGAAAGAGTTGGTACTGAATTTTCTCTCGGTCAGCTTAAATGTATTCAGTTGATTTCCCTCGACAGTTACAATGTTGCCAAGCACAAAATTACTATAAACAAAAGAATTATTTCAGACTATCTAACTTCATTTAGAAAGTCGAGAAATTTGCACATGCAAAATGAACAGCAAAGGTCCCATGAATGCTATATTCCATGCCTTTCCTCCTACGACTATAGTTTCTGAGCCTATACTCTTCATCCGGTAGGCTTTAGGCAACGGTATCGATCGTGAAGATCCGAGTACCGTAGAGAGTCAACTTGGAGTGACTCTCGCTGGCTTATAGCAATCATGGTACATTAAATAAACGACGTTCTGTTGTAGTGACCAATCAAGTAACAAACCATATTCCGAAATTTTATTTCGGAATATCGATTTAGTTTTAACTTCATTTAATTTTCAGACCAATCAAAAGTAGATGGTAAAGTGAGGGACAAACTCCTTGCAACAAGAGAGGCAGCGCGGATACGAGGTGGGTTTCTATTTGGATAATATGTAGAGTTTATAAGAAGTGCTAATAAAAGAGGCGCGTTTGAAATTTTGACGTCTTCTAGGAATTTTTATTTACTGTTGGGAAATGTCATTTAAGTTCCACACCATATCAGTCCATTTACCTATTATATTCAGATGATGATTTTTCTGAACCAGTAGAAGATGAAAACGATGAGCAAGAAAATAAAACGGAGTTATTTAATGTGTGGGTGGAAAATACTCTAGAGGAGAGCTTTGAGCGTTAAATTTAGGTTTTCGATCTCATAAAAAGCCAAAGATGGATCATATCGACACAGGTTCTTAGTATCATTTATTTAAATTGTGTATTGAATACATTTTTACATCAAGGAAGGCTAGGAAAGAATACTAGTTATTATTATATTATTACTAACACATTAATATGTTAAAAGTATAAGATTATTAAAATAAAAAGATAAAAAAGGAAACATGCAAACAACGTATTTAAAAATTATTAGAAAAAAATGAAATATGTATGCTCGATGTTATATTACATATAATTGACGAAAAAATTATTGTTGCTTTATTTTTTAAATAACTAAATATATTGATGATATTACATAATTTCAAAATTATCAACATAACAAATACTAATTGACAACAATTTATCAAAATGCGTTTTATATTTAGTTGGGTTTACTTCTGTTTAGTTTATTAATAGAGAATAAAGTTATTACTGTTATTAGTATTAATAAACTAAAAAGTAATTTGGAAAGTTAATGTATTTAGCAATAAATATAAGAAGATATTCGTTATTGATTTTTGTTTGTGTATAAAAGCGTCTTAATGTTCAAGATGGATCGAATAAACATATGGGGTGTTTACAAACTGGTTCTAAATATAAGCATTAGTTTATGTTTGTGCTTACGTAAATAAAAGCACACAGAGTGAGTTCCTTAGAAAATTTCATAATAATAGGTTGAGTTGTTTAAAATTTTTAAAAGTTACAAGTTTTAGCACTTTATAAACGGTACGAGAATTTTCGCATGTTAGGTTTAAAAAAAAAATCGGTAACGTGATTTACCCAGTACTCTCGTCAGCACACAATCTTAAAATATAGGTACTGAAAATGACTTTCTTACACTAAAGAATAACTTAGTTCAAGCATTCTAAGTTTATATTTGAATAATATTTATGATAAGGTGATTAATCACAAGAAAGGTTGAGCAGAGGAATGGGTTTCGGAGATATCTCCAACTGAAATCTGACATAATTTGCTTAGAACTTGTTCAATATGTTACTAAAAATCAGGAAAAATTGTCACAATTTTATTAAAAATATAAAAAAAAATTATCGACCCTTTTACCCTCTACCTCTGACTTGATATTATTGTTTTTCTTTTGCGATCTTGAACCCCTGAAACGTGAAAAAATGCAAAAATCTTGTAGAGTGACTTTTTTACAAACCCAATCACCTTAATCAGGGAACTAAACAATAAAATTACAGATTCAGGTAATATTGAAAATATTTGCGTTACTTTCAGTCAATCAAATCAATAGTGCAGGAAAATATTGATAAGTGTATGTAGTGAGAGTAGTATATAGGTAATGAATAGGAATATCTTGTCATTTCGTTGTGTGTATATCTAGCCTCAATAGAGATTGACACTTACTATATCATGAATATATTGACGGGGATGCCACATTATTAATATTTTTAAGTTACGCACATCAGGGTGTTGACTATAATGACGTGACCGGTGCTAATAAAGTTCATAATTCCATGGTATGGTCGCACTATACGTTTTTCGGAAAATATCGAAAGAGTCGAACAAACTGGAAGACAGAATTGCGTATGCTCTATTAGACATGATTTCCAAGACAGACATTCGTCAAACTCTTTTACATGTAATTTTGAATAATGATTTTTATTTAAAGCCGAGCAAAATTTTGCTAGACCAATAACATCGAGACTATGAACGCCTAGTAGAGATCTTTAAAAGTTTCTCTACTATTTGTCGATCTCTGTCGATATTCTCCAATGAAAAATCAGTGCAGAGATTCAAATATCCTCAACACTGGTACCGTCAGTCTTGAATTTTAAATTGAAATTCCTGTCTTCCAAGAAAAAGTTTTATAAAATATAGGTAGTGTGAGCAGATTGACCTAATATCTATCTTGTTTTCGCTTGCTATTCAGTAGTAGTAGTAGTTGGATATTAGAGGTTATATCCGTAACATAAGAGTATAAGATGAAAGCATAGGTGGCAAAAAACTATGCAATATTTTTAATTCTGGTACTCGCCTAACAAAAAAATATGTGCTGGATAAACCGAAGATTTGTCCGTCTAGTGCATTTAAACTCGAGGACTTAAAATTAAATGAAGGAGAAAAACGAATTGTTTAATGGGATAATGTTCAAATCAGGCGTCTATATGTTGCCCACTCTGTAGAATAACACGTAAACATCATGATTAACCCATAATGATAAATATTCATTGTTGTTAACTATGCCTATAGCTTATATAAAATACGATATTTAAATAACTTGTTTTTTTTTTGTTAAACCGATAATCACAACTCCAGCTTATATATATATATATATATATATATATATATATATATATATATATATATATATATATATATATATATATAGATATATATATATATATATATATATATATATATATATATATATATATATATATATATATATATATATATATATATATATGTATGTGTATATGTAGGTATATTGCATTAACAAAAATTGATTTCTTTTCGTTGATGAAATTTTTAATATACGTAAATATCGTTACTGTTTTGAAAAAGCATATATCGTTTTATGTTCTCGAAACTAAAGTTAAACGATTTTTTTAGCTTATCCCCGCTGGCGCGTTTATAAGACTTTTCTCGCAGTAAAATGTTTCCAAAGTTTTAAACGGTTTGTATTATGGAGTTTTTGTCGCGTCCTAGTCTTGACTACATCAATTACATTAAGCGCCCCCGCTCTGAAACGGGAAAAATTTATAGTTTTAGTTTCTTTACTTCCAGGCATAGACGTTGTTTTAAAGGACAATTAAAAACGCATAAAATACACAACATTAAATGCTCGACTTTATACGTATTAAAATAAACTGCTAATAAAATAAGCTTGAAACACTACAAGAAAGTAAAAAAATGGCAAATTTATTTACCTAGTACTTCCCTTGTAAAAACAGGTAAGGTAAACCGTGTAAACTATCTTGAAAGCGTTCTGTTGACACCTTCAGGATGTAAGCTATCTCTCTCACTTTCATTTTGCAGTCATTCAGAACAACATGGTTGATTTAAGTTCACTAAACCATTGATATATAATTGCTTTCCACGTGACAGATGTGCCATAACGCTTCTCAAGCCATTTTTAGATTCGGGCTGTATTTTTTCCCATCAAAAAATATTTAATCAACATAGGAAATTCGTTTTGTTCTATCGTTTCGCAAAAATCAAAAGTAGCGTCATTCAAACAGCTGTAACCCGCAAACTCATGGACAAGAGGTCATGAATATTTTACACGAATCTGCTCAGAGTTGATACTAACTGAAAATCATATGGTTTTTGTTTGTGCTGCCACCTATCAGAATGTCTCGGGACTTTTTACTCCATGCAGGAAGATGCTACTGTTAATGCAAAGCCATAACTTTTTACTTAAAATTTATTATTTTTCCTATGATTTATTCATATTAAATTGAACTGATGAGTCATTAAGAAACTACTAGTAGGATGAGTTTCTACATGGACACTCTGTATACGAATCTATCAAAGTAGAGAAATGATAATAATCTAATTATCCATTCAGATAACAGTTTTTTTTTTCTGTAAATAAAATCAATCATTAAAATCTTTCTTATATCTTTAAGCCTTCTCTAAGGTATGATAGTAGAAAAACTATATATCTTACGATAAATCTATTTGTTATATCAAAATTCTAATTCCCCTATAAATGTCAAATTTTTATCAATATATTTCTATTTTCTATTTATGTTTCCTTAATATATAGTGACATTTATTCTGTTCCATTTCTTTTCGGAATTCAATCACACCGATTACTGCCTTTTATATCAATGTGGCAGTTTTACTTCCCCCCTTTTTGACAAATTTTGTTTTGTTTTTTTTTTATTTCTCCATTAGAATATCATAAAAAATAATAGTTTGATTTTTACGGCTTCTAAGGAGAATTAAAATAGTTTGTTTTTAATTCTCTTTAATCCTCTGATATTTTTTAATTTATTCACATTTTAGGAACCTTAGATGACTATTTGTCTGTCAGTATGTTGGAACTATAACTCTAGAATAAAAAGAAATGTCGAGTTCAAATTTAGTATAGTATTTGATGTGAAAAGGAATCCTTGAGCGATATCGTCTCAGGGGAAGGGGGTGAGGGCCAAAAACTTTTTAGAGTTGCAATAGTATTATGAGAAATTTTTTTCATTTTTGGTTGGGATAATAAACAAATTTTAGTCACACATATTTTCTTTGTGTTTGGTATTTGTCGCATATATCGTGTTTTAATATAGATCCTTTCAACGTTCTTGGTCACGAGGAATCTGAAAATTACATTACTTCTTTCAAATATTTCCAGTATTAACAAAAATAGCTAAAATTAAGGTATTCTTAATGTAGAGAGTATTTTAAAGTACCTGATATTTTACATCTTTATTTTCCACATTTCTAACCTCCGCAAGATGATGTGCTCAGCATAACATAATATATCATGTATATAAAAGTATTGCCATTTAACTAGACGTAAAAAATTGTCGAATTTAACTATTACCTCTTTCTTTAATAGCGACAAAGTAGGAAGAAACAAGACGTTTGTGTGTTTGCTATTGGTGAATATCGTGTTTGTCTATATGTTACGATAAAAAGTAAAGCAGTAATACCTGTAGCCTGAGCAAGTTTTTCACCACGTAGGTAGTAGGGCAGTCGACGTGAAACAGTCGCTAACATATCTGGATTACATACCTTTTCCAAATGAATACCCAAAAACTGCTTAATAGCTCTTAATATTATTTACTATTTTAAGAGTAGTTTTGAGTTATTAAAATGATGATTTATTGCTGTGTTCTAGGTTATAAAACATAACCCAAAAGGGAACAAGTACTATAGATACAGGAAAATAACAATATCTTTTGAAAGCTCTCAAACAATTAGTAAAATTACTTTTCTTTAACTTAAAAAGAAATGCACACTTAACATATGTTATGTTAAGGTCTAGTTAAGAAGCAATGAGATATATTTTTATTCTATCCATCAAGAGTGGACTAACGCTATTTAAAAAGAAATGCAGGAGTGAAAAGCTTGTAGCAACTAGTTGCAACAAATTCCGTCAAGTTGCATTGATACTTTAACTCGATGAAAATGTAAATCAAATAAGAATAAACTTCATAATTGTACAAATTTAAGATATCCCTTTATTTGACCCATACGGCGTCGGTCGTCAAAATATTGTCATTTAACTAGACGTAAAAAAATATTTTCCATCTATCTGGAATTTAATACTTAAAAAATCGACATAATAATCTACAAAAAGCACTTTCGAATATTTAGATATATGCCAGACAGATTTAAGTGGTCTTATAACATAGATATCGAGAGTTAGATAATTTTTAGCTACCTATATTAGTGTTCATTTTTATTGTTCAATAAATTTTATTATTAATAAATTATATTAGGTTTTATACACTGTAGTCTAAAAAATATACGTAAATAATAAAAACATCTGCCTTGTTACCCAGAGGAGTTACAAACTAGTCGATCTATATGAGTATAGTAGCAGGAGGAAGCAAGAGAGTACGAAATGGAACTCTAACGGGTAATCATGTGCTACTATGCTTTACGTACATCTTATTGTCAAACAAGATCTATGAAACAACTGAGCGCATTCGTCGGATTTGCAATGACAATGCCCGAAAATCAGTAAAATGATATATGCATTACTTCCCTTGCAAACCTCTAAAATACTGAATTTGATTTTCTTACTCTGAAGTAAAACTCAATCCAAACTATTTTTGATAAATGTGGAAACAATGAAAAAATAACATGATGTTGAGATTCCTTCACTCAAGAACTCTAAAAAGGAGCTCTAATATGTATACGAAGGAAATCCCTCCTCCACAGCTTTAACTCCATATATATATATATATATATATATATATATATATATATATATATATATATATATATATACATATATATATATATATATATATATATATATATATATATATATATACATATATATATATATATATAATATTATATTATATATATATATATATATATATATATATACGAGGCTGGTTTGAAAAGTCCGTGCAAAAATAAAAAACTACTTATGTGTTTGGGGTAAACCTTTTTTATTTTTCGACATAGTCTCCTTTTAGGCTTATACACTTCGTTCAATGATGTTCTAGTTTGTTGATCCCTTCCGAATAATAGGATTTGTCCAAGTCTGCACAATATCCCTTAGTGTCTGCAATCACCTCCTCGTTTGAATAAAATCTTTGTCCCGCCAGCCATTTCTTCAAATTGGGGAACAAATAGTAGTCCGAGGGAGCCAAGTCTGGAGAATAGGGGGGATGTGAAACGAGTTGGAATCCTATTTCCATTAATTTTGCGACCACAACTGCTGAGGTGTGTGCTGGTGCGTTGTCGTGATGGAAAAGGACTTTCTTGTGGGCCAATCGCGGGCGTTTTTCTTGCAGCTCGGTTTTCAAACGGTCCAATAACGATGAATAATATTCACCTGTAATAGTTTTACCCTTTTCCAGATAGTCGATGAGGATTATCCCTTGCGAATCCCAAAAGACAGTCGCCATAACCTTTCCGGCCAAAGGAACGGTCTTCGCCTTTTTTGGTGCAGATTCCCCCTTGGTAACCCATTGTTTAGATTGTTGTTTGGTCTCAGGAGTATAGTAATGTATCCATGTTTCCTCCACAGTGACGAAACGACGCTTAAAGTCCTCCGGATTCTTCTGGAACAGCTGCAAACCATCCTTGCAACACTTCACACGATTCCGTTTTTGGTCAAGCGTGAGCAATCGCGGCACCCATCTTGCGGATAGCTTTCTCATGTCCAAATGTTTATGCAAAATATTATGTACCCGTTCAGTCGAGATGCCCACAGCACTAGCAATCTCACGCACCTTAACTCTTCTGTCATCCATCACCATATCATGGATTTGATCAATGATTTCTGGAGTCATAACCTCCACAGGCCGTCCAGAACGTTCAGCGTCACTTATGCCCATATGGCCAGTCCGAAAATTTTGAAACCACTTATAAACTGTTCTAATCGAAGGTGCAGAGTCACCATAATGTTTATCAAGCTTCTCTTTAGTCTCCTGAGGCGTTTTGCCTTTCATAAAGTAATGTTTAATCACCACACGAAATTATTTTTCCTCCATTTCTTGAAAATCACTCGACTTCCTTGATTCACACAAATGCCAAACACAAAGAAATAAACCAATATGGCTGAAACTTGGTGTGCGTTCATTCAAGAGATGCTACTAACTAAACATGACCTCGATACGCGCCGGTGGTGCCATCTCTCGGACTTTGCACGGACTTTTCAAACCAGCCTCGTATATATATATATATATATATATATATATATATATATATATATATATATATATATATATATATATATATATATATATATATATATATACAATATATATATATATATATATATATATATATATATATATATATATATATATATATATATATATATGTAAGTAAACGATTTTGGGTATACTGTATGTGTGTGTGTGCCAGTACAAGACGTATTTTGTTTCTTAGAGATTCTCCCCCCCCCCCCCGGTTTGTCTTTTGATTCTCTCCACTCTACAAGCTACTTCACCTTTAATATCATGTTACTTTCTTTAAAGAAAAGCCCATTCTTCTTCCCTAACCTCTTGGTCGTGCAATTTTCGTGTATTGTAAACAGATTATTATCTAAATATGAATAAAATTGTACAACCAGAAATGTGGGAGGGAGTTAGAGGGGTTGCTACGAATATATCAACATCCTCTCTAGGGTTTTTGGAGTTTCTAATTTTAAGGAAAGTGTTGAGAAAAAGTCAGGTTTCAGTTGTAAATATCTCTGAGGATTTTTTTGTGATTGATGTCTCACTATAAAGTACCCATCATTTAAAATAGCGATAGTTGTAATGCTTAAATTAAGTTAATCTTTAGTATAAGAAAGTCAGTTTCAATATTACCATTGTTTTTTAAAAATCAGTAGTAAGAAAATAAACCCTGAGTCGAAACATCTACATATCTTAAGACAGTTATGTTATCAGAGTAATCTAACCCATTTTTTTTTTAATGAATAAGCAATCAAAGTAAAGTTATATGTTACTCTGGCACTGGTTTCTTCAATTATTCAGATAATTCGTCAAAAAAAAAACAAAATAAATATGGATCGTAAAACGAAAAAATAAAACAGCTTAATTGATGCGAAAAGGGTCAGTAATAAAGCCGAAACCACGTAAACAGAGAAAATTATTTTGATAAAATGTAGATTTTCGGTGTAAACGGGGATGATCGTCGTCTGTGCATCCTAAACACAACAGGTGGTTTGTTTTGTTGTGTATGTTCCCTGAGCGGTATACACATACGTGTGTGTGCCACACTCTATTAACATTATTTTCCCCCAAAGTTAAGGGTTCAAACGGCGTACAATTTGTCCCGCAGCAGTAGCCTGTCAAATAAGATTATGATGTCATTGAGTGACTCTTTTTGATTTTTATATCTATTTTTATTTCCACATACACTTACAAGTATGATATAATTGTTATTGAATACTGTGAATTTAAAGATTGTTTTAAGCATACGTGCTGCATGGGAATCCTTAAAGCGCTACAGGAGCGACGTGTATGCGAAAAAAACCATTCATGTTGTTCTTGAATCGCTGTAAATTGTACTAGGTGGAAAATACAGCCCTGGGCAAATCATTCCAAAGGGAAGAAGTTATCCATATAAAGGACTGTTGGAAACGGGTTTGACGAGGAGTGCCAAGCTGGACGTGTATTCCTAGCATGCGCCGCTAACATGTAATACTTTCCATGAAAATACTTGTAAAATGAACTGAAGTCACCAACCGTTTTTCCATATTTCAAGAAGTGTAAAGCTTTCTACGTCAAAATTATATTCCCAGCTTTTGGGAAGTTCTCTTTGCTATGCTTGCTACATGTTCATGCCAAGACATATTTGCTCCCAAATTATCGCCCAGCAAATTGAGTGACGATGCTATAGAAATGGAGTGTCCAACATAAATATGTTGTCAGGTTCAGCAACATTAAGTTTTTTAGAAGAAACTGCCACCTGGGTTTTGTAACGCTAAATTCTACTTGGTTACTGTCAGTCCAAGATAGAATTTTTTCAGGCTTTGTTAAGGGGTCAGTCCACTTTGCCACCTAAAAAAAATCTATTTTTTTTGTGAGCTTTTTCGAAAGTATATGCCATAAAAAATGTTGTCCCAAAATTTTATAAAGATCCGAGCATTCCTTCTATATATATTTGAGCATGTTATTAAATTGGTCTCCGAATGCTTGTCTCTCCTCTTAAGCACTTTCTACTTTCCTAAACACAGCTACTCCCTACTGTCATTATAAACTGTTATTCACAGTATGAGACCTTTCTTTTGAATTTTTCGGAGCAAAAGAAGACCTTAAGGCCTAGCTAGACCGTTATTTCGAAGCGTGATTCGAAGTTAGTTCCGGTTAGTTTTTTAAACGCGTTTTTCTCGAAACCGTTCAACCGATCTTTACCAAATTTTTAGCACATATTCAGCACATAAGTGGCTATGGCCGGGACTAGAAAAAAGGCAAAATTGTCATTTTTACTATTTTTTTTGGCATAAAAAATAGCAAAAAAGCCACATTTCTCCAATTTTTCTTTTAACATTCGCCATTTTGTTACTTTTGAATAAAGGTGAAAAATTCTAGTTCGGGCTATAGCCACAGTCCTAGAGATTGTAAATCTTGTTGGTTTTTGTGTTTCAGAGCAGTCAAAGCTGAAAAAACGTCCTTTTTTTGACATATTGTATTCGCCTCGGATTTTTTCATAAAAAAAGCTATGTAAAAATCAATAAAAACAATTCTTATATTTCAAGAGTGTATTAATACAGCCCAAAAAGAGTTACTTCAATATTTACAAAATATATCGATAGAAAAAAATTCCCAAAAATTCCTTTTTTTTTCGGGCGTATAATGTGAACTGACCCCTTAAGTTGAACGACTTTCTGGTGTCTTCGGATGTTTGCATGAGTAGATAATGTTCGAGCGTTTAAGGTGAATGAAAAAATAATGTGTCATCTGCAAAACTGTGGATTAGATTCCTGGTTTTTTCCAGCAGATAGTTAATGTAAATGAGAAAGAGAGTAGAAAGCAGTATGGAGCCTTGGGGCACACCGGCATTGATAGTGACGGTGTTAGGTAAGTTTATTGACTGTATACAAAGTTCTTCATATGGTTTGGTTAATATGGTAGGTTTTATAGATACTGTAAATTTTTTTCATACCACTGTCTCATATCAATTTCGTCAGTCATGATCTCAATCACCAGAGCAGTATACTCTTTAGTATTTAAAGTAGATAACTGACTGGGATAATTTATTTTTAATATTTTACTTAAGACGAGTGAGGTAGAAATATGATGGAATCAAAGTGACATTGCTCTACGTGTAATCTGTACTGAAAAATTATAATTCGCTAGACTCGATATTTTTTTACGCTAAAAGGGGAAACTAAAAGATTGATTGTCTATACAGTTTAGATTCTAACATAGAGGAATAGCTACCATAGAAAAAGAAAAAAAAAAAACAGAAATTATTTTCCGTCGTTGCCGTGTCCAACGACACTTCGTACAGCAGTAAACGAAACGTCAAAAAATAATTCCGATTTAATCTAATCAAAAACAATGATTTCTTCTCTGATCCATATAAAAACCATGGTTTTATTCGTATTATGAAACACCTAAAATTGTTATCTAAACTGGAAAATAACGTTTGTATATTCGTTTTACCGTTAGCTAATACTAGACTTTTATTAACATATCTACAATGTATAACAGAATACATAAGCCAAGTGCTTGCATTTCCGCCTCCCAACACAGAGCGTTAACAATAAAACAATAATATTTACAAAACAAACACATGGGGAAAGAAAAGGGCATCAATCAATACGTGTTGTTTTTCTTTAGCCTAATACTAAAAGCCTTTTCACTTAATACTTCTGTATATCTGTGAGTTCGTTTTGTTTTCTTTTTTCTTCGGTCCTGAATTTACAACAGAAAGGTCATAAATAGATTTTAAAAGAAAGAGCAGCAAACTACCAAATTATGTAAGTTAACAAATTTTAAAATTTCTGGATAATTTAAGATATTAATCATATTCCGTAAACAAAAGATTCAAATTCCCAATTTATATACATATATATATATATATATATATATATATATATATATATATATACATACATATATATATATATATATATATATATATATATATATATATATATAAACATATATATGTGTGTGTGTGTGTGTGTGTGTGTGTGTAATACATTAAAATTCCGGTGTCAATCCGTTAGCCTATCAATGAATTTGCATGACGTTTTGCCAAACAGTAACAGTTAGTTTCGAACGGTAGCAGCAGCAAGATCACAGTATCGACTAGCAGCAGCAGCAAGAGCACTTGAAAATGTCAAATGAGATTTTGGCGAAACGTCGTGCAAATTCATTGTTAGACGAACGGATTGAAACCCGGAATTTTAATGTATTACATTCCACCATCCGTGAAAACCTCTATTGTAACTATATATATATATATATATATATATATATATATATATATATATATATATATATATATATATATATAAGAAAAGATATATATCGGGTTTAATAGACGAAAACCGTGCTTTTTGCTCTTGTAGATAGGGGCGTGCCATCTACCTGTATTAATCACCAAACTAGGACATACATATTTGCCTCCACATGAGAGCCCGTCAGCCAGCCTAAGTGAAGAGGCAAATCGCAGGCACCCAGTATCAGCTGGAGAGATTTAAAAGGCATATATTTAAAAGTGTCAGTAACCAGCAAACTTCGGCGCCATCCAATGTTAAACCGCCAAAATTTAGAATCGAAAGTAAAACGTAGGTAGAATGAAATTTAGTACCTTTGTTTTATAAGTAAACAGGGCACTAATGCAGCTACTAAATGAATTAGCCAAATTTCTCGTTTCATAGAAATTTCATAGAAAATCCAAATAGAAACTGAACTGAAGAGAGTTCATGGGCATTCTGCACCACTCAAGATCATTTATTACTGGATAAATGAGTTTAAACGTGGCTTGGAAATATTTTCCCATCCACCCTATTTCCCTATATTGACCACAAGTGATTTTTTCTTATTTCCTAACCTCAAATTTTCATCAAACGCTATAAACGTACACAGTTTTTGTCCTTAGGGAATTTAAAAATTGGAATCTTGCTAGACTGAATCTATTGAGCTCAATGGAAAACCAAATTTTTGTGTTTTTGCAAAAAAAAATGTTATTTACATTATATATATATATATATATATATATATATATATATATATATATATATATATATATATATATATATATATAATGCTTTCTCAGTATAATTTATATAGCTGTTACTGTTATCTAACACGAACTATATACTACCCAGTATATATCACCACTACACCAAACCCTTTATTTTTTACACTCGACGCGCGATTGACAGTCAATCATCGCTCCTGATACAGCTAACATGGTTAGCGAAACGCGCGTCGAGTGTAAAAATAAAGTGTTTGTTGTAGTGGTGATATATGTATATTGAGTAGTGTCATTGTGACAAAGTTTCCACATTCCCAACTTAGACGAATTATATATATATAAATAATTAGGGGAGATCATAGCTAGCCCAAAAAAGAATAAAGTTTTTGACTAACTGAAATTTATAATTTTGTTAAGATTTTGCTAAATAAATACATAAATAATAAAGAATAATATTAAAAATGAAATATTTTACTTAAACATTTATAAATCGCATTGATCAGCTTTATTATATGATTGCTGAGATACGACGGTTTCCGTGCATTATTTAACCATCATTGTTCCATCTGGTGTTTAGAAACGAACGAGCTCCCTAATTCCGCCGCATAAGGAGGTAATTAACAAAACACAAAGTTTTGTTTTGGGAACGAGAAACAAGACGTCTGTGATAATAATTAAGGTAGAGCAATTAAATATTCATCTACATCCGGGAACTTAACAAACTTGAAAATGCAAGACGTGGCCCGACCGAATCCGATATCTATATTCGGTTCTGGCTGGCGCTAAATTCGTCTGCTAACTTACTCGGCAGTGGCACGTTCTACACTTCTAATTAATTAATTGATAGTGACAAAAAACGAGCAAATGCCACACTACTACTCATTTTGCTTCACCCTTTTTAGTCGGAAAGTTTCTAATGTTTCGCAGATCCGGCATTGAAAATTATTCACATTAGGATGACCAGCTTTTCATCATCTTTAAACAACACTAGGTGTTAATATGTTTTACACTTTCATCCTCCCGTAGTTAATTAGATGGCGGCTGCAGGCTTTGTGTTGTCCTCGTATCCGTCCAATCGTTGTACTCATAATTCAAGAACTAAGTATACCGGCCTGCTGGGATAAGAACTCGAGATCCTCTGCACCGTAAGCAGGTACTACGCCACGGAGCTAGAACCGCCACAAGTGACAGAAACAAAACGATTGCAAACAGCATGAGCAGATAGGAAGATAGACACAACATAGTAAAACGTATTATTCGATATATTTCAATATAATTTGTTAGCTAACCAGTACTAAGTAAATTAGTACAGAGTAGCATACTCCAGTGAAGATTCTCGCTTGAATTTTTCATTCAAATACTCGATCCGATAATGGAGTAATAGTGGTTATTCCAATATTCGATTGGTTCGGTAATGATTTTACTCGAGTGATTCCAATACTAGCCAAACGTAATTTTTACTATAGGCAACACTTTTTTATTAGTAATAAATTGCGAAGAGAAAATTCAGTGACAAGGAATCAGAAAAATATTTATGTCGGGTAACCGTTAATTAAACCCTAAGAATGAATTTTAAATTGACAGGCTCTAAAGTAAAAATCCCCAGTGCAAATTAAGAACGAGTTGGCAAACAAATTCGTAAGATTTTTAATTAATTAGTTTTTTGAACAGAGGGCAAAAATGAACGAAAGAATCGGATTCGAGAGAATCTATGGCCTGCTAAGTTATGAATATCAATAAATTGTCCTTCCTCGCAAACTCTCTTCCCCGGTGTTATAATTAAAAAATCCAATATTCACTAAAAGAATATTTTTGCACTCATAATTCACCCGGTTTTATCTTCGTCATAAATAAACGACCCTAATAATTAAAACTTTTTCTCGCGTTCAACTGGCCTTACAAAAAGATGTAATGGGAGAATGTTACGCTTAACACTGTTAGAATGTAGGTATCTCACCATTGGCGTATAATTACACTGTTTTTCCTTAATATTGACATTTTCTTACTAAGAAGAAAGTTGCTATAATCCTCAATTCGATTCATTTTTTTTGAAAAAGAAAGCTTGGAGAAACTGGAGACTAGTGTCGATTTAAAGAAAAACTGGTCAAATGTAAAATTTTGTTACCCTAAATGAGTTTTCAACAAAGTTTATTTCCGATGACCTTTAAATTTTTGCTTTTTTATATACCAGATAAAATTATCAAAGGTAGTGCACTCGTGATAATTTTTCGTTCAATCTCAACTTTCGAAGAATATTCTACGATTTTTTCAAAATTTTTAATCAGTACTTTTCGAAACAAGGGCGGAGGGGACAGCAATTTTTATCAATTTTTTAAAAATAATCAAATAAAAGTGTGCTCAAGTATTACATCATATATATTTTTGAACTTGTGTTTTTACCCTCACTCGATGACCTGGTACAATTTATTTTTTTCAGTTCTGATTTCACCTCCTGACTAACCCCTTAAGTCAAAATGTAACCTTCAAAACTATACGGCTCTGATGGGGCCATCAATTCTTATATTAGTATCAAATTTCAACTTTCTATGTCAAATAGTTTCAGAGAAAATCGGGTGTGACAGACGAACAGGCAGACGGACAGACACTGAAGTGATCTTATAAGTGTTCGGTTGTTCGGTAGGGAACACTAAAAACCACGGTCAGATCTATAAACATAAAGCGGAACACGTTAATACTATAAGACAGTTTTCATGCATAAAATTAAAAAATAAAAAATATGTTGGAAACGATCACATGTTGCTTACACTATTGGTAGCCCAGAAAATTAGCTGGAAACAATTAAAATAATAAAAGATAATATAAAAAGTACATTACTTGTGACGTACCTATTACTACTAGCCTATTTGGTTTTAATGAACAAAAAACGCGTTTATTATAAGTCCTTGTTTTTTCTTAGGATAGACTTTTATTTTTTAAAATTTTGTATCCAAATACCACAGAAAAAACAATATCATGGTTTGTTTAAGATACAAGCAATATATGAGGGGCTTCTGAGGTCCCAAACTTAGTATTACGTCGGGACTGTTACATCTTTAGTGCAATGACACAACATAACAGGTATCACAACTACACCAAACACTTTATATTTTAAAGTGTTTGTGTGTGTGTAGAAATTTAGTATTATTAAAAATTATGAATCATTTTTTTTTTCAGTTTATCAACTGATCGATATCAGAATCATTATCAATTAATCAATTATATGTCTATCTCTGTCGATTCACGAATTATAAGCTAGTTTCGGGTAAACCCAATGAATCGAGACAGATTTAGATTGGTTAGAAAATGAGAAGAACTGTTCTCTTTATCTCTTTTGCTTCTAAGCTTGTAGTACAATATAAAATTTATAGAGGTAGTAAGTCAAAAGTTAAGTTTGGGATATATAAACCAAGAAGAATTTAAATTTGAATTTCTATCGATCTCCAAATTATAAGCCTCTTCCAGTTTAACTGGGAAGCTCAGTGGAATAGCGAGTCACTTTTAGGGAATTTGGACCCTGAGGAATTGAAATCTGGTCCGTGGTCCTTTATCTCTTTGGATTTTTAAATTAAGTCACGAACGGACGAGCAATTAACAGAAACAAATATCTCTCGAATCAGTTAGAAGCCACTAACACTATCAGAAACTTACAAGAATTATTTTTACACGTTTTTAGATACTACGCCAATGATCTAATGTCTTTCTGTCCCCACTTGTTTGCGTGCTGAAAAAGGACATTTAATTCCGGCATAATCAACAGTTTTTTGCCTTTTCGCTAACACGAAGATAGATTAAAAAATAACACTTTTATTTTTGGGCACCCGTCGCCAATTCACCCCTTATCTTTAACAGCCTCGAGTAGCCCCATTATGACATCAGGTGCAGGGTGTTTTTAAAAAGCATTTAATTGCGATGAAAATAAACAATCAATTTAAATGTCAAAGGAAAACATCAATTTAAAAGATCATCAAAGTGCAAATCTTTAAAAGTACGTAGGTTACGCCAATGGGCTGGATTTTTAATGACACCGTTCTTATAATGGACAAAACAACTTTGTTCTTTAGGTTTTTATTAAATCAGAATCATTAAAAAATAGAAAAAAATCTTAGAGAAAAGTTCTTTATTACTAGTTAAACCTAATATCAGATGATTAATTTTACATTTAATTTATTATTTACATTCTTATAAAATGATTTTAGAAAACTTACACGAATTTTGTCGAAGACAGTTTAAAATAAATTGTTTTATGTAAATGTGGGTAAGCACTATCGTAAAAGCAAGATGTAAGGGGCCCCTTTTAGGCCTATTTCCCCTTTTCATAAGAAGTTTCTTACAAGTAGTTGTATATCCGTCCTTAAGATTTACTGTTACCCCTTAACAGAAGGAATAATAAAACAATTTATCAGCTATGTACCCTTAAAATATACACATGGAAGTTAGTTGAATTAAACGTTTAGAATACACTAATTTTGCAGAAACTATAAATAGTCATATATTTAAATGTCTTGTACTAAACTTTAAAAACTGACAAATGAACAAGTCCGTTGAACGCGCACACTTAGTAAGTCGGACTCGAAATTCTCATGTCGGGCTAGTACTTTTGACAATTAATTGATACAAATCTATTCTAAACATTAAGAAAAAAATAGTCCAACGCCTGGCGTTCTATATCGTAAACCTATTTGGTCCTCCCCTTGAGATAACCATACTGGTTCATCTGGCGCATGGAAATAGTAATAATAATAGCTGCGGGGAGGCTCAGAACCTTGCAAATAGTAACTAGATAAATGCTTCTTGTCAACCCCGAAAATTTTCTTTCTTCCAAGCCACGATGTAAAGTTCTTAGCCTGCCTACATCCTGGACTCGTATCAGCTTCCCTGTTTCCTCCTAGATAGCTTATCCAAATAGTCCCTGCACTCTAGGATTAGTCACCAGTTCGTTGAGGGCTGAGCGATTGCCTTTTCTCCGAGCAGCGACTAAAGGCATCATCTCTCATTCGCCATACACTTCATGAACCATCATTGTCCATCGAAAGTGTAATACCACAACCACCCTACAACTTCCTCGTGATTACTCATGACTGGCCGAGTGGGCCGACTACCGTAAACAGGCTAGTCGAACGGATTATTCCGCTTGGAAACAGAACCCTTAACATTCTTAAAATCAGAAACAAATCCTTTCATCTGCCAATAAAAATTGTGTAGTTATTAAATAACATAGAGAAAAACTAACATACTCCTATTTTGCTGAAAGTTTATGTATGTTCCCACAATATTTGACGGTAAATATTCTTATTTTCGGATCTATTCTATTTCAGGCGTTCAAACAAAAATAAATAACAAAGTACAAACAAGAGAAAAGAAAATAAGGGTGTAAATATATAAACAGTGAGTCATAGATAGGGGGTGCGATAATCTAAAAAGGGTTACAAAGTGCGTGCTAAGCAAAAGAAGTGCTATATGCTGATCCTAGCGCAATTCATTCAATGTGTATTGTGTATTCCAGTGCATTGTATAGGATGGATAAAATAAATTTCGAATATATGTATATATATATATATATATATATATATATATATATATATATATATATATATATATATATATATATATATATATATCTGTATATATATATATATATATATTATATATATATATATATATATATATATATATATATATAATATATATATATATATATATATCTGTATATATATATATATATATATATATATATATATATATATATATATATATATATATATATATCTGTATATATATATATATATATATATATATATATATATATATATATATCTGTATATATATATATATATATATATATATATATATATATATATATATATATATATATCTATATATATATCTATGTATATATATATATATATATATATATATATATATATATATATATATATATATTCAATTGCGGCTAACATACTAAGTACTTTTTACTTTCTTCGTATAAATATAAACCCACTGTAAGCGGCAGCACAGTGTAATCTAAAAGATATTTCACAAAAACTCTCGAACACGGATGAGTACTTGACACGATATATTGTGTCTACTTTAAGAAATGAATATTTGTAACACGGAAAATTATTCTTTGGTATGATTAGTGATTTGGGATTTTTTTTCAAAAGTGGTACTAATCCTGACTAAGTAAACATAAATTAACTCGTTGAACCAAAAACCAAATTCAGTATATTTACTATAAGAAAATAGTAAATATATTTTTGTAGAGCTACAATACCTGTCACAAGATATCCTTGTAAGAAGTACTGACAATCACGATACTAAAAAAAAATAAATTATAATATACGAATATCACCCTATAGATGTCATTTGCACACTTAGTGCTCGAATTAAGTAAACACACTATATCGATCGCAAAGCTCTTTTCAGTGAAATGTCGATCGGCGTCTACACACATTGTACCACTCATCTGATTTTAATTAATTGCCGTTTTAAGTCGACCAAAAACCCCTCGGACTTGCTTTATTTCCAAAGACAATTGCCGTGTTTTCCATTGCATTAATATGTATAGAGTTAGTAAAAGTGATGATAATAGTTTACCTAATATTTTTAAGTTCAAAAAATAAAATTTTTATGGCCTAAAGAATATTAAACAAAGTTGCTCCACATTATAAACCTGATATGATTTTCAGATTCTTAGATTTTAACATTTATATAACATTTACTCTCTCTGGCTCCATCTCCATTTTTAAGACCCTTGATTATAAATAATTAGGAAGAAAAAGTGTTTAGTTTTTTAAGAAAAAACCAGGAAAAAATTCCTACAATTCAACAGAAACTGTACAAAATATGTAGATCTTTCCCCCAAGATGATATCGCTCTAAAACTATAGATTTCTTCCACTCTCTGATTACTATATATGTACTAAATTTGAAATAGATATCTCATTTCGTTCGAAAGTTATTGTGCAAAAAGGCAGACAGATGTACCGACAGAACCATGGAAACTGAAAACTAAGTATCTAGTAATAAAGGAACCCTAAAAGGTCAAAAAATGAAAAAATCTAGAATGATAATTTTTACGAATTAAAAACGGAAATAATCATAACTGTTAAAGATTTGCGAGATGTCAAATGTTATTAGAGAGTTAATAAGATTAAATATGTAATTAAATATAAAAAGATCAAAGATCGAATTTTAAGGGTTAAAGGGGTTAAATCTGCCATAATGGGGGTTGTAAGGCGAAGTAAAAGCAATTTTAACGAACAAGGTAGTGAACCACAAAGGGTTAAACGGGTAAAACGCAACGTATTGTATTTAGGATTACATTCTGTTGGTGAGCAATAAACGGGAACAGAAGTCGAGGCTCCCCGAATACAAAAACTAATATAGAGCTAACGTAATAGTCCGAGACCCTCTTGACAAAAAATATTTAATTATACAAAATATATTTAATTATACCAAAAACTATAAATTTTGATTTTTTTTAGAAATCCTAGAATATTTTTTTTATTTATTCCTACATGTGTCTGGATTACTCGATAAACAACTGCCATAACTCCTGTTACGTACTACTTTATTTCCAGCACCTTGACCATATATGTATCACTTCATGTTATTTTGTTGATATATCTAATATTACTGAATCAATTTTAATGACATATTGTGACAAACCTGACCTACAGGTAAAAGGATACTATGAAAATTATATTATCCATACTCAAGTTATAACCGAACATACCTATGTAACCTATATATATGTTCGGTTAAAGGTTCCAGTTGGTAATCATAGAGATATATAAGTTTATATACATGAAGATACATATATATATATATATATATATATATATATATATATATATATATATATATATATATATATATATATATATATATATTCTACGAGATTAGCAGCTTACAGACTGAAATGTCAAGGCGAATGGAGGAGTGGAGACCGAGGACACTCAGGTCTGAAATTCCTCCACGAACGCCCATTCGTCTTAAAACAAGATAAAATCAAGAAAACAAGACAAGTGATTAAGTCTTTTTGTGTCCATATCCCCGAAAGGAAGGACATGCAAAATCTCCTGAACAGGCCAAATACCGACATTTGGTATACTGACGTTTCGGGAGCTAATGGCCGCTTTGGGGCGGGAATCTTTTGCCATAAGGGAAAGTATACCCATGGGCAATATGGCTACGGTTTTTCAAGCTGAGGTGTTAGCCATCTTCAGATATGTAAAAATACAAATCTCGAAAGGGACAAATAATATGACAGTTTTAATCTGCTGCGACAGTAAAGCAGCTATACAAGCTCTTGCCAAATCCACCACGGACAGCTTGCTGATCAGGGAATGTGTCCAAGAGCTAAACACATTATTAGGTAACAACGAAGTTACCTTAATGTGGGCCACCAAGGCTTTTCTGGAAATAAAATAGCGGACGAACTCGTCAAAAGAGGCATCTTCGAGGACCCACCTGGACAGGGTGTAGGATTTCCATTCGCTTTCGGTAAAAGCAATGGTTGGATAAAGAACACCAACTCTCTTGGAGTACAGGAGCGGGGTGTCGTCAAGCCAAACTCCTTATGAAACAAACTACGACAGGCAGAACAAAGGAACTCTTGTCTCGATGTCAAAACAAAGGTTACGTCTGAGCATAGGTTTTCTTATGGGACATATGGCACTCCAGGCCCATCTATATAACCTCAAACTGGCTGAGCGGAAAACATGTCGGCTGTGCGAGGGAAAAAGCGAGTACAGTATACACATTCTGTGCGAATGTTCTGTACTAATGGTCAAGAGATATAGATACTGGGGTCAACTATTCTGTGAACCCAAAGATCTACAAGAGGTCAGGGTGAGTAGTCTATGTCTCTTGGCAGAAAATGCCGGACTAGGACTGTCATTCTGACTCGACTCAGTGGGGTGACACAGAAGAACTTTCATCTAGATGACACCAGGGGCTCAAGGTACCACCCACTCATTTTACTACTACTATATATATATATATATATATATATATATATATATATATATATATATATATATATATATATATATATATATTAAAATAAGATATCGATTTCCGATTTGATACCCCTACTCGGATACTACTTGACGTAGGAAAGGAACTTAAATAGCTTCAAAAATATTGCTTCAGAAGAAGGGAGTTAAAGGGTTATGATAAATTTTGTGTAGTTTCAATGGCATATGAGAATTTTTCTTCGTTTCTGGTTGCTGTCATCAACAAATTTTAAGTATATTGATTTACAACCAAACATATAAAGGGTTGTAGATGATGTTAGAGATGTTGCTGGAATATATGGGGTCATACGTTTCGTTCAGGACTGTTCTTGTCAAAGAATCTGAAAATTATGCTTTTTTAATTTTAAGAAAAATAATATGTGGAGGAAACTGTCATGTTTCAGTTTTAAATATCCCTACCTGATGTCATTTCTTTGTTCACTTTGTTTGTCATCTATATCTCACTATAAACTACATCATTCGATTTTTAAGTTATAATGCTTGAATGCAAGACCCGTTAGTGTAAGAGAGTCAAAAAAGGTAATTATTCTCATTCCTTTTAAATGGTTTGACATAGGAATTCTAATATCTCTTCCAAAAGTTTGTAATGTGCATAATTACAGGAAGCAAACCATTACCAAGATCGAACAACTATTTAAATTATCCGTCACCATAACCCTTAAATCTTTATGAGCTGAATATGCTCGTCCAATAAATTGATTCAGTTATTTCCACTCTTAAAATCTGCATCTAAAAAGTGAATTTTGGGCGTGAAAGACTAATCTGAACTAAATTTCATACGTAACGAAAAACAATGATTCATTTGAAAGAATTCTGCAGAGAAAATAAAAGTTATATTGACAAAAAAAAACTGAAGCTTATGAAGTAACGGAGGCTTTGAAAAATCGTAAGAATTCGTCACAGTAACTTTTGACACTCTACTAATATTAAGTGGCCCAACCGATTCCGTTTTCTCGCTTCTCTTGAAAATCTTTAGCTGTAGTTTGTAATTTTCCTGTAATTGTAGGTAAGTATAATTGCTCTAGATAATAAAAGAAAACGGTTTATTCTGTAAGCTGGGGATCGCACGCGTCATCCTTTTTCCCCATTAAGAGCTTTACAGGGATTCTTTCTTTGTCTCTAAGGAAAATGGCAATAGTCTGAATGAGAATTTAAAGGAAAACGTTTATTATATATTATATTTCGAGTATCAACGACGATAATCTGGCGGTACGTGAGCAAAGGACTTTCTGGCACGTGCGAGAACTTTGTTAAAGAAAATCTTTCCCTTGCATATATGTATTTACCCCTAAGCAAAACGTATTTGTGTACGTCCACATAAAAAAGTACCTTGTTGAGAAATTTCTTTCCTTTTTTCCTTTGCGAAGGCGAGGATTGTATTTATTAAACAGTCATTCTCCGAAATGTTTGCATTTCTTTAGGTTTCAGAGTCCTCATATCACAAAAAATTGCTTTTCAGTTTTATATACTTTGATGATAATATATCATGTTATCGGTCCTTTTTTGCGGTTCTTAAAGTGGAGGAATCTAAAGATTTTCTCATTATTTCTAATTTTAGCTTAATTTAGTTATTTTTAGTGGCTAATATCTCACCATTTATTTATAATTTAAAATATTGTAATTTGTTGATATAAGAAAGTCAAACTCAGTATTTATTTTAATAGTATTTGATGAAGAACTTAAACTTATAATTTTTTACCGGTATCGCTTCAAGAAGGTGAGGATGGGTCCACCGTGTATAGTTCAATACTATTAAGCGAATTTTTTCTGTTTTTTTTTTTTTTTTCAAAATAGTGAACAACCTATTTATATTGTCAAATACGTCAGGGTAAAGCGATGGTGAAGTAGGTTTTGATGAGTTTTAGGTACCCAATATATAATAACTTACTTTTGGGCAGAATTTAGTGTGACGATGTTTGTGGAATAGCTCGTACACAGAGAAAAAAAATAGGGAATGGATTAATGTAGATTTGTATAAAGGTATACGAGCTTATTTTGGTGTTTATATTTAAAAAAACGAATATGCATTTCCATAATCACGTTATTAATTTATATATATATATATATATATATATATATATATATATATATATATATATATATATATATATATATATATATATATATATACATGTATATCTTTATGGGTGGCATGGAAAGATCAGATAGCAGCCACCACCATGAAGGTCAATCAGCTCCTAGGCAAGTTCAATGCAACAAGGTTACAAATTTATCATTAAAGTCGGCCTCACCAACTCTAGTCCAACAAGATACCAAATGTCACATTCCCAGAGATCCACCCTCCAGACCGTTCAAAACAAGGCCTTCCACATCATGGCCAACGTCCCATGGTTCGTTCGCGATACCCAAATTCACCGTAACCTCCAGATGTCAACAATCCGGAAATTTATGACCAATACTTGGCTGAAATTCTTGGATAAAAGCCACCCAGCAGCCGAACCCCACAGTCAGAAAGGCTTACGGATCTCCGCCCAAGGACAGGACTCGCTACCCAAAACCATTGAACCCTCTCCCGCAAGATTAGTAATAATTCATGAAATATCTTAAGACCCAAATTTATACTCTATGTATTTATATATAAACATAACTGTAACCTAAGTTGAAAAATCTGATCGAACACAAAAAGTTTCATTAAAATAAATTCAGTAGCTTTGTAGATATTGGACGACAAACATACATCCGCGAAATTTGTTAGATCGTATACTAACAAATCTAAATATTACGATATTTAAACAACAGTACATACACATACGTACTGAAATGAGAACCCCCTTTTTTGAAGTCGGTTAAAAGAATAAAGTTGAATTATCAACACATGTTACCAAACATATATACTTGGTTTCCATGATTAATTTCTCTCAATATTTTAGTTTTTCAAATAAACAGCTAGAACGTTCCTTTAATGTTTAGACGGTAGAATCTTCACATTTTTGACTTAAATATAAATTAGATCGCAATAGGGTGCCGTGTAAACAACTGTTTTTTTTTGCAAATGACAGAATAACGTATACAGGATGTTTAAGCATAAACACTAAAAAAATATATGTAAATAATGATAACATCCAGCATGCTTAAAAATGTGCCAAGTCATGTTTTCTTAAAAATTTATTTGGTTTGTGTTAACTGAAAGAACTTTAATTTTCTCTTAGTCAGACAAAGGGCACTGCAGTTTGTAGAGCCCAAATAGCACTAAAAATTAGTGCTATTTGGGATTTCTATCCTTCACGATAGAACCCTTAAGTAACAGCAGAGTCGATGGAAGGTACACAACTCTTCTTGAATACATATATAAAAATGCCACATCAGAAATAATGCTTGAAGAAAAAACAGATAAAATAAAAATGAAAAGAGAAACTAGACAAGGCGACTCGATATCCCCAAAAGCTTGACTCCAGAAGACATGGTCAAATCGTTAGAGTGGGAAAATAAAGGAATACTAATGGACGCTGAACGATTAAATCACCTAGGGTTCGCAGATGATATCACTCTGATCGCCAACACAAAAGAAGGATTACAAGAAATGCTGATGGAATTAAATTACAAGTCTCGAGAAATAGGTCTAAAAATAAACTTCACCAAAATCAAATATTGAACAACGAAAGTGAAGATAACAGCCAGGAACTATTAATTGAAGGTGAAAGAATAGGAAAGGTACAAACATTTATATATTTATGACAAAAACTCGAAATGTCAAAAAATAATTTAAAGGCTAACTTGTATAGAAGACTCTCGTTAGCTTGGTCTACATTCAGAAGCATGTAATCTACATTTAAATTGTACATCCCAAATACAATAAAAGCCCAAGTATTCGATCAATATGTACTACCGGTAGTAACGTATGGCACTGAAATGTGGGTTTTAAATAAAAGTATAATAAATAAACTTCAGGTAACCCAAAGAGCAATGGAGAGGAGAATGCTAAATATTAGACTCCAAGATCGTATTCCTAACATCGAGATACGAAAAAGATCAAAAGTGACAGATGTAATACAACGAATATGTACATTACGATGGAATTGGGCAGGGCATATCGCAAGGCTGAATGATACCAGATTGACACGCCGTATAATTTAATGGAGACCTAGAGAACACAAAAGATGCAGAGGTAGACCACAGACAAGATGGACGAACGACATAAAAAGATTAGCAGGACACGAATGGATGCAAAAAGCCAACAACAAAGCTCATTGGAGACAACTTGGGGAGGCTTACATCCGATTATGGATGGAATAAGCTAATGATGATGATGAGTTGATGATCTTTCACAATGAATAGCGATATGACACAATTGCCTACTGATACATGTAGCCCTGTGGAAATAAATAATAAAACCAACGTTGTCAGTCTCAAACTCTTTTATTTATATCATCCATTGTAACTATAAAAAAAAGAGTAAAGCATACTCTGATTAGTTCAGCAGGTGTAAAAACAGACCAAATATTAATTGTTCTTTTGTGTTATCATATAGGAAAAATTCCATTGTCCGTGAGAACAAAAATAGATTTTCAGAAAGAAAATAAAGTTATGTGCTTTTTGCGAATTGACAGCATTATTAGTAAACATTTACGGTAATGGTATTCCTTTAAAATACACATTATTTCCAGGAATAAGCTAACTGGAAACTGTTTTAAATATGTACCTACATTTATAATTTTTTTTTATTTAAAAATAAGGCACAATTTTTAAGTGGTTAGGACTACAATAAAAAAAATAATGATTGCGTCACTGCATAGAAATCTTGCTAAATATCGGTACATGGCACTTACATCTAAGCCCATTGCCGTTTCATAATATTTACTTTAATTTTCAACTAGTATATCTTTGTTTAGATGGAAGTATTAAAACCTATAATAGCTAGACAATAACAAAGTAAATCATCGCGAATGACATATGGCAAACAAGCAAATTATTTTAACAGAAAACTGGCTCGTTCGAACGCTCGATTGTTGGCTTTACAAAATCACATAATTATTTTAAAATAGCGCTATCCTATTTAGAGTGTTCTCCTGTTATTTGCCATATGTTAAAAAAGTAAATAAGCCCAACTGATATCGTTACGTACACTAATATGCATCTTTTTTGATATAATCTATTGACTGTATTAATGAAGTACTTGTTCTAGTTTTATTTTTAAAATAAATACTTCATTTATTTACACTAACGTTTTAATTTAGAACGAGGAAGAAACAAATAGAGGAAGCTAATGATGAAGAGGTTTTGCTTAATATTTCCTTGTAATTATCTATAGATACGAGGGTTATATGATACGTACCTGGCCTCGGCTAGAGATGGCGCTACTACTATTTAAAAAATTATATTTTTCGTAAATACAACCTTTCACAAGAATCCTGTCCAATTTTCAAGTCGCTGCGTGATTTAGGTTGTGAGCGGCAACCACTTAAATAGAACAACTTTTATGATTTTACATCAAAACTGAATATCGAGCAGTGATAAAATACAATACTTGTTTTTGAAAAAGTTAACGAATAATGAGATAAAAGTTTAACCAGGCGAAGTTTATGAGGACTCTGCGCCTTCTTTATCGACCATAATATATTGGACAACTGAATTCAAACAAGCATTTTTGATGAACGTCCAGGTCGTCCCATGAGGTCACCACATCAGAAATGATTGAAAAAATTCACGATATAGTGATAAATGATCGGAGAGTGAAAGTGAGTGAGATTGCTGAGACTGTGGGCATCTCACTTGAACGGGTGCAGAACATTTTACCAACTCATTTGGATATGAGAAAGCTTTCCGCAAGATGGATGCCGCGATTGCTCACAATTGCCAATAAACACGCACGTGTGTCAAATTCAAAAGAATGTTTGACGATGTTAAAGCGCAATCGGAATGATTTTTGGCGTCGATTCACAACTGTTGGCGAAACATGGATTCATCACAGCACACCAGAGATCAAAGAACAGTCCAAACAGTGGGTTTTCCATGGCGAATCGGCGCCAAAGGTGCGGTGAACTAAGTCATAACCACAGTGTTTTGGGATGTACGAGGCATAATCCATGTCGATTACCCTGAAAAGGGCAAAACCATTAACGGAGAGTATTATCTTAACTTATTGGATCGTTTTAAACATGCTGCATTTAGCGAAGAAAACAATTCTCTTTCAAGACAATGCACACATGAGTTAGGATACGAATCGCTTCCGCATCCACCATATTCGCCAGGCGTTGGCCAGGCACCTGGGCAACGTTGACGGATTTTATGACATCCCCGTCACTATATTCCATTAGAGATAGAGTCAGAAAAAGGGAAAAATCTCTATAGTAGCGGGAAGGTGGGCTATAAAAAAAATTTAAAGTAAAACTAGAACCTATAGATTTTGAACAATATCGCTTAAGTGGAATAAGAAAAAAGGATTGAGGGTCAATAACTTTTGAATAGTTTCAGTTGCGTGGTATTACGTGTCAGAACGAAGGATAAATTTGTTTTAAAAGACTAATAATTATAAATGTGGCTCCTTTTCTTCACTGCAAAGATCCTCACCTCACCAGACCTCTTAACCGAACTACACAATCATATTGCCAACTCCAAACACAACTAACAAACGATTTCCAAGCTTTAGACTCGATTCTCAAAGTTTGGGTCTTTCACAAGTTGTCTAATTTGTGGCCCATCAAAAATACCCGCTTTCAATTTTTTTGCGCTTAATCTTGGGAACTTGCGTGAAAGAAAAGCAAAACACTCGCCATATTTGTCAATGGTTTTTACAAACTGTTTCATAATGCCTAGTCTGATATGAACTGGTGACAGTATAATGCGATCTCGATTAACTAAGGGCAAATTAATAACATTTTTGGTACTAACCATCAGTTCCTCTCGTACTGGCCACTTCTTTTGAGATCATTGACGTTGTTTTTCGCGGTTATCCCACATACACATAAAACATGGGTATTTCCTGTATCCACCTCGTTGTCCGAGAAGAAAGTTAACCATCTTTAAGTCTACACAAATGAGCCAGTTGTGTTCTCGATACTTAATTTTTTCCATTACTGAAGAAATAGTTGTATACTCTTCTTTTATAGCAGTACAGTGTGCAGTGGGTATAAAACCATACTTGTTGCCGTTATGAAGAAGCACACTTTAAGCTTCTCTTGCTACTGTCTATAAAAGGACGCCAATTATTTGGTTGGTAACGTGGTGAACCCATCTTCTCCAAAATACCTCTGGCATCATTACAAAAAATTAAATCATTTTTTCTAGAAAAGTATGGTAACAAATTCTTTTCTCGGGTCCGATATAAAGTAATTCTCGTTCCTGGTGCAAGTAAATTCTTTTCTTTTAAACGAGATGCCAAAATTTCAGAAGCTTCTTTTGACAAATTTAGATCCCTTACTAAATCATTCAATTCCTATTGATTAAAAGGTTGAAGATGTGATCACTGACTACATGTGAAATCCGAATCAGTATTGCCCATCGTGTTGTCTTTGATTTCCATAAGATCTGGTTCTTCAGAGCATTTAGATGATGCTGCTTCTATCTCATCACGGTATAAAATCGTTGAGCGGGGGATAAGTTAGGATATGACCATTTATTTCGATTTCCAGAATTTATGCCGTTAATATTTACGACGCAAAAATAGCAATCGTCAAGGGGATTTTGAGGTTCCTGTCAAATCATCGATGTTTTAAATTTGATAGCACTTCTTTTTTTATTGCCGCAGACACACAATACAGTTCTGGCACACAATATGAGGTACCCATTGCTTGTCTTGATTGCACAATGTTGTTTGAAAGTGGTTAAAATACGTAGTTTTAACGAAGTTCGAGATAGGTTTTCGATATTCTTTAAAGATGTATTCGCCACAAATATAGCAAAAACAATCTGGATTGGTAAACAACGTCTACCTGTCGAAGCCATATGTGAAATTAAAAAATAATTATTCTGAGTCGGATAGATCTGAAAAAACTGCGGGTCTCGTCTAAGTTAGGGTAGTCCGAAAATATTAAAAAACATGAGCTGCCAGAGAAAAACTAATATCGGATTCGAAATCAGAACACTACAATAAGCCCAAAATTGAAAAAAAATTAGAGGAAAAAAACAAGAAAAATTTATTTGTTGACCAGTATTATTCTACTACGGCAAGTATTACACGTAACTCTATGTGATATTGATATCTCATTTCGGTCGAAAGTTGTCGTGCCAACAGGCATTGGAAATTTCGCGATCTAGCAATCCCAAAATATGAGAGAATTGCAAAAATCTCGGAGAGTGATTTCTTCATGAGCATAATACATCTTCCTAACAAGACAAGTAAAAGGTCTGTTAATTTTAGTCGGGTATAGTCATTTATTTTGCATTTACTTACGCAATAAAACATTATTAAGAAAGAAAATTTGTTTTCGAACACCGAAAAGGCCCTAAGCGTAGGAAACAAATCAGCCTCTAAACATTTTCTTAGCTCTCTGCCTCCGGTATCAAACGTTAAAGTGGTTAAAAGGGCATTATTATTTTATAAATAGGTATCTTGTAAATTTATATCGGTGCCTGAGGAATGCAAAGTCAAAGTTTAAGGGTGCCTTTTGGCTATTTAGGCCTGATTTCTATGCAACAGCCGTTCCTGACTTGGTCTCATCGATGGGGTGAAAAGAACGGTATTTTCACGAGGTAAATTCAATGGCCTTTTTAGCTATTTGACGCATTGTATTTTTTTCTAAATGCATATAAAAAATAAATTAATAATAACATTAAATAATAATTTAACGATACTATTTAGTCAAACCGGTAGTACTGCTTGGGGCGTTATTGTATTTCTGCAATACCTATGTTACTATCTCTATATAAACTACCTATCTTGAAAAGAGTACCTGACTCTCCCCAGTGGCCACCCCTTTTTAGAATAACCAAGGTCTATATAGGTTAACTTCATTGATGGAATGTTTTTCCAATGTCAAAGTGAACATGCCTTTTATTATTCAAAATTTACAATTGATACTTATCAACGCACTTAGCCTAGGTGTCAGAAAGACCGCCGGGCTTAGTGTCTCTGCTCACTTCTGGATGTTACTTAGATACATTATAGAACAATTTCCGGGTAATCTTCAATTGTTTTTATAAATGTACTTTACTTAATATTACTTTTCTAATTTATTGTTTAAATTTTACAACTTAGTCTTACATGGAAAAATTAATTAAAATAATAACCGGTCAAGAGCAAGTTGGACTTGCGCAATTAGTCTTCCGTACGTTGATTGCTTTTAAAATAAAAATTTTCGTTACAGAAGTATAAAATGATCAGTAACTTCACAAAACAACACATCCCAAATGCGTCTTCAACAAAGTTTTTTACCGATCTTTAGTTTTCGTTCAATCTACATCCTGTAGAGAATGCTCAGAATTTTTTCAAAATTTTTTTAAACAGTGGGGGCACAGCGATATCTCGCTTTTTTTAAAAAATAATAAAATAATTGTGCGAAAGTATTACATTATATGTATTTTTGAATTCATCTTTTTACAAGCTTTTATTTGACACACTACTCGATGACCTGGTAAAAAAAAATTCAATTTCACCTCTCAAAACTAACCCTTAAGTCGAAATTTAACTTTCAAAATTACACGGCTCTGATGATGCCATCAATTCCTATATTAGTGCCAAATTTCAACTTTCTATGTTACATAGTTTCGGAGAAAATCGGGTGTGACAGACAGACAGACTGACACCGAAGTGATCTTATAAGTGTTCCGTACGGAACACTAAAAACACCGTGTGATGTTAATATATGTTTGTCCGAGCGTAACTGAAGATAAACTAATGCAATTTTCATGCAGTTTAAGTATATATCCTGGCAACGTTTTATGCTATGTTTAATTAACATTGAGTCAGAAATAACGGCCATAACGAAACAAGTATGAAAGGATTTTCTTTTCAGAGCTTCTTACATAAATAGTCAGGCATTGTGGAGATGATGGAAAATTACTTATTTCATACTATAATAATAGTTACAAATGTTTACCAATATTTAGTAAATCGAGAATTTTAGGTTACATTAGATTGTTTAGCGCCATGTATCAACTAACTTTATATTTAGCAGTTTTAACTTCGTCGCACAAAATTGCTTATGTACCTCCTATTAGAAATACCCATAAGGTACCTGGAAGGTTAGTAGAAGGTAATAGAAGTTTCCGTAATTTTTTTGCCCTGTATTATTCCATAACGCATATCGCATAGCCCACTATAAATGAAACTTTCCGTGTATACAAAGCGAATGTAGGTTATATATCTCCGAATTCGTAAAAGTTAAAAATCATAAACAAATCGAATAGTGTATTCGATATATGGGCACTTTTCTTAACTTTAATAAACAAAAAAGGTATAGTGACATATTGGCCACATATCGGACTTTACTGGGGTGCGGATGACATAACAACCCCTATACGTTACGATAATGTCGTCACATTTGTATGGACTGTCGGGATTGTTAGCGCGAGTCAACATGGATTTAGGTGTAAGGCACGTCGAGTTCCAATCGGACCGGGCGCCTAATAGGCCCCTAGACGCCCCTCAGGGTCCCTACTTTATTTCTGTTATCAAGACCCGAATCTACATATTATTGATATTCTACGACACGGGACATTTACTTTTTCTGTTGTGAGTGTTTTTCTTGCTTAAAAGCTATCCCTGGGACGAACATGCCGGCCGTGCTCCCTCGCAGAGAAAACAATCTATATAAACTGCGTCTGCGTCACGTGGAAAGCCTATTTTCGGTATATTGTAGTGATTTTGTATTACTGTTACGAGTATAGTGTTGAGTAGAATTTACAATTTTATTTTTACGGTGAAGAAATAGAAAAATATGAAAAGGAAAAATTATTAAATAGATTTTTACTGCCTTCGCAAACTCAGATCTTTCATGGTAGAGCTTTAAAGGACTAACGCAGACTCACATTCACCATTTTCTTTATATTAATTTCGTGGCTAATGTAAACAGTGGCCTTGGCTGGGCTTCGTGACTTAACGGGCTACGCAACTGGATAGTAACCGGTAGATCGCCGGTTCGATTTCGGCCAGCGGCTGGGTATAACGTATGTATTTAAGTAGTAATTAAGGCTGAAATACAATAGCGCCGTTGGTAGCACTACCGTTTCGCCTCAAAAGAGAGAGAAATACAAATGTAGATTTCGACAGCTGGATAAGCTTGACATCGTGGCTAAAAGTAGAAATAAGTTCTCAAAATTCAGGCAAATAACGCCGTGAGAGATTAAACAATTTCAAATAAGTTAGTAGATTTATTTCAGATACTTTCGCTGCAATCGCTGGTGTACCTTCTAATTCCACACTGTTTTCTACTCTCTTCGTTGCATTAACGACCTGATAAAGGAAACTAAAAATCGAACTTATAACTGACAGCGCGTTTATTTCTTCATTTACCTTAAATTTTTTACACCAACTGCCCGAAACAACCGCAGATAGCAAGATCTCCTACAATTTAACAAAGAGTTCCTAGAAAGTCTAACTTGGCATGACTAAAAAAAGTAGAATTAAACACTATGAAAACTAAGCCTGCAATTTTTTCTAAAGTAAATGAACACTACAGAACTCATAATAATTACATCGAGACAGTCCATTAACGTCTCCCAACTTGCTAGGCAATAATTTGGAAACGTCCTCGTGTGGTCCTACATAGCACAGAAAGCTTCCAAAAATTTTGAATTTTATTTTGTTCTGGTGTCAGGTTTAAATTCAGAAATGGATGGAAGAATGCTCCCATGCTTGTAACTCGGCTACCAAGCATACTATGTATTTGTCATTTGTTAGATTTTATCCCAAATAAAATTATTCGGCTGATTGGGAGCTAGGAATTCACCAGAAACCTCGATGGTTTGGAACATCCAAGAAAATTTGATATCTTCTGTAAATACGTTTGTAGTTAGTACTGTGATTAATGAAGCCCGCTTGATTCCTCTCAAACCAGTGAATGGTAGGAATATTCTTTTCTTTTTATGAGGCTAGCACACGTGCTACAGAGAAGCCGCTAAAGCGCTCCAGGAGCGGTATGTGTGCGGAAAAAGCGACTCACGTTGTTCTTGAATCGCTGTAAATTGCACTCGGTGGGAAACACAGCCCTGGGCAAATTATTCCAAAGGGATGATGTTCTCCATATAAAAAAGACTGCTTGAAAAGCGTTGTACGCGGAGTAACAAGCTGAACCTCATACGGATGTGAAGTATTAGCGCGACGTGTATTTCTAACATGCACCGCTCTGGGAGGAATTAAGCGGGCTACATCCTTCGAACACTTTCCATGAAAATACTTGTAGAACAGACTCAAGTCGCCAACCGTTCTTCGATGTTCCAAGAATCAAGCCGCCGGTCAGTTCTAGGTCTCCAATTAGACGAACAGCTTCCTGAACAGAATGCAGTGTGTGTTTGGGAGCGGAGCTCTAAATATGGGAGCAGTATTCCATAGTGGGTCGAATTTGAGCTTTGTAAGGAATTAACAGTTGTTATGCAGTGTAAAGCTTTCTGGTTTGAAATAATATTTCCAACTTTTGAGAAGCTCTCCTTGCTATGCCTGCAACATGTTCATGACAGGACATATTTGCTCCCAAATTAAGGCTCAACAAATGAGTGACGATGCTAGGGGAATGGACCCCGACATGACTATGTCGGGTTCAGCAACGTTAACTTTTTTAGAAAAAACTGCCGCTTGGGATTTTTGTAGCGTTAAATTCCACTTGGTTACTGTCACCCCAAGATAGAATTTCTTCCAGGTCTTTGTTAAGTTGAACGACCTCCTGCTGTCTGCGGATATTCGCCTGAGTAGCCGATGTCCGAGCATTCAAAGAGAACGAAAAGATAAGCGTACTGTCATCTGCAAAGCTGTAGATTGAATTTCCGGTTTCTTCTAGCAGATCGTTAGACAGAATGGAGCCTTGGGGCACACCGGTGTTGATAGTGAAGGTGTTAGCAAGAAATCCGTCGACCACCACTCGTAAAGAACGCTCTCTGGGGAAACATAAGAACCACAAACAGAACTTTTCAGACATACCATAAGAGCGTAGCTTAGCCAACAGTCCATCGTGCCAAACATGGTCGAATACCTTGGATATGTCAAGAGCAACCGCTCGAAATTCTCCAAAGTGTTCAATTGCGTTTTTCCAAACATGTGTTACATAAGTCAGAAGATCTCCCGTTGATCTATGTTTACGAAAGTCATATTGGTGATCGCTGAGAATGTTGAATCCTGCAAGATATTTTAGAAGATGCTGATTGATAACCTTTTCCATGACTTTCGATATTATTGAAAGCAGTGCGACTGGTCGGTAGTTATTTGGCAAGCTATTCTTGCCTTTTTAGGTATCGGCTGAACTGTGGCACATTTCTAGCAGGAAGGAAATATTCCCTTTCTGTAGGATAGGTTGAAAAGTCTACAAAAAACTGGTGTTAGTTCCCTCGCACAGTTTTTGAGAACTATGGCAGGTATTCCGCCAGCGCCAGAAGCCTTTTTGGTGCCTAGCTTCATTATAATATGCTTTATGATACGCTGTCTGAAGACAACATCGGTCATCCTTGAGTGCAATATGGGAATAGTAGGTGGAGTTTTTTCTTCGAAATCGACAGCCAACAAGTTCGCTTTCTCAGCAGGTGTCGTTGCAAAAGAATTTTTTGGCCGTGTGAGTGGTGGTATGGTAGATTTGGTGAAATTTTGCCTAACTGCCTTAGCCACTAACCAAAAGGACCTGAAATTGTTGGGACAAGCGAGAAGTTTGTTTCTAATTCGTTGATTGTGGGCCTCCTTGATTTCGTGGATAATTCCTTTGCATCTGTTCCGGGCACGAACAAAGGTGTTACGATTTATGATGTTAGGATTTTCACGCCATTGTGGGTAGGCAAGATGTTTAGAAGTAACAGTTTCTTTGCACTTTTGGTCAAACCAAGGCTTGCCGTTGGAGGGGCTTTCTTCGAAAAAGGGATGCAAGCTTCCATGCCATCGTCGCTCTAATACAACACATCCTTTTTGAGGTTCACCTTCTCCCTCCTTGTGCCACCGTCTTCAAGAACTCTTCTACAGAAAATCTCTACCCTTTAAAATTAGCTGTTATGTTTTCTACCGAGTACAACTTGCAGCGGTTCAAGACAAACATGAATCGTTTCTTCTTCGCAGTTGTCTCTCTTATAACGATTTACGGATTTTTTTTCAACGTGTCTACTGCGTCAACAAAAAAATGGTTCAAAATATTTGCAGGCTTTGATAATTTGACAATCATTTCTCCCTTCTTTAAAAACAAATTGTTGACTTTCTCAAGGCGCTATTTGCTTAGATTTTGAAAACTGTTTACGAAATTAACAACAATAAATAAACCTTTCAACTTTGAATAATAATTTTTCAAAATAACCAATCTCGAACAAGAAGTTGCATAAAGCGTATGTCAAACGGCTAAAAGTCGAAGCCTGCATAAGGGTATTGTTTGTCCACAATTCGCCGCAAGATAAGTCGAGGCGGTCAGCTCTCGCGCTATCGCTTCACAGTCCATTTAGCTTTGCCACAATCGTTCCGGCTTTGGAACAATACAAATACGATGCACGCAAGTGACCATCCAAATTGACCGCTGGCCGCCCGGTCGCCTTATCTGCCAAGAAGTCATTATTCCGATGACAAAGGATGAGCCCAAGTCATTTCTCACCCCCTGAATATACTGGAATTATTATCCTTGTTTGGCCGTTAAGCATTTTTCTTTGTGCCGAAACCATATTCTGAACTTTATTTCTAATATTTTTGTTTTTCCTCTGAAAATAGTTTATTTTAAATTGTTCATCTTGATAGATGGTGAGCCTGAAAAAATTATTTTTCAATGCCCACTAGTATTAGCATTACTTTAAAGAAAAGTATTTTACACTCTCTGGATTATCAACCAGTGTAATGAAAGACTGATTTTTGTCAAATTTCCACATTATTGAATAAAGTGGAAATTTGACAAAAGTCAGTCTTTATTGAATAAAGTGGAAATTTGACAAAAATCAGTCTTTCATTACATTCGTTATGAATTTCCATCAAGTAACAGCCGCAACAATTCAAAGTTATCAACCAGTTTTTATTCTTGATGATTTGCGTCCTTGCTTTTCTTCCTAGAGCGGCATCAACCATATTTTAATCTCAAGGATTTGGTTGTTATAAACTTGAAGAATGTAACTCAATGAAAAACTTTTTCCTTGGATCCAAAAGTTAAATACAGGTTCTTGGAGTCAAGAAATCTGAAAATTCGATTATGTTTTCATTACCTTTAAGCATTTATGATCAAACAATTATGTTATTATTTCAATATCTTACCATTAAGTGACACATCAGGTCGTTTAAAATATAGACTTGTAGTGCTTGGATCAAGTAATTCTTTAGTGTCAGAAAACCAAGACGAATACTTATTTTAGAACTGCACAGGAAGCAATTTATAAATCAATATTAGGCTCTTTTACATTTTTAAGTTTTCCGGATATGTTATTTTGTAAAGAAAATAGATCTCTATTATCTAGAATTTACTTTTACTCTTTAAATAGGTAGGTAAATTAAGCACATTACCTAAATGATAAATAAATTAATTAAGGGAAGCGATATGTTTACAAGTTTGTTTATATTTGGAGGGTAACCCTTTGCCGACAATTAGTGGCACAAAGGTTAATGTCGAGGCCGTTTAGTCAACCTTTAAATCCTTTTCGTCTAGCCGGATAGATGTTCTAGTTGAAGGAGAAGTCTAAGAGCCCCATGGGTTAATCGCAAACTACCTAATTTGCATTTGTTCTTGTTTGTTCGCCGGTTTTGGATGAGTCTCGAGACATATAACGCAGCGTCACGTTAATTTTCTCAGTTACATGTTTATGCCAACTCGAGTCGCAGAACAACCCTTTTACATCGCGATTTGTTACTTTAATTTAATTCGAATTCCCCCCGCTGTAGAACGAGGCATGTTGCTCTCTCTCCTACTTATTTCGGAATTTATTCTTTATTTGTTTGGTTTATTACTTATACGAGAGACGACGCTTATATTGAGCTCTGTAAGGAGTACTAACTTCTCGCTACAATCCCCGTCTTAGTGGCAGTTAATTTAACTTTAAAGGTGCATGTACACGCAATAGCTTAACTTTTATTAGTTAAATTTTCACTGCTTGAAATTTATTTGTTACTAGGGCAGAAAAAACAAATCATTTAATTTGTTTCAGTAATTATGAAGATTGTATTCTGCACCTGATACAAGTTTCTTCCTAGCTACATGATTCTCGATATCATTTTAGAACAAACCTGGAATTCCATTTAACTACTCACAAGTAATTTCTTTAAATAATTAACTGTTAGTGTTTATCTATCCTATTTACAACATATCATAACAGACGCAAGAGAATAAATTACAAGGAAGGACATAAAAAAACTATCGGTTATGGAAGGAAACAACAGCTTACAGCTTCTACAATAAATATCTAATCCCTGTAACGGAGAATCGAACTCTTAACGATTACTACTACTTTTTGTTATATCTAATAGCTATCCCAGTGGCGTATAAAAGAGATTGTTCAAAACATGGTATTTTTAAATATAATCAATAAAACCAATGCCATTGTTATAGAGGGGATTAACAGAACCCTGAATTTTAAGAACAAGGTTTTTTTTTAACATTTACGTCGTGAGATACTTTCGAAACGTCCGTTGAAATAACACTTCTTAACAACAAAAGTCCTCAAATTTATATGATGAGATTCAAATGGAATCTCTAATAGAGTTATAAGTATTACGGTAGAGCATGTTGTAATACAGCACAGCATGATTTGTTGTTGTTGTGGGTACCAGGAGGTCACGATTCTGTTCCTGGGCCCAATCTAACACTTCAAATATGCGTTTTATTCAGTGCCAGCTATGCCTCAATGTAACTGCTTAAAAAACCAACTTCTGTACAAAATTATAACAACAATCCACCACTAGATAGTGTTTTTTAACATATATATGCAGAAACACCTAACAAATGGCCATATTACTTCAAGGATTCAATATTCGTGGAATTTTCAACACTTGAAAATTGGCAATTATTGAATTGACAAACCGAATTATGGGAATTATATCCGAAGAAATCTGTAGGATCTAAATCTTCTAAAATTAAAGGATATGAAATGTATTTTAAAAGATATAATTGTACAATTATTTGTAGGTGAATACCAGTAGGCTACATAATACACTAATAATGTAAGAAGAATCAAAATTCTCACTTCTGACTCAGATTTTTGACACATAGGAATCAGGCAAAATTTACAGATGCTCTAATACCCTTATAAGGGATGTAGGTGACGACTCTTGTCATAAAAATCATTTATTAAAGTAAGTCACAGGTCAATGATCATCTGCTGTGTATAAATTGTTGATTTATAAGACCCCATATAAAATTAAACAATTTCAATTTATTCATTATCAAGTTATGAATTTGTTTTCTTAGACTTTTAATAGTTCATATATTATAATGAAAATTAATTTAAAGGTTTTGTCTGGTTTTTCTAGAAGGAAAGATATATAAATGAAACAACACACATATTTCTGCATAATAACCTTAATTATTCTTTGGTAGATTAAATAGAAATATATCTGTCGGCTACATTTAATATTTTTCATGGAAATTCGATTTAGAGAAAGTCAACTTATACCAACAGATATCTGAATATTAATTCATATCATCCCCATTCCCAAAAACTATCTGTTATCGACGTATATTAAACGGTCATTTAACATTGTTTCCCTATATACAAGGTGCTATAGACAAAATAGTCAAATTACCTAATATACCCAACATTACAAGCTTAAAAATTATATTCCCTATTCTGGTGGTGCAATGTATGTTGGCGTAACTGGAAGATCAATATCAACTGAGATAAAGACATATGAAACATATATCAAAGAGAAACAAACTGTATAATCTACTATTGCTGAACATGTTCGAAAAACTGGAAGATCAACTAGGATTAAGATACATGAAAGATGTATCAAAGAGAAACAAATTGTACAATTTGCTGTTGCTGAACATCAACCCTCTATAGGTCACATTATCAGTGTGAGAAAAAACAGTTCTCGCTTCTGTCTTCTATAAACTATCGCTATAAACGAAAGTTTGGAGACTCAATTAAAATTTACAAACACTCTAACATTATTAGAGACTGCATCACACGTAAAAAATGATAAGTACAGTGAATCACGGTTAGGGGAACACCTGAGCTTTTTAGAGCTCATTCACTATTCTAATCGTAAAACTCTTGAACGAAGTAAGATATCAATCTTAAATTTGATATAATACTTGAGGTGGGGATGGAACTTGTGGTTTTTGAGGGATATCGCTTTAAGGGAAGGAGCTGAAAGGGCTGAGTGTCTATAAATCTTGTATATCTTCAAGATTATTGTATTCATTTTGTTTAAGATATTAAATAAATTTTAAGTCTTAAACATATAAGGGGTGGGGACTAGTGTTAGAGGAGCTACTTTGTCTATATCTAGTTAGGCGTCCTTTTCAGGGTTTTTGGAGTGTGTGATTTTATTTTTTTTTTATTATTCACAATTATTTGTGGTCTAACATATAAATGTGGGAGAAAGAATTGTGTTATACGTCATTTTCAAAATTGTGTTTTTTTTATTATTTATGATCAAACATATAAAAGGTTGGTAAGGTGCGGCAGAGGGTTCGAGAGGGTTGTTTCAGATATAGTGTATTGTACATCATTTTCAAGACACTTGCAGTCTGAGAATCTGAAAATGTTGTTATATTCTCAGTATTTTCAAACATTCAGATTTTATATTAGAACTATATTTCTGCAAGGGAAAGTACTGGGTAAATAACTTTACCGAATTTTTCTAGTTAGCGAATGACTTAAAAGTAAAAAATTGGCCCGCCTATGACATTGTATCCCTAGCAAAACAAACGCAATACCTTCTATGCCATTTATACTGCGAGATATTGTCGAGACTTTTGCCCAAATAGCATTTCTTAACACAAAAGTTTTGAGACTTATATTGCCAAGGATAAAAACAGGATCTCTGATAGATTTTATAAGCAAAGTCGAAGAGCAAAGAACGGTGCCATTGCTTTAGAGCATTATTCGCAACTTGATCGATTGGTATTCGGAAAAAAACAGTCATATTGACTAATTCTTGAATAAAACTCCCCCTTTTAGAGAGGGTTTGTTTTTTAGACTAATGTACTTTGTCAACAATTGTTTTAAAACTCGAAATGGCATGTATTGAATTACAGTCATGGTAAATAAACAAAACGAGATTGCCGCTCAGTAATGCGCCAACGTAAAAACCTATTTTGGCTTGTCTGTAAATATTCATTCACGCTGCAAATGCCGAAAAATATTATTATAAGCATATCCGATCATGTAATTCGTTTTTTTCTTCCGCTAACTTTTTCACCACGGAAAATTTAATTCAACGGGTCTCGGATAAAATATTTCTTTAAAAAAAATTGAACTGTTTTACCCTGTATTTCCTGCGCAAATAAGCTGTATAAAATTTAACTTCTTCACACTAAAGGATAACTTAATCAAAGCATTACATCTTGACATTTTAAATGATACGAGTAAGTACTATCCTTTATAGTATTCTTTTCACGAATCCTTTATTCGTGAGGAAAGAAAACTGGTCAAAAAACTGAAGTAGAAAGAGGACAACTTTTAGTATTGAATTTATTAACCCTCACAAATAAGGCTTGGTAATTTAAAGTCCTCAGTTCTGAAATTGAGAGTTCATTATAGGTGGAGCACTACGACTTGGTCGTTATGATCCTTAATATACTCATTGTATAAACAGAACAGGGCTACCATATCATCTTATTTTTGAATTTTTGCTATCTTTAACAATTATTTTATTGTTGCGATAATACAAAGCATATAATACACTGTTTTATTTTAGGGAAAAATCATGAAAATTAAAGTTGATACCAGGTAAAGTTTGAAATATTTTCACATGTTGACTTACAACTGCGCTTGACATCTTCAAGCTTTTTAATATTTGAGCTTATCCCCTTTCATAGCCAATTTATTCATGAGTAAGTTTTAAAGCGAAGCCAGTCAAGAATTTGAGTATTTCCAAAGGGTATGGTATAGGTATGTGGATGATGTTTTCGAGATATTTGATACAAAGAAAGCAAATATAGATGATTTTATTTCCAAATTAAATAGCCGATATGAGTCTATTAAATTAACTTAATATAGAAAAGACACAGTAACAGCATTACATTTTTTAATTCATCGTTTGGTCACTTTTCCTCTGAACAGCGTAAACTTCAATAAGGAAAGGATTCGTATTAGGAATATAACTAGAGATAATGATTATGACGATGACTTAATAAACAAGTTAGTAAATAGACATAAGTTTAGGTTAAATATTCAGAATTCCACCTTTTTTACGCTCGAAGCAAATAAGACCAAGTACGTCTCTATACCATATAATCCGAAATATAGAAGAGGACTCAATAAGTTATTTAATAAGGTAGGCCTCACCTTAGTCTATAAGTCATCAGACAATTTGTGGAATATCTTAGGAAATCCCAAAAACAAGATTCCCAAAAGTGGAATTTATGAAATTAATTGTAACGATTGCGACAAAAAGTATGTTGGAGAAACTAGAAGGTCAATTAAAACACGATTTAAAGAAAGCTTAGTACATTTAAAATATAGTAGAATAGAAAATGTCTAGCATTGCCCAACTTACCCTTGAAGCTGATCATACTGTAATATTAGACAATCTAAGATTAATTCAAAATGTATCTGTTAAAAGATTGTTGAACGCATACGAAAATATGGAAATTATAAAATGTAAAGTAGTTTAAATAAAGACAGAGGACCTATTCCTTATAGTCCTCTCGACTGGTAGTTGACCGGAACTGATGGCTTCGCCCATGCCATTAGTTCCTTCTGAGTAATTCAGGTGTTAGGCTAAGTATAAATAGGGTAGATTTGTAGTTTAGCTTTAGTCAATCATCGCTCCTGATGAAGCTAATATGGTTAGCGAAATGCGTGTCGAGTGCAAAAATAAAGTGTTTGGTGTAGTGGTGATATATACTGAGAAGTATTATTGTGCCATAGATTCCACATTCCCAACATACTTAATATATTGTTTCTCTTATATCTCATTTCACAATTAAAAGCAAAAATTCCATTGTTCATGGGAAGTTGATAATAAAATTACAAGAAAATTTACATACTTTAGGTATACTCTTAGACATCCTAGAAAGCTGAAAGCGACATGAGTCAAATGACAACAAACGATTCTAGTAGTAAAAACTGACAGCTCGATTATGAAAACACATTTGTATTCGGTGTTTTAATAAACCACCCCGCTCTGCGAACAGGGCAATATCTTAGAGACAAGCGTCGGAGTTGGTTTACTAAAATCGAGAGAAACATTTGGACATTAAGTGCGACTTGCACGTACGAGCAGTCCATAATTTTGTCTCTGTTCGTCACCAAGGAGTCATTTGACATAACGAAGTACACAGGTGAAATGCGGGGAAGAGGGCGCAAAACGACCCGCCACGTTTTCCGTGATGAACTGCAAGACTAATGAAATGTGGAAATGCACGAAAATGTGATGGAATTATGATTCTAGGAGCTTCGTTTTACAAGGGGTACACAATAATTACTAGACGTTTTAAGTATCAAATATTTCTTTTTTATTTTCTCTTTCTTTTGATGACAACCTTAGGGTAATAATACGTGATGGTTCTTATTGAAATAAGTGTAGTATTGGAGATATGAAAATGCTTAGTGATAACCAAAGTGTTGAATTTTGTAATCGATGTTGCAGTTAAACTGTAAAACTTTAGTTTTACTAACATATCGTCTCTGTCAGATTAACGGAAGAGGGGTTCATTATCGCCCCTTCCTATGCATAGTTTCTTTCACAAACAGTGAATGCTCTTTCGAAGTTTTTTTACCTAATGGACAAGATCCTCGCCCTTCATATCATTATTGTGTTCTTTTTTAAATCCGTCTTTTGATCCTCGAGATTATTTCAAACATACCGGCAGACTTCTACCACAGGCTTTACTTAAGACTTGTCTATATATTTCTGTTACTATAGTTGTTTGTCTGTCTGTTAATTCGTCTGTAAAGTAAAAGATAACTATAACAACCAGATTGAAATAAAACTCAACTATAGTTGAGAAAAAATAATTCTGTTATTGTGTTATTTTTCATGTAATTGGAGAGTTTATATTATAGTTTTGTTAACTTTCTACTGTGTTATAGCTTACATCTTGCTTCATATTTATTTCTGGTGTTGCTACGAATGGCACGCATGACATGTGGTAGTTGGCGTCTACAGTTTGCCATCTAATAGCCGAAGAACCCCCAATACTGCCTTGCTTATATTTAGCTGATGAGACTCAATTGATTAAAACAAACCCTAGGCTAGGGCTTGAGTAGCGAACACGTCCGGGAAGATCTAATATTTTTGGAGCCCTTGTGCTTTTGCTACAGGAGTAAAGATCACCGACAATCCTTATCCTCTTCATCACTAAATTTTTCTCCGTTTGACTTTCCTTATTAAGGTAACTATTGTATTTCGAAAATTTTTAAAGTAGGAATGAAACCTACAGATTTAAAGCAAAATCACGTCAGAGAATAGGGATGAGAGTAGATAAATTTTGTATATTTTCGAAATAATATCGAGATTTTTTTTGTTTTTGGTTGCAATAATGAACAAATTTTAAACATAATTATTTATTATCAAACATATCAAAGGTTAAAGGTGTAAAAAGTTTGTTAGAGGAGGTGTTTTATATATATCATGTTAAAAGTTCTTGGACTCTGCAAGTTATATATTAAGTATTTTTTCAATTTGGTTTTAACAAAAATAGTATGCAAAGTTTTAGTTGTAAATATCTCTGAAGAGCTTCCTCTGTTCAACATATCTTTTTATGATTAACATCTTACCATAAAGTGATCATCATTTGAGATATTAACTAATAGATTAAAAAAAAGTACTGAAAATATTACTTTATCAATTTTTACTTCCCTTGCTGAGAGAAGTACTCGTGTTTATAGTCTCCTATTGCCATGTATAACTGTCTGCCTGTCTGTCTGTCTATTTTCTAACATAACTCAGGAATGAACCTGGATATCGATTTCAAATTTAGTACTCATAAAACATTTTAAGTACGACAGAAAGCTATAATTTTTGAGCGACATCGCTTAAATTGTATTATACATCCTTTTCATGGTTCTTGAAGTAAATTTGAAAATTATATTATTAACATATTAGTAACAGCTCGACTTAAGTTATTATGTAGTGTGAGAAACTCCATTTAAATTTATTTTAGAACCACGTTTTTTCCAAATTAAGGACCGGGTATATCGCTTTCAACATCCATTCTTTATTTGAGACTAGGATTTCTTAAACATCTCAAGAAAGAAGCTTATTTTTGCTATCTAGAGCAATGATGTGGCAACCTTAAATCTTTAAAAATAATCAGTTCACTCGCATTTCAGGTATAACAAAAACACATTTTCCAAATGACCCATTTTAAGCTATCCTGATGTGTAAGCGCATTTGAAATTAGTAGCCCAAATAAGAGACAGGCAGACCGATAGAATCACAGATCGAAGACAGACATACGTACGAGTGATGCCATAAGCTACTGTTTTTACCTCTTTATTGTTAAAATTACAAAGCTCTAAAAAGAAACAAAATATTCGATGCAATTTAAGACAAAGTATATTTTTCTTTTCTAGTTCATGGCTAATAAAAAGACATGCTTATTATGATATTCTGGCTTAAGTTATATAAGGTATTTAAATGGGCGAGAGGTAGAAGCAAGCAATAAAGGATAATAGGTCTCACGTTTAGTTCGTAAAATGAAATATTTCAGTCGTAATTTATAACGTTATGTAAAGTACACCCTTTAGTTATTGGAAGGAAACTATCTAAGAAGTGACACCGAAGGTATTTCCTAATATATTCCGGCAGGATAGCGCGGTCTTGGCACCTTAAGACGCTACTTCGCGACAATATAGTTCCAAACTAATGCTTTTCTGACCAAACTACATAAATAATCTGCAAGTAGCAATTAAGATAAGAACGTGTTTAATATTTCAATGTGCTTATAGGAATAGATTATTGGGGTGCCGTGCTCACCGAACGCTATATATTGCCGAGGTGTTAAGACTATTCCAAATCCCCACCACTTTAATTAATTCTCAAAATCTCTCTTATTGTCTTTCGCCCTTCGTACACAACTTTTAATGTATAAATTGTTTAAATTGATTTAGCTGGATTAAATGATGCAGTATTTAAAACAAAAATATTACTAACTCTATAAAAATAGTCGCGTCCTCGCAAGTTAACTTCAAAAAAGCCACAGAAATATCATTGAATGAATCTTATAAAAATAAATTCCTATTTTGCTTGGTATTTATTCATTTTTTGCTAAAATTTTAATTAGAAGTAGTTTACAGATTATGACAAAGAAAGCTTTTGCTCTAAAGTACCTTTAAAATTGGATATTATTTGATACTAATTCATATATTGACTTTAAAATTGATAGTACTGCACTTTCCAGAAGACAACCACTTCTTTTACCTGTCTTAACTCCTTCAATCTCATCAGACAGGTTTTCTGATTTTGCTGAGTAGTATTTTTATTGTCGGAACTGTTCTGAAATAAGTTGAATATACTAAGTAGGGATAGGAAATAAATCTTGAACAGCTTTAGTGATAGTGGTTCAATCAACAATTGACAACTAACGAGATATTTTGACAGTTAAATGACAAAGAGAATTACTGCCCAAAGTTCACCATTATTATTTTGGTCTTAGAAATAAACAATTAAAAATAAAAAAAAAAATTTTAGTAAAATTTTCAAGGAGGACAGATTTAACAAGGGTCAACGAAAGTATTACTCAGTATACATGTTTCTTACAGAAAAATCGGTAAAGTGGTTGCTCCAGTATTGCCTTTATGAACGCTAAGTTCTAAAATACGTTCCGAAGTTTACTTTTTCACACTACAAAATAACTTAATCCAAGTACTACATATCGATATTTTAAAGTACTTCATGGGAAGATATTAATAACAAAAAGTTAAGCAGAGGAAGAGCTTCAGAAATACTTACAATTGAGACTTAATATTTTCCTCTGTATACTGTTTCTCATAAAATTGAAAATAATGAAAAAAATTATATATTATTCTGATCCCTCGGCTCCAGGAACAAAGACGTTTGACACAATATATACAAAGCAACACCCAATAATTACGCTTAAAATCTGTTAATTTTCAGAACCAAAAACCAAGAAATTTTTAATAATTATTTTGAAAATATATAAAACTTATCGACTTTCGCCACATTCTCCTAAAACAATTGCGCTTAGAAATGACGAGTTTCAGTCCTATATTTAAGTGTAATATATGCTCTAAATTTGACATCGATATCTCTTTTCGTTCCAGGGCTATTGTGCCAACAGGCACACAAGCGGACAGATCGACAGGATACAGGACTATGATTTTCATATACTGGGAGCTCTGAAACGTAAAAAAATTAAAAAATCTCGGACTGTGTTTATTCACAAATACAATACTTCTCTTTAGCAACGGAAGGAAAAGATACTGATTTCAATTGTTACATGGTATATGGTAGATTAGAGGTACTTTAAATAGTAGATTCTACTCATATGACAAAGTCTCCGCAGCTTTGATGGATAACCATTAGTTCTTTCGATTAAATCGTGACCAATTTACGGTGCCTTTCAAACGTTTCAACTTCGATTGTACAAGGGATCTTTAAGAATTTTTACTCTTCGAAATTAGACCATTAAGGCCTTTTGTAAACCCAGGGGAAACGTTGGAAAGTCACTCTAAAGCTACTTTATATCAGAAAACTGTTAAATAATCTAAAATTAAAATGAAATTAGTTACATATATCTAACATCAATTGAACTAATATAATAGAAAGTATTTATCAGCGCCCTGTTAGGTACGGCGCCCCCTAATTTATGAGAGACGTGTAACACAGTAATTGCCGAGTTGTTTATTTCTGCCCAAATGAGAAACAGCACGCAATAATTAGTTTGTAGCTGTTAATACGGCTAAATACCAGTTAAGTGATACTATGTTGAGAAAGGCAAAACACCGAGAACCTGGCTCCTACGGATTTACCTCCTGCCGACATTTTCCAGGGCCGAAATTTACCAGAAATACTAACGTATAAATGTACATTAATTTAAATTATTATATTAATCTTCAAGTGCTTTTAACTTTTTCAGTAGTATACTGTTATAGAAAGTATCTGTAAGTATTGTAAAAGACATAATATCTTAAAATTCACTGAAGTACTGACCTCTACTGGCGATACAAATGAACAGTCTTCAAAAGGCACTTAACGCTCAGCCCCTGAAGGTTTGAATACTAGAGGAGAAAGACTGGATCAGCGGAACAGTATTTCCAAAAATGGGACTGATTTAGAATACAGATGGATCTAACAGAAAAAGGGTAGGGGGGCGCGCATACTGCCTACAGGAAAAGACAAAGCTATTATGTCCCTGAGCAGATATGCATCAGTTTTTCAAATTTAAATCTTCTACATCCCGTGTACATTTGTTCGGAAAGTAGAGCCGCCATGTCATCCTTGAAACAGACCAGAGTAAGTAAGCTCACAACGGATAAGCGATTGTAAAGTCTTGCTGAACAACCCGGTGGATAGAAAAAAATAATCCAACCGTCTCATACAGGTACCCAACCATGAGTATATCAGGCCTCTGCTGAAATTAAACAAGAATCACCTGAAAACACTGCCACATGAATGAGCACTTAAGTCGGATCGTGGCCAAGGATGATTTAGATTGTGAATGGTGCTTAGAAAAGTAAGAAACAGCTTTTCATCTGCTTATGTCTTGTCTGGTAATCACAATAAGCCAGAATAACTCTCCTGGGGTCATAAATAATTTTTAGACCAAGAGAGTATTAAAGGGATTCAAGCGGGAAAGTTGCTATTCTCTTTAAAGGCCTTTCTCAACGCTAGAACGAGATGGATTTACAAAGGGCTCCTAAGAGGTCTACGAGCTGTAGGCATTAAAGCAACATGTCAGCCATATATACTTTTACGTTTGTATCAAAATTCGAGACAGAAGATGATTGGTCGAATTCAAAAAAGACAGTTCTTTTTACGCTAGGTTGCCACTCTGCATTTCATTTTTGTAGCAGTTTAAAATAAATAAATAAATAAATAAATAAATAAATATCGTCTTTAATTCGGTATCCACAAAATCAATACAAAACAAAATCAAAAATATATATAATAGACAATTTCCAAATGTACACACACAATAACAATTACCGCAGAAGGAGAAGAAATGGTGGAGTTTAGCCACAGGTTACTCTTACACTCAACCATTTCCGTCCTTATTTAAGCCTGATCAAATGTAAAAAAGGAACCAAAAGAAAACACAATACCAAGAAAATAAAATAAGAGAAAAAAAAAAGACATAGGAAACTTTGATAGTACAAAAGAATCCAAATCTTACACACTGTAATACATATTATAAATATAGGTAAATCACATATAGCCAAGGCTTACAGAAAAATTCTGCCATCCTTGGTATAGCACTACACATGTTGTAGACCTAGCAAGCGAGATTTATATCTGGAGCGCAAACTATTGTTATTGCACAATTTCAACTCCTGATCAAGCGAATTATAAAGAGACACAGCTTTATAAGTAACGCAACGCCGGAACAAAGCAGACTGATGTTTTGGTATAGTGAGATGATCTCGATGTCTCAGGTCACGGTCGTGAACAGAAGAGAGGAAAATAAGTTTTTCTCTTAAGTACGCTGGCCCGTCATTGCGCAGGAGTTTCATTAGGAATACTGCAAAATGCAATTTAACTGTATTTGTCATATTTAACCATTTTAGTTCATTAATTTTAATTGATACGTGATCATACTTTCTAAGGTTAAAAATAAAACGGCAACATGTATTCTGAACAATCTGCAGACGATTTTTAGTAATCATGTCTAAGAATGGAAAGTAGACTATACAACAATAATGGGATATAGGCAGGATCAAGGATTCACATAATTTTTTCCTCATTTTATAATTTAAGATGTACCGATTTGCGTACAGGATTTTCATTCTCGCATAGCTTCTTCGGAGCAGTGTACTAACATGCTTCCTAAACCTCAAGTCCACATCAATATACAGCCCCAGATTCTTACAACACCCCGTAAAACTCAAATTAACGTCACCCAAATGAAGTTTAATACCTTCTTCCAACATCTGGCGACACCTCCTTGAACAATACAACATTACTTCAGTCTTATCAGGATTTATTTTCAGGTTATGCTCTTTTGAATAAGTAAGTACTGCCTCGAGATCAGCGTTTAAGCATTGATAGCATCCTCTGGCTCGCTGGGGTTAAAATAGTGCAGCAATACAGTATCATCGGCATAAGCCTGTACATGCGAATTTACAGCAGAGTGAAAAATGTCAAAAGTGTATATCAGAAACAAGAGAGGTCCGAGAATAGACCCCTGTGGAACTCCAGACACCACTCTTCCACTGGAGGAACATTTACCGGCAATACGGACCCTCTGATGTCTATCTGAAAGATAGGTTTCAAAAAAAGACACTGATATGACATCAAATCCCAGATACTTGAGCTTCGCACAGAGCAATTCGTGATCCAGGACGTCAAATGCTTTGGAATAATCCAGAGAGACCGAGATAACAGCTTTATTTTTATCGAAAGCTCTGACTATATTGTCAGTGAGATTTAATAACGCGGAAGTGGTGCTATGGGCCTCCCGAAAACCAGATTGATGGGTGGGGAGAAGACTGTTAAATTTAAGATAACGAAGGACCTGTGTGTGAACGGTCCTTTCAAGCACCTTAGAAAGGACGGGGAGAAGACTAATAGGGCGAAAGTCACTAACAAGAGTTGGACTTTTAATTTTTGGGATTGGACAAACTATGGACTGCCTCCAGTACATAGGAAAGTGACCAGATTCCATACAACAGTTAATGATGTGTGTCAAGTGATTCAAGATCACAGGCAGACTAAGTTTTATCATGAGAATTGTCAGTTCATCACACCCAGCGGCGTTAGACCTGATGCTACAAACATTTTTTCGAACAGTTTCAGGACTTACCATGGTGAAACTAAATTGCATGTCAACATTGTATCTGTTATCACTACAAAAGGTATTCTATTGTCACAGTTGTTGGATTTTTGAAATACACTCAAAAAGTAATCATTCACTTCATCCGAACTCATAACCTCAGCTGAGATACAGCCCATGTCTGGTCGCTTACCAGAATACACATTTATTTGCCTGAGTCCCTTCCACACACCTCTGGAATCCTGACGTCGCCGCAAAAAGTCCAAATATCCCATTTTTTTTCCCTGCGAACTGACGCAAGAGCTAAATTTCGAAGCCGTTTATAAGTTTCTCAGGTTGTAAGGTTTTTATTTGCTTTATATCTAGATTCAGCTCTATCCCGTTCCTTCATTATGAGCTTCAATGTAGGAGTAAGCCCTGGGGCGGGAGGCTTGTTCACCCTAACGATTTTGTGGGGTGCATGCAAGTCAAATAAGGAGGAGAGACGCGATGTCAGAAAATGCACCTTTTCATCAATATTAGACTCATAATAAATTCTATTCCAAGGTATCTTACATAAATCGAGGTAAAACTGGTCCTCACTGAAGTCAGCGAAGCTACGAAACCTTACAAATTTCTGCAAATTTCCCTTTTCGGGAAATTTTAGATTACAAAATACCAATCTATGATCACTAATGGTATCAGCACAAATAGTGCCGGAACAGTGGACTATATCTGAGTCACTTACAAAAATGGGGTCAAGCAATGTTGATGCTGTGCGAGTAACTCTGGTGGGTTCATCAATAGTCTGAGAAAAACCCAAGGTATCAAATAATTGGGAGACAGGGTTTGTCAAGGTGAGCAGATTCACATTGAAATCCCCGAGGACATTTTGCTTTTTATCTTTATTTTAACCCACATGGTTTCAAAACCCTCCACATCTTCAGTATTATCCAACCAAACAGTTTCGCTATGGAAAGGGTATTTATAGTTGGAAATAGCAATCGGTAACTTCAAAATTATTGAATTTAATGATTGCTAAGCTATAAACAAAATAACGTTTAACACAATATCGTCTTTGCAAACGACGGGATTTAACAAACATGGTTGTATGTAGAAATGGAATGAATTAGGTCTTAATTTCCTCAAATTGTTCATTTATCTGCGAACTATGTGGTGCTAACTTTAGCACGAATGAACTGATACATGTAACTCAAATAACTATTACTCAACGAAAAATAAAACTCTTTAAAAGCCCTAAGAACTTCAAATGTATCTATTTATTAGCATAGCTTCTGATAAATTCTACGTACTAATGAAATACAGGATCCCATCCGGCGTTTTCACTGTCTCTGTTGTTGCAATACCTTTACTTCCTCATTACTTGGTGCCATTTTATTATTTAAAATTTACACGGAGCTTCATGGTGTTACAGGAATTAATTTTTCCGTTTATAGTATCTACGAGCAATTTAAAAAACTTAAACTTTCTTCATTAGACTATCTGGTTATTTTAGTTGTAAATTGTTAAAATGAAACAAATATATTTTAATGTTATTATAATATTTCGAGAACTTTAAACCAATATCTTGAAATAAACAAATGGAAATTGCATCAAAATCAAATAAACACTGTTGATACAAGAGAAATACTTGTGTCAGATATAGTCGGTAAATAGAATTAGTTTATCTGGCTTGTTGGTAATGGGGAAAGAGAAAGAGGTTAACACGCGAAACAGTTTGTTTATATTTGGAAACATTGTTGTCGCTTGGTTAACCGCCCTATTTATTCGCTAGCTTATTTTAGAATGCGACACCTGACATTTGCGAAATTGTTAGAAATTTTATTGTTTTCTCGCATCGTTATGTTATTTTTTGGGATGTTTGTTAAGCTGTCTTCTATCATATAATCTATTGCAGAGATTATTTTCGTGATGTATCCGGATGTGCATCCGTTGGCCAATGTTGCTTTGTATGGTAAGTTGCAGACGTTCCGCCAAAATCTCATTTGGCCTTATCAAGACTTACTCGTAGGTGGTCAACGGTAAGGTCGAGTTTGCCATCGATTAGCGACAAGTAAGGGTTGATAATGCCAAATGAGATTTTGGCAGAACTTCTGCGTCTTACCAGTCTAAGCAACATTGACCAACGGATGCACACCTGGATATATCAGGAAACACATTTTTCCATCCATTATATATATATATATATATATATATATATATATATATATATATATATATATATATATATATATATATATACACACATATATATACATATATATACATATATATATATATATATATATATATATATATATATATATATATATATATATATATATAATATATTACCAAAAATTATAAATTAATATAGCTTATTGGACAATTTAAACAACTCAACTAATTAAAAAAAAAGGTGATGAGTTGATAATCTTGTAGGACCTGTAGTTGCTGGGATGGTGACTTTGACGTTCTAATAGTAAAGGTACTCACAATTCTATCGAGTATGATACACATTTTACCGTATTTATCAATAATCAGGGATGAGATTGTTTTATTAATTAACGTATTTGAAAATTTACAAATTCAATATAACTAGAAAATGTACTATGTTGGGAATGTGGAATCATTGGTACAATGACACTTCTCAGTTGAAATCACCACTACGCCAAACACTTTAATTTTGCACTCTATGCGCGTTTCGCTAACCATGTTAGCTTCATCAGAAGCGATGATTAACTAAAGATAAACTACAAATCTACCCTATTTATACTTAGCCTAACACCTGAATTACTCAGGCATAAGTAATGGAATAGGCGAAGCTATCAGATCCGGTCAAGTAACCAGTAGAGGGGACTATAAGGAATAAGCTCTCTGTCTTTATTTAAACTACTTCTTCATTTTATAATTTCGATACTTTCGTGTTCCGTCAACAATCTCTAGATACATTTTTAATTAATCTTAGATTATCTAATGTTACAGTATGATCAGCTTCAAGGGCATATTCGGCAATGCTAGACTTTTCTGTTCTACTGTATTTTAAATGTGTTAAATCTTCTTTAAATCGTATTTTAATTGAACTTTTAGTTTGCCCAATACTTTTTGTCGCAATCATTACAACTAATTTCATATATTCTTTTTTTCTCACAATTAGGAATCTTGCCTTTGGGATTTTCTAAGATATTGTTCAAATTATCTGATTACTTATAGACTAAGATGAGGCCTACCTTATTATGATGAAGCTAACATGGTTAACGAAAGGCGCGCCTAGTGCAAAAATAAAGTGTTTGGTGTAGTGGTGATATATACTGAGTAGTAAAAAAAAATCTAATTTATTATTGTTTTGTAGGGAACTATCTTTACTAGTGGTGAGTAATCTTTAGTTCAGTTCTCATGACAAAATAATTTTTTTACATATGAAATTTAGATATTATATTTTCACAATCCCATGGCGACATTTGCCCACAATTATGCTAGGTGGGATTGTATATTTTATTATTTATTAACTTGACCCACTTTTAGATAAGCAGCTATTCGGTTACTTTGTACTTTAGTAGCAATCAAAAAAAAACTTATAAATTAATCTAACTTATTTGCAAATTTAAACAGCCCAACACAATTAAAAAAAATCTAGTGCATGATGATCTCGTGCAGAAGCATCTTTGCGCGGAATCTGTAGGCGGTAGGAGGAGCTGCTCTGATGCAAAGACGGCTCGTCCTCCTTGGAGGCGGCTGCACTACCCCCGTTTCTCCTCAATGCGCCGTCGCCCCTCACCTGCCACACATTAAAAAAAATATTCCTAAACTCTTTAAAAACAGTGTTGCCATCATACTTCACCTACCTTTATATTCTAGATTATTTTTATTGCTGGTCTTTATTAAATTTATTTTTTTGCTGTAACTAGTTTTCTCGTGCAATATTGTTAATTATATTCATTAACATAAAATATGCATTTTTTTTAAAAAACGGTTAATAAAAAAATCATGAAAAAAAATTCGGTATTCTTAAATAAATTAATTTGCTAAAATTTGGAAAACATGTATTTTAAAATTTGATCACTTTTTTATTGTTCTAAAAAATAATTTGATTTTTTAGAGCAATATTTATATAATATATTTACTACAATTTGCAACCAAAATGTTTATATGATTATAACAAATAAATTTATGAAACGAAAAATATGTGGCAACATTGCATAAATTGGTCCAGAAGAGCAACAGTAACAGCATCAGAGCGCAAGGAATAAATAAGAAAAGAAGTGCAAGATTGCATGTTGCCAAAGTTACCTGGATGGGTCTCCAACGCGGCTCCAGCATGCCAGCTCGCGTGGCGAAGTAGAAAATATCGTTAGCACGTGGTCGACGTGACCAACGACAGCGTAATGCGGACAGAAGAACACGGCCGCGAATACGCGCCGGCTGATGTCAGACTGTGGACAACCGCCGCCAAAACGGTGGCCCATCTTCGAGAGGCGGCGGCGCACTTAAAGTTGACGTAATTGCACGACACGTGCCAATCAACAATTTTTAGGTAACAACAATTTTACGATGATACCATGGTATCGGAATAAAAATACACTCCTTTTTTTACCGATCTACCAACAACTAAATTCATAACTTTTCGAACTCGAAAAATATTAAACACAACTTGATGATATTCCAACACATTTACCAAATACAAAACTAAATTACCTATTTTAAATAATGACACTTTCCAAATATCTTTTAAATACATATTTCTTAATACTGATAGTGTTGGTAACACATGTAACATTTAGAAAACTAAAAACAGTATTTTCCTCAGAATATGTTTTCAGGTTCGTACTAAGCTAATTTAATAAAAATCGTAAGAATGGTGACTGTTTAACGATCTAACAAAATCAGTTACAAAATATTCTCATAACTCGTTAAAGTATAATACACATTTTGTTTTTTTTTTTTCTGAGGCATATTCTTAGCTATTTAGTTATTTATTTATTTATTAAAAGAATCTTGGAAGAAGGTTTAATATATCGTAAAAAAGATTTTAAAAGATAAGTATAATGAGTACTATATTAAAACAATTTGTTCATCTTTACAAACAGCGAAAAATAGGACAACCGGTAGTAAAAAATTTGCTAAAAGTTTTAAGAGTTATGAATTATTCTTATTGCTTAACTATGAATAGTGTAAAATATTCTCTGATAATATTAGTCTCTAAACATTTACTTGGTTCGCGAATTAATAAGATTACGCATAGCATAGATATTACAATATATATTATATATACATATATATACAAACATATATACATATATATATATATATATATATATATATATATATATATATATATATATATATAATAAATATATATGTAATACATTAAAATGAATTTGCACGACGTTTTGCCAAAATCTCATTTAGCATTTTCAAGTGCTCTTGCCGCTGCTGCTACTCGATACTGTGATCTTGCTGCTGCTATCGCCCGAAGCTAACTTTTTTGACGAAATGTCGTGCAAATTTAATGTTAGACGAACGGATTGAAACCAAGAATTATATATATATATATATATATATATATATATATATATATATATATATATATATATATATATATATATATATATATATATATATATATATATATATATATATATATATATATATATATATATATATATATATATATATATATATATATATATATATATATATATATATATATATATATATATATATATATATATATATATATAGCCCGTGCCCGCGGCTCCGCTCGCGTGGACTTGATTCACTACTATCGTCACTGCTTATTCCTTATGTTGCCTAACGTAATAAAATATCTGCCATTATTTCCCCCTATCTCCCATTATTTCTCCTTAGCTCCCATTATCTCTACATAATTTCCATTATCCAAGCTTATCTCTGCTCATTTCCCATTATTTCTCCTTATCTCCCATTATTTCTCCTTATTTCCCATTAACTCACCTTATCTCCCATTACCTAGGCTTATCTCGACTTATCTCGCAATATTTCTCCTTATCTCCCATTATCTCACCATAATTCCCATTACCTAGACTTATGTCTGCTTATCTCCCATTATTTCTCCTTATCTCCCATTATTTATACTTATCTCCCATTATCTCACCTTATCTCCCATTATCTAGGCTCATCTCGACTTATCTTGCAATATTTTTCCTTATCTCCCATTATCTCACCATAATTCCCATTACTTAGACTTATTTCTGCTTATCTCCCATTATTTCTCCTTATCTCCCATTATTTATACCTATCTCCCATTATCTCACCTTATCTCCCATTATCTAGGCTTATATCGAATTATATAGAACATATCATATGTATAAATTTATAAAAAAACACGTAAATCGGATAAGTGGTTCTCAAGTGATAAGCGCACTAACAGACAGACAGAGAGACGTTGCATTTTATATATATTATATTCTTTGCAACATGATATTGTTCCATATTTAATGGTTTAGGCAGTATATTGCAAGAGAACGCGCTAACGGTAGCCTTTTTTCCGACTTGATTCACTATTATCGTCACTGCTTATTCTTTATGTTACCTAACTCAATAAAATATATCCTATAACCTGGCCAGAGAACATATGTATGTTTTAAAAAAAAGTACGTAACGCACTAACGGACAGACAGACAGACAGAGGGACGTTGCATTTTATATATATTATAGATAGATAACCTGGCCAGAGAACATATGTATGTTTTAAAAAAAAGCACGTAAATCGGATAAATGGTTCTCCAGTGATAAGCGCACTAACTGAAAGACAGACAGAGAGACGCTGTATTTTAAATATATTATAGATATAGATTATTATTATTATATAACCCGGCCAAAGAATATATGTATGAATTTAAAAAAAGACACGTAAATTGGATAAGTGGTTCTCGCGTGATAAACACACTAATGGACAGACAGACAGACCGAGAGACATTGCATTTTATATATATCTTATAGATTATAGATATTCTCTGCTACATAATATTGTTCCATATTTAATGGTTTAGGCTGTGTATTGCAAGGAAACGCGCTAACGGTAAGCTTTTTTTGGACTTCATTCACTATTATCGTCACTGCTCATTCCTTATGCTACCTATCGTAATAAAATATAGCCTATAACCTGGCCAGAGAACATTTGTATGTTTTTAAAAAAAAAGCACGTAAATCGGATAAGTGGTTCTCCAGTGATAAGCGCACTAACGGACAGACAGACAGACAAAGAGACGTTGCATTTTATATATATTATAGATATATACATATATATATATATATATATATATATATATATATATATATATATATATATATATATATATATATATATATATATATATATATATATATATACGTATTACTATAGAGTTTTTTTTTTCACGGAAGGTGGAATATAATACATTAAAATTTGTGATTTTAATCCGTTCGTCTAACAATGAATTTGCACGGGGTTTTGCCAAAATCTCATTTGGTATTATATATATATATATATATATATATATATATATATATATATATATATATATATATATATATATATATATATATATATATATATATATATATATATATATATATATACATATATATATATATATATATATATATATATATATATATATATATATATATATATGTATATATGAATTGTTTTAACAAGGTGATTAAAAAACAGAAGTCTGGACCACACAGAAAAAAACCAAACTACTTTCCAAAATTAACTTTCATCGTTTTCACAAATTAAATGTTTACTCTCTTTAGCCGGCTCATTGCTGGACCGGCTAAGTCCTGGTAACAGATTAAACGTATGTATGCTTTCGGCTGATAGCAAACAAGTGTATCGATCTACCCAAGGCGAGTAAACAACTGAATTTCGGTAAGACATGACGTTTTCCAATTATATGCAACTAATTTGTACCCACTTTTTTTTCTAACTTGTAGCTCTAATAATTATTAAAAGTAGTGCTTAAAAGTAGGTCACAATATATTCCTGTTTACTAGAAAATGATTTACAAATTCATATGTTTTTCACTAAAATTTTCGTGTTGCCACATTGCATTTAAGAAATACATTGGTTAAATTCTAAATGCATATCCAAATAACCCACAAACATTTAAAAATCGAATTTATTGTTTTATATTATAAATAGACTTAAGTGTTTAAGAGATACATGAAAAAAATATTAAATTCCAGGTGCAAATCTAGCCTTTATCTTCTTCTTGCAAAGATCCCAAAAAGGTATATATCAACCCTGACTGCTTTATTAAACCAGATATTTGTCATCTCGTCTATCTTCAATTTTCTGGAGTAACAGTTTTTGTTTTGCTCATTTTTTCTAATTTTTTACCAAATGTAGGAAATAAAACACTTTACGAAAGAAACGAAAACGAAAGAGCTAGATGATACTGGACTCTCGATATCACTATAATCAATGTCAAGTGTTCATCTAAAAGCTACACATAATAATCGAGGCGTTGTAAGTAGAATTAAATACAGTCAATGAATGTCTTAGAAGAAATTTGTATTCATACTGAGACTCTGTAAAAGAAAATGAAATGTATGTATTCTAAATTCCATCGTTTTCGGTGTCCTACAGGAAAACATCAACTTGTTTTTTATATGCTAGGATCAACCCTTACGTATAAAATATATCACAATGAAAAAATCATAACAGATTTTTCACTTCACTTTCCACATTTTCTGATATACATATTTTGAACATACCATTGCTTAATTCTTAAACCACCAAACACTTAAACACACTACAACTGAGCACTTTGTCACATTATATTGGTCACTGTCAAGATTACCTTCTTTCCGATGCCATTTCAAATTATTAAAACCGCAAGCTTCCAGTATTTATTTTTCATCAAAACAACATCATTATCTTCCAACCAATAAGAATTTTAAAAACCTTCCCCCAGTTTCCTTAGCTCTTGCGCTGTTTTTCCAGAAAAAATAAAAATAACACTTCAATGGACAAAAGATTCTAAAAGTGATTGATTAGCCTGTGTTTATTATTTGTTTGTTGCTTGTAAACACCACCCCTTCTGATATGATTGGCCTAAATCATTCAGCAACAACACCACAAAAAATGAAACTACAATTTCCCAAGCAAGAATCTTTAAAAATTACAAAATAAATAAATAATAATATAAAAATAATTAAAAAATATTTTAAATTTATAGTATATTTTTTTATTACAAATAGAAAGAACTCTTGATTCGAATCTTGTTTCATAATTAGTGTTTTAATTACAAGGAATGGTAAGAAATAAACTTATAGCATCTCTTTAACAAAACAAAGTACAAATTAAACATAAAAAATAATCGATGGTCTACATTTCTCTCACTGGCCTATATATATGTAACGTCACCCTTACTGTATTTTCTTGGGGAAGAGAGTTCCTATATTAAATGAGGGAACAGATGGCTATTTTCTTATTAAAGGGGAGAAAGCTCATGACCTTGAAGATATAGTTATGTTAATGCATGCTTTTGTTTACTATAATCAACAACTTTTTTTTAATTCATGCCTGATGTGATATTCTTATGATTTTCAATTTCTGAAAAATACATATCGATCAAAGTGTTGTTAATACAATCAAATAAAACCACAAAGACCACTAGAAAAAAAAAATTGTTAGCTTAATAATCCGGATTTGAAAAAAATAAACTTTCTTTTAGTTTATCTTTAGGCGATTCCAATTAAAACATTATATATATATATATATATATATATATATATATATATATATATATATATATATATATATATATATATATATATATATATATATATATGGTTTTATCGTTTAAAACCCCGATATTTTATTAGTGAAAAATTTGTTACTTTATTTGCTAAATAGTACTATTTATTGTATAAACCTTGCAAACTTTCGTATATGTTGGTATATACTTTGATATCGACAAATAATAAATTCATTGTTTTGTTTAATTGAGTTTCTACGCCTTCACATCATTGAACCAAATTCCGATTAATTTATTTATTGTTGTGTATTGTTCATTCTATTACTTCCTTGCCTTATTTATTTGATTAACATTAAGTGTTCTAAGCTTGTTTTGAGTATTAACAAAACGGTATATATAAGAAATATCTTGAAAATACGGTACTTATTAAGTCTTGTCGGCATTGTTTACTAATAAGGGTTATTATGATTTTAGTTACAAATAATTCCAAATCATTTTATTATTCAGACATAAATAAATAAATAAATAAATATATATATATATATATATATATATATATATATATATATATATATATATATATATATATATATATATATATATATATATATATATATATATATATATATATATATATATATATATATATATATATATTATATTTATTTATATATTTATGTCTGAATAATAAAATGATTTGGAATTATTTGTAACTAATCCTCGGACATAAGCCTCCCCTAAGTACGTCCATCTTCTTCGATTTTGGACCTTGTTTATCCAGTTGTATCCAACTAGTCCCCCCACTAGTCCCCCACTAGCCCCACATGTCATCAGACCATCGGGTTTGCGGGCGTCCTCTACTTCTTTTCGCATTTCAGGGCTTCCAGTTGATTACCATATGGGTCTATCGTTTATCAGATAGTCTTGTGATAAGACTCGCCCATCTCCACTTTAACCTGCTTACGCTCTCAGCTACATTAACTATCTTGAACCTTCCTCGAATTTCTTCATTAGTCAGCCTATCCCTCAACGATATTCCCAACATGCTCCTTTCCGTCTCGTTGAGCTACTTGTAGGCGATTTATAATGTCTTGATTCAAAGCCCACGTTTCCGTTCCGTATGTCAATACTGGCAAGACGCATTGATCAAATGTGTTCGCTTTTAGTGTATTTGGGATATTGGACAGGAAGATCTTCCGCAATCTGCCAAATGCCGACCAAGCCAGTGATATTCTCCTTGATGGATCCGCTTTCAAGTTTTCCTTGGATATTAATATGTTTTGTCCAAGATTTACGTATGAATCCGTTCTAGTGATTTTCGTGTTTTCAGTGTTCAGTTCTGCTTCTTTATCACAGTCGTCATTTGTCATGAACATGGCTTTGGCGATGTTTATCTTCAGACCAATCTCTCTGGACTTGTATCATCCACGAATATCAAATGATTGAGTTGCTCTCCTCCTATATTTATACACGTACTTGTCCATGAAAGTTGTTGAAAAAGATCTTTTAGTGCCAGTGTAAACAATTTCGGTGAGATGGTGTCCCCTTGACGTACCCCTCTTTTCATTTCTATCTTATTGGTGTTTTCTTTCGATACTAACTGAAATGTTGCATTTTTATATATATTTGAATAACCTGCGAGTATCTGTCTTCTGTCAATTCTACAGTTACTTAGACTATTTAATGTTGCCCAGATTTCAAGGGAGTCAAACGCTTTCTCGTAATCCACAAAGACCAGGCTTAAAATTATACTCGTTTGACTTTTCTGTTAAAGTTCTCAATACTTGACGGTGGCTCAGTGTACTAAAGCCTTTTCTAAGTCTCACTTGTTCCCTAGGTTGGTAAGCGACTAATTTCTTTGTGAGTCTCGCAGTTATTATTTTCATAAATAACTTGTACAATACAGATAGTAGGCTGATTGGTCTCCAATTGGTTAATTTAGACTTATCTTCTTTTTTGAAAAGCAAGACCACTACAGCATTATCCCAGTCTCGAGGTACATCGCACCTATCGAGACACGTATTATACAATATAACTAGCATTCGTAATATCGACTCTCCGCCCTATTGCAACATTTCGACGAGTAGATCATCTTCACCTGCCGCTCTTCCTCTTGCCATTTTATTTAACAGAATCTTGTATTTCGTATTTGGTAATGTTGGGAATATCTTCGGATATTTCATTTATTACTCGTATTCGAACTGACTCGCTTTTGTCTGGTGGTGGTTCAACTTTACTCTCATAAAGGTCCTTGCTAACTTCTCTTTTTCTAATAAATGATTTGTTCAATGCGTAGAATAACTCAGTTGCCCCGGTCACTCTACTATCCACTTCAGTACCAAGCTTTCCACATGCACTCAAAAAGAATCCCAGGTACCAACCTGTTTAATTTTCACATCATTCATGGTGATTTCTGCTTCGTTCGGTGTTTTACCAATCACTATCAACTCAATCTTAGCCGTATTCACTTTCACTACATATTTTACAAAGATATCATTCCATACATTCAGGTTTGTCTGCATGCCCCTTTCCAAACTTGTCACAATGACCGGGTCATCTGCATATACAAATTCCGAAACATATACTTGCCTCAGTTTGTAGACACCCACTCTCGTCTTCTTGACCTTACTCCTGGCTTCCTTCGAGATTTCATCCATCAACGCCATAAACAGTAAAGGACTTAGCACACCGCCCTGTCTCACCCCAGCCTTCGTTTCAAATTCATTCGACACTTGGTTCTTTGTTCTTACTACATTACGGGTACATGAATATATACTATTTATGGCTCGCATCAGCTTATTGTCAACGCCTTTACGTTCTAGTGCTTCCCATATTTTATCTCTTGGAGCACTATCAAATGCTTTTTCCAGGTCTATAAAACACGTGTACATGGTATCATCATATTGCAGGGTTTTTTCTACTAGCTCTCTAACTGCATATATCAGATCCTTCGTGCCACGACCCAGTTTAAAGCCACACTGATTATCATCAAGTGTACATTCAATAATGCCTCTTAGTCTCTTCTCTAGTATAATTTCATATACCTTGCTGGCTACAGTCAGCAGTGAAATACCTCTATGATTTCCACATTTATGAATATCACCTTTCTTGAATAGTGGAGGAATAGTTGCCAATGTCCAGTCTCTAGGTATGTCACCCGTATTTCATGCAGTTCTTATTATTTTGTGCAGTAGCTGCAACCCTTCTTCATCCACATATTTAATCATTTCGGCCTTGATATTATCATGTCCTGCAACTTTTCCGTTTCTCAGTTTAGTAAGAGCTATTTGTAGCTCAGATTAGTTCAAGTTAGTGGGATTGAGCCCTCGACCTGCACCGTAAGCAAGGTACTACCCCACAGAGCCCCAGGCCGCCACACTCGAAACTAACTAACAAACTAACCAATTCATTTGGGTTTATGGTCAACGATGTGTTTTCACCAGCTTCACCGTTGGCCATAAACCGAAATGTATTGGTCTGATTCATTTATTTTTGAGAAATAAAAATTACACCAAAGAAAAATTTTTGAAAATGCCCAAATTTAGGGGCGAAACGTCAAGTAAAAAAAAAAAATTTAACACAAAAAACTCAAATTAAAAGATTTATACATATATATATATATATATATATATATATATATATATATATATATATATATATATATATATATATATATATATACATATATACATATATACATACATACAATAAAGAAGATTACCCGCATTTGACAGTGCAAAAATGAGTATAACGATATAACAGGTCCTTAAACATAATTTATACGAGGTATGTTTTACTTTAATCAACATTTTTCGGAAAGATATGTATGTAAATCAATTTTTAATGTGTGGCAGTACATTTTACATCATTCCGAACAAACATTTGATGCAAACAAACGCTGAAAATTACAAAAACAAATTAATTCAAAGGAAGAAGCATCCTTTGTGTATTTAGGCTGGCTAAAATTCAAAATGGATTAGCGGCAATTTTTAATGTGCAAATAAATCTTGCGGAGTATGAGTTTTCTTTTTGACCGGACGTTTACGCAGGGTGAGAAAGGGGGTTCAAATAGGCATGGGGGTAAAGAAAGGCAAATGCGGGATGCGTGTGTATACGAGATAACTGGCCCCACTTTATCTTTAGTCCCTACGACAAAGCTTGACCTACTATTTTATATACATACACCGAATTAATTGTATATGTATATACCTAACATAACTATAGCGTTCAAAGTTTGCAGTTAGTAAAGAAAACAGGTCTCTTAACGATTTCGCTAATGACGTTGCTCATAGCAAGTAACTTGAATTAATAACGAAATCATTCGTAAATTTTTTTCGAGAAAATGCCTTCTCGAATGTAAGACAAAATCGAAAAAACTAATAAAATAATTTACTAAACCTACAAATTGCCGTTTCCCAAATTTATCAAGGATTTGATTATTTTAAGTATTTTCTGGTAATGCCCTTGTCGAACAACAAAGAATTTAAATTTCTTACGTCTTATACTTTCCATTATTGATTATACCCAGTTACAATTGAGAGTAATAATAAAACAATAATAAACATTTAGTTCTCACTTCATTTAAGAAGAAAAATAGTAAAATATTAACATCACCTAAACATGACACACCATATCATATATTTGATTTGAATCCTCAAAACACAAAATCAGGGAAAAATATCACAATCATATTAACTTCCACCCGTTTCCCCTTTTTCTTTAGAATGATATAGCTCAAGAACAAAGAGCTAAACGTATAAAAAATATAAAATTAACATCTTAGAATAACATACCCTACTTATTGATACATATTAGTTTATAAATTTGTCCTTAATCTATTTTCACAAATAAGAAAAAACAAGGCGAATTGTATCAGTAAGGTTAGACGAGAGAAAATACCTTAACAGGCATTAGTATCAGATGATTATGCAGCTCATACTAAAATAGAACTACTGATGAAATAAAATAAATTTCTAAATATTGCAAGTGATGAATCCTACGATATAATTTATAATTAGGCCAACTGACCATTTTGTAATAATGTGCAGAAGAAAGAGGTAGGCTGCAGCTGAAGTGGCAAAACGTAACTTATCTAATAAAGTGTCAATTAGAGTGAATATTTCGTGAATTTAACAATTGGATAAAATCCCGGTCCTGTTCAGGAAGGGTCAGCGATTAGCGGGAATGACGTTTAGCTATTTCAGATATTTAATTACAATTAGGAAACGTCGACTTTATTCAAAATTTCCAAAATTAAATTTTATTAATATTATGAATACGACTACTCTGCCGTTCCACGGAGATAATTCGAAAATAATTAGAATCTAATAAGAAGTGAGGAACGGACGAGACGCTCCAAGTCAAAAAGGAGAAAAACTTTTTAATTCCCACGTGCAAAATATACTTTTTAAATTATGATTAAAGACAAATCCGGACGGCGTTTTTTAATTTAGACTGATGGATTTGTCAATTAATTGTCTTCCATCTTTATTAACACGCCACCCCAACGCTATTAAATATTTATTAAGGAGAACTTTTATTCATTAAGTCTTTTTTAATCCATCTTTTAAGTAAACACAACGTTACGTAAAATTAAAACACTGCTTGAAAGTATTTTTATAATCCCCCAACAGATACTACGATTCCATCTTTAACAATACCATTATTATAGAAAACGGACCATAATACATATTTCTATAAACATCAAGAGAAATACTACCGAACTATATCACAGACACATCTGTCATCATCTACATAGCCCTAAGCCATGCGGGCTTCAAAAGACCAAAAAGTGTCATTGCCAAGTTCCCTAGAAATATCATTTTGGTGATCATTCCTTTGATATTTCTCCGCTATGGCTTTAAATGTAACAGATACAAAAAATATTAAAAACTAACAGATAAATGTATTTTAAAAATTTATTACTAGGAAGGATTTTTTTTAGTTGGAAGTAGTCGTTCCGCTTCGTTTCCTTATTGAAAATAATCGTCTGGCAATCAAAAAATAAAAATAAAAAGATAGCAACTGTTCGATGTAAAATTAATAATCAAGCTTCGGCAAAAGTTTGCAAACGCTATAACGATGCAGATTAAAAAACCAATCGACTGTCGGTGGAGCGAACGTCCGATATTGAAAACGTGTCAATATACAAAACTATTTCAAGAATTTTCTGCTTTAGGTCCATAAAGTCGTTGTTTTTTTTTATATTCTGTAGCTGTAAAATATCCGTTGTATATTTATCTTTATGTGATTTGCGATGTAGTAGAATATATATGTATAAAAGACGGGAAAGTGAGCGTGTTTGACTCATGTCACTCATTAACTCTAGTTGAGTTAAATTATAAAAAATAAACCATATAATCCGATTTTGTAATCTTTAAAGAAACATTTTAAAACATAATTATTTTGTTAATAACCGAATCATAATTTATTGAAGTTTGATAACATTTTTATAGATTAGTGCACGACTAACGATAATATGAAGTACATTTGTTTTTCGGGTTTGTAACTTAAAAGGTAAATTTTGTGATATATTCCATTAGTCCAACAAGAGCTATAAAACCATTCGGTTATATAGCTCTTGTTGGGAATTTTCTTTGTTAGTCGTGTAGGTACTAATAAGACATTTATGGTACTTGAGTAGGTACTATTAGCTGTCAAATTTAAACCTAGTACATTTCTAAAACGTAACATTAGCATGTGACTTGGGTAAAAATAAGGATTTTTGTAGTAAATTAGATGGTCCTTTTAAAATTTATTTTTTATTTTAAAAAATAAATTATTTTCAATTTTAAAATTTAAAAATTGCTACAAAAACTTAATAATGCCAAATTTTGAGTTGCTTTCACTGTTCTATTTATCAAGCAATATTTGATGTAATTTTAAGATTTCAGCTCCCTTAATAACACTGTGCCCTAAATAAATTAAATAATGTGAAGTTTCTTAGAGTTAGCCAAAAGTGGGGTAACATAAGGGTAATTAAAGTAGAAAAGGGACCAGGCTCTTAATAAACACTATGTGATGCTACATTGACGTGCCCGATTACCCGAAACGGGATAGATACGTAATGACAGAAATCTAAGCAACCATTAAGCTAATTTTAGTTCTACAAGCGTAATCAAGATTTTGTAACAGGTGTGGAGGCGTTTCCGACCATTTTCCCGGATGTTCCCTCCATGTTTAATTTGTTTATATTGGGAGTATACTCCTTCCACTATAATGACATTCGATGAAAATTCTATAGTTTGCTAGTTGTCAATTGTTGCTTGATTAGTATCATTTAATCAAGCAACGCACAACAAATATTTTTAAACTGAATATAACTTTTAAACGGATAATGGCAATTAAAGAAAATATGATTCTTTCTAATGTCTCTTTTTCCTATCAAATTTCTGCTTTAGACTTTTTGCTCCTAAAAGCGATTTTTTACTTTCGTTGCTGAAGAAAATTATTGAATTCATGAAAAAATCACAATCCGAGATTGGTGCTTTTCTGAACAAAAATACTTTTACGAATAAATTAAGAAAGTAAACGAGCAAACCATGCGTATTTTGGGGTACCCATCATGTCAGCATTTTGTCATAACTCAAAAAAAAACCTCAAAAATGGCCAAAAATACGTCTGTAAGTAAATTAAAAAATTAAATGTACATACCACCATATCTATACGTATTTTGGGGTGCTTAAACCGATTATGCCAAAAAAGTTGACCTATTAAGTCAAAATCTTGGGATAACTTCAAAAAGTCCAGTCTTTTCATTCATAGGTTGCTGGATTAAGGTGAGTCCCTTCGCTTCTCGCCCACTTGATGCTTTATTAAAATAATTCCCCCGCACATCACCCTCGCGGTGCTGGATAACAGTAAGTCCCCTTGCCTCTTACCCCAATGGAAGAACTTTACAACCAGGATTCTAAACCTAACATAACCTAATGCAAGAACTGTACTCCAAAAACTTTAAACCTAACATAGCCTAGTGCAAGAAACTTACACACCAAGAACTCTAAACATAATAGAAGATACTTACATTAAGAGCGTTAGACTATAACCACAACATAACCTAATGCAAAAAAAAAAAACGAGCAGACCACCATATCTTTAGGTTTTTTTTGATCTCTGAGGGCAAATATGCCAACAGAATTGACCTATAGAATCTTGAAATATCCTCAATTAGTCCAGTCCTTTCATCCACATGATGCTGAATTATGGTGAGTTCCACCACTTTTCACCCTCGGAGTGCTTTATTAGAGTGAGTCCCATCGCCTAACACCTACGATTGACCTTATTATGGTAATTCCTCTCGCCTTTCACCCTCGGGGTGCTTTAATTAAGTGAGTCCCCTCGCCTTTCATCATCGGGGTACTTTATTCAAGTGAGTCCCCTCGCCTCTTACCATGGGGGGAAATCACTTTAATAAAGAATCCAGTGGGCGAAAAGCGAGGGGACCTTATCTAGCAACCTGTGAATGAAAGGACTGGACTAACGGAAAACTATAACAAATAGATGCTTATACTGCACTCTGTCGGTGACTTACTAAGTCTATTCAAGCAGAGCGGCACAGCATGGCTGGCAACTTACTGCAGAAACGCATCTTTCTTGAGCTTACTGCTCGAAGGCATAGATGGCAGTATTGGTATAACTAAAAACGAAAAAAATCGTATTTTTAGAAATTACCAAAGTGTTCTTCGTATTTGCTGAACCATCCCAAGACGCGTTTCGCTGTATCACGGCTCATCAGCTGGGCTAGGTTCAGCAAATACGAGAACACATCTTTAGTCCTTTATCCAAGTAACTAACGGAAAACTATAACAAATAGATGCTTATACTGGACTCTGTCGGTGACTTACTAAGTCTATTCAAGCAGAACGGCACAGCACGGCTGGCAATTTACTGCAGAAACGCATCTTTCTTGAGCTTACTGCTCGAAGGCATAGATGGCAGTATTGGTATAACTAAAAACGAAAAAAATCGTATTTTTAGAAATTACCAAAGTGTTTTTCGTATTTGCTGAACCATCCCAAGACGCGTTTGGCCGTATTACGGCTCATCAGCTGGGCTAAGTTCAGCAAATACGAGAACACATCTTTAGTCCTTTATCCAAGTAACTAACGGAAAACTATAACAAATAGATGCTTATACTGCACTCTGTCGGTGACTTACTAAGTCTATTCAAGCAGAGCGGCACAGCACGGCTGGCAACTTACTGCAGAAACGCATCTTTCTTGAGCTTACTGCTCGAAGGCATAGATGGTAGTATTGGTATAACAAAAACGAAAAAAAACAGATCTTATTTTTAGAAATTACCAAAGTGTTCTTCGTATTTGCTGAACCTAGCCCAGCTGATGAGCCGTGATACGGCGAAACGAGTCTTTTCAATTTCAATTACAAAACTTTTTTTTGTGGCCCTGTATTATGAAATTGTATTAAGAATTTAAAAGGGTTTGGTCAATAAAGACAACTTGATAATTATTTTCTCTCTTCATACCCACAGAATAAACTTCCTTATTGCATGGCGAACAATAAGAACAACTTTTACTGATTCCATGATATATGAAGTTTAGGTCAATTCTGGTTAAAGACATTTGCTATCTGACAAGGAGCGCGTACTTTTATTCTAAAACTAAGTTATTAATAGTGATACCATAGAATTAATTATAAACCCTTTATGAACAAAAAAATATGTTATTATTCACCGATGAAAACGATAAGTATAGAACACTCGTTAAGCCATGAGAAAGAGTAGATCCGATGTTTTCGCGCGAAGATAGTAAAAACAAGGTCTAAAACAAAGTAACCAGTCTATTAGAGATGCATGATAAATCACCGAAAGCGGCGTTTTGTAGCAAATAAATGCCGGAGCACAGAGAGTTAAGCGCAGTAAATACGCTAATAGCATTTACATAGGATAAACAAAGCCTACTATTAATCTTATGTATACTCCTGACGAGAGTTCGCTAAGAGGATGCTCGCCAGAAATCCGTAAAGCCCGCGCTTGAGGAAAATCAAGCGATTCTCGAATAAAATGCTATATATTTATACCAAGCGGCTATTAATCTTCATGTTGTGAATAATAAAAGTGCTTAACCGATAGATATCGCTTATCGTTACATAAACACTTGAAATATTTCTCCAATAGCCCCTTCACTATCGTTAAAAACATCTGGAAGAAAACATTTAGAAAGGGCAGGACCTACATAATTTTTCTATTCAATTACGGATTTGTTTACTAAATTAATACAAATACTATATATGTAGTCAGGTCAAATTCCTGCGTCTACTTCCAAAACTCCTGCACTCACTCTCCACTAGGTTTCAAAAAATTGTATTTTTTTTTTCTTCCGAATACGGAGTAATAATTATTTCAAACATCGCGCAGCGACAAAGTTTCTCACTAAGGAGGAAGCAAAAACTCGTCTTCTGGAAAGTCTCTTTTTGAGGCTGAAAAGGAATTTTGCTTATTGAATATATGAACAAAGATCCACAATTAATGGAGATGCTTACTAAAGGACGATCCAAAACCTTTAAATTCATGGAAAACCAAAATGTTGCTGTTGCACAACTGAAGGATTAATAAGGCTCGTACAGTTCAAGCCATTATCATATAGCCCTGATTTAGCACGACCTTTTTCTGTTCAAGCATCTCAGGGCCACAGGGGACAAAAATTTCCGCAGATGATAAGTTTATTTGGATGGAACAAACTAGTTTCAAAAACGCAGGACTATGTATATTAGAGAAAAATATTTTTTTCAACTCTATTAGTTTTTTCTCCATAGCTAGGTAGATAACTTAAAAAACACAGCATATGTATGTATGTATGTATGTATATATATATATATATATATATATATATATATATATATATATATATATATATATATATATATATATATATATATATATTTTATTTCAAAATCGAAGGGTCCAGGGGAAAAATTGATGGATATCAACTTAAGTCCATTTTATTTCAAAATCGAGTTAGTGCTGCTATCTACTGAAGGCGGGCGCCTTATGACATTCCTTAAAGTATTGCGTCAGACACTTTCTGTCACTTCAGTCAGTCAGTGTTTTGATTGATTTATTTTAGTAAAGTTCTTTATGCAAAGGTTTTAGTGTGTTTACAATCAGTTTTCTTTTGAAATAAACATTTTTATTATTAAAAATTATGATAAGTGATTGTGATAGTTCATCTGACAAAGAGCTAAAATCAAATCATGGACCTACAAAAAAACGAAAAAAAAAAAACAGGTAGGATAACAGACGTTATGAAAAAACTTAGAGTAGCATCTCACGAAACTGGCCCTAACTGTGAATGTAAAAGATTTCGCTGTTTTGATATTATATCTAATGCCGAACGTATGAGAATTATTCGTGAATTTAATGAATTAGAAAGCTATAATAATCAAAACTCATATTTATGCGGTCTAATGACAACTCTTCCTGTAATCCGAAGGCGTCCCAGACAAAAAGATATTGCCATGGCTAAGGCAGCATCTTTTAATTATCGTGTCAGATTAGTACAAGGGGAAAACAATAATACCCAAGATATACAAGTTTGCCAAAAAGCATTTATTTCGTTACATGGGGTTACAGAAGAAAGAATTAAAACTATTAAAAAAAGTTTGATTTGTACTGGCCAGTCGCCCAAAGATAAACGTGGTAAACACAATAACCGTCCCCACAAACTTTTAGAAGGTACCAAAAATCAAGTCAATGATTTCATTAAAAATTTGAGGGGAAGAACATCTCATTACTCATTGAAAGACACTAAAAAGCTATATCTACCGGATGACTTGAATATTAAAAAAGTCTGGTGTATGTACGATCAAAAATTTCCCCAAAACAAAGTTTCGTACGAAACATTTAGACAGATTTTCGAAAACAATTTTAATATTTCCTTTGGATATCCAAGGAAAGACACTTGTAGTACTTGTGATGTCCTGAAAAGTGAAATTAAAGTATTGAAAGAAAAAATTAAGTCTGGTGATAAGGATTTAAGATTGACCGAGTCATTAACTGCACAAACTGCACAAAAAGAACAAGAATATAAGCTTCATTTAACCAAAGCTGATCATTTCTATTCCTTGAAACGACATTATCGCAAAAAATCAGTAAAGAATTCAGCTATCCAAGCTATTGCAATGGATTTTCAGAAAAATTTACCTTGCCCTAATATAACAACTAATGACGTATATTACAGGCGCCAGCTGAACTTTATCAGCTTCAACATTCACATATTGTCAAATTCAAGATCTATATTCTATACGTACGACGAGTCTGTGGCTAAAAAAGGTGCAGACGATGTATGTTCAATGCTATACCATTTTGTTGCCTTTACAAAAACTTTGCCTTTGGATGTCAAAGAACTAGTAATCTTTTGTGCGATAAAAATATGACTCCTGTGCCGGCCAAAAGAGGTAAGAACTACACAGTGTTTAGAATGATTCACTTTTTAGTAACAAAAAAGGAAAGGTTTGATTCCATTAAGGTGGTATTTCCGATTAGAGGGCATTCTTACTTAGAGTGCGATAAAAATATGGGGCTAGTTAACCAAAAATCATACGTTGAGCACCCAGACGACTGGAGAGAGGTTTTATGTACATCTCGAGATAAACCAACAGCTTTTGAAGTTATAGACTGTGGAAAAGATTTTGTTTTTCAAAATTGGACTGATTATTCGTCACCTTTATATAAACCAAAGTGTCCATTTCAGACAAGACCAATTCGCATGATGCAAGTTTTAAAAGACAAAAACCAAGATGCGATATTTTACAAGTCCACCTATTTCGGCCCTTATGAAAATAAGCCCATTGTAAAGAAAAGAAAAGCCGTTCGAAATCCGAAGGGAAAGAAAGAGAATAGTACTAATTCTGAATCCGAAAAAAATATTGAACTGAAGAGCTTATACACTGAAAAAGTACCCATTAAGAAGGCCAAATATAGGGACTTACTCCACCTATCCAAATTTGTAGAACGGCCGCAATCAAAAAAATTTTATATGGAGTTGCCACATGATGATCATGAAGATAATGATGACGCTGACGATTATATCATATCGATGATCCTCCTATTGACATTGATCAATGAGCGATTTTTTTTAACTTTTAAAATAATAAATAATTTTTTTTCAACTTTTTAAATAAATAAGCAACTTTATTTGCTTGCCTTTTTTAAAACAAATAAAACTTATAAAACAAAGTTATAAATAATAAATAACATTATTTTTGTTGATACAAAAAATAATTAGCTTTTAGATTATTTATGTAATACAGTAAAGTTTCTGTTTTTTAATAAAGAAAAATTGTGATAAACATTAATTTATTAGTTTTTTTATAGGTACCCAACTTACAGGGAAAAAACAACGTAAGTCCAGCTGTTACTTACAAAAAATGCCTCTGTGGACCCTGTTTATATATTTTCATGAAATTTTTTGAATAATTACACAGAAAACACACTTTTATGAACCATATCTATTAATTTTTTAAACTTAATTCGGCAGTTTACTGGCATTTTAGAGACTTGGAACGCTAAATTTCAATTTTCTCGAAATTAGATTTTGTGGACTTAAGTTGTTTTTCCCCTGGACCCTTCATATATATATATATATATATATATATATATATATATGGGTCATCCGTCAGCCGGGACACTGCTCTCTCCAAAATTAAATGCAACAGAAAATAACTTTGAAAGTTCACCTTTTTCGAAATTCAATATAGCTTCTACAAAATAGCGACAGAAATTAGAAAATTTAAGAAATTAATGTATACTATGGTGAAAAAAAAAACCGTGCGAAAAAATGTATAATTAGTGCCAGAATACTCGTTTATATACGAGGCTGGTTTGAAAAGTGCGTGCAAAAATAAAAACTACTTATGTGTTTGGGGTAAACCTTTTTTATTTTTCGACATAGTCTCCTTTTAGGCTTATACACTTCGTCCAACGATGTTCTAGTTTGTTGATCCCTTCCGAATAATAGGATTTGTCCAAGTCTGCAAAATATCCATTAGTGTCTGCAATCACCTCCTCGTTTGAATAAAATCTTTGTCCCGCCAGCCATTTCTTCAAATTGGGGAACAAATAGTAGTCCGAGGGAGCCAAGTCTGGAGAATAGGGGGGATGTGAAACGAGTTGGGATCCTATTTCCATTAATTTTGCGACCACAACTACTGAGGTGTGTGCTGGTGCGTTGTCGTGATGGAAAAGGACTTTCTTGTGGGCCAATCGCGGGCGTTTTTCTTGCAGCTCGGTTTTCAAACGGTCCAATAACGATGAATAATATTCACCTGTAATAGCTTTACCCTTTTCCAGATAGTCGATGAGGATTATCCCTTGCGAATCCCAAAAGACAGTGGCCATAACCTTTCCGGCCGAAGGAACGGTCTTCGCCTTTTTTGGTGCAGATTCCCCCTTGGTAACCCATTGTTTAGATTGTTGTTTGGTCTCAGGAGTATAGTAATGTATCCATGTTTCATCCACAGTGACGAAACGACGCTTAAAGTCCTCCGGATTCTTCTGGAACAGCTGCAAACCATCCTTGTAACACTTCAGACGATTCCGTTTTTGGTCAAGCGTGAGCAATCGCGGCACCCATCTTGCGGATAGCTTTCTCATGTCCAAATGTTTATGCAAAATATTATGTACCCGTTCAGTCGAGATGCCCACAGCACTAGCAATCTCACGCACCTTAACTCTTCTGTCATCCATCACCATATCATGGATTTGATCAATGATTTCTGGAGTCGTAACCTCCACAGGCCGTCCAGAACGTTCAGCGTCACTTGTGCCCATATGGCCAGTCCGAAAATTTTGAAACCACTTATAAACTGTTCTAATCGAAGGTGCAGAATCACCATAATGTTTATCAAGCTTCTCTTTAGTCTCCTGAGGCGTTTTGCCTTTCATAAAGTAATGTTTAATCACCACACGAAATTCTTTTTCGTCCATTTCTTGAAAATCACTCGACTTCCTTGATTCACACGAATGCCAAACACAAAGAAATAGACCAATATGGCTGAAACTTGGTGTGCGTTCATTCAAGAGATGCTACTAACTAAACATGACCTCGATACGCGCCGGTGGTGTCATCTCTCGGACTTTGCACGGACTTTTCAAACCAGCCTCGTGTATATATATATATATATATACATATATATATATATATATATATATACATATATATATATATATATATATATATATATATATATATATATATATATATATAGTATTTTAGTCGTTAAAGATTAATTAAAAGAAATCAATACTGCGGCTAAAATTTAAAAAAAAAATATAATAAAGAATTGAAAAGAAATAACTTCTATGTCGTAGCAGTGTAGTATGGAGAAACGTGTGGTGCAGGGCAAACCGAATGGAAGGAGGCGACGCGGAAGATCATCTAGCCGCTGGATGGATACGATTGAGATGCAGTTGGGTACCAGCATGGAGCACGTTGTAACATAAACAATAACAGGGAACGTTGGGGTGCCATTATCAGAAACATCGCCAACAGACTAGATAGCCAGACATAATCACGATATATCTGATAAGACATTTAGACTAGAGGAGAAATATATATATATATATATATATATATATATATATATATATATATATATATATATATATATATATATATATATATATATATATATATATATATATATATATATATATATATATATATATATATATATATATATATATATGTATATATATATATATATATATATATATATATATATATATATATATATATATATATATATATTATATTTGTATATGTATATATAACCACCTAAAAAGTAACTTTCTTTTCCATAAAAGAAAAATCAATCTCAAAGTGGTATACGTGTAAGCAGCAAATATTTCTCTCTGTAATAATTTATCATTCTTAAAAGAAATTTGTCCCCAAAGTGACAATATTTGCTAAAACAAGCAGCAAACTCTTCGGCGGTAAAGATATTTATTTCTTGGATCGACGCCCAGGAATGCCCTTAAGTGTATATTTTGTCCCTTGTGAAAAGAGTGATGCCTTAAGATTTGCTTTTAGAAAAAGAGAGAAAATATACGTAGTGTATCCTAAAACATACTATTTTTTTTAGATTGAACATCTGTAAAGCATAACATCGCATGATTATTGATAATGGTATCTCAAATTTTATGTCCTTTTTGCAATCGGACAGGTGTATCACTAGAACGTTCTCATGTTAAGTTGTCTCCTAAGAAGTATGTTATGTTAAGTTACATCAGGTTAATTTAAATGATCCCATTTCAATTGTGTACATAAATCCTCTAGAATTTCTTTATATACTGTAAGTTACTCTACACGGAGGAGACGTTCTTTTTCCTAAAAGTCTTAATATTCACTTTTTACCTAGGAATATCTTTGGTTAAGAATAAAAAAGCGAAAAAACATTCCTTTTACCATCCTATTGTGACGAAAGTGAACAATCATCAGACAGACCAGGATGGTGGTTAATTCGTAATGTTTTGGATTTTAAATGTACTTTCTTTTTAGATTATTCTTACTCATCGAAGCTAGTTACACAACTGTCATCATTGCTCTTTTACTTGTAATTAGAAATCTTGAAAAAGGTACTTTTAATATACATAGTGTTTATAGAAAAATATTTTGTCGTTATACAATTGAGAATTTTATAACGTACGACACACATGGTATACATCAAGACAGCATAAGCGTTAACTTCTATCTCAACGCAACCTTCTAACATCGTCTTCACTATTCCTATTATGTACATTTACAAGAAATAAGTGGACAACCTTATTTTCACTTAGTTTTTATACCACACCTATATTTTTTATGTTTTCAATTTTGGCCACTTTATTTTTAGGTAGTGTAAGTAAAACTGAATTACTAATAATTTTATAAATTTTTTAAAAATTATCACATAGAAATAAACTGTTGCATGTGTGTGTATATATTTTTGAAAAAATTTTGACCAAACTTTGGAAACTCTGCGATTCGCATTCAAAAGTTGTTAACGAACGATCCAACTTCTACAAGAAGGTGGGAATACTCCTTAGATTTTATATAACTAGTATTTTACGTCAATAATACTGTTAAGACAAAAAATTCTTAACTTTTTACACTAAGACAAATAAATGAGTGAGAGACAGATATATCAACCTCTCTGTTGTGTTTTATTCCTTATGAAATTTCAAGTTTTCTACCTCAAGTCACCCTTGCATTTTAATGTTTTATTAATTTTTCATTGCCAAGATGATTAAGACAAAACCTTTGTAATTTTATGCAAGAAGTTGCCTCCTGTTTATAAGAACTTAGGGAACTGACAAGATAAAGCCTTATTATATTAACTTACGATAAGAAATTATGTTTATCTATTAAGATTAAACCGTATTAATTTAAAATTACTTTCCGACGTTTTACCTATAAATTCTTTCGGTTTCTTTAGTGATGTTTACTCTACAAAACTAGAACAGTGAAGCGACACTAAGAAATACTAGTTAGTATTTACTTACTACGGCATAGTATACTACCATAATTAATTTTTCCATGTGGTATAGAAACCACGTCTTTCTTGTGGCTTAGGTGTCTCCAGATTTTTCTTTTATAAAAGTGGAATACCGAAGTAGGAACTTTGGTTTTTCTTACATTAGTGATATATCATGTAGTATCTTAATGGTAGATAGATTGTAGATAATATGGACATACAGGTTTCTGTTATGAATACATAAAACAAGTGTTGCGTGAATCTTGGATTTTTAAATAATTTTACTCTTTCGTGCATCGTTCCGGATATATATTAAGTTACGTTTTATAACATGCTATCTGAATACATCGGGCATCTTTGACTGTATATTGGGAAAAATAAGTGGTTTATTCTGTGAAAACTCACAGTAGATTGTGAAGCAATGAGCTCAGTTAACAATTTGTCTCCCTCAACAAGTGTTGTTGCAATAGTATTGTCTGTCGTGTACATTGGATTGAGTGAAATTTTGATTAGCGGTCTTAACGATCAAAAAGACCTGGAATTATTCGAACATGGTAAAAGTTGGTTTTTAATTCCTCGATTATGTGCCACCTTGATTTTGTCAATTAATTTTTGCACTTGTTTTGGGAACTTACAAAGATATTACGATTGATGATATTAGGATTTTCACGCCATTGTCAATAGGGACAAAGTTTTCTTAAAACTGCTGTGAAATAGAAAGGTATATAACGGTACCTCTGCAATGTTGCCTAATATTATATCTCTGGCGATAGCTCCATGATACACTAAAAGGGCAAACCCCTATTGAAATGACGAAGGCAAAAATAAAAAATAATCAGAGCCGCTCTCTCTACGGGGGGTTCTCATGACGATATTGTCAATTGGATTTCTTAATATCACCAGTGATTTTTTTAAGTACAGTGTTCAGTCTATCCTTTTCTAATAAAATAGAATGTTATTGCAGCATTTCAATACCCGAGATATGTTTAATGAAATATAAAAGACTCTTTAAAATTATTTAAATCAAATATTTTTTTTTAAATACGGTCCTGTAGTTTCTTTACACCAGATCCATAATATATTCGTTAGTGGACAATAGTATTGAAAATATCGAAAGTGGCCTCAAAAAAGCTCTGGCAAGTGGGTAAGTGGTTTTAGTTGTACGTTACCGATCCATTTGTAAGGATTGACCGGTAAAAGGAGTCGGCCGGATATCGGGCCAATGGTCCATGAACAGCAAGCGATGTATTTATTCACTTCTCCCCTACGAACACGAATACCGACGCTATTTTCACCCTCTGACACTGTTTCTTTTCAATTTTTTAATGCTGAATACACGAAATGTGGTAAAAATTATGAAAAAAAAAACACACTTATTACGTTATAATAACGTTTGCTAATATTCATTACTGTTCGTGCTACTTCTAAATGACTGTAATATAAACAGCTTTAAAAGCTTTAATGAAAAGTAATTTTAATAAAATTTAAATTTTCTTAACTAAGATCTTAACGGGTCAAAGTAAAAACAAAATGAGTGATTCATAATCAGAGATAAGAAAAATAAATGACAATCAACGCTGAAGTTCATTAGAAAGCAGAAAAAGCCAGAAGGCTGAGTAAGAAGTCGGAACGGCGAAAGACAGAACGATACTACCTTGTTTTTAATTATTGTCGGGAGATTAAAACATGTACCCGAAATGCAAGAGGATATTACCTCATTTATAACGGGGCGAAAAAGCCCAACTTTTACCCTTTCTCGCCCCCAGTCAGTCCCTAACCTCAACCTGGTCACCCAACAAATTATAATTCCGTTCCGTTCTTATTATGCTGCTTAGAAAGTTGCGAAAACTTTATTAATAAGACTGCGTGAAAATTCTTTCTTATCTGTCTTAAAGGAAATTGTTACGAGTGCACTGTGCCACACCGAATTAGCCCTCTTTTAAACAAAAGCACAATAATTAGACCACAAGAATTTAAATACCTACCTTAATTTCTTTATTGTTGATTTTTATCTAGGGTTTTACATTATACTACTAAAAACATTTTACAACAAAAAACTGAAATCTACATAGCAATGAATAATAAGTACAGATAAATCTAAAAAATATTCATTCTATTGCTGTACATCTGCGCCTTTGGAATTCATATATTTTTTAATTCATAAACTAAATCCCATAACTGTCAACTAATATCCGAAAATCCTTTTGGAAAATAAGTTGTTTAATATTTCTTTCTTAACCCAGTGATGTGTATCAAATTTCTATTAGAAAAGAAACGACAGACAGAAAAACCTACAGCTAAGTAATTTGATACTTCATGCATGAAGAATAAAGGTGTCTGTAGATGTATTGTACAATCGTAGGCGAGACGACGGAAAGTAATTACGTTAACACATTTAAAATAATAAGATCATAATAATATAGCTTATTATTTTATTTTGGAGGAAGCCAATAACTGTGTAATATGTAACAAACCTTTCTGTTAAAGTAATAAGAAAATAATATGAGTTTTAGATTCCTTGAAATTTTGAATAGGAAATATAATAAGATATATTCAAAGCAACCCCTCTAACCTTATCATCATCCCTTAAACCGTTTAAATGTTTAACTATGAATAAATATGTTTAAAATGTGTTCATTATCTTTACTAGAAAGCAGGAAAAATTATTACAATACTAATGAAACTGTATATAATTTGTCAACCACTCACCTCTTTTACGCTCATCCTCTGAAATGATCTCATTCAAAAACTGTAGGTTCCTTTCGTACTGCATTTATATCAAATTTCGAATCAACAAATCGATATCTCATTATTGCCAACAGACAGCAAACTACGAACTGTTTTTTTCCTAAATGTCAAGAAATAACGAAAAATTCTCGGCAGATGATTTTTTTCACGAATACAAAATTCTCTTAGCAAATGAAATAAAAAAAAAAGGTTTATACAGATTTTTGTTTTGAGAAATCATGATTCTTGGGATTTGACTATATCAAATTAAAATAACTTTTCAACGTTTTGCCACATACATGAAACATTTTCAGATTTTCTTAATCCTTGTGTAACCGTAGATGACACGTCGAAAAGTAACTCCAATTGGACAGAGTCTAATTCAAAGAGCCATAATTTATTAGTTAACCAAAGCTGTAAAAGCCACCGTTACAAATTAATGATTTATAAATTATTACTGTAAATATCGAACGCTAAACAACATAAAGCCATTTCCCCGTAAGTGTTTAGTGAAAAGTTGTAAATAAATGGTTAGAGTTGTCATTAATTCGAAGTAAGGTAAAAAGGAAACGTAGCGTATCGCAGCGTGAGAATGTTCGGAAATGCTCCACGCCGCTGAGTGAGGAGACGCGTCGCAGTTACGCAATTGCCCCCCTGTGTATAATTTCCCAGCAATCATTCTCATTTAAACAGTAACTTGAGAAAAGTACTTACGTATACGTTAATTTTTATGTTATGCCCTTTTCGTTTCTTCCAGAAAACAACTTTACCGCAGAATTCCGAACAGCGCGCCAGAAAATTAACTGTTTTATTGCTCTATAAAATACTGATTGCCTTACTCTTTACAAACAAAGCTTTAATATGAATTTTTTAATTTTATGCTATTTTGTACATATTTAATACAATCTTACATTATTAAATGAACATCAGTACTTTAACACAATTTATGCTCTAATTAATAAACATACATCGACGAAAAATATAGCATTTTTCTGTATTTTCGACAAATGTGAAAAATATGGAAATTTATATATATATATATATATATATATATATATATATATATATATATATATATATATATATATACTATTAAAAAACACAAGACTAAATAATTTGAATCTGCTTGTGCTTATTATTATAAGCAAGACACAGCAGGAAACACTATTGTGTCAAATTGTATGATCACCTTCTCTCATAAGAAATATTAAATACATGTAGAGTATTTAAAAGCCAGGTTAAACTAGCACAGTGATGGTTTTAACATTGCACCTGCCAAGAATACGCTGAATTCTCTGTGATACTGTGTTCTTCTGTTTTTATCTTACTATAATGTTTTAATATTTTATTGGTCCATATTTCATGAAGGAATACATCCAATTGTTATAATTAGCCTAGGTGTCATATATGGCCTTTAAATTAAGACAAAAACTTTTAAAATGTTTGAATGTCCAGAATAGCAATAATCTTCCCGAATTCCTTGAATCCAGAAACCTTTATTAGCATAAAAAAGAGGGGGGGGGCAAATGAGGGGTACCATCTAAAAAACTGTGTTAGAATTAATCAGCCAATAATAAGCTTATGTCTTCTACTGTTTACTAGACAAGATCTTCTGGATATTAAGTGATAATCGAGTAAGGTTTAACACGATCACAGTTTCCAAAAAGTAGAGTAATTGGAATCTTGCAAACACTATGGATACTGTATATAAAAATGATAGACAAAACTTTCCTTATAGAAAGTTTTACCACTCCACTAAATCCATTTACACCGTTTTTATATTTTTTTTGTGCGTCTACATTAAAGTGAATGTTTTTAAAATTAAAACGGCAGCAACCTTCATAAAAGTTATCAAACATACTTCTACTAGCCTTTAGCATATTATGCAAACTGGTAAAATAATATTTAACAAAATTAATAGAACTTCCTCTCATCATTAATTTGAAACGTTACAGTTACTCACGGCCCTGCTTAAGCCATTCGTTTTGTCATGACGACGTGCCGTATAAATATCCTGGACATATAAGTTAATCTTGCAACCTTTCTGGACAAATATTTATTATAACAAGGCTGATCCTTCAAAGTGATCGAATTAATTCGTTCCAAAGGATTTTGGGATGAGCATTGTTAACCTCATTATCTTGCTCCCACTACCTATTCAAAAGAGGCCCAATTAATATCTTAGAATGAATATTCCATAAACCTTTTCTTTTTAAATTTGTTGTATATATATATATATATATATATATATATATATATATATATATATATACATATATATATATATATATATATATATATATATATATGTGTGTGTGTGTGTGTGTGTGTGTGTGTGTATATATATATATATATATATATATATATATATATATATATATATATATATATATATATATATATATATATATATATATATATATATATATATATATATATATATATATATATATATATATATATATATATATATATATATATATACACAGACACACACACACACACTGGTGAGCAAAAAATAGACTCAAACTATTTGGATTCATTTAACACGGGTCCTAGGATTTAGTGTTCATATATTTTTACGGATTTTAGTATTATTTGAATTTGAAAGTTCATTCTAACATCTTTCTAATGATACCAAATTCCATAGAATACCTCATGCATTTTAGTGATTAAAATGATTGAAGGGGGAAACAAGGAGAACGAAGATTGAAAAATGACCTTCTTAATGCTTCCTCTCTTTGTTCCTATGATCTTACAGCACTCACTGAAACTTGGCTCGACTCTAGTGTCTTTGCTGAGTTGTTTAGTAGTCAATACAATATCTTTAGGGCTGATTGTAATTTTGCTTTAACGAATACTACTAGGGGTGGTGGAGTACTGCTTGCTTTGAGCTAGATCTTCAATGCAACTAAAATTGATTTTCATTCTTCGCTTCCTAATGTTGGTATGATCGCCATAAGATTGAAATTGTCCCATCGCGCAGTTTGCATTATTCTGATTTACTGATACTGTTGCCTATGACCCTCTATTTGAAGAAATGCTGAACTCTTGACGACTTGCTAGTATTGGGGGATTTCAATCTTCCTACTTATGCAAATTATGTTATGGATGGCTCTTATAGAGATAACCAAATTTCTTCTTTACCTGATTTATGTGAGTTTTTATCTTTAAATCAATTTAATCGTAATTATAACGAAAACAATCGTCTGTTAGATCTTGTATTTAGTAGAACTCCACTTAATGTATATCGTGCGGATCATCCTTTGATACCACTGGATCTTCATCACCCTGCCTTACAGATGTCAATTCTGGTTGAGCATAATCATGATAAATTTTCCCTTCTTCAGACTCAAAGGTATAACTTTCGAAGGGCGAATTACCCATCTCTTCACAACGACATTCTACAAACCAATTTTTCATTTTTGGAGTCCTTCAATAATACTGATGACACTTGCGACCAATTTTATGTTGTACTGAATTCAGTTATCTCCAACAATGTTCCTATTAGTCGCCCTAAGACCCTCAAATATCCTAAATGGTACGATCATTCAATAATACGCAATATCAAAAAAAAGAATTAAGCCTGGAAAAAGTATAGACGTATTAAAAATGTTTGTAACCTAGTCGAATTTAAACGTCTTTATAGAGGGATCAAGATCGAGGTTCAAGTTGCTTATAGAAATTATGTTACGGAAAGGGACTTCTCTAGCAACCCAAATAAATTTTGGTCTTTGCTAAACGAGAAAAGGAGGACGACTAGTATTCCCATCAACATGTATTTTGAAAACGAATTGCTTACGGCTCAGGAGATAGTGAATTTTTTTGTTCTTCCAATCGGCATATGTTGATTCCTCTCTGTTTTAGAACAACCCTCCTGATAACTACTCACATCTCTCTCTCTCATCTCTAATTGTTAACACCATAGAGGAAAGGGACGTAATCAGTGCCTTAAAGAAATTTAAGCCTAAATCGACCGCTGGAACCGATGGTCTACCAGCGTTTTTTTATTCGGGATTGCGCAGCTGTGTTGTCCAAGCCTCTCATGTTTCTTTTCAATCTGTGTTTAAAAGCTGGAAGAAGTCTAAAATATGTTCTGTATTCAAAAAGGGTGATAAGAGCCTCATTGAAAATTACAGACCTGTGGTAATATTGAACAACTTTTCAAAGGTTTCCGCAATTGTGCTGTATGACATTATATTTGTCATTCATATATCATGTTAAACTTTTCATAACCGAAAGCCAACATGGATTCTTTCCAGGGTATTCAACAATTACTCAATTTATTTGGGAAAGTATGGACAATGGAGGACAAGTCGACGTAGTTTATACAGACTTCTCAAAGGATTCTGACCGGCTTGACCGTGGTATTCTGCTTGAAAAACTCTCAAACTGTGGAGTTAATGGCAATTTATTAAATCTGATAAAATCTTATTTAATCGGTCGTCGACTGATAGTAAATTATCATGGTTTTGAGTAGGTCATTATTAATGCTACCTCTGGTGTTCCTCAAGAGTCTATCGTAGGACCGCTATTATTTAACATATTTAGAAATGACATCACCAGTGGCCCTACCTCGTTCTTTTTGCTTTATGCTGATGATCTGAAAATATACCGATGCATAGACTCTCTCCATGATTGTGTAACTCTTCAGGATGATCTAGATACTTTAAATCGTTGGTGTATTCGCAATAACTTATATTTGAACACAAAGAAATGTTTTTCTATGTCATTCACTCAAAAGGAATTACCAGTAAATTTTTTATATAATTGTATTATCTCCCAGGATCTCCAACTTTCCCATATTATAAGGGCTTATATATTGCATTTTCTGTCATTTTTCCGCATTATCTCCCATAATCTCGAATTCTCCCGTAATACAGGGGCTTATATCTCTTTATCTATCATTATTCAAGCCATTCTCCAAATATTTCTCCTTATCTCCCAGGATCTCCAACTTTCCCATATTATAAGGGCTTATATATTGCATTTTCTGTCATTTTTCCGCATTATCTCCCATAATCTCGAATTCTCCCATAATACAGGGGTTTATATCTCTTTATCTGTCATTATTCAAGCCATTCTCCAAATATTTCTCCTTATCTCCCAGGATCTCCAACTTTCCCATATTATAAGTTCTTATATATTGCATTTTCTGTAATTTTTCCGCATTATCTCCCATAATCTCGAATTCTCCCGTAATACAGGGGCTTATATCTCTTTATCTATCATTATTCAAGCCATTCTCCAAATATTTCTCCTTATCTCCCAGGATCTCCAACTTTCCCATATTATAAATGCTTATATAATGATCTTGAAAAATGTTATCGTTTCAAAGATCTTGGTGTAACGTTTGATGCTAAACTCAGTTTTGTGGACCATATAAATGAGATCATTGCTTCTTCTTATAAGTGCATGGGTTTCATCATGAGGAATTCTAGAGACCTTTCAAACATTAAAACCCTTATCACTTTATTCAATGCTTTGGTTCGTTCTAAACTGGAATATGGTTCAGTTATCTGGTACTCAACATATGAGATCCACAGTAATCACACTGAAAAAATCCAAAGACGATTTGTGAAGTTCCGCTGGTTTAAATTAGATGGTATATATCCACCATTGGGTTTTCCTTATGATATTCTATTGAGAAGATTCAGTATTGTTGGCCTTTCTCGGCGTAGAGAATATGATACAATCTTGTTTTTATATAAAATCTTGGACAACAGAATCGAATGCCCTTACACTCTCTCAAGTATTAGGTTCCGTGTACCATCTCAACACGCTCGCCTAAGCCATTCCCTTTTCTACATGCCTGATCCAAGAACAAACTTGTTGATGTACTCGTCGCCATACGAGGCTGGTTTGAAAAGTCCGTGCAAAAATAAAAAACTACTTATGTATTTGGGGTAAACCTTTTTTATTTTTCGACATGGTCTCCTTTTAGGCTTATACACTTCGTCCAACGATGTTCTAGTTTGTTGATCCCTTCCGAATAATAGGATTTGTCCAAGTCTGCAAAATATCCATTAGTGTCTGCAATCACCTCCTCGTTTGAATAAAATCTTTGTCCCGCCAGCCATTTCTTCAAATTGGGGAACAAATAGTAGTCCGAGGGAGCCAAGTCTGGGGAATAGGGGGGATGTGAAACGAGTTGGAATCCTATTTCCATTAATTTTGCGACCACAACTGCTGAGGTGTGTGCTGGTGCGTTGTCGTGATGGAAAAGGACTTTCTTGTGGGCCAATCGCGGGCGTTTTTTTCTTGCAGCTCGGTTTTCAAACGGTCCAATAACGATGAATAATATTCACCTGTAATAGTTTTACCCTTTTCCAGATAGTCGATGAGGATTATCCCTTGCGAATCCCAAAAGACAGTCGCCATAACCTTTCCGGCCGAAGGAACGGTCTTCGCCTTTTTTGGTGCAGATTCCCCTTGGTAACCCATTGTTTAGATTGTTGTTTGGTCTCAGGAGTATAGTAATGTATCGAAACGACGCTTAAAGTCCTCCGGATTCTTCTGGAACAGCTGCAAACCATCCTTGCAACGCTTCACACGATTCCCTTTTTGGTCAAGCGTGAGCAATCGCGGCACCCATCTTGCGGATAGCTTTCTCATGTCCAAATGTTTATGCAAAATATTATGTACCCGTTCAGTCGAGATGCCCACAGCACTAGCAATCTCACGCACCTTAACTCTTCTGTCATCCATTACCATATCATGGATTTGATCAATGATTTCTGGAGTCGTAACCTCCACAGGCCGTCCAGAACGTTCAGCGTCACTTGTGCCCATATGGCCAGTCCAGTCGTGATTCACACGAATGCCAAACACAAAGAAATAGACCAATATGGCTGAAACTTGGTGTGCGTTCATTCAAGAGATGCTACTAACTAAACATGACCTCGATACGCGCCGGTGGTGCCATCTCTCGGACTTTGCACGGACTTTTCAAACCAGCCTCGTACATTATGTACATGAATTATGAAAGGGTCAAACATATAGTTAATATTTTCTGTTGCAGTATAACATCTTTACGTAGGTCAGGTTTAACTGTGGATTAGGTCTCTCTTTTTTTTTTTGTTTTTCTTTACCTTGTAGTGTAGTTATTAGAATTATTAAAATACTAATTTCATAGATACTTATCTATTTGTATTTGTTATATTTGAATGTTCCTATCCTATAATTGGATTGTTCTGTAGGATAGTTCTATTAAATAAATAAAATAAAAAAATAGGGATAAGAGAAGGGAAGAATTAAACAAATTTTAAGTTTAACAATTAAATTTATTGATCAAAAAACTAAAATCAATGTTTTTTATTACCCCCTCCTCTCGCCCTTATTATTGCTTCCAGTCGGTTTTTCATGGAACGTGTGAGCTTTTTCACCACTCGTCCGCCATCGCAACCTTTAAGTCCCTCGCCGATGCAGGAGCTGAATTTTTGGCTTGAACCCTTCTTTAGAACTCGTCTCACATGTGCTCGATTGGATTGAGGTCAGAACTTCGCGCAGGCCAGTCTAATGTGGGTATTCCAACTTCCGTCAGGTATTGCCGCACCGATGCAGCAGCATGTGTCCGCGCTTTGTCATGCATTAGCACGAAACTATCAACAACGAATCCAGCATAAGGAGCGGCGTGTTCCTGCAGGATTTCCTCGATGTAGTGGAGAGCAGTTAATCTACCTCTACCAGTCTCATTTGTCACGAAAACCAAATCGGTTTTCACATCCAGTGAGATGCTTCCCCACACCATGACAGAACCTCCTCCGTAGGCGACCGTTCCAATAATGCAGCACTGCGCACTATAAACTCGCCTTTTTCCATCATTGCCATGTAGGCACATTCGGAACTCATCGGAGAATAAAAAGGAGCGCCATTACTGTAAAGTCCAGTCGAAATGTTTTCGAGCAAATCTGAGTCGAGCTTGTCGATGAGCTGCTGTCAATTTAGTCTCTTCGGAGTTAGGTTAGCTCCTTTAAGTGTTCTTCTGACTGTCCAATGACTGACAGCCCGACCACGAACTTGTCGGAGGTTCTGCTGGACCTCAGCGCCGCGCCGGTCAAGTGACGATTTCTTAGAGTTTGTGTTGACAACAAAGCGGTCGTCTCGCTCCGAGGTACACTTTTTTCTTCCTGATCCTGGTCTCCGTGCAGCTGACTGGCTCAGGTGCAGTTGCACAGCGACTACACGTTGGCTGTGCCCTTCTTGCAATAGGGCAATGCCTTATGCTGTTTCTTCCGGAGTGGTATACATTTTCCAATGACGTAATTAGTAAGCAGGTATAGTAGGGATGTTGACGGTTCAAATTCCGATAAGGGAATAATAGAAAAATCCAATTGCATGTGTTTTTATAGGGATGAATAGCGCGCAACGAGTATATTGCTTCTATTCTATTGAGTAGACCCGTTTTAATTAGTAAAACTTTTTGGAACTCCAAATGTTTTTGGTATTATTAGAAAGAGTAGAAAAATCAGCATTCTAATGATACCACAAATAATACCACTGTTTGAAAATTAAATTCAAGGATTGGTGTTAAATGAAGCAAAATCGTTTGAGTCGATTTTTTTGCTCACCAGTATATATATATATATATATATATATATATATATATATATATATATATATATATATATATATATATATAGATATATATATATATATATATATATATATATATATATATATATATATATATGTAACTTTTAAAACAAATAAAATATTATATTTCATTGAAAAAATACTGAAATACTTCAGATTGTATCCTTAACATCGCCAAATCCTGAAACAAGATAGTCCTACAAACACTAACTAAGAACTTGTTTCTATATTTTAGTAATATTTAAGAAATAACTGAAAACATTTCAGCATATTTTCATAGTTGAAACATATGTTACATTCCTTTAATAAAAGATTCAGTACCAATAATTACATTTCAAATTTCCAAGATCTTGGGTCTAAATCAGTGTAAATATGCGATTTCTAAATAGTAAAATAAAGTTCAAACGGTTTATATCTGAAGTATCTCGTTTTTTTTTTTTTTAGTTTATTGAACGATTGCCAATAAATCGGTATTTTCTATTTTTCTCAAAAGAATAATCGAATATAAGATACTTGGATTGCGATTTATTATATTTTCAGTGAAAAGAGGCAATAAAAAAGCGAAACTACGAAATTCTATTTGAAGTTTTTCCCCTCGTTTTTTCCAACCACAATATTTACTCACAGCCAAAATATGACGTTATATCGAAGAAATCTTTTTTAACATTAAAGTCGTAAGAAAAAGTATATTTTTAGCGTTCTTTAGCTGTTTTTAATACTTGGTATCTTTTCGCCTTTATAAATAGGAGTATGTTTCTCAACCCTTGCAAGTAAATATTTGACTTACTTTTAATTTAAAAAGTTCTATATTAATTTTTGTTTCGGTCTGGGGAAACAAAGTACCGCATTTTCTAAAGTGTTAGGGGAGATGTGAATAATATTGCCTATCTAATTTGTTGTAAGTTTTATAATTTAAGAAAGACCTAGGAAAAAATGTGACTTGGCACAATTAGATTACAAGCATAGTAAAGAAAACTTTTCAAAAACTCAGAATAGAAAGCTGTATACTCTACACCAGGGGTGCTCAAACGGTCGATCACGATCGACAAGTCGATCGCGAGTGCTTTTTGAGTCGATCTCGAAAAAAAAATTCCGCTATAGAACTATTCACAGATTTTGTTTTAGGTAACTAAAACAAAATGTAATGAATAAACTACTAAAATATATTCGATCCACAATTAGGCCAGTATAACCCCCTCATCACTTTCTTTTATCGTAATAACCCCCTGCTAGCGGCAAAAGGCGGCTTTATCAAAGGAACGCGCGGTACTTGTCAAAAAAAAGCCGCGTTTTTGATTCCCGCCGATTTTTTTAGAAACTTCGGGCGGCGTGTTTTGACGGGAACATTCGAGACTTCGTTCACGCCGATATAAATGTTGCGCCTGCAGGAATAGGAGTCAGTCTGAGTTGTAACTTGAAGGCGATACATCGATACAAAGTTTATTAATAAATAGTCCAAAATGAGTGCGGCGAAGAAAAGTAAAACTTATCATTTTAATAACGATTGGGAGGAAGAATTTTTCTTTTGTATGGTAAAGGATAAGTGCATTTGTCTCATTTGCCGTGCGTCAGTTGCAATACCTAAGCGTGGGAACTTAGAGAGGCATCATAAAACGGTTCATAAAAACTATGAAAAGGATTTTCCATCACAGAGTGAATTAAGAAAACGAAAAGTACGTGATTTGATAACTTGTTTGAAAAAAGAACAAACCATGTTCACAAGACCAGCCAAACAATCAAAAGCTGCAACGATCGCGTCATTTAAAATATCTCATATATTGGCGAAACACAAGAAACCATTTGATGATGGATTGGTTGTGAAGGAAGCATTTATTGAAGCGGGTGAGACTTTATTTGGAGATTTTAAAAATAAAACAGAGATTATGTCTGCTATTAGAGAACTTCAGTTATCTCGTCCGACTGTCACAAGGCGTGTTGAAGTCATGAGTCAGGACATGGCAGATAAACTAAAACATGATATCATGGAATGTACATACTTTTCTTTACAGTTCGACGAATCCACCGATATGACAGACACTGCCCAGCTGTGTATTTTTATTCGAATGGTATTCAATGACATGTCGGCTAAGGAAGAGTTTTTGACAATGATTCCTCTGAAAGGAAAGACCCGTGGCGAAGATATATATGACGTTTTCTTCAATTTTGTAACAAACTACAAGCTACCAATATATAACTAGTGTGCATTACAACCGATGGAGCACCAACAATGACTGGAAACAAAAACGGTTTTGTGGCATTGTGTCGAGCTAATGATGATTTCCCTTTGTTTTTCTCCTTCCATTGCATTATACATCAACAAGTTTTGTGTTCAAAATTTCTAAACATGGAGGAGATTATGGGCATTGCAATAAAAATTGTGAATTCTATCCGTGCACGTAGCTTGCAACGACGGCTCTTTAAATTGCAGTTGGAAGATAGTGAGTCAGCTGAACACACTGATTTAGTTCTTCACACGGATTCCTAGAAAGGTTTCAAGAATTATTACCCGAAATAACAGCTTTTCTGGACGAAAGAGGTGATGACACTCAGATGCTGCAAAACGGAAAATGGCTGACTGATTTGGCATTTTTGACAGACATCACAATGCATTTAAACACCATTAATTTGGAGCTTCAAGGTAAAGGAAAAACTATTATTGAGATGATTAGCGCAATAAACGCATTCAAAAGTAAATTGCAACTTATGATAGATCAACTGAAAAGAAAGGATCTGAAAAATTTTCCGTCTTTGAAAGCAAGTATTCCTCAGTTGAATTATGATAATTATGAGGCAGAATTATCAAATATTTTGGGCCAATTCAAAATACGTTTTTATGACTTCAGTAAATTGGCAAATATCGCATCATTTATGAGTTATCCTTTTTCGTGTAAAAACATTGAGGAATTAGCTACTGAAATAGCAAGTCAGTAACATGGACTCATGTTCGGTTGAAAATGAGTTAGTGCAGATTATATCAGATATACATCTCAAAGCCACAGCATCTGATACAAAATTATGGTGTTTTATATCTGAAGATAAATATCCGAATCTAAGGCAAATCGCCCTTCAACTAACGGCAATGTTTGGGTCAACTTACTTGTGCTAGTCTGCATTTTCTGAAATGAAGATAATTAAGTCAAAATATCGCAATCGACTAACTGACGAACATATGTCATCATGCTTGCGATTAGCACTCGGTAATTACGTACCATCTTATGAAAAGTATGCTGAGGACATGCAGTGCCACGCTTCAACATCCAAAGTCACTCTTTAGTTAAGTTCAGACACTAGAACTCGTTTGTTTTGTTATGAGTTTTTTCATTGACATTTTAGAGCAGACCTACACTTACCTTGACTAAAAAAATGCATATTCTGCGGAAAACTAATATCTATGCCACGATACACCCTACCTAGACGACAATCCTGCATCACACTTACTTGCAGCCTCTCAGAGTCGATCGATCGTAGTCTAACAATATTGAGGTAGATCGCCAGCAGTTCAAGTTTGAGCACCCCTGCTCTACACTGTATTTTTAATCCGATACTAAGCTCAAATATGCCGTCAATGGAATGGGGCCGCCATGTTTGAAGTTCTTCCTCTAAATATACTTTAAATCTATTAGATCCTAGCCAAAAAAAAACTCTTCGCCTGCTTGGGGACCCAAAACTCACCCCAATGATGAACTTTTTCTATTATAGGGCGACTTATCGCTTGGAAATAAACTGCCCAGCACCTAAGATAACCTGCAGAAATTTAAAATCGACCGAAATCTCTACTCCGGATCATACGCCACTCCTGTAGCCTTTTAAACGATTTCCCTTTGAGTAATGTACCTATAAGAATACCATAAAATACCTCTTAATGTTACTGTTAAATTGTATGTACAAATGGTAAGTGTGGTTACGTTTAAAGAATATCATGTCACGATCAAAGAGCATTCGATGTGATGACAAATGTACGTTACTGATATATTTAGGGCACATTTTCGCGGATCAGGCGCAAAAAGCGGCTTACAGCAGTCCATTTGGGCATAGAAGTCATGACGTTCAGCTTAAACACGCTGTAAATAGGATTACACTGGCTGTAAGTGCCAATAGAAAAGTTTTAAGCAGAATATAAAAGGCATTAACGTTAAAACAAGTCAGCTAGTCAAAGAGAATTATTTTCGTTCTTTTGTAATGTAGTTTTTGTAAAAAAGGAGCAGAACCCACAATACCTCATTACAGGTCAGTTTGATAAAATGACAATGGATGTTAATCATGTGAATATAATTTAATTAGTAGCAAATGCTCTCCCCACTAAGAAGTCTATTTTACAGTTCTCACTGGAAGTTTCAAGCATAATATAAGATAGCATATTTATTAAAAAAAATATAGGGAGCTTAATTTTGTCATATTCATTTTTTGGATGATACAGTGTTTAAACAAAATTATTCTAAAGTTGCTAAAACTTTTGAACAAAAATTTCACCGTCAGATATAAACGAAATTTAGAACGACTGTGCAATATAATTATGTAATTCGCGTCGTTCTCATCTTGCTACTTCACAGCTGATGAAGGTTGAAGGCATGCATACAGTATAAACGTAAGATATTAATTTATGCAAAAAAAATGTAATGACGTATCGCTTTACACAGCTTAAAAATTGGTTGTTAGATGCAAGGACGCGAGAATACACTATTAGTTAAGATTAATTGCCCTTCGCATGTATTTTTTAAATAATTTCCAAATATATATGGGCTGGTTTTATGCTAAATATAGATTCGTTGCTTAAATTATTTTGATATGTATTTTGATATCTTAATCTAAAATAACATTTGTAACATTTTAAGATTTGAGAATAAGAAATGGACATAGAACTGAAATTTTAATAAAAGATTGCGATTTAGGGCATAAAACTTTTTAAAAAATCATCTGTAAAAGTTATACAAATTGATAAGAAGGCCCATAGAAAGAAACTGAGCTTATGAAAATTTAAAAAAAAACTGCAATTAAATTGGAACTGTTTAACTTGTGTATATTTTTTCTCCTTAAATGTACAATCCCAGATTTTCCTTAAGTAGGCTGCAACACCCACCCTTCTCCTATAAATAATACAAGAAGCTAGCCAATCTATTTAGCTATGTTTTATAGGTTTAGTTGAATAAGCTGTAAATGGGCACATTAAGCCATGAAGGGCCGAATAGGAAATACAAACCAACCTCGTTAAAGAAATTGCCCTATTGATGACCTGAGATTTTCCCTGGCCCCAAAAACCGACCTTTTTTCACCCTATGAGTGGTTTAGACGAAACATCGATACTCAGCAAAAAAATTGAAGCAAATTTTTGGCTTTATTGGTCATCTAGAGTGGTAACTATATTGAAAGTTTTATGAAAAATAATAATAAATATTAGATGTTTTTTCTGTTTATTTAATAATAAGAATCAAAATAAATTGGATCAAATTGCTGTCGATAACTCTGAAACGAAAGGAAATATCGATTACCAATTTAGTACACGTATAACACTTGAAGTTCGAATTTAAATTATTATTTTTAGACTATATCGCTTAAAGAAAAGGAGTAAAAGGAGTGGGGATCAATAAATTTCGTTCATTTTCTTTATCATTATGAAAATTTTTCTTTATTTTTGACTGTTATAATGAACAAATTTCCAGCATAATTATTAACAGTAAAACATATAAGGAGTCAAAGGGGTGAAGGAGGGTGTTAGAGGAGCTGTTTCGTAAACATCAGGTTCTTTTCGGGGGCTCTTGGATTCCAGGAATGTAAAAATTGTGTTATTTTTTCATAATGTTTAGTTTTTCTTTGTTAAAATTTTCTCTGTGACTAATTACTTACCATAAAGTAATCATTTAGAATATCCACTTGTATCGCTTCAATTAAGTTATTTTTTGGTGTGAAGAAATCAAATTCAATATTGATTTCAAAACTGCTTGTTCGTGAGAGAAGTATTGGAAATATCACTGTACCGATTTTTATTTCCCTTGCTACAGGAAGTATTCGTAATTAGTAAAAAATCACTCTCCGATATTTTTGCACTTCCTTTCATGTTAGGTTACTATATCACGAATCACATGTATTTATAAGAGAAATACTGGATAAATTACTTACACCGATTTCATTTTATTAATAACAAAATGTCAGAAACCCTATTTTCGGTTATCGGATAATAAAAATAAAAATTAATCTTGTAAAATAATGTAGTAGTTAAAAATTGTCGAAGGGTTTTTCTTTTCCAAAAATAAAAAAATTACAGTGTTCCAAACTTTAGTATGCAATTTTCGACCAAAAAATTTATGTTTAATTATTTCTAAAAACTTGTCTGTCAGGTAGCGCTCCCAATCTGACGCGAAGTAACATTTATACTATAACTTTATAATGGAATGGAATTTTCTTAAATAAAAATTCGTAAAAAAAATGAATTTTTGAAAATTTACGGCGTATGTAACCCCCATGTTGACAAGTTGGTTGAAACAAACACGTACGTCTTACATCTTCAATACTTACAAAAATATTGTAGGCATATATCTTAAAAAATGAATATACTGGAAATTTCATAAAATTAAAAACCCTCCGAAATTATTATTTTTTTATTTTAAAATAGAAATAGAAGGCAATTGGGGAATCGATGGTGATTCCCAAATGGAAGAAAAGCAACGTAATCGTTATTTAAATCAGGACAAAAATGTTAGGTGAAAAGTTTCAAAGAGGCGTTTTACGAAACGAGAAAAGCTGATAAATAAAGAACGCCTTCGGGATCTTCTTCGCAGGTAGATTTATCCGGAATTACGCTTCCTTCGAAAAATTATGCGCTAAACATAATTTATACAACACTAAACGTTGTAATAATAAATACATTAACTAGGGGAAGTTTTTAAATCTTGTAAATCTTATTTGTCGGTGGTTTCTTTATGCAAATAGGCCCCGTTAACAATGCTGTTTCTCCCTCGAGGATCTTGTAAGACAACATCATCTCGAAATTACATGGAATTTTAACGGGCACTCTTATATTTTATACCACCGGAAAATTATGAAATTAAGACAATTTTTATTCTAATTTTTAATGCGTCCTTTCCTTTTGATAAGAAACACCGCCTAAGGAGATGCCATTATTCTGCAATTACAAAACCCAGACCTATACAAAAGAACGGAAAGACACCCTTTTTTGCTTTTATTTATGACTGCTTCTCAAAGAAAATATTTTATTTGTCACCAGCCTTTTATTTGGCTTTATTTTAATCAACACTTATTTTTCAACCAATAAAAAATCTTGTACTTGTAAAAGTTTTTTACTTTTAGCCAAAAGTTTCCTCTATTTTTAATAATACTCTACTTTTTCCCTAATTTTTGTTCTTCTCTTAACAATTGATCCAAATACTACCGAGAGCCAAGGTCATGAAGCTGAATCATATTCCATCAGTTATGGCTTAACTCAGCTTATTAACGAACCAACAGGGATCCCTGATCGAGACGGGGAGTTCGCCTGTCTTCTTGATCTGTTTTAAACCACCAATCCGGAGATTTACATGGTCACTGTAAATCCGCCGTTAGGTTCTTCCAACCATAAATTGCATTTGACATCGAGTATCCGACCAATCAGTGACAGAGATTGGCAAGATTTGGCACTACAAATCTGCTAAATGGGAAGATCTCATGGAATATTTTCGAACTTTTCCTTGGTTAGACGTTTGTTTTCGACCCATCTGACTGCGCTTACATCCCTTTTTCGAAGAAATGCCCTTAAAACGGCAAGCCTTGGTTTGACCGAAAATCCAAAGAAGCTGTTGCTTCTAAACATCTTGCCTACCGACAATGGCGTGAAAATTCTAACACCATAAATCGTAACACCTTTGTTCGTGCCCAGAACAGATGAAATTATCGACGAAACCAAGGAGGCACACAATCAACGAATTAGAAACAAACTTCTCGGTTGTACCAACAATTCCAGGTCCTTTTGGTCAGTTGCTAAGGCAGTTAGTCAAAATTTCACCAAATCTACCATACCACCACTCACACGGCCAGATAATTCTATTGCAACGACACCTATTGAGAAAGCGAACTTGTTGACTGAACTCTTTGCTTCACATTCTACTGTCGATCTGCAAGAAAAGGCACCACCTACTATTCCCATAGTATAGTCAAGGATGCCCGATATTGTCTTCAGACAGTGTATCATAAAGCGTATTTTAATGAAGCTAAATACCAAAAAAGCTTCTGGCGCTGACGGAATACCTGCCATATTTATCAGAAACTGTGCGAGGGAACTAATATCAGTTTTCTGTAGACTTTTCGACCTATCCTACAGAAAGGGAATATTTCCCTCCTGCTGGAAATGTGCCACAGTTCAGCCGATACCTAAAAAAAAAGCGAGAAGATCTTGCCAAATAACTACCGACCAGTCGCACTGCTTTCAATAATATCGAAAGTCATGGAAAATGTTATCAGTCAGCATCTTCTAAAATATCTTGAAGGATTCAACATTATTAGCGATCACCAATATGGCTTTCGAAAAACATAGATCAACAGGAGATCTTCTAACTTATGTAACACATGTTTGGACCTGCCATAACCTCCCACAAATTGGTCAGTATTATAATAAAATTTAGAAATACGTTTTTTGTATTGTACTTTATTATATATTGTTTTAAGAAAGCGCTTTATTAAAACGCTTAACATATTGAAGTACTTTACTAATACATTAACTTGGCATCTCTCTCTCTCTCTCTCTCTCTCTCTACAGTGAAATATAACTTATTCTCCATCGAATGAAATAAAATATTAGACTATCAGTTCAGTCGTTACTTGTGAAATTAATTACACACATACAGCCTTGTCTTTCGGATTACATACGGGTTATGTGTGAATTAGAAAATTCGATTCAATCCGGCAATACATAAACTGTCTTGTACGTTAGGTCAATGATTCGTAAAAACATAGACGGTACATGATGTGGTGAAGTTGAAAGGACTTCCTATCGTCTGGTTATTATAACAGTAGCCTATATGTCTTTTGTAAACTCTTTACACTTTCCGTAGTGCATCATATCAGTTGAAGCTGGTCATTAACTAGATATGTCTTTATAATCTTTGATTCAAAATATCGTACATACTTGCCTTAGACTCTGGAAAACATGTACTAAACTAGATTTAATAGACTAGTACTTAAAATGTATATTACATAAAATAAAATTATGAATATAAGAAATAATGATATCGACATGATGCAAAGGGATAAGTAGGAATGTAATGTGATTAAATCAACAGCAAGATAAGTAAAAAGGGGTTCGAGCCGCATAGGTGTGCTAGCGCATTCCTGTAATTCGACTAAAAGAAAATTGATACAGTTATTTACCCACTACTTCCCTTACAAATACAAGTTGAAAAATAAATACAGAATTTGGATTTCTTACACATTCAACAATAAGTATTGGAAACGTAACCGTTGGCCCTAAGTCCTTTATATACAAGAAAATAAGTATATTTAAAATTAACTTTTTTTTAACTAAAAGCACGTAAACAGTGACATAATGTTTTTGAGGTTACACATCATTACATGTCAATCATCTCTATGTACTATTACTATTAAAATTAAAAATAATAATAAAAAAAACTATTTTTTCATTTGTCAAGACTAAGAAGTAAAAAAACGATTGTGCAAAATCATGTATGCAGACTCCCTTCCACATCTTCTTAGTCCTTTATGTGTTTAAATAATTGAATAATAAAATAATCATAATTTTCAAATTTCTCGACTGACGTAGAATGCAACCTCTCTAGCATTCTCATCCATCTTATTTTACCCCCTATATCTTCAACTACAAATAATTATGCTTAAAATTTATTCAATTTCTTAACCAAAAATTGGAAAATATTCTCAGAATAATGTAGAAACTATACAAAATTTATCAACCCCCACTATAGGTTTCATAGCACTTCATTTAAGAATTATCGTATCGACAGACAGACATCATTAAGATCAGATCAGATCAAGAGACCCTGACACGTAAAGAAATATAAAAATTTCGGAATGTGATTTTTTCACGAATATAATACTTCCCTTCAGGAAGTGACGTAATAAATTTATAAATAACTAGTATTAAAAACTTCAGCTGAGTTTATTAAAAATAAATTACATCTTGGGTAAATTTTATTTTTTCCAGGTAACTGGTTTAGTTGCTGCGGGTTTTTTTTAAAATTTTATTTGACAAAGGCACAAAAACAAACCTACTAGAATATGTGTATCATATGCAGAAGAATTATAAAATATAGGTAAAGTGTTTATTAATTCAGAAGGAGTTCTTATCAATATCACGACGCCACTGGGAAAACAAGCAAAAGGGGATGTGTCTCGCATTGGTATTCTGGCGCCTTGCCATACCTCAACCACCTCTGGAAATAAATCTGCAATAATCTGCATCGTATCGCGACACGGACATTCGCAGACTAAATTCGGATTTTCTCACTCGAGTCGCAAAACATTTTCACTTTAGAAGCATTACGAGGAAAATCTTTGCAGATTTAGAATTTTTAATGAATATTTATATATGTTCGTACTATTTAATTGTGTTTTTTATTACAATAATATCCTTAGAATATAATAATAAGTTAATTAGGCATTATTATCAGAATTTGGTTTAATAACTGTAAACATGGCTGTTGACGTATGACATATTTTAATACAATATCATATTATGCAACGGAAGCATATACAGCTTTAACAAGATAGTAAATCATACTTAAATAATAATAATACTTAAATAATAATCATCATAAAAAATAATCATACATACATACATATACTAAATATAGAGATTTTACAGGGTATTCCTTGTAACAGTATGACATATTAACTATTTTATTGTGAAACTCTTAAAAATACCCTGAAACTAAGTAAAAATTAAATAATGTCGCGGAAGTTATAAAACTGATGTTAAATTTTACCCACTTGTTTGTGTTATAATTCTTTGATTTAAATTCAAGAAGTTTTCAAATCAAATCACAATAAAATCTTAAAATCTAATGGCCTAATACCCCTTCCTAAATGAAATAGCGTTTGTAATGGCCTTTTGATGTTTAGACATTTTCTGTAAATGCTATATTAGACATTAGGGGGGTGCAGCCGCGGCGGCAACGGGGCTACATTCAATTGCTTCCAAACAGCTACCCTAATTAACACAATGTAATTAAATCAATTAAAGCCGCACGGACCGCGTGGCTGGGATTTATTTTAAACTCCCAGCCAAGATGCTAACCCTTCCGTTTTAAGTCTTACAATAACCCTAACTTTGCAGTTCTGGTGTATTGTCCGTTTCAAGATAATGAAATACGTATTCTCGTCCACCTATAATAGAACTGTATTCCAGTTTTATTCTTGTCTTGTAGGCAGGGATTGTCATAGATAACAACTGAAGTTTTTGCATTACATTATCATATTATTATATTACACATTATTTTCTTACATGTGGCAAATTCGAGCCTACATCGCCTATTCGGTACATTATACTTTCCCAGACACATAATACATAACAGGAACCTTCATACACGTATAGTATGTTACATTAAACAGAAGAAATTGAAATACAGTTTTTTATCTAGTATATAAGTTGAAAAATAAATACTAAAATTTGACTTTCTTACATTAAGCGACCTCTTTAACCCCCCCCCCCCTTAACCTCTAACATGTTTAACTATAAATAATTATGCTTCAAATGTGTTCATTACATCATTGGAAAACCAAGAAATGTTATTGAAAATATATAAAATTTATCGACTCCCACTCTTTTTATTCGTTGCTCCTGAAGCCAGCTAGACAAAAAACTAGATTCCATTCTTGTCTTAAGAATTATATATGTGTACAAAGCATGAAATTGATATCTCATTTCGAGAGAGACAACCGATAGAAATGGTAATTTTTCGTGATCTAGCGACTCTGAAGAAATGCAAAATCTCGAAATCTGATTTTTTCACTATTGCTAAAGAAAATAAAGAGTATAGAATACGGTTGTTAAATAAATATTATAGTCGGAACAAGCTTTTTACCAGTTTTCTTTAAACATGCAAATTGTCATATAAAAGGTGCTCAAAAATTGTATATGTACATATACATGGAGGAAGAAGTTCTAACACGAATTGCAAATTCACACAAAAGTTATAGACTAATAGTAGAATTCATCTTCAATACATAAGTTCGAATCTCAGTTAAAGTCAATATTTTCTCCAATCATATTAAGATAAGAAGAGAATGCTATTATATCGGTTTTAAATAAGTTAAATTAACCTTTTATTTGCAGTAATTTAAATAAAATCCAGAGTATCGCGAAAAAAATTCGAGGAAATTTATCAAACATATCCGTTCAATCAAGAGACCGCGACTGGGATATGCAGGTCACCGAAGGAGAAGAGAAAAACACCCGGCAAACCGCTTTCCTAATAAAGAAGAAACTCTTAGAGGGATATACCTGAACAGGGATGTAATAAGGAGTCCAATTACTAGTCATATAATCGTTCAATTTTGGTATTCACTACGTTACATACGTACATTAATCAGATGTTAAATGGCGTTCGCAAGAAGGGCCGTTCACGTTTATTTGCCCAGTATGCATAAACGAAATAAAGAAATAATTATTTCGTCTTACTATAAGCTACATCAAGCCAACCGTACAATAACCATATGTATAAGAATAAATATAAAGGTACCGTGCGTTTGACAGTACCACCCAATACAATTTTCGACGCAATTATCTTAGATAAAACTGCAACTATTATAACGAATAATATACTCTATCATGACAGTACATGTCGGAAAATGAGTTAAATTTATGATTTTGCTTTGTTTCTAAAATATTCAAATAGGTAATTAATGTTACATGAAGTATTAGTAATTACATTGTTAACTTATGCATAATTTTCGATAATTGCTCTCAATAATATCGGGAGCCATTTTCTATCTTCATTTTAGAAATTGTTTCAATTCTTCCAAGCCTGGGAGAACCTATTTGGTAAAACGATGCGACGATATCGCTACTATTCATATCCAGCCACTTACGTCCATACATATAAAAGAACATTTTTTTTAAATTATTTTAATCTCTTTTTAAATATTTTCATCTCTACGAAATAACGAAAATGGCATTAAAATATCTCCTTTAATTAGCACACATTAATATACAGACAAACGCGTTGAGCAAATTTCATCTTCATGTTTTCCTTTTCCGAAAGGGAACAGAGTATCACACTGCCAGTTATATCTGGTGTCTGTGGCGAAACAAGACGTAATAGAAGCACTGGAGAAATTTAAAAAACCGTAAATCTCCCGGCGAAGACCAAATAGCTAATGAACTATTAAAATATGGGGGACACTCTCTGGTTAAGCAACTCCAGACACTTATATAGAGGATTATAAGATCGAACAGAATCCCAGGCGAATGAAGAACAGCGACAGTTTCATTAATGCACGAGAAGGGAGAAAAAGGTAATCCAAATAACTATAGAGGCATAAATCTACTAAACTGTACACTGGAATTAACAACGAAGACTATTATAATAAAAATTAATGCAAGAATACAACTGGACGAAGAACAGCAAAGATTCAAAAGTGGGCGCTCATGCACCGATGCCGTATTCGATGTGAAACAGGTAAAAGAAAAATCCGTAGAATCCGTAGAATACAACATTCCAGCATACTTGTGCCTGATAGACTTACAAAAAGCCTTCGACAATGTGCAAATTGAAGACGTTATTCACCATTTGTATAACAGGAACATCCCATTAGACCTAATATATATAAAGACAATAAAGTAGTTGCAAGATTAGCAGAAGGAATGACAGAACCAATAAACTATGAATCTGAAACCTGTCAGGGAGACTCTTTAAGTCCTCTTCTATTTAATATTGTCATGGATGAAATTATAAAGAATGTCAAAGGAAAGAAGAGATACAGAACGGGTAACACCACCTACTATTCCCATATTGCAGTCAAGGATGCCCGATGTTGTCTTCAGACAGCGCATCATAAAGCGAATTTTAATGAAGCTAGACACCAAGAAGGCTTCTGGCGCTGACGGAATACCTGCCATAGTTCTCAAAAACTGTGCAAGGGAACTAACACCAGTTTTCTGTAGACTTTTTAACCTATCCTACAGAAAGGGAATATTTCCGTCCTGCTGGAAATGTGCCACGGTTCAGCCGATACCTAAAAAAGGTAAGAAGACCTTGCCAAATAACTACCGACCAGTTGCACTGCTTTCAATAATATCGAAAGTCATGGAAAAGGTTATCAATGAGCATCTTCTAAAATATCTTGAACGATTCAATATTATTAGCGATCACCAATATGGTTTTCGTAAACATAGATCAACAGGAGATCTTCTGACTTATGTAACACATGTTTGGAACAACGCAATTGAACACTTTGGAGAATCTCGAGCGGTTGCTCTTGACATATCCAAGGCATTCGACCGTGTTTGGCACGATGGACTGTTGGCTAAGTTGCGCTCTTATGGTATGTCTGAAAGGTTCTGTTTGTGGCTCTCATGTTTCCTCAGAGAGCGTTCTTTACGAGTGGCGGTCGACGGATTTCTTTCTAACACCCTCACTATCAACGCCGGTGTGCACCAGGGCTCCATACTGTCTCCTACTCTCTTTCTCATTTACATTAACGATCTGCTGGGAAAGACCGGGAATCCAATCTATAGCTTTGCAGATGACAGTACGCTTGTCTCTTCATTCACCTTGAACGCTCGGACATCGGCTGCTCAGGCGAATATCCGCAGACAGCAGGAGGTCGTTCAACTTAACAAAGACCTGGAACAAATTCTATCTTGGGGTGACAGTAACCAAGTGGAATTTAACGCTACAAAAACCCAAGCGGCAGTTTTTTTCTAAAAAAGTTAACGTTGCTGAACCCGACATAGTTATGTCGGGGCACTCCATTCCCCTAGCATCGTCGCTCAATTTGTTGGGCGTTAGTTTGGGAGCAAATATGTCTTGGCATGAACATGTTGCAGCCATAGCAAGGAGAGCTTCTCAAAAATTGGGAATATTATTTAGAACCAGAAAGCTTTACACCCCACAGCAACTGTTAATTCTTTACAAAGCCCAAATTCGACCAACTATGGAATACTGCTCCCACGTTTGGGGCTCCGCTCCCAAACATACACTGCATTTGTTGGATTCTGTTCAGAGAAGAGCGGTCCGTCTGATTGGGGACCCGGAATTGACCGGCGGCCTTGATTCGCTGGAACATCGAAGAACGGTTGGCGACTTGAGTCTGTTCTACAAGTATTTTCATGGAAAGTGTTCGAAGGATGTAGCCCGCTTAATTCCTCCCAAAGCGGTGCATGTTAGAAATACACGTCGCGCTGGTGCTTCGCATCCGTATGAGGTTCAGCTTGTTACTCCGCGTACGACGCTTTTCAAGCAATCTTTTATATGGAGAACATCATCCCTTTGGAATAATTTGCCCAGCGCTGTGTTTCCCACCGAATACAATTTACAGCGATTCAAGAACAACGTGAATCGCTTTTTCCGCACTCGTGCCGCTCCTGGAGCGTTTTAGGGACTTCCCTGCAGCACGTGTGCTAGACCAATAAAAAAAAAAAAAAAAAAAAAACAGGCCTGGCCACGTACATAGGTAGTAGTTGTTCCCAGAAATGCAATAACGTCCGTGGCAGCACCACCGCATTGTCTAAAAGATGCTGTGAAATACAAAAAAAAGTATGTTTCGGCACTCAGACAACGTTGACGGGTATCCTTACTGATATCCTTAGGATATGAAAAAGGGTAAAATTCCTACTCAGGCGGGAAGGTGAACGATAAAAAAAAACAGAGAACTTAAAATTATGTGTTATGCAGATGACGCAACAGGTGATGGAGACCGATTACCCGGGTATCAAAAAGTTTAATATCGGAAAAATCGAGGAAGAAGTAAACATCAAGTCAACAAGGCTAATAGGATAGCGGGATGCCTCAATGATACAATATTTAGAAATAAATTCCTCTCCGTTAAGACCAAAACAAGAATATACATGGGCGTGATACGACCAGTAATGACTTACACATCTGAAACAAGACCCGATAGAAGTATAACACAGAGGATGCTGGAATCAACTTAAATGAGAATACTTAGGAGGTGTACAAACAAGACACTGAGAAATGGAGAAAGGAGTGAAGACAGAAGACGCACTGTAATATAGAAAATATCAACCAGTGGATAAGGGGAAGAAAAGTGGAATCGGATTAACACATAGGAAGAATGGCAAACAACAGGACAGTACGGATAGCAAGAGACAAGTTACCGAATGGAAGAAGATCAATCGGACGTCCAAGAAAGAGATGGAGCGACGATCTATAGACCAGGGAACAAAGAAAACAGGCAATAGTGCCTAGCTATAAATCAGAAGAAGGAAAAGATGTTTTTCTGGAGATATACTTGATCTAATTTTTGGCAAGATCTATAATAACATTGTTGTCGTTTTTACAACCTCCTGTATAGCACTCCCCAAAGAAAATTTCAAAATATTACAATAATCTGTGAAGCACAATCAAGTGATTTCCGTCCGAAGTCGAAGATATTTGAAATATCCTGTGCCATCGTTTGACACCTGTTTGACATACTGACATAATACGCTATATATTTACGGGTATCTTTATAATTATATATGTCTCAATGGGAAATAAAAGCAGAAAAAAAGCTTTGTTTAGCCCGACCCTGTCCTCTGAAAAGTTAAAAAGGGCCAAATATCAAGCGTCTGGCAGCATTGCTTCCAGCTCAACGAATTCAAATGCCTCTAAACGGCACCGAACGCCGAAAATCATTGCGGATAATGACATTAAACTCATTAAATCAGAATAAGAACCTGCGACGTTTTTACCGACGACGGCTTTGTGTGAGCCTAGCGCTCCGTAGTTTCGGGAAAAATGCGCCAGATAGGAAATAAAATAACCACCAGATAGGTGCTAATTTATTATTTAGAGCCTTGGGGGGCCGGATTTCGAAATTAGATTCCTCTTTTTAATAAATGACACCTCATTAGACAGCGCCAACCATTTTCGAAGTCATTATTTCAGTTGAATTTTATTGGAAACTTTACTAAAAGCATTTTGACGATACAATTAGTTTAAATTTACGAAAGGTAAAAAGTTTATTTACTGATACCATAGGCTTTCAGCGTCGCTCACGTATATACACGTACAATGAAACTGCGTTAAAATAGAATCAGTAGTTCTAAATTTATAGACGAACTTATAAACATATCAATTTTTATCTAAACTCGATAAGAGTCCAGGAAGCAAAAATTGCCGCGTACATGCATTAATCATCATCATCATCATTAGCTTATTCCATAGTCGGATGTAAGCCTCCCCAAGCTGTCTCTACTGAGCTCTGTTGTTTGCTTTTTACATCCTATCGTGTCCAGCGAATCTTTTTATGTCGTCCATCCATCTTGTCTGTGATCTACCTCTGCATCTTTTATGTTCTCTAGGCCTCCATTCAACCATACGGCGTGTCCATCTGTTATCATTCATCCTTCCGATATGCCCCGCCAAATTCCACCTTAAAATGCATATTCGTTGTATTATATCTGTCACTTTTGATCTTTTTCGTATCTCAATGTTAGGAATACGATCTTGGAGTCTAATTCTCCTCTCCATTGCCCATTTGCCCTTTGGGTTATCTGGAGTTTATTTATTATACTTTTATTTAAAGCCCACGTTTCAGTGCCATATGTTAATACCGGCAGTACATATTGATCGAACAGTGGCTTTTATTGTATTTGAGATGTCCGATTTAAATGTAGATTTTTAACCTTCCGAACGCAAACCAAGCTGACGAGATTCTTCTATCCAAGTTAGCCTTTAAATTATTTTTTATATTTCGATTTTTTGTCTTAAACATATGAACGTTTGTACCTTTCCTATTCTTTCATCTTCTATTAGTTTCTGGCTGTTATCTTCAGTTTCGTTGTTCAAATATTTGGCTTTAATGAAGTTTATGTTTAGATCTATTTGTCGAGAGTTGTTATTTAATTCTATCAGCATTTCTTGTAATTCTTCTTTTGTGTTGGCGATCAGAGTGACATCATCTGCGAGCCTGAAGTGATTTAATCGTTCACCGTCTATTAATATTCCTTTATTTTCCCACATACATTAATATAACACTTATAATCTTTCAACAACTCTTACCCTTAAGCCTTCAATTTAACATTAATATTCGCTTACCAACGTGACTTCGGTCTCAGGTTTCACTATCAACTATAAAAATACTTTTCTACGTTTATTAACGTAGCACGTCACCTAAATTTCTTAATAAATTTATTGCCCTTTTGTAAATGGAAAATAGGCTATTAACAATTCAACGAATATGACCATTGTCCTTAAGTGTTTTTTGGCAATTGACTTAGGTCCCCAGTCAGAGTCACGAAGACAAAAAAGGGAATGCCGTATAACCATTAACGCCAGTGGCAGTCTGTTCATCGTCTTTTATTATACCTAGTTGTCCAGTCAGCAAACTGTTTGGAGTTTTTGATATAGCCAAGTTAGAGAAACGACCCTCGTATCAACAATCTGATTGCCATTTTGACGGTATATGTTACACCACAGAAATGAGAATGCCGTTTTACTCGAAGGACCGTTGTCAATATATCAATATAGGATTTGTTTTAACAAATATGGCTTGGTTTATATAGGTATAACACCTCTATGCTCAAATATTAGGGAGACTAAGTATTTATTTTTAGGTTAGTAGCACATAATTGTCATGATATTTACTTTATTAGGTTAGAAATAATAGTTACTTAGCAAATAATCTACGGTAATTTTGTCTTATAAACGAAATTTCTTGTACCGGTACCTTAAAAGTGACGAATGCTTAAAAAGATTGTCAAGTTGTCAAGTGGTAAAAATAGTTTAAAGCCAGTAGAGAACCAATTGAAAAAGAAAAAGGATGCTATCTGGAAGGGTATCCACTGCAATCACAGAACAAGATATCAAAAAAATCAGAGTTCTTGTGCTCATTAATCGTAATTTAAGTATTAGAGATCGTGTTCACCTTACTAAAATATCAGTTGGGAAAATAAAATCGATTATGAAGGAAGATTGGTGCTGGTCTCTTGTGTTTTCTGTTCTTGTTCCAAAACAGCTGAATTTTCTTGAAAAAATTCGTGCTAAGTAGCTATAGAGATGTTTTTTGGATTACTCCACTTTCAAATGCTCAATAACTGGTGATTAGACGGAAATCTATTCATACGACTTGGAAACAGCGCAACAATCGATTAAATAGTGTGTAAAGGTGAACCAAAATCGAAAATAAAACATTACAGCTACCTCAGTCAATCAAAGTTCCTGATGAAGCTACCATGGTTAGCGAAACGCGAGTCGAGTGCAAAAATAAAGTGTTTGGTGTAGTCTTGATATATACTGAGTAGTATCATTGTGTCAAAGATTCCACATTCCCGACATAAATTACAGGATATTATGTTTTAGTGTCCCTAGATCACCAAAATATTTTTCGATGAATATAAAAATATGGCTCACCGTTAACCTGAAGTGACTTTATTAGGATATCAATTTGCTCATTTTTGGCTATGATGGATTTTTGACTAAACTTCGCTGTTATGATGTGTCTGAAAGATTTTTTTATGGGTCTCAAATTTTCTTAGAGATCGATATCGAAATACACACTCTCAATTCCTGTGTACAGCCCAGCCTTCATATTGTCATCTACTCTCTTTTATTTTTACATTAATGACCTATTTAAAAAAAAACTTCAAATAAAATATGTAGAGCTTTGTTGATGACACCACGTTTATTTCCTCATTTAATGTTGTAACATAATTATTTAAGGACACTTGTGTATAATGTAATTTAAAACGTTCATATAAATACAAGAAAGTGGTAAAAAAAGTTGCTTTAAGTGTTTTCTGCCAAAATAAAAATAAAATTCACCTGAATGCAAGTTTAAGAATCAATAAAAAGGAGGGTGTGGTCAATAAAGAGAAGATGCAAATAAGGTGCTAAGAAATCCGCCCCAGCCAATAATTATTCAGAAATCTTTAGTCGCGACATTCTCTCTGCCGTGAAATGAAACTTTTAAATTGTTTTGATGTATTTCCGTTGGCTTATTGTATCTTTTAACGTTGGCGGCATCATTTGCATTTTGTCATTCACGCTTTTTGCTGACTGATTTATAGTTTGATTGGCTCCCTCAGCTGATTTACCCCGGCGTATTTTTCGAGTTACGCGGCATTCTTTAAGCTCGTTTGGTAAATGGCCAATTTGTTGCCTCGCTGAACTGCTATATACGATTATTGTGCTAACTCATCTCGGCATACATACGAAAAAGTTTAATTGTGCTATTTTTTTATTGCTAAAAAAAACCTCTCCCCTCTTCCAAATAATTCAGAGTATGGAACAGAAAAAAAAACTAAATAAAAAATATTAAAAAATAAACTTAAGACCTAGAATTGTGGAATTTTTCAGTGTTTCATAGTATCCATCGATTAAAGCACCAAAACTAAAGATGCAAAATGGTACCAAATTCAAAGTGGTAACCAAATGGAAATACTTTTTAGCTATCCTTAGTTAATTAATGCAGCTTGAAAAAATAAAGACAAGAATCAATACCGATGTCATATTTAAATTGCCTCTTACTCAATATCCTAATTCCTATGTTCTATTTCCTATTTCCGTTTAAACCTTTTTAGAGTCCCTTCATGATGAAAAACATAGGTTCAAATTCTGCCAGTCTGTCTATTTATCTGCCCGTCGGTTTATAACCGCAATAACAACCGTACTAAATAATAGTACCTCGTATATTAAATAGTATATACTTTTACTGACTGTTCTAAATAAAAAGAGAAAAGATCAAATCGGAATTGAAGAATTACGACCGGTGGTGGTGTGGTTCCTTTGCTTTTCGGAATATTCAAATGAAATAGGGGGTGTCGATTAAAATTCAGAATTCCAAATTCCATTCGATAAAAAATCACAAATTTTATTTCGCCCGAATGAGCTCAGAATAATGATTAAGGCTGGATAAAGAACAAAATTTTTATTTTTAAGAATCGCTTTCCGTCTCCATCAGGAAACAAACAGGGGCTTAAAAGAAACCCCCCAATAAAATGAATATACATAAATTAATTTTGGTTTTCTCGAAGTGTTTAAAACAGTCTGCATTCCCTTCCCTTTTTAATCAGGCTGCTGTAAGATAGTATCCACTGGATCACTTTTAAAAAAACGAATTTAGTCTTGTTTTTGCTAATATGAATATGATTTTTTTGCATTGATTTAAATTTTAAATATTTGAAACATGGTAAGCAATACGAAATTGTCAGACATCTATCCCGTCAAAATATAAAATTCTCGAACAGTAAGGTCTTATGTAGTTATTACTCGCACCATATTGAGCTATTTGAAGGGAAACCTTATTTAATTGATTATTGAATTTGTGTAGATGTAGGGGTAAACAATATCTATAATACAATATGCCAAAATAGGTCCCATTCTAAGAAACTCATAAAACCATAAAGTTGATAAAAACTTTTTTCCCGTTATTCAATGTAATTACTTCAGCTGAGAAGTCCTGTATATACTTTAGAAAAAGGTTCTGTCCTAAGCCACATAGTAAATTGTTTTATCCCCTAATTCAAAAAATGTAAAAAACGATGAACACCGGACTTTCCTAGAACAAGTAAGGTAAGTAAATTGATATATCCTAAGGAATTAAACTGTTCCGCCTTTACCATGTATTTACTTGTCCCATAGAAATAAATGGCCTATTCTGGCACGCCCTCAATTTTACCCTAAACTACTAAACTTAGCTAGATCGCAAACTTTTAAAATTTTGCACAACAGATATGCAAAATTTATATTGTACACTGGTAAAGCAGAAGTGCTGAGTGTAATAAAGTTGAGGCATTATTTCATCTAACTATACTGACTAAAACAAATCAGTTCACCAAATATAGCCAATACAAAAGTTTTTAAAAAACTGTTTCAAAAATGTCCCCCTAAAACTATCTAATTGTGTTTAGTAAAGCTTTAGAGAAAGTAGCTCGAAAAATCCCATAGAGCGCCTATATGACACAGATTACGATAAGCGAATCCAACAATTTACGTAAATCTCAGTGATACTAGCAGCATATAGAAAATAACCGATCAAGTGCAAGTGGAACTTGCGCAATTAGTGTTTCGTACGTTGATTGCTTTTGAAATAAAAATTTTTGTTACGGAAGCATAAAATGATCAGTGACTTCACAAAACATATCCCAAATGAGTTTTCAACAAAGTTTCTTTCCAATCTTTACTGAAAACTGATGACCTTGAAATTTCTGTTTTTTTTTATATACTAGATAAATTATCAAACAAAACGTACTCGTGACAATTTTCGTTCAATCTACACCCTGTAAAGAATATTACAGAATTTTTTCAAAATCTTTTAATCAGTACTTTTCGAGATAAGGGACAGCGATTTTTCGCATTTTTTAAAAAATAATACAGAGAAGTGTGCGCAACTATTACATTATATATATTTTTGAACTCGTGTTTTCACAAGCTTTCATTTGACACCCCACTCGATGACCTAGTAAATTTTTTTTTCCCTTCCGATTTCACCTCCCAAAACTAACCCCTTAAATCAAAATTTAACTTTCAAAACTACATGGCTCTGATGAGGCCATCAATTCCTATATTAGTACCAAATTTCAACCTTCTATATCAAATAGTTTCAGAGAAAATCGGATGTGACAGACGGACAGACACCAAAGTCATCTTATAAGTGTTCCGTAGGGAACACTAATAAGGCAAATAAAATAAAAAAGAATTAGACAATTTTCATTTATCAATCAGAAAATACACGCGTTAAGTCTTGCACTATATGCTAAATTCTTTACGCAGACACACTTTTTTTTAAGGGCACATCACACATGCTGCAGGGAAATCCTCTAAAGAGCTACTGAAGCGACGTGGGTGCGGAAAAAGCGATGCACGTTGGTCTTGAATTGCTGTAAATTGTACTCGGTGGGAATCACAGTTCTAGGCAAATCATTCCAAAGGGATGAGGTTCTCCATATAAAATACTGCTTAAAAAGGTTGTACGAAGAGTGCTGAAGTTCATAGTGATGTCAAATCTTAGCGCGACGAACATTCCTAGCATGCACCGCTTTGGGAGGAATTAAGCAAGCTACATCCATTTAACACCAAGAAAATGCTGGTAGAATAGATTCAAGTCGCCAACTGTTCTTCGATGTTCCAAGGAAACAAGGTGAAGTGATCAATGTGGTCGAAGACTAGTTTTGCAAACCAAAACAAAACAAAACGGACTAGATTTACTTCATAACCATTGTACTAAGTGCATAAAGAGCGAGTTAACTTCAAATAAAAGATTTTGTTTCTGAAATTTGTTTGTTATTTCGAGCCTAGATTAGAAACCTGTCAATAAGTCCTATCTATATATATATATATATATATATATATATATATATATATATATATATATATATATATATATATATATATATACATATATATATATATATATATATATATATATATATATATATATATATATATATATATATATATATGATTATCGGGAATCGGTCTGGACTGTAAATAAAACTCTTTTCTTCTTTAAAACTCAATATTTCGTTATCGTTTGATAACTTCTTCAGGAGTAACTACAAAATTAATACACCTATATTAACACACTATTCTCTTTCGTCAAAGCATTAAAATATTGAAATATAAAACAAACAATTATTGTTTGTTTTATATTTCAATATTTTAATGCTTTGACGAAAGAGAATAGTGTGTTAATATAGGTGTATTAATTTTGTAGTTACTCCTGAAGAAGTTATCAAACGATAACGAAATATTGAGTTTTAAAGAAGAAAAGAGTTTTATTTACAGTCCAGACCGATTCCCGATAATCATATATATATCAGATTGATGCACGGTCGATAACATTTCACCAAATCTTATATATATATATATATATATATATATATATATATATATATATATATATATATATATATACATATACGAGGCTGGTTTGAAAAGTCCGTGCAAAAATAAAAACTATTTATGTGTTTGGGGTAAACCTTTTTTATTTTTCGACATAGTCTCCTTTTAGGCTTATACACTTCGTCCAACGATGTTCTAGTTTGTTGATCCCTTCCGAATAATAGGAATTGTCCAAGTCTGCAAAATATCCATTAGTGTCTGCAATCACCTCCTCGTTTGAATAAAATCTTTGTCCTGCCAGCCGTTTCTTCAAATTGGGGAACAAATAGCAGGCCGAGGAAGCCAAGTCTGGAGAAAAGGGGGGATGTGAAACTAGTTGGAATCCTATTTCCATTAATTTTGCGACCACAACTGCTGAGGTGTGTGCTGGTGCATTGTCGTGATGGAAAAGGACTTTCTTGTGGGCCAATCGCGGGCGTTTTTCTTGCAGCTAGGTTTTCAAACGGTCCAATAACGATGAATAATATTCACCTGTAATAGTTTTACCCTTTTCCAGATAGTCGATGAGGATTATCCCTTGCGAATCCCAAAAGACAGTCACCATAACCTTTCCGGCCGAAGGAACGGTCTTCGCCTTTTTTGGTGCAGATTCCCCCTTGGTAACCCATTGTTTAGATTGTTGTTTGGTCTCAGGAGTATAGTAATGTATCCATGTTTCATCCACAGTGACGAAACGACGCTTAAGGTCCTCCGGATTCTTCTGGAACAGCTGCAAACCATCCTTGCAACACTTCACACGATTCCGTTTTTGGTCAAGCGTGAGCAATCGCGGCACCCATCTTGCGGATAGCTTTCTCATGTCCAAATGTGTATGCAAAATATTATGTACCCGTTCAGTCGAGATGCCCACAGCACTAGCAATCTCACGCACCTTAACTCTTCTGTCATCCATCACCATATCATGGATTTGATCAATGATTTCTGGAGTCGTAACCTCCACAGGCCGTCCAGAATGTTCAGCGTCACTTGTGCCCATATGGCCAGTCCGAAAATTTTGAAACCACTTATAAACTGTTCTAATCGAAGGTGCAGAGTCACCATAATGTTTATCAAGCTTCTCTTTAGTCTCCTGAGGCGTTTTGCCTTTCATAAAGTAATGTTTAATCACCACACGAAATTCTTTTTCGTCCATTTCTTGAAAATCACTCGACTTCCTTGATTCACACGAATGCCAAACACAAAGAAATAGACTAATATGGCTGAAACTTGGTGTGCGTTCATTCAAGAGATGCTACTAACTAAACATGACCTCGATACGCGCCGGTGGTGCCATCTCTCGGACTTTGCACGGACTTTTCAAACCAGCCTCGTATATATATATATATATATATATATATATATATATATATATATATATATATATACATATATATATATATATATATATATATATATATATATATATATATATATATATATATATATATAGATAATAGATAGATATTTATTCATGCTAAATCACAAAAAAAAAATGCCTTACACACATCAATAAATAATATAATAAAAAATGTAGCCACTATACTGATCCAAGCAATTTTACATAAATGTTAATACATAAAATACCTATGTCTGTGCCATTTGCACTTAAGAAAAAAACAAGTCTGGGAACAAAGTCCCTAAAAAAAAAACTAAAGGTACTCATTCATAGAGTAAAAATTATTTTTCACCAGAATTTTTTTAACTCTTTTTTCAAATTCTTTGTCTTGCAGATCTCTAATATTTTGTGGTAACACATTAAAAAATTTCATGGCCAGTTCCCAGGTCCCGTTTGACATCTCTTCAGCCTCCAATATATTGGAATTAGATTCTTCTTATGACTGGTGTCATGGCAATGCACATCTCCATGGCATTTGTAGGAATGATCATATTGCTTTAAGAGCCGGAAATTCTCAAAAATGTACTGGGAAGGAACCGTTAAAATTCTGAGCGATACAAATGACTGTCCGCAATCATCTCTGAAGCCGAGTCCATCCAATATTCTCAGTGCTCTACGCTGCAAGCGATAGGTCTGTGAAAAGTGTCCCCAGACGAGAATGGAATAAGCAAGACGACAGTGAAATATTGAGCATTTCGCAATACTTGCCGAGAAACACAGTGAATGAAGCTAGTCACCAAAAAGGCTTCTGGCGCTGACGGAATACCTGCCATAGTTCTCAAAAACTGTGCAAGGGAACTAACACCAGTTTTCTGTAGACTTTTCAACCTATCCTACAGAAAGGAAATATTTCCTGCTGGAAATGTGTCACAGTTCAGCCGATACCTAAAAAAGGCAAGAAGACCTTGCCAAATAACTACCGACCAGTCGCAATGCTTTCAATAGTATCAAAAGTAATGGAAAAGGTTATCAATCAGCATCTTCTAAAATATCTTGAAGGATCCAACATTATTAGCGATCACCAATATGGTTTTCGTAAACATAGATCAACAGGCGATCTTCTGATTTATGTAACATATGTTTGGAACAACGCAATTGAACACTTTGGAAAATCTCGAGAGGTTGCTCTTGACATATCCAAGCCATTCGACCGTGTTTGCACGATGGAGTGTTGGCTAAACTACGCTCTTATGGTATGCCTGAAAAGATCTGTTTGTGGCTCTCATGTTTCCTCAGAGAGCGTTCTTTACGAGTGGCGGTCGACGGATTTCTTTCTAACACCTTCTCTCACAACGCCGGTGTGTCCCATGTTTGGGGCTCCGCTCCCAAACACCCACTGGATTTATTGAATTCTGTTCAGAGAAGAGCTATTCGTCTGACTGGAGACCCGGAACTGACCGGCGGCCTTGATTCGTTGGAACATCCAAGAACGGTTGGCGACTTGAGTCTGTTCTACAAGTATTTTCATGGAAAATGTTCGAGGGATATAACCTGCTTAATTCCTCTCAGAGCGGCGCATGTTAGAAATACACGTCGAGCCAATACCTCACATCCGTATGAGGTTCAGCTTGTTACCCCGCGTACAATGCTTTTCAAGCAGTCTTTTATAGAGAGAACATCATCCCTTTGGCATAATTTGCCCAGGGCTATGTTTCCCACCGAGTAGAATTTACAGCGATTCATGAACAACATTAATCGCTTTTTCCGCACATATGCCGCTCCTGGAGCGCTTTAGGTACATCCCTGTAGCACGTGTGCTAGACCCATAAAAAAAACGGTGTGCAAGATTCCGGAGTACAAAAAGATGTTTGCTCAATTGTTTCCACATCCTGCCTATGTGTGCACCCCAAATGCAGCTTTGGATCCAAATATACACCCAAAAATCTCACCTCACCCACCCCCACATTCAAGTCATACACCTGTCTTAAGGAAAAAACAACCCGTTTGATTTTAGCGCTATTCAAAGCCAGTCTATTTACATCAAACCACTGTTTGGCACCCTCTCGTGGCGCCAAGGAACCTTCAAGGGATTCCTCATTTGTATCAGCGGCGAATGCCACCGTGGTATCGTCAGCAAAGAGTGTGTACTTATCTACATTGTTTATATCTGGCAAGTAATTAATATATATCAAAAAAAGTATTGGACCCAGCACTGAACCTTAGGGAACTCCAATATTAAGGACACTCTCTGTCGACCACACCCCAGAGACCCTCACAGTTTGGGTTCTGTCTCTTAAATATGATTCAAGTCACATGCTTTCATAAGAAAAGTTGTATCCACTGAGCTTTTGTATTAAGATTCTGTGGTTAACACAGTCAAAGGTTTTACTTAGATCACACAGAGGGACTGTGTTATATTGCAGTCTGTGAAATGATTCAGTAATATGAGAAACAAGATCCAAAATACCAAAGACCGTACTCTTATTTCTCCTAAACCCAAACTGACTTTCAGAAAAGTATCCGTTTAGTTCAAGGAAATCAACCATCTGCCCCGACATACACTTCTCAGCTATTTTTAAACAATAGGCAAGAATAATACCGGTCTGTAATTCTCTAGGACATTTATATCTCCCTTCTTGAAGATAGGATACACTATGGCTTTTTTAAAGATAGATGGAAAAACATTCTCTCTCAAACATAGATTAATTAGCTTAGTAAGAGGTGATATTATTAAATTCCTTATACACTTGATTAGTTTAACGTTCGGTCCAAATATGTCGCGACTATTTTTATTTTTTAGGACGTTTATTATATCACGAGTTATGTTCAATATTACTTGGGAAAAAGAAAATTTCCTCAGTGGAACCGCATGGGTAACCAAATCAACTGGACTCTTGTCTACAGTTGGAATATTCTTGATCAAATCATGTGCAACCTGAGAAAAAATGTGTTGAAGGTACTGGGACTTATATTATGGGGTTCCTTGGTATTCTTCTTGATTCCCCTCTGTTTATTTACAATGTCTCACAATGCCCTCATTTGATTACCTGAACTTTTGATAATATCTTCGTTTGGCTTTATCTTTGCGTTACGTATTGCAATTCTGTCTGCAGTCTTTGTAAATATTAGCAATGTCAGGGTGCCTGTACTGTTTAGACAGCCCTTTAAGAACAGAAATTGCTCACGCATATTTTTTAAGTCTTCATTAAACCAACCAATCTTGCCAGGCTGGTCTGTTCTAATCCTATATGATTTTTTAGGAAAGGATTGTAAATATGCCTTTTCCATAACTTTGATAAAAAAATCAAACTTTGTATCAACATCCATATCTCTTGCACTCACAAAATCCCATTACATTCAGACACTCTACCAAAAAACTCAAACGTACCCCTCTGTGTTACTGGTCTGCAAGTTGTTATGCTCTCCATGAAACCAAAAAAGTAACCAGCTGACCTCTGTGGTCAGAAAATCCCAGCTAGAAGACGACCGCCGACTAGGTCCAAGAAAATGTTTTCAAGGCAGTTTACTCCTCTAGTTGGTTGATATACTGGTTAACAGACATATATATATATATATATATATATATATATATATATATATATATATATATATATATATATATATATATATATATATATACATATATATATATATATATATATATATATATATATATATATATATATATATATATATATATATATATATATATATATATGTATGGTGAGATATTAATGACAAAAAAAATGCAGGGGAAAAGCTGTTGGTAAAATAAGAAAGCCCGCAAAAAAAATAACAGAATTTTCAGATCCCTCAACTTTTAAGATTTGTTTACACCCTTCCACTACCCTTGTAGGCCATTGTATGTTTGACTATAAATAATTATGCTTACAATTTGTTCATTATGTACGACTTGGAACGATATTGCTCAAAAATTATAGGTTTCTCTCTTATTTCAAGTATTATATGTACACAAAATTTGAAATTAATATCTCGTTTTGTTTGCGACTCATCCTACCAACAGACAGACAGACAGGCCAAATGAATACTGGCATAAACAACAAAAAAATAGAATTAGAAAGCTTTATATCCCACAACTTATAATCCTGTAGAAAGTTCCAATCCGCTCTCGGTCTCAAATATACGTTGTTAAGTTATATGCAGAATCATTTTAACATCGAAAAGCGGTGACTTGAGCGTATTCTCTAAGTACTTTCATGGGAAATGTTCGATGGACGTAGTTCGCTTAATTTCTCTGAGTGGTGCACCCCAGGAATACACGTCGCGCTTATATGTCACATCCACGTAAGGTTTAGCTTGTCACTTCTTGTACCAGCATTTTCAAGACTTTTTTTTTGGAGAATTTTATCCATTTGAAAAGAACTGACCTAGAGTACAATTTGCAGCGACTCAGGACTATCGTAAATACCTTTTTCCGCACCCGTGCAGCTCCTATAGAGCTTTAGGTATTTCCTTGCGGGACGTGTACATTGTCCGTCAAAACAAGATCAACATATTTTCTTGGCAGTATGGTGGATGCGTCTATTAAAATATTTAACTATAAAAATTGGTAGATTCCATAGAGGAGTTACAACTTTTAAGAAAATATCTGGAACTTATTTAGTGTGGAAAGTTTATATTTTATGTTACAAATAGTTTAACAAAGAAAATGAATAAAATAACATCATAAAATTAAATTTTGCCAAATTAAGATATTTTTTGTTTAAATTTTAACTGATCAGAAACCACGGTTTGCCAATTTAACGAACACCTATTTATTCTCTACTTTTGAGAAGCGTTATGCTAGTGCACCAGAGTGACGAGGTTTGCTATAACTTCTGACTACAAACAAAAGAATTTCTATAATTTATGCCCTGGTATAACGAATAATTTGTAACTTTTACCAGAAATGAAAGGTAACTTTAACTGGTCAAAAATCTTTATTACAAAAATTTTAAATATTGATTACAGTATTCTTTAACACCGAACTAATATAAGCCAGCTAGTAGCTTCACAACTTTTGCAGTAGGTGATACCAATGTATGATACCAGTTACTTTATTAACCATTGTGACATCCAGAAGATAATTTTTAAGAACAATACCAACCAGTTTTTTCGTACTTAACTGGATTATTAAACGAAATCATTTACGTCAACTAATTAACTAAATGAAGAAGTCTATGATGTATAAAAAGAGGCCACTCAAGGATAAAATCTGCTGATAACAATAGAAAACTCTAGTCGTAGCGTATTTGAGAATAGTTCTATCTAGCTCTAATATAAGGTAATAGTATGAGATGAGTACAATCGTGCAAACAACACCAACAAGACAAAATAGTCTTTTTTCCTATTTCTTTTTTATTTACTTACTGATTTGGTTTTGAAATAATTACCAACAATAATTTAACCCTTCTTATTAATAATGTAACTTTAAATCGTCTAGGGATTTCAACTTTTTCTAACTAGCTCTGTAGTTGGCAGAAAGTAAATCAAGTGACAACTGACATCCTGACAACAAAAAAACGTCAAAATGTTACAGGCACAACACTCTCAAAATCCATTTTTTGGAATGGATATTTCGGAAAATTCGTTTAATGTTAATAATTTCAATGTGCCACAAGAATCAGAACCGTCCTATTGCCTTTGTGGGCAACCATACAACCCAGATATTTTTATGATACAGTGTGACTCCTGTAAAGATTGGTTTCATAGCAAGTAAGTTTGTAAACAATGGAGCTATTAATTTTTATTGCATTTTTGCGATAAAGTGTCTAATGGACTGCTTTTTGTAGTTGCTGTAACTTCAGGGAGTGGCAAGCAATTGAAATAGACAAATATCACTGTCCAAGATGTAGCCCTATAGTTGGACCCTCTATATGTAAGTTAACATGAACAGCTGAGGAAGATATGCTTATTGAAGTTGCAAAATACAAGACTAAAAATTGCACTGATAAGCATTTTAATAATCTCTTCAATGTTTTAGACAAAACTATACACAATTCTCATCGTCATGATTATTGGGATGACAATGCCATGAATAAACCTGTACAAACAGGGACTCCAGCCTTTATTCAGGAGTTACGTACTCGTCATTTTACTCTAGCAGATGAAATTATTGTTAAAGCACATGGCTATGAATTAATAGAAGAGTACCTCGATACCAAAGGATTTAATAATCCTATCATAATAGAGAATAAAGAAGGGTTAGATATGATAATGCCCCCTGATAATTTTTCATACATAGATGTGTTGAAACTAGTTGGAGATGATAAAGAAATAGATGTTATAGATGTATGCCGACAAGCTAATGTACGAATGACATTGGGTGACTTTGTAGAATATGTTGTCAAAAATGATCGAACTAGAATATTTAATGTTGTTAGTTTGGAATTTTCAAATACTGGGTAAGTTTATTTTAGTAATATATTTCTAAATAGAAAGAACAAAAGTCCATCGAAGTGAAGAAAATATTAGATTGATTACTTTGATTGGTCTTTTAGAATGACTCATATAATAGAACCTCCTCTAATAGCAAGAAAGCTAGATTGGGCAAATATGATTTGGCCTGATAACTACGAAGGTAGACCACAAGTCCAAAAATACTGCCTTATGAGTATTAAAGATTCATATACAGACTTTCATATAGATTTTGGAGGAACTAGTGTTTGGTATCACATTCTAAGAGGGGAAAAAATATTTTTTTTTGTGAAACCCACTCCTGCCAACTTAACATTGTATTCACAATGGATGACTTCAACCAATCAGAGTGAAACTTTTTTTGGAGATCAGGTAATAATTCTTATTTTGGTTTTTATCTTATATATTTATGTATGTATGTGTGTATATATATATATATATATATATATATATATATATATATATATATATATATATATATATATATATATATATATATATATATATATATATATATATATATATATATATATATATATATATATATATATATATATATATATATATATATATATATATATATATATATATATATATATATATATATATATATATATATATATATATATATATATATATATATATATATATATATATATATATATATATATATATATATATATATATATATATATATATATATATATATATATATATATATATATATATATATATATATATATATATATATATATATATATATATATATATATATATATATATATATATATATATATATATATATATATATATATATATATATATATATATATATATATATATATATATATATATATATATATATATATATATATATATATATATATATATATATATATATATATATATATATATATATATATATATATATATATATATATATATATATATATATATATATATATATATATATATATATATATATATATATATATATATATATATATATATATATATATATGTATATATATATATATATATATATATATATATATATATATATATATATATATATATGTATATATATATATATATATATATATATATATATATATATATATATATATATATATATATATATATATATATATATATATATATATATATATATATATATATATATATATATATATATATATATTTATATATATATATATATATATATATATATATATATATATATATACATATATATATATATATATATATATATATATATATATATATATATATATATATATATATATATATATATATATATATATATATATATATATATATATATATATATATATATATATATATATATATATATATATATATACATACATATATATATATATATATATATATATATATACATATATATATATATATATATATATATATATATATATGTATATATATTACATATATATAAAGGGTGTTTTTTATAGAGGTATAAAACATTAAGTTGGCAACACTTTTTTAACTGGCGGCCATTTTGTCAGCTGTCAATTGATTTATGTTTAGTTTGGTTTGGCATTTCAACATGAATAGACTGACGCCTGAACAACGCTTCCAAATTGTGCAAATTTATTTTGAAAATCATGGTTCTGTTCGAAATACGTATCGCGCACTACGTCCATTTTACGGCCAACATAATCGTCCATCAGAGCAATTAATTCGATTAACTATGGGACGTTTTCGCACCACGTTTACGCATCCACAGAGACGTCGTACAGTGCGTACAGAAGAAGTCATTGCTGCTGTAGAGCGTAGCGTAGAAGAAGACCCGAATCAGTCTATCCGCCATCGTGCACAGGAATTGGATATGTGTCCATCCACTTTATGGAAGATTTTGCGGAAAGATCTTGGTTTGCGTGCTTACAAAATCCAACTCGTGCAACAATTGAAGCCACACGATCACCTAGCAAGGCGTAGATTCGGTGAATGGGCCCAAAACAAGATTGCCGTTGATCCCGATTTTCATAAGCGAATTTTGTTTAGCGATGAAGCTCACTTTTGTTTGAATGGATACGTCAATAAACAAAACTGCCATATTTGGAGTGATGATAATCCTCAAGTGTATGTTGAGACACCGTTACATCCAGAAAAACTGACTGTTTGGTGTGCTTTATGGGCTGGTGGAATCATTGGTCCGTACTTCTTTAAAAATGATGCTGGTCAGAACGTTACAGTCAATGGTGACCGCTATAGAGCCATGATTACTGACTTTTTCGTTCATCAATTGAACAACCATGATGTGCAGGAGCTGTGGTTTCAACAAGAGGGCGCAACATGTCACACAGCTCGTGCCACAATTGATTTATTGAAGGAAACGTTTGGTAACCGCATAGTTTCACGTTTCGGACCCGTGAATTGGCCTCCAAGATCGTGCGATTTAACGCCGCTAGACTATTTTCTGTGGGGATATGTGAAATCGCTAGTCTACGCCGATAAGCCCGAAACGATTGACCACTTGGAGGACAACATTCGCCGCGTTATTGCCGATATACAGCCACAAATGTTGGAAAAAGTCATCGAAAATTGGACCTCCAGATTAGACTACGTCCGAGCCAGCCGTGGCGGTCATATGTCAGAAGTCATATTTAAATTATAATGCCAGAAGATTATCTTTCGAATAAAGTAAATTTCATGTCAATTTAAAAAATTCATCTTTGTTTTATTCCATTTCAAAGTTCTATACCTCTATAAAAAACACCCTTTATATATATATATATATATATATATATATATATATATATATATATATATATATATATATATACATATATACATATATACATATATATATATATATATATATATATATATATATATATATATATATATATATATATATATATATATATATATATATATATATATATATATATATATATATATATATATATATATAATAATGCAACGTCTCTCTGTCTGTCTGTCTGTCCGTTAGTGCGCCTATCACTGAAAAACCACTTATCTGATTTACGTACTTTTTTTTTAAAATTACATGTGTTCTCTGGCCAGGTTATAGGCTATATTTTATTACGATAGGTACCATAAGGAATGAGCAGTGACGTAAAATAGTGAATGATGTCGGAAATAAGTTTGCCGCTAGCGCGTGCCTTTGCAATAGACAGCCTAAACCATTAAATATGGAACGATATTATGTAGCAAAGAATATCTGTAATGTATAATCTATAATATATATAAAATGCAATGTCTCTCTGTCTGTCTGTCCATTAGTGCGTTTATCACGCGGAAACCACTTATCCGATTTACCTGTCTTTTTTTAAATTCATGCATATATTCTTTGGCCAGGTTATATAATAATAATCTATATCTATAATATATATAAAATGCAATGTTTGTCTGTCTGTCCGTTAATGCGCTTATCTCTCGAGAACCACTTATCCGATTTACGTGATTTTTTAATGTTCTCTGACCAGGTTATAGGTATATATTTTATTACATCTATAATATATCTATAATATATATAAAATGCAACGTATTCTGTCTGTCTGTCTGTCCGTTAGTGCGCTTATCACTCGAGAACCACTTATCCGATTTTCCTACTTTTTTTTTTAAACATACATATGTTCTCCGGCTAGGTTATAGGCTATATTTTATTACGATAGGTAGCATAAGGAATGAGCAGTGACAATAATAGTGAATGAAGTTGGACAAAGTTTGCCGCTAGCGCGTTCTCTTGCAATACACAGTCCAAACCATTAAATATGGAACAATATTATGTAGCAGAGAATATCTATAATATATATAAAATGCAATGTCTCTCTGTCCGTCTGTCTGTCTGTCCGTCCGTTAGTGTGCTTATCACTGGAGAACTACTTATCCGATTTATGTGCTTTTTTTTAACCATATGTATGTTCTCTGGCCAGGTTATAGGATATGTTTTATTAGGTGACATAAGGAATAAGCAGTGACGATAATAGTGAATTAAGTCGGAGAAAAGTTTGCCGCTAGCGCGTTCTCTTGCAATACACTCCCTAAAGCATTAAATATGGAACAATATCATGTAGCAAAGAATACAATATATATAAAATGCAACGTCTCTCTCTCTGTCTGTCTGTCTGTTAGTGCGCTTATCACTCGAGAACCACTTATCATACATAAGGAATAAGCAGTGACGATAGTAGCGAATCAAGTCCACGCGAGCGGAGCCGCGGGCCCGGCTAGTATATATATATATATATATATATATATATATATATATATATATATATATATATATATATATATATATATATATATATCTATATATATTACATATATCTATATATATTACATATATCTATATATATTACATATATATATATATATATATATATATATATATATATATATATATATATATATATATTATATATATATTATATATATATACATATATATATATATATATATATATATATATATATATATATATATATATATATATATATGTATATTACATATATATATATATATATATATATATATATATATATATATATATATATATATATATATATATATATATATATATATATATATATATATATATATATATATATATATATATATATATATATGTATATATATATATATATATATATATATATATATATATATATATATATATATATATATATATATGTATATTACATATATATATATATATATATATATGTATATATATATATATATATATATATATATATATATATATATATATATATATGTATATTACATATATATATATATATATATATATATATATATATATATATATATATATATATATATATATATATATATATATATATATATATATATATATATATATATATATATATATATATATATATATATATATATATATATATATATATATATATATATATATATATTACATATATATATATATATATATATATATATATATATATATATGTATATGTCGACCCTCTATATAGTGAAAGACCAAAATGTTGACCGAAATTTCACTATAGAAAGTTTTTCACTATATAAAGAAAAAATCCGTATATATTGCTATGTATGTCTTGAAAAAAATTGCACTAGAGTTTTTCACTATATAGAGTTTCACTATAAACAGTGTTGATAGTGTATATATATATATATATATATATATATATATATATATATATATATATATATATATATATATATATATATATATATATATATATATATATATATATATATATATATATATATATATATATATATATATATATATATATATATATAAATATTTGCCCAGCTGCTCACATGACCATTTTTATTAATATATTCTAATGGACATCCAGTATTCCATTTTGGTTTCACAAGTGAAATATGGTGTACACTGTGCAAATCAATTAGTGATATATTAAACAGTTATTGTCATTTATATGAAACCATTGAGTCAACCCAAAACAAACACTGATAAAAAGATCATGAAAATCAAATTGGATATTATGGAGCTCTAAGCAAATATATATTTATACAGCCAGACATTCTTCTTATCCAGTGATTGTTATTGAAAGTTTACATGTCATTTTCAGGTTGATCAATGTTATAAATGTCACCTTCGACAGGGTCAGACTATGTTAATTCCAACAGGATGGATACATGCAGTCTACACCCCTGTAGACTCTCTAGTATTTGGTGGAAATTTTTTAAATAGTTATAATATAAATATGCAACTAAGCTGTTATGAAATAGAAAGAAAAACAAAAACAGAAAAGAAGTATTTGTATCCTAGTTTTGTTACAATAAATTTTTTTGCTGCCACAAAACTTCTAGAGGAAATAATAAAAATAAATATGTCTACTGGTGCTAGAGCCCCTGAGAAGCTTTTAATCGGTTTGAAGGCTCTTCAGCAAGCTATTAAACATTGGAATAATGAAAAAGATGTAAGATTTTTTTTGTTATTAGTAGCACTTATTTTTGCTTCATGCTTAACCAGTTGTGTATTGTTGGGATAGAATAAAAGATGTAATAAATGCAGTTGAGACAATGCCTGTGTTCTAGTTTATTATGCCTTTATGAAATGACAGATTTTTGGTCTTGTCCCAATAAAACACATCAACCTGTTATAAATTTAAGGATACTACATGTGGAGTAAAACCCTCTATTTTTGTAGTATAATCCAAGTATTAGGGAACAGTTGCCATATGACATAAATATTCCTAAACTTTTGAAAGATATTGGAAAAGAAATAAGGCATGCTGAAAGAATTATAAACCATTTGAATCCTCCAAAACCTGAAAGAGAATCAAAGAGGAAAAGGAAAAAGCCTGTTAATAAAGATTTTGTGGATTATTCTTTGTCACCTAAAAGTTTTAACTTTGATGTAAGTTGTTTCTTAGGATTATGGCTTTCTTTTTCCAAAAGAACAATGTTGAATAAATTGTACAAAATAATCATAATTTGATCCTTTTAGTATATGCCTCTGCCTCAAACAGAGTATAATCCACCTCCAACTTATTCAAAATCCTCAAATAACCCAAATTTGAAATTAACTCTGCCAAAACCAGCAACTTTTCCATATGAAAGATCAAATCCTGATCCTTCAACAATGATATTCAGTAATCAGGCATTGCCAAATATCGATAATAATCAGTTATGGAATTTGCCATTTGATCGCCCTCAAGAAACTGTTGCAGAGTACAAAGGCGGTACTGTTTTAAAATTGAAATTAGGGTAAGTTGTAATATCCCTTTTTATGTCCGGATATGTATTATAAGATTTGATCTAACATAAGAATAACTTATTAAAGAATTATAGAACAATGTGGCGGCCCATAGCTCCGTGGTGTAGTACCTTGCTTACCGTGAAAAAGGTCGAGGGTTCAATCCCGCAGGTTGATATACTTATTTATTAAATTATTTAAGTATATTTGGCCTGGCTACATACATAGGTAGTAGTTGTTAGCAGAAATGGCATAACGTCCGGGGCAGCACTACCGCGTTGTCTAAAAAGCGCTGTGAAATACAGAAATGTATGTTTCGGCACTTGGACAACGTTGACAGATATACGACATCCTCGCCGATATCCTTAGGATATGAAAAAGGGTAAAATCTCTACTCAGGCCGGGAGGTGAACGATAAAAAAAAAAAAACTGCAATTAAAATAACGATAGAGAGGGTCATGGCTTGATAATTTATCTAAATTTTAGGACAAAAGATATAATTCCTCCAACGATAGTACAAAATGACATAAGTAACAACATAAGTAATATGCCATCTGACATATATGGTGAAGGTTTTGAAAATAAGGATGTCTATGATTTTCATGATGATAGTGATAGAGACGAAGACTGTTTTAATTTTACTATTGATGAGAGCCCTAAAAAACCCAAAAAAAGTAATAGTGGTGGTATTAGATTAAAATTACCAGGTAATATATTATTAGCTCTGTTTGAAAAAAAAAGAATTTAAACTTATTATTTTTACATTTGCAGTTGCCAAACCAAATAAAAAACATAAAATAGCCATGAACTTGAGTACCAATGGAATTGAATCTCTGCTTCAAGCATCACTCACAGTACCGTAAGTAATAATATTTGATTTTTTTTTTAGCAAGAATAGGGACAATTTGTTCTAGTGACAGGTCACACGGTGCGACATCTCCTTCAACGTCCGAAGCTATAGCTGGAATGTTGTCTATCAGCCAAAACTGGGCACCAACAACAAAAAGCCGAGAGTACCAGCAAAGTCCTGAGGAAGACGTGAATAATGTTCATCAAGATGAAGATTACGGTAGGTTTTTTTTTGTTTTATTATACCTACATCATTAAAATAATCATACACATGATCACAGTCTGACAGCATATTTATCGATTTTCAACACTGTTTAGCAGTTACGCTGTGAATGACAAACTATCATTCATATCTCTAATATGCTAGAAAAATCTGACATCATAGAGTTATGATTCGAACCCTCAGTGGATGAATCCAACCTACATTTAACTGACTTTTTTCGTAGTATATCCATCCCTAGATAATTCGGACGACGAAGATATTCACATATTTAAACCCAGAGGTCGGACAAAAATCGATGAAGCATGGAATCCGAAGGCAAGAGTGGGTCCTTTATTACCAAAAATGAACCGTCCAGCTCGGGAAGGTACGAAAAAGCAGGCGGTCGAAAAGGTTCTGGAAGCTGCAGCAGCCAGGAGATCACTTGATACTGCAGAAAAGGTATAACTATAAAAATTTATAAAAATAAGGATTACAGGAAACAAGACTATTAAAAGTGAGATCACATCAACTGTTATTTATTTTATTATTAAACTTATGAGGTGTTCAGTTGTTTTTATAAACCATCTTCAGACCAAGTTTGATGATTGCTACTAATATTAGTTATTTCATGTAGTAGTTGTTTATCTGCCCTTGATTTTGAGTATTCCTTACTCGCAATCTGTTTATGAACTGTATTTAAAACTGGAACATTTCCAATACAATAAATAAAAAATACCTTTTCTGCTCAAGCACTGTATCACTACTCTGTCCCCACTTTAAAACTGAACAGTAAATTCCTTTTAGATAAAGGTTTTTCTTCAAATAGGTACCAAATTTGAGTATAATTTTGCTTTTTATCTTTAAAAGTAGTTGTCTTTATATATATATATATATATATATATATATATATATATATATATATATATATATATATATATATATATATATATATATATATATATATATATATATATATATATATATATATATATATATATATATATATATATATATATATATATATATATATATATATATATATACATATATATATATACATATATATATATACATATATACATATATATATATATATATATATATATATATATATATATATATATATATATATATATATATATATATATATATATATATATATATATATATATATATATATATATATATATATATATATATATATATATATATATATATATATACATACATACATACATACATACATACATACATACATACATACATACATACATACATACATATATATATATATACTATATATATATATATATATATATATATATATATATATATATATATATATATATATATATATATATATATATATATATATATATATATATATATACATACATACATACATACATACATATGTATATACATATTTTTTTTTATTTAGGGTGCATTAGCGTCTCCTAAACGGCAGTACCGCCGTAAAAAACCAAAACCAAAGATAGAAGTAAGAACAACCCCATCAAATTCTTCCACTAGCCTATTGTTATCTAGCAGTTCAGGCAGTTTATCTCTAGGTATTGGTACAAATAAAGCACCGAGTTGTTCGATTAGTGGTACTATACCGCAGACACCAACCACTCCGAAACCAAGAAAAGGAATGAAGACTGTTAAACAACGATTAGGTAAAATTTTGAAGATACATAAAATGATTCACTAAAGCCATTGATAACGTAGGTATTTTGATTATATTAATGCAAGATATTAACGGTGTCGTTGAATTTGGCTATAAGAAATGGTTCTTTTTTATTTAAAATGAAAATAGTGATCAGGTGTGTCACCGAGACAGGATTTTTGAATTGTATAAAATTTATAAAAATTGTATTATTCTACAGCCCATATATCTAACTAAGAAGGTGCATACACACCAACTGCATGCAATGAGTTTTTTAAACTTATTAACATGATTTGACACACTGAAAAAACAAATATGAAACTGGTTGGAGGTAACAGAAGATTTGTTTGGATCTCTCACTTGTGCCTAAAACTACTAGTTTGGAACTTTTTATTTAGATACGCGGATTATGCCATAATGAAACAAGTTTCCTGTTGAAATTAGTTTCATAAAATTTTTTGCTTTATGTGTCATCTACTTTATTAGATTTTTTTTTATATATTTTACATACAGAGAGCTAAAATATGGTAAGTTAACCCTTTTTTGGATGAAATAGAGATTTACTAGTGAGGGAAAATTAATAAACATTTAATTGGTCAGCTAAGTTACTTTTTTTGTTTTTTCTTACTATGCAATAGTATACTTGGAACGGACACTTACAGTTTTGGTCCGATGAGAAATTATGGTTCTTGAGATTAAGCCATTTCAAATTAGAATGATTGGGAGACGTTTCGATTACGACTGCACCAGGCGTCTTCAAAGGTCTAGATTAGAATTAGTGTAAAGTAGACTAAACATCATATAGTTGCTGTCATTTAACACGACCTGTTTCCAAAAGTCATGATTTGTTAATAGTAAACTTGGTGAACCTTTTTAACAATTCTCTATATCAACCAGATAATACGCATCAAAATAATTACAAAACAAACAAAAAAACTGTTTTTGAATAACATGCCTAATCACAAAAGATGACACACATTAAAAATGTTATTGTAAGCAGTGTTTTATATATAAAAAAAAGTGTTTGTGTCGCCTTTTTAGAATTTTAAGAACTTTTGCTCAAAAAAAAATAAATAAATAAAAATGAACCATTAATTCTGCCCATTCTACCCTGCTTCTATTTTTATCAACTAAATACCGTACAAAACATTAATGTTTCTCCACTTTGCTGCTTAAAAAAAAAGTTGTTGGTTCATTTCAGGCCCATAACAAACAAAAAGTAAAATGTTTATTGATAGCCTTTTGTATTGAGGGAATAAGTGCACATAAAATATAACCAATTTCATATCTCAAAACCATTTAAAACGTTTAGATAAGTTATAACTATTTAAATTTATAACTCGAGCTGTCTTTTTGATCACGTGACTTATGGGCTGCTGGCTACGAAGTACAAAATTAGGCAAAAATAAATATCTGTATATTAACCTCCAAGAAAGTAAAAACCGGTAAATGTCTATTCATTTTAAAGCTTCATAACATCCCAAATTTTAAATAAAGGTTTTTAACCCATGTAAATTAATGAAAAGCGGACAAAAAATGTTTTTACTTCATTAAAAATGCGGGGACGCCTAAGATAAGTTTTGAAAATATTCTATATGTCTTTGATTATATGAGCGTACTATATATTAGTTATTTTTAAACAAGAATTTGGTACATATATATATATATATATATATATATATATATATATATATATATATATATATATATATATATATATATATATATATATATATATATATATATATATATATATATATATATATATATATATATATATATATATATATATATATATATATATATATATATATATATATATATATATATATATATATATATATATATATATATATATATATATATGTACCAAATTCTTGTTCAAAAATAACTAATATATAGTACGCTCATATAATCAAAGACATGTAGAATATTTTCAAAACTTTCTATGAGATACGAAAAAGTTCTTTGGATTAGATTGAGAGATCCTCATTTACTGTTTTAATTTTGAAGAATGAAGATCTCTGAAGGTGCCTCGTACAATCTTAGCCGAAATGTCGAAAAAGGACTCCAGTTTGACGTAGTTTAACCTCAAGAGACCATGATTTCTAATCGATTTAACGATTATGAAGCTTTAACATGGATAAATATTTCGAGCTTTTTTGTCAGTTATTGAAGTTTCAAAAAAATTAATCAAAAACGAACTGATTTGTATGGGTCTTGAATGATTATAAATGTTCAATGTTTTAGACTCTATAAACTAAATGAAACTGAAATCTGGTATCAGTGTTAATGTCCATATAGTTTTATATACTGTAAATCTCATAATTCTATTATTTTTAAGCATTGCAGGTTAGGCATGAGTGTAAGAATTATCGTTTTTTTCTTTAAACATTCCTGTTTGAACGGTTTTGAACCTATAATATAGTTTGGTCTAAATTGTTTTGTGTTTCATGGATTACTGGAACCGCATTAGAAATCCTCGATTTTATCTCGAGATAAGCACTTTCTACAAACAGCACATACACACTGAAATGTAATGTCCTTGATAGACTCTGTCAATGTCTGCAGACTAATTTTGAGAACTGCTGAACGGATTGTTTTGGTAATTTAATTTACATACAGAGCATACTTCCAGTTAAAGATAATTATTATCAGATTAAGTTTTGATATACAGATTATATAACTTTTGTAGTTAGGATTTTCATGGGTATTAAAATTTTTCAGAAATTTTAGTAGATTTTTTAATATATCGATACATACGGGTAAAATAAATACTACATATGGTTTTTTTTTTAAATAAGTATTGCGTTACAAATCCGTTTTTTCTCTAAGGAATTTTTATATTGATCATAACTTAATTTTAAGGATTTTTTTCAGATTAGTTTGACTTTTGAAAGGTAGAGATTAAGTTTGCAATTATTAATAGTGTTATAATTATATTAATTTATTTATTAATGTATAATAATTTACACAGTTAAATATTGGCTGCTAGTTTTAAAGTTGTGAAAAATTGCCAAATTGCCATTTTCCTCATTGAGAATTTTTAATCACTAATGAAAATGAGAAATCATACTTCGTGGAATTAAACAGTGTCACACTGGACTATTACTTGTCGAAATTACATAAAACACTGACGCTGTTAGTGTTCCAATCTCGAACAGTAAAAAATTCTAAAGATGCGTCGATCATATGTGGATACATAGGAGAGAAATTCAGATTTGATCTGGCCTAATTCCAAGAACATTGCTCGTTTGAAGAGGACTAAATAATGACATCTTTTTGTTAAATTTTGTAATTTTGCCGGTTTATTCACTGAACGATCTTTAGGACTGTGATGTAGTGACGCATTCTTCTTTTTGATGTGATTCAACTCGCAATAATTATAAATAGTTCAACAGACAGCATCCTGGAAGATACAAGGACTTATTTTTTTAAAGAAGGGAAATAAAAGAAATGGAACAACTTCCCTACCAGATATAAGTTATATAATAAAGTTTTGCCTTCCCCTTTAAATATTATTTCTGATAAGATTGAACATAGTGCAAAAATATGATTTTTAGATTTCTTAACTGCAAGAACCCGGGAACGGACATTATATATATATATATATATATATATATATATATATATATATATATATATATATATATATATATGTATATAAAGCTTCCTCCTCTAACCCCCCTCCCTCTCTTTCATGTTTGTTTATAAACAGTTATGTTTCCCTTGAAATAATTTCACTCGAAAACGCTCTTTTTCTAGTTCAAATACTGTCTGTGTTGTTGTGGTAATAGACTCCACAGACAGACCAACGAAAATTAGAACCTGTATTTTTTGGGATCTAAGGAACCTGACGTGTAAAGGACCTCATAAATCTTAGAAAGGGATTTTTCACAATTTTCTTAACCAGGGAATTAATCAAATGGCGAATGCGCACTGTATCAGACCTTTACTAGTACATGGCTATCTTGAATTGACTTTAATTTAAAGTTCTTGTCAGTTGCAATATTATCGATGGAAAAGGTTTGTGAAAGTATATAAAATAAAAATAAAAAAAAATGAAGTCTTTCATCGAGCTATTTCGGATATAGCGCGAAATTTAAACAAAAAAAGTGTTTTTTCGAATTTACTTCATTATATTAACTATTTAAAATAAAATAATGCATGTGTACGTGTTTATGTGCGTGCGTCATGTATTTTTCAATGTAGTGTTTTGTGTATCTGTATATGTGCGCGTGCGCTTACAAGTGTATTGAAGAATGCAAAGTACTATTTAAGTATTTAATAACGAATAAAACCGGAAATTAGTAATGTTTTCATGAGTTTGTATATTTGTGTATGTTATATATATTTTTCTCACCCAAAGGGCCCCACTTCTGCTATTTCTTACGATAATTTGTGCTCCCGTATACTTACTTATACATTTAGACTTTATACGTAGATGTTATTTTGGAAAAATTCGGCGAATGTAATAAAAAATTATAATAATTATAACAATAAAAAGAGTCGCGATATCACACAAAATCATAAACCAAAAATCTGAGTTTTCTCTTTTTGTTTACTTTTAGCTTACTGGTAAACTCATTTAAGTTATACAAAATTAATATTACTTCGTCAGTTCTTGAGTTCGGTATAAAATATCTGCCGCTATTAAAAATAATAAATATAATGTGTCTTGCTGATTATGCGCTCTCACATTCAGAAAACAGAGACAAAATTTGTTTATTGTGCTTTAAAAAAACAAAGGTAATGACTGAAATCCAAGATGCACTATAAAAAACTTTAGATAAGTTATGAAAGTGAGATATAAATTTTTATATAAATGACGATAAGCTGCCTGCAGTTCTGTATTCCTCATGCAATGTATGTGCAAAGAGAATTTTTGAATAAATTAAATGAGTATATCCACTAAGCTAAAAGTACACAAAAAGAAAAAACTCAGATTTTTGGTACATGATTTTGTGTGGTCAAGAATCGCAATTCTTTTTATTACAATTTTTTTTATTATAATTTTATTATTATAATTGTTATAATTGTTTGTTACATTTATATGTAATATGCGATATCGCTTATTATATATAAATGAATGAATTCGCTGAATGTTTCCAAAATAACATCTCATCATCAGTAAGTATACGGTAGCGCAAGTTATCGTGAGAAATTGCAGAAGTGGGGCACTTTAGGTGAGAAAAAGATATGTGTAACATACACAAATATACAAGCTCATCTAAACATCAGTAATTTTCTGTTTTACTCATTTTAAGCTTTATTAAATCTTAAATAGTACTTTCCATTCTCCAATACACTTGTACGCGTACGCGCACATGTACAGACACAAATACACGTGTCCACATACATACTACACAGAATAATACGAGACGTATGCACTTAAGCACGTACACACGCATTATTTTATTTTAAATAGTCAATATAATCAATTAAATTCAAAAAAACATTTTTTTTTTTATTTCGCACTATATCCAAAACAGTTCGATGAAAGTTTTCAAACTATTTTTTTTATTTTATATACTTTTACCTTTTCCACCAATAATATTGCAATTAACAAGAACTTTAAATTAAAGTCAGTTAAAGATATCTGTTTGGAATTTTGTAAAACACTCTTGCCTTATCTTACATAACTTAATGTTAATAATATATATATATATATATATATATATATATATATATATATATATATATATATATATATATATATATAAAAATAAATAAATGTTGACACGTATAATGTTATTGGATTCGTATATTTGTGATATTGTGGTTTGCGGCAAATGAAAGCTTAACATGAATCGAACAAAAAAAGTTAAGTAACCTCATATTTAATATTTTTATAAGTACGATTTTGTTTTAATTTTTTTAGTGTGTATAATATATTTAGTTTTTAATTCATGTAGGAACTGTATTATATGTACATTATTCGAAATTTTCTAGGATATTACTTCAGGGAAAATTTGTCATTTTCTTTTCTGTTATTGTAAATAAAAAAAAAAACAAAAGTTCATTTCTGTGATCTTTGCAAAATCAGATTTTGCATTAGTATAACCCGTTTTGTACGTCAGAACAATTTTTTCATATTTATTACTTTCAACTTAAAAATGTTATTATAAATTTTTGTTTTAACTAGGAATGAAAAAATTGTTCTAAAATATTTGCTACTAAGGTCAGTGACACCTTCTAAAATGTTTTTAATTTGTTACTTTTTATATAAATTACTATTTAAAAAAAAAAATTTGAAAAATTATAAATCGTATACAATACAATGCTTTTTTATATGCGGTATATTTTCAGTAAAATAAAACGTTCGTAAAACAGAGTCATAATGGGTATTAATTATTTAAAATACACGAATATATATTAGTGACATTCACTCGAATCTCTCAAAAATCCACCGCACATTTCAAACTAATAATTTCCTCCAAAGAAAAGTTGTTAAATAGTGTAAAATTTGATTTTACAACACCCAAAGTTTCAGTAAATTACCACTACTATGATAAAACCTTGGTAGTAAATATTAGTTTTTTTTTTGCTTTGGAGGGTTAATTCGAATCCTTAAGACTACCAGCGTGCAATTAAGTTGTACATTGTTATGCTTAAGCAATACGGTTGACTTTTTAGAAAGCCATAATTGAATGTAAAATGTACACATCAAAAGCACGTGACATTCTGGTACTATATAGGTGTATACACTGAAATAAAAAAAACAACAACTGAGTTGTCCATATGTCCTTTTATTTGATATTCCCTTAGTAAATAATGAAATATTACTTCTTTGTTTCCCTTTTCCTGAAGAAGGTATTTCTGGGTTAGAAGTTAATAGAACAAAATCAATGTGACTTGGTAAATCTACACGTCCAATTAACAATGCTACTCTTAGCTAGCATTTAACGCTCGTTTTAAGTCCAAAAGGCTTTCAATATACCTATGATCGAAATTTTTCCAGTAAAGATTACGCACTGATAATAAATAATATTAAACCGTCCTAAAACATCCGATAAGTCATTGTTGCCTTAAACAATGGGACGGTATAATTTTGTTCATAGAATGTTTTATTATTATTTATTAAGGCGCTGACTGCCGGAATTTGGCGACCACAATTATGTTGCAGGGCTGTTTCAAGTCTGTTATATCTGTAACATTACTGGCATATATTTGTGCTGATTAGATAGTATTTGTATTTGAAGAACTTGGGCATTGACTTTGAGTCTTGTCAAGCCTTGCTGCTGCGAGATAACATTTTGATCTAAAAATAAACATATGAATGAGTGCTTTCTGCATTAAGAAGTTTCCTTTTAAGTTAATTAATGTTTTGTATGGAACACTCATGGGATCACTTCAGTGTCCGTCTGTTAAACCCGCCTTTCTCCCAAACTATTTGACAGAGAAAGTTGAAATTTAGCACTAATATAGGAATTGATGGTCTTATTTGAAATTTAAATTTGGAGAAATCATAAATAAATTTTTTTACCAAGTCATCAGTCAAACGAAAGATTGTGAAAACATGTCACTAGCAAACATTAAAAATTGAAGTTCAGAAGTAAAGTACCTAATAAACTCATCAAAATTAGGTATCTAAATAAAAGGAAATATTATTTCCAATTTTGAAGGAGCAGGAGGTAAATTTTCAAAGTATTTTTTATGGTTTGTCTTTTAATTCATACTTTATTATCATTTACTTCACTACTACAAGTTTATAACCTTTTTATTTGCGTACTAAAGGGACAAAGCCCATGTTTGATATTTTTCAATTTAAAAAAGGCTTACTCCTCGGCTGGCCCTTAATTTTTAATTTTTTCCTTATAATTAATGATAATTCAATCCTTATTTTATGTTTATTGTATTGCCAATGCAATATTTGTTGCAAAGGGGACTTACACTGTTTTTGGATAATAAATTTATAATTTTTTGGGAGACCGAAAAGTCAACCGAATATTAACAATTTTCTTGCAAACTAAAAAGGTTTAACCTATTATTTAATTTTTAATCTAGCTTTAGCAATTTGAAAAATCTATTTAATTCCGTCCTTACGGTACCAATTGATTTAATATTATCATTTTTAAATATATTTTTTATATGTATAAATAAAACCATTAAAAATATGAAATTTTTCATTTCTCAAAAATCGAGAACCGAACGGAACATGCCCGCTTTTTGTCATGTGTTTATAAATTTGACCAATCACCGGAAAGGACGAAACTTTTCCCGAGTCCCCGAAATTCCGCGTGTACAGTTGGTCGTAATAAAGTTCTATTGCAATGAAATATTTTTAAATATAGTTTGATTTTCCTTATTAACGGGAAGATTTGTATGTTTTCAAACGATTTGTATTCACAGCTTATTGTAAAGTGCTACCCTGTTCTTTTACAATGTTAGTATTTTGTTTTCTAATTTTTTTCTCTGAAAGCTTCAGTATGGCGCCATTTCAAAGCATTTCCGGTTTTGTTTAGTTTTTTACAACAAAATGTATTTTAAAACCTTAATTTTGATTCTTGATTTTTCAGTTAAAAGTGTTTTTAAATCTATTAGTTTTTGAACTAGTTTTTTTCATAACAATGTTTCGTTATTCGAATTATTGAAAATTTTTAAACAATTTTTTTTGGCAATTACATTTTACCTCTAACTTCTTTAACTTCTTTGTTGACTTGTAGTTCAAGAATATCTTTGAAAACAAGAAATACATTATACTTGCTAAAAACAGTGATTCCCAAAATAATTGTTTCTCGAGACAGTGATAATAAAGTTTTTACGTAATATGACTTTACTATTTTAGATACAAAACAAAAACAAATATTTACAATACCACAAAAATATATATGTTTATTACAGTTCTTGTTAAGAATGTTGGGACATTTAGGTAATCGATTTGGAGATCGTCAATTTAAATAATCACCGAGATGTATTTTTTATATTCTGGTGATTGGGCAACATATTTTCCACATTTGCAATACTTATAATTAATGACTTCACAAAACACCCCAAATGAGTTTTCAACAACCTTTAATTCCTATTTCTGTTATAATATATTACAGAATTTTTTCAGAATTTTTTGATCAGTACTTTTTAAGATAAGGGAGGCAGCGATTTTTGGCAATTTTCCAAAAATAATATAAAGAAAAGTGTGTAAACTGATGACCTGTAAAAAAATTTTTTTTCACTTCTGATTTTACCACCTAAAACTAATTTTCAAAACTACACGGCTCTAATGGGGCCATCAAATCCTATATTAGTGCTAAATTTCAGATAGTTTCGGAGAAAATCAGGTGTGACAGACAGATGGACAGACACCAAAGTGATCTTATAAGTGTTCCATACGGAACACTAAAAATAGGAGGTTCAGTACTTAACAATGCTAATTTTTACTTACTTATTATTAATGTTAGTCTCAAGGGTAGTTCTTAATAAGCAAGAAGGAATCCAATGTGTTTTTGTGTTCTTCAAAATATATTTAAGAATGGTTGTGATTATAAGAAGAAATAAAGAAGCAAGGGTAATTTTTGATAAATATGGGAGCCTCAGTAATTTTTGATATTCTTAAGGGTATAGAACAGGGACTTTTTTACATTTATATTTATATATTATTGTACTTTAAATCAACAACAATCCACAACTGTTAATTCTTTACAAAGCTCAAATTCGACCAACTATGGAATACTACTGCCATGTTTGGGGTTCCGCTGCATTTGTTGGATTTGTTCAGAGAAGAGCTGTTCGTCTGATTGGAGACCCGGAACTGATTGGCGGCCTTGATTCACTGGAACATCGAAGAACGGTTGACGACTTGAGTCTGTTCTACAAGTATTTTCATGGAGAGTGTTCGAAAGATGTAGCCCGCGCTTAATTCCTCCCAGAGCGGCGCATGTTAGAAATACACGTCGCGCTAATACTTCACTTCACATTCGTATGAGGTTCAGCTTGTCACTCCACGTACAACGCTTTTCAAGCAGTCTTTTATATGGGGAACATCGTCCCTTTGGAATAATTTGCCCAGCGCTGTGTTTCCTACGGAGTACAATTTACAGCGATTCAAGAACAACGTGAATCGCTTTTTCCGCACACATGCCGCTCCTGGAGCGCTTTAGGGACTTCCCTGTAGCACGTGTGCTAGACCCATAAAAAAAAATATTATTTATTAGATGTAGTTGTAAGGGTAGTTTTTGCTAAGTGTGGAGGATTGCAGTAGTTTTATGTTTTTTAGACTGTATAAAATGATTTTTTTCCAATGTACCGTCAAAGTTATAAAGCTTTTGTTATTTACATCAGATGTCTGCATATCTGTTGTAAAGAAGAAATTAATACCTGACAGTAAATCAGCAATTATACTTCGGGAATGATGCTTTGGTTTAAAAAAATCTTCGGCTTGGAATATTATATTTCCCCTCAACTAGAACAAGCAGCCTTTTGAACCCTAAAAAAATAAATATTTAGAATGGTTATGAATGACATATATGACTTAAAATACGAAAAATTGTGAGCAGTTTGCAGTTAAAAGGTCTCATTATCACATTTGGTTTGCAAAATACAGCTAGATGGTGTGGGATATGAAAGGGTTAGGAAATAATTTTAAAAGGCGTCGATCTAGAAAAAAAAGTCAATACAGGACCAAAAAAAATGGTCCTGATATAACATTATTTGAGCGGTTTTTAAAGAATAAATAATACAAAACTGACTTTAAAAACATGTTCAGCGATATCCCATTCATAATTATCAATTTTGATAGTTATGTGTAATAATGCTGATAAATAAGAGTCCTATTTTTATCCTCCGGTCGATATTCTCCCTGAATCGGCTGGGTTGGAAACACAGAAAACAACAGTATACAAGGTAAATCAGAAGTTTTTCCAACATTCATTTACTCACTATTAACTTAATTATTATAAATTGTTCCCAAAACCCAAGTAAATAGCACTGAGGAAGTATTCAGAAAGGTTCAAACTTTCAGAATATATTCTTGGAGTCATTCTGAACAAATGTCTTGCTGACTATGAGTAGATTTTGCACTGCAAGTATTTTGTATTATTATTATTATTATTTATTTTATACACCCGCTGCAAAAAGTATCTATATTTAAAAAAATTATTTTAAAGGTTATTAAGTGAATAATACAAAAGGCTGGCGATTATATATTTTTGTTGGAATTCAAATTATTAGAAAAAAAATTTTTTTAGATGTTTTAATACATATTTAAAAAAAAATCTGATAATTGAAAGTACAATAAAAAATATTTAATCGCCATTCTTCTGTATTATTCACTTGATAACCTTTAAAATATTTTTCTAAAATATACATCATTTTTGCAGCACCCAGATGTAGGTAACCCTTTAAAATGCTTGCAGTTCAAAATCTACTTATAGGATGGCGTTGTGCTGCAAATTCTGAAAGTTTGACCCCATTTAAGTGAAAGTCACTTTCCACAAAGAAACTGCAGGGTCCTTTTTAAATTTTTTTTAAAATTTAAAAAAGAAATGGGAAAAAGTTCCACTGCCTGATTTACCCAGGGTATATATTTATTCTGTGCATTTAATTTTCTTTTTTTTACGGTTTTTCACTATTATCCACTCAGTCTCTTTTGCAGTTCATTTTCATGGTTTGATATTGGTCTGTCTCAGTTTTATTACTCTGTCTTTTTTCTAGCTCTGTATATTTTAAGCGAATTTCTTCATTAGGTTTTTTTTCTATTTGGAGTTGGGAGTTTATTCATTTTATTGATGAACTCATCTCCCTTACTCTCCACTTGCTTCCATATGTTATATAACTGCTGCTCGTATTGAGATCTTGCATAGTTTTCTTGATTCTGATTTGTTTCCATTAAAGACGCTTCCGTCATCTTTACTGTTAGCTTTTCTATTGCCTGATAAAAAGCCATATTTTTTTTTCTATCTTTATTCACTCACTTAGGAACTTGTATATATTTTTACAACGCGCGCGATAACTTGAACAACCTCGAACACGGTCGTCGCCAGACATCGCTTGACGATATTTACAGTTGTAGATTTCAAGGCAGCACCGACCGTATGGTACTGCTGCTGGATTAATATTCCGTAAAATAAAAGAAGATTCCTTTAAAAAAAAAAGCATTAAAACTCCGTTACGGCATTAGTTGGTTCCTTTAGGGTTCTTAACGTAATCAACATTGAAGTAAGCAACAATAAGGGGACCATGGCTAAAATTCAAAAAGTATTTTTATATATCCGTATAATCTACAGCAATTAAGGCAAAAGGTAATACAGTAATTCTCTTGTACATACAACTTGTAAATAAACACTTAATTTGTCATGATTCACTCACACCCCACCCTATTTACCCCTTACATGTTTGAATGAGAACAATACACTTAAAATTAACTCTCTGTCACAACTAAAAACAGGAAAAAGATTTTAAAAAGATCATATTGATGAAAATTGGAAACTAGGTGCTTAATGATACAAGTAAAAGCCATGGAAGAAAATGAAATAAGAGAATAACAATACAAGTACTTACAAGTTTTTGGTAATGAAGTCCTTGTAAGAGACAAAATCAGGTTCAAATTTGTTCTTCAAGATAGAAGGGCGGAATAAAACTACTGCATCACTGTAAATAAAGATACAGGGGTTTATTAAGAGAATAAAAATGACACAAAATATGCGGATATATACGAATTTTAGAGTGTCAATCTGGATCCATAACACAAACTTACAGTTTTTTCGTCCTCTTTTTACTTCCCACTTCTCCTCCTTTACCTGGTTTATAGCTCGCCAACAGCGCAGTGTTCAAAGCGGGACGAAAATTAAATTTACTGCAGAAACACACTATGTTATCTGATTTATCATGTTTTAGCACTAAGCAGAATATTCACTGTAAATAGTAACCCATAAAGAGGAATGGCAGCTAATGGGATTGTGTACAAAAATATGTGTTTACAATAAAAGACACTGTTTCTGGAAAAAAAAAGCCTGTTCATGGGTGTCTGAAATAAAGGATTCAATTAAGGAAATAAGTGTTAGAATATCTATTTTTTTATGGAGAAAAATCTTTATTTACCTTTAGTGGTGGTTCTTTGACCCTTTAGTATCACAAAATTATATATTTTATGGAAATATATATAATATCCATGGTGTCATAGAAAACAACTTCCAGTCAAAATTAACACTAATATCCAACTAAAATAATAATATGTAGTTGGCATTAGGAAGGGAAAAAGGAGCATACAAACCACTCCAGCACAGTGCTTCACGATTAAACAGAACCAATATTTGCATTGCAGCAGTTTAGTAGTTAGTAAATACATTCTAAGTTGCTACAAGAAGATCAGGAAAATGCATTTTTAATTTTGTCAATGTTAAACCTTATCGGGTTTAAATCCAAATAAATATACAATAAGTATATATGTAAATATTTTTACCATTTGCTTTACGTGGTGGATTATAATACTGAGAATACTCGCCGTTATGGAATATTTTCAATGTTGGGTACCAACTAACAGATGTCTTGTGACATGTTTCTTTACATCCTTCAGTACAATCTACTACTACTAAAGCAACAAGTGGGTCATTTCTGACCAGATCTTCAGCAGCCTTAGCATATTCTGGTTTTAGATGTTCGCAATGGCCACATCTATACAAAAAATTATAATACAATTTATTAACTTGTATTAAAAAAAAGATTTTGACTTGGATCTTTAATTAGTTCTTATTTTCATAGATCAAAACTTCAGTTAGGTAAAACATATTTGTTTTTTTGGTAATATGTTAAGCACTGTTTAATTTTCTTCTTGCATTGGAGAAAATTAATGAAGAGGTATGGCTGAAATCTCACATAATCATTACATTAGTGTAGTAGTGACACTCTCTACTTTTTAGAACAGAATCCGATTACATTTTTTCAAAAAGTTCCTTGCTATAATACAATATGGTATTAGCAAATTACCAAATAGTTATGGTAAGTATCTATTTGCTAACATCGTGTTTCTATTTATTATAATGAAAGAAACAAAGATTCAAGCACAGCTATAAGTTATGGATAATTGCAGGTTATCCGGGATGCAAAATCGAAATTTTTAAGTCGAGAAGAAAAGGTGATATCTAAAGGAATAAAAACAAGATAAGGAATGTAAAAAGAAATCTAATGACACTTTTACTATCGACACTCGCAAGTAGTGTTGGACAGTATTAGAAATATAAGATTCCTATGAAATTTATTGAATACTGATTAGAAGATTTAAACTGAACTCGTATAAAGAGTAATCTTAGCTTCACAAAGTAAACAAGCTCACCATAGTACATAAAACATGAGAAGAGCTGTGAGCACCAGTAAATAACGCTGTCGGTAAATTTCAAAACATCTTTGCAAGTACACACGAGGCCACGAAACGCCTTGTTAATAATCTTAAAACACATTTTTCTGCAACTTTTTTACATTTTTTAAACATAAACAAGTACTTAGGACGCCCTCTATTTTTTGTCACCTATCGGTGGAAATGAACCATACGTAGTTTCCTGTTTTATTGGTGTGCCCATGCGTCCACCTTCGTGTTGTCGCAGTTCAATCGGGTAGCATCGACAAATCAATAGCGATATCGACGTTTCTATTGGTCTGAATTGGCGGTTTTTTAAAAAGTAAAGTTCTCATTGTATAAAAAAGTTATTAAATATGGTAAAAATATATTTTTGAAATGTGCCTAACCTATTATTAGAGCGATGTTACCCATTACGTTATTATATTATATGTTCTAATTAGAGAGTTACTGAAATACCGTCAAGATAACATAATTGATATTTTTTATTGTCATGTATTACTTAGTTCCTAATTCTTTAGTTTATGCCATTATGGAGTTAACGTAATGAACAGCGATGATAAAATTTTATTTTGTCAAATGTCATACGACGAGCAGTTGTGTACTAAATTTTTTGTTTAAACAAGAAATAATTTTCAAGAAAGGGAGCTGTTACTAATGAGTCATTACTACAGTAAAATGTAGAGAATAGCAATCGATAGTAATGATTGTCTGTGATTTGCAGAATACATTTTTTTATAATAATTAAAAGAAATGTTGAAGATAACTGATTCTTTAAATAGTTTTCATGGGCGGAATAAACAAGGATAGATACATCCTCATTAACATACTGTTTTCCATATTTATTGTGTTTGTTAGTTCCATTGTTGCGCACAGATATAAATTTGCGAAATTGCATAACAGGACACAAAAAATCTGGGATGGGTTATATGTATGTCCCTCTAGCGTAGCTGGGTTCATGAGCGCGAGGGGTGGAGGACGTTTTTTTTTTTGTAAGAAAAAAAATAACACTAAACTACTTCTAAAGGTCACCCACAATCGACTAACATGGGAAAAAACCCCTTGATGAAAAAAAAAGAAACTCGACACCACCCAACACATTAAACTCAAAATCGAGGATCAGAAGGAGGGGGAGAGATATTTCACAAAAAGTATTCCCTTCCTAGCTTAAAAATCTAAAAATTTATACCACTAATGATCGGCGAGGAGCGGGGGAAAATTTCACTTAAAAATAAACCACTACCTACAGTAGAACTCTAAAAACGTTTACCAAATGTAAAAATTACCAAGGAGAATACGTGGATTTTTTTACAAAATAGAACCGCTACCTGTAATGGAACTCTAGAAACTTACAATTACTTTAAAAATCGATGACCAGGGTTCAAATATTACCCACAAACGAGTAAAATACAGATCTGCATTCTTGTAGGGGATTAAGTTTTTATTTTATTAACAGTAAAATATAGTGTCCAATTGTCTTGCGTCTGACCAACCACGTGGCAGCCTCAGTGGCACGAGGACACCCTCTTCAACACTCAATAAATCTTTCCCTCTGGGTCGAGGGGTGGTCGATTAGTTGCATGGGCGTGGTAAACGGGCAAAATAACAATTTATAAAAATAATAATTATTAAAATTGTTAATATTAGTTGTATATTATGTAAAATAGGTCCTAATGTTTCATTTTAGTTGGGCACAACAGTCCAATGTTCTTAAGTTCAAGTTATCGATGTGGCGTCAACCGTAACTCCAGAATTTTTTTATGAACATAGCACACGTGCTGCAGGGAAATCCCTAAAACGCTACAGAAGCGACGCGTGTGCGGAGAAAACGATTCACGTTGGCCTTGAACTGCTGTAAATTGTAGAATAGATTAAAGTCGCCAATTCTAGATGTTCCAAGGTATCGAAGTTTCTGATAAGTTCTGGGTCTCTAATCAGGCGAACAGCTCTTTTCTGAACCGAATCCAACAAAGGCAGTGTATGTTTGGGAGCAGAGCTCCAAATATTGAAACAGAATTCCATCTTTGGTCGAACTTGAGCTTTGTACCGAATTAACAGTTGTTTTGGAGTGTATAGCTTTCTAGTTCGAAATATTATTCCCAGCTTTTGAGAAGTGCTCTTTGCCGCGCATGTCACATGTTCATGCCAAGACATATTTGCTTCCAAGTTAACGCCCCCAAATTAATTGACGATGCTGGAGAAATGGAATGTCCCGAGATAACTTTGTCTGGTTCAGCAACTTTTTTATAAAAAAAAAACTGCCGCCTGGATTTTTTTTGACGTTCATTTCTACTTGATTCGACTTCCTGCTGTCTGCGGATATTTGCATGAGTTGTTCAAGTGATGACTAATATCAAAAGCTTTGTATTTCCAATTTTCCACTAAATTATTTGCATTTTCTATTTCATGGACGGTATTTTCTGGTATCTTCATGTAACAGGAAAAAACCAAAGAAAAAATATAAAATAACAAATTAATTTGGTAGTTTCTATTTATTTTCCTACCCAACTACACGCCCAGCATTAAAGGTATATGACAGGGCGGCTACCTAACAAGAAGTAATGATGGAAGTATCGCGAGGCATACGGATAGCGTTATCGTTACGACAAACTTATGAAAGCGGTGGGAATAGTTTTAGAGCAAGAGTCGATCAATTCTTCGAAATAAAATCCAGCAAATATCGATTTTTCTAAAGGTATTTCTAGAATATCTGAATATTGAAGTAGTTTTTCTTTTCCCGCGAAATTTCTTTAGCAAATACAGTTTTGACCGTTGAACCGGTAGTTTGTAGACATTTTTAAGTGATATTTATTTAATCAAAATAGAAAATTTTCTTTTAAACCAGTGTTTTCGGTGATTTGATACTAAAAGGTTTCCAAATATTTGTCCATAAAACTCTCACACAAGTCTGCACTTGTTTGAGAGTTGGAATTGGGGGATGAATTAAAAAGTTATATTTTACAATAAAATCATAGTGTTTTTTGATCAATTTGAGGATATCGACCAAAAAAATAGTGAAAAACCAGATTTAGCACATGAAAAAATTATTTGGTTAATATCGAGAGTGCTTTGCTTCGGATGGAGGGGGTCAACCTGTGTGCGTGCGGTTTCTTTCTTCAATTGTCCGGCCTTTTCCTGTTTCACCGTCATGCTCACCGTTTGTCCATCCGCCTCTTTTTAAAATTTAATCATTTTTACCTTAAAAAAATATAATAAAACGGTCTGCAGAGAGTGATAAGAACACAACATAAAATTACACTATAATTTAATCAGGTAATATGACATTTGAACTTCTTAGAGACAATAAAATTTATGGAGTTTGCGGCCAATTCTTTTTATAGGCTTTATTTCTTAGACGCCATGATGGAAAAATCGTTTTTTAAAGATTTTTACTATTTTTTTAAAATTCTTCGAGCATTTTTTTACATTTCCTGGCATTACAATCATGTAGGCACATTTTTACCTAATTTTTTTTTGCTTAATATATTTTTTTTCTCGAAAAAATGGACTTGAAGAACTTGGGGGACGCCATCCATATATTGGGGAGGAAATGAGTTTTATGGACTATTTAACTATTTTGTTAAGATTTTGAAGACCTTTTGTAGTAAATTTTGCGTATTTCAGCAAGCTTGAAGCAGATTTTTTACCATAAAAGCGGTATTATTTTTTGGTTCGTGGCACAGGAATACAACAAGGGATGGTTGGCCATTTTTCCTGGAACAATACCGACATGCGCGATTCAAACGGTTAAATTTTGGGCGGGATGGCGTTGGCGACAGTTGGAAGTCTTTTTGGAATTAAATTAATATTTTATGGAAGCTAGATTGTTATGTGTAGATACATACCTGCATTTCGGTTTACTAAGCAGCCACCTGTTGGCTTCTAGAAAGGAAAGAAATAATAAATTGTCCTTAATTTAACTTAGTTTTCTCAATATTGAATTTTTTTTGGAAACTCTTTTTCATCTTTTTTTAGATGTTCCTGGTTTTGCAGCAAGAACCATTTCACCACTGCATAACAGAAAAACAGATGAGTGCTGTTCACCAGGCAGTTTTGATTGAGACAGTGATGCTGACTGGTAAGATAATTATTATGTTTATTAATTCAATTTTTTGATTAGTCTCGCGGTTATTACAAATAATTCCCAAGAACCAAGCATGTAGGTAGCGCTTTGAGGTACTCAACAGCTTGTACAGGTACAAAAGTAGATGCATTTATAAGGGAATGATAAAAGTGTGTTTTGTTTTTTTAATTTTAGAACTCGTATTTAAAAATACACTATTTTCTTAATTGTAATACATGGTGTAGTGTGACCAAAAAGTCCTCAACAAACAAACCTTTCCTTATAGACAGATGCTATGTAAGGGGTGTGTAATTTTTTCTTTTTATTCAAATTGTTTTTTATGAAAAATATTTGCAAAATTCTGTTGTTTATTATGGCTCTGTTAGGTAGAAATAAAAAAAAGTAAGATATTCAAATTGCTTGATTCCAAAAACCCAGAAAGGGATGGATAACATGATCTATACAAAACAACCCCTGTAACCTTTAATTTACCCGTTACCTCAATCAAAAATGAGGAAAGATTCACATAATAGTATTGAACTACATAATGTTTAACAACCTCTACCCCTTTTATGTCTTCCTCTGCAGCATTATCACTCAAGAGCTAAAGATTCTTGTCCTATTTTAAGTAATTTAAAAATTTTTGGGGGTTTTTCCTTTTATTTTAATTATGGTCAAACAGGCTTAAGAGTGTGGAATTTTGAATAGCAGTCTGTAAATTTAATAGATTTATTAGGATCTTTATGGTGTTTGTCAATTGCAAATGCTTCTAAACAATCTAGTTTTTTGCCCTTTTGTTCATAGTGTAAAATATTTAGATTATTTATTTCTGGAAAGTTATATGACATCTCTTAGAAATGGTTAGCAAAATTTGAATTTTGTTTTTTTAAGTCTGTATGAAGCATAATGTTCTTTATATCTAGGGTTAAAATTTCCTCCTGTTTGTCCTATATACAGGCTATTACATTCATTACATTTTAATCTATAAACTCGTAATTTTTTACTTTTTACATTGAAAATCATGTTGGAAAGTTTCTGGGAGGACTTAAAAGCAATACTATTGTTTTCATATTTCTTTAAAATATTTGGGATTTTATTGGATATTTGCCCAAAGTATGTGAGAGTTGTGTAATTTTTGGGGGACGTGCTGATTTTGGGGTATACTAATAGTTAGTGACGTTTGTTTTGTGGAGATCAATTTGTTGATTTTAGAGACATTGTATCCGATATTAGCAGCAATAGATCTAATGATATTAAGTTCCCTCTCTAGATCCGGAATAGAGAAGGGTTAATGTATCACTGATCTGTAAGCCGCGAGTTTATGGGACATTGGATGGAGGAAATTTTTAGGTATTGTATCTGGGTATGTGGATTTTCTGTAGATATCGAACAATAAATGGTTATTAGATTTTTTTATAGTGATGTTTAGGAAACTGATGCTGTTATCTTGTTCTTTTTTTAAAGTGAGTTTAATTTTAGGGTGAATAAAGTTCAGTATGTTTAAGATTTTTAATTCTCCATGATTTCCTTTGGAACAAACCAAAATGTCGTCCATATATCGGTACCAGAAAAATATATTTTTTTTGCACTTCTTCTGTATTTAAAAATTTTCAAAATTAGACATAAAGATTTCCGCTAAGCGTGGGCTTAGTGGAGATCTCATTAGTAGGCCCTCTATTTGTTTAAAGTCAAGATTTTCGCTGTAAAAAGTAAAAAAATAAATAAATTAAAAAATTAGGAGTGTATGGATTAAAATATAATACAGTAATACCCCGCTTTACGCGAGGGATACGTTCCGAAAAAAATCGCGTTAACTGAAATTCGCGTATATCGAGGTTTATGATTAAACATAGTCAAAATTTAATACAAAAAAATACAAATCATTTTAATCAATCACTTTAATTCTAAGAACACTTTATGCAATACATACTCTTATTTTTTACGGAAAAATACATCTATTGTCTTTTGGGTAACGTTTTGTTTACGTTCTTGTAAAATACGTTCATAACACCCAACACTGTTTTTAATTGTTTGACACACGGTCAAGACAAGGTCACGGTGTCTATACTCTGCAATATGTCCAAACCTGAATAAATTTTTGAAAATGCATTTTGTATTTCCCCTGAAGATAAAACTTTCTCTTCTACTTGTTCTTCCTCATCGTAGATAGGATTATTCTGTAACTCGATCAGATCTTCATTGCTAATAGGATCGTCGTGCGTTGCTACAAGTTCTACGAGATCTTCTACCGTGACATCTTCAAGTTCAGACCCCTCAATCATTGCAGCAATGTCTTCAAGCACTTGTCTCTGCATCTGGACAATTCTTCTAGGTGCTTCCACTACATCTGGCCAAAGATTACGCCACACCCCATTCATACAACTCATTTTAACTTCCTTCCAAGCCTCTTCTATGTTGTGAATAGACTTCATAATGTTGTATGACTTCCACCACTCTCGCATAGACTGTCTTCCTTCCCCGTCAGTTTCATGAATTAGTTGGCTAAAAGTGCGGCGATGGTAATAAGCTTTGAAGTTTGCTATTGCTCCCTGGTCCATAGGTTGTAATATTGACGTAGTGTTTGGTGGAAGGAACTTTACGTACACTTTTAAGTCTCTGGGCGTATCAAGTGAGGTTGGATGTCCTGGGGCATTGTCTAAGAGTAATATAACTTTAGGTTCAAGCCCATTTCTGTCACAGTATGATTTGACTAATGGGCAAAAACTATTAGAATACCATTCTTGAAAAATTTCCCGTGTAACCCACGCCTTTCTGTTTGATCGCCACACAACTGGTAGACTTGTCTTGTCTGTGCCTCGCATTGCACGGGGTGTTTCTGAATGGTACACTAGTAAAGGTTTCAGTTTGAAATCACCAGTGGCATTACCACCCAGCAGAAGTGTTAGTCGATCTTTCGCAGCTTTGAAACCACTGGCTTGACGTTCTTCCTTAGAAATGAATGTTCGAGATGGCATTTTTTTCCAGTAAAGTGCGGTCTCATCAACATTGAAGATGAGACAAGCAGGAATTTTCTCTCGTCTAACGAAGTCTTGAAACTTGTCTGGAAACTCAGCTGCAGCTTGAATGTCCGCGCTGGCCGCCTCGCCTGTTATGTGGATATTGTGAAGATAAGAACGCTGCTTGAACCGATGGAACCAGCCTCTGCTGGCAGCAAAAGTCGGAGTGGCACTCCCTTCTCCTTCTTTTGTTTTCAGCATCTCATACAAAGATTTTGCTTTTGTGCATATGAGATCTTGACTTAGTGGTGTGTTCTTCTTATTCAAATCTTCGATCCAGACTGACAGTAATTTCTCCATTCTTTCTAAGATAGATGATCTCGAACGAGAAAGTTTTGTTGCACTTATAGGTGTTGAACCTTCGCTGGAGATTTTAATTTTTTCCCGATTTTTATAAATCGTTCTCACAGTCGATTCTGAGAGTCCAAAATCTCTCCCAACAATTGTTGCTTTGCCTCCATTTTCCATTCTTCTTAACACTTTCATCTTCAATTTCAAAGTGACGCTTTTACGCTCTTTTTTCTTTACAGGCGGCATTTTTAACGTAGGGTTAAATTATGTATGTATGTATCTCCAATAAATATTAAAACAAAACTGCCAGCCGACCGAACTAACATTACGGAACAAATGAACACACGAAACGAACGAGGAAATCCCCATAGAACAAAGTCGAAGGACAGGGAATTCCCAATTCTTCAAAGAGAATATTCAGAGAAAGCGGGGATCCCCCCGCGACCATAGAGAAGTTAATGACTACATGAGCGCGAAATTTGAAATTCGCGTTATAGTGAAACCGCGCATAACGGGGTCGCGCTAAGCGGGGTATTACTGTAAATGCAATAGCGTGTATATAGGACAAACAGGAAGAAATTTTAACATTAGATATAAGGAACATTATACTTCACATAGACTTAAAAAACAAAATTCCAAATTTGCCAACTATTTCTTAGAGATGTCACATAACTTTCCAGAAATAAATAGTCTAAATATTTTACATTATGAGCAAAGGGGTAAAAAACTAGATTGTTTAGGAGCAATCGAAATTTAAAAATACTATAAAGATTCCAATATAAATCTATTAAATTTACAGGGCGATATTAAAAATTCCACACTTTTAAGCCTGTTTAACCATAATTAAAATAAAAGGAAAAAAAACCCTAATCTTTAATGGCCGACAAAAATAATATATATATGGTACCTCAATTGATTATAATTTATTCATTGCGTTTGAAAATGTAGTAGTACTACGAAACTGCAGTCACGCCTAGTGCAACTTTTTATACAGTTAACAAAATAAAAGAATACTCTGTAACCTGTGTTGAAATAATAAACCGATTTCAACCCCACAATTCTGTCCCAAAGAACTTATTTTATTGTTTCTATATATTATTTATTTTTTGGGCAATCTTTATTCGTTTAGTCTAACGCGAACATTTCAACACTCAGTGTGACGATAAATTGGCTTTTTAATTCTGGAGTATAAGGTAGTAATTTTGGTTTCTTTGTATTTTAAAGTTAAAAAAATAATTTAATATTCATGTTAAAAAAATTGCCTTTCAAGAGCCACATATCTGCCCTTATGGAAACAGGTAGCGTCAAAAAGTAAACCCAGCACTTACAGAAGAAAGGTTGTCTACAAAGTTGACACTCTCAGTATTTCACTTATTGTTTATAAACAAATAATTAAGCATTCCAAAAGCTAAGTGTCATAAACGCTGTCAAACCAGGCAGAGTACTTTTAAATGCCCCATGCTGTGGACTAGCTTAATACATACCTGCATTTCTACTTACTATGCAGTTACCTGTTGGGTTCTAGAAAGGAAGGAAAAAGTAAATTGTCCTTAATTTAACTTAATTTTCACTATATTGAATTTTTAGTGTTCCGTACGGAACACTTATAAGATCACTTCGGTGTCTGTCCGTCTGTCTGTCTGTCACACCCGATTTTCTCTGAAACTATTTGTTATAGAAAGTTGAAATTTGGTAATAATATAGGAATTAATGGCCTCATCAGAGCCATGTAGTTTTGAAAGTTAAATTTTGACTTAAGGGGTTTGTTTTGGGGGGTGAAATCAGAAGTGAAAAAACAATTTTTTTACTAGGTAATCGAGTGTGGTGTCAAATGAAAGCTTATGAAAACACGAGTAAAAAATATATATATAATGTAATACTTGCGCGCACTTTTCTTCGTATTATTTTTAAAAAATCGCGAAAAATCGCTGTCCACCCGCCTTATCTCGAAAAGTACTTATCAATAAATTTTGAAAAAATTGTGGAATATTCTCCACGGAGTGTAGATTGAACGAAAATTATCACGAGTGCATTACCTTTAATAATTTATCTGGTATATAAAAAAAAATTTCAAGGTCATCAGATTTCAGTAAAGATTGGAAACAAACTTTGTTGAAAACTCATTTGGGATGTGTTTTGTGAAGTTACTGATCATTTTATACCTCTGTAACAAATTTTTTTATTTGAAAAGCAATCAACGTACGGAACACTAATTGCGCAAGTTCAACTTGCACTTGACCAGTTATTTTATGATAGAAACTCTTTCCCCTTTTTTTAGATGTTTCTGGTTTTGTAGCAGAAACCATTTCACCACTGCCTAATAAGAAAACAGATGCAGGCAGTTTTGATCAAGGCATTAATTCAATTTTTTGATTACTTTCGTTGTTATTACAACGTATATATATATATATATATATATATATATATATATATATATATATATATATATATATATATATACATACATATATATATATATATATATATATATATATATATATATATATATATATATATATATATATATATATATATTCAATTTTTGGGATTTGGGTTCATTTTATCAATATTTAGTATTTAAAATTAAACTTAAACTGACGTTTCTCCCTTTGGTTTAGGGCATTTTCATTTTTTTCTTTATTTCTTGAATCTCGCATGTTTTATTTACTACTTACAAGTCATAGTAGCATTCTTGAATGAAATTACCATATGTGGTGCAATCCAAAAGTTTCCAGACCACTAACAAATCTGTTAGGCTTCGCGAGTTCTGGAGCTGATTTCATGTATCATGTTTGAATTAAATTGTAATGTATGTTCTTTTGTACAAATATGTACTTGATCTTATCTAGCTATATCACCTTTTTTCTAGTTTTGTAAGTGTGCGTTGGTGTGGGATTCAAACAATAGTTTATTTAGGGCTATGAATATTAGGCATTCACAAATGCTAAATTGGTAACAGTAAACAATCTTCTTTCTTTAAATAATGGTCTACAACTCGATCCCATTTAAAATAAAATTCTTAGGCACCTCTTCTGCACTTTGTCTTAACCCTACTCACACTCACAGAATCCCCTCAAAAGATTATGCTATATTTTATTCTAGAAAGTATATGTGTCTAGTAAACATTCGAAGGTGTCTTAATTTCTATCTCAACTATGACGCCCTTTTCACATAAGCTTTCCTGTCAAACATTTGATCAGTAGTCACACCCAAGATATTATTAGACTAGAGAGGGTAGTATGTGTACAGAATATACAGAACCGGTTTCAGTATTGATTCCTCTTTAAACCAACTAAATGTCAAGTTCACCCCTGTCATTTTTTTCTTCTATACACTGCTTCCCATCACAGAGATAAGAGCCACACCCCTAATTCCATATTTATTAAACTTCTTAATAAGCATGCTATGATCGACGTTGTCAAAAGTCTTTCAGAATCAAACTACAATAGTAATTTTGTTATGATTTAATGAAAGCTGAATAGGCAGCAGTTTATAATTTTTCAAATTACCCTAATCTCCGTGTATTTTAAAAATTTTTTAACGTAGGCCGGAAAAATTCCAGTCATATAACAGAATGTGGGATAATTTTTCTAATATCATAATCATCATAATATAAAGTTGCTATTTCTTCAATTTTTGTGTTACTCCAGGTCCTTTGATATCTGGGCAATCATTTATAAAGGTTTCATTATTTGAACTTAATAATTCCTTATCAGATTTTGCTTTACTCCTACAGTAATTGAAAAGTATAGTTTTCCTGAAATTATTTTTTGTAATTTTGTTAATCTAAGACTACGTTGCTTTGTCTTTATTTGCTGCCTTAAATTATATCTGGTGTTATGCAATACTTTTGCCTGCTGGATAACCTTCTTAAGTAATCTTGTACAGATTTTACAGTAAATATATCTTACTTCATTACTAAACATTTGCCTTTTCCACGTCCATAATTTTCTGATACTAGGTGTAAGCCTAAACTTCGTTTAATGTTGTTGCAATTTTATCTACGTTCAAAAGTACCCTTATTCATAACTTATCTTATTTTATAAGTATATTTTTCATATGCTCTGTCAACTTCATTAAAACTTTACATTCTTTTACGATTCACTGGAAATATCTACTCGATACTAGGTTTTTTAGTAATGTTTTGCAACAATCTAGCGTAGATAAAAAATCGTGGTTCTTAGTATCAGTCTGTGTCAATTTGGAATAGCTTTCCTATGTTGCACCTACGATTGCACGAGACATCTTCAGGGAGCTTTACGCTTCGCGATTAGAACACTAAATAACCTGGTATAATCGTAGGCTAATCATCAGAAAGTTATGGTATGTCGAAAAGCTAGTCCAAATTAAAACTACGTAAAACAAAAACCACGCTTTCTCATCTAACCAAGATGGCAAAAGCCTCTGGTCCAAGCCTTGCATAGAGTTAACTGAACCTTTGCAACATTCTTTCACCGTTGCATGCAACGCTTCTTTGTCACCACTCTACTTACAAGCTTTTAATCAGATTGATGTCTAGTAAGCGAGTTAAACACCTCAACTTTATTTTGGAAAAACTACTTGCCTAGTCTTTTAAAGGTCCAAACTTTTAACGATCATTCATATCAATATATTTATTTGTAGTTGAAAGATGAAGACGCAACAGTTGTCAAGGTTGACGCTACAGCTAATGATGTTCCTGCTACATATGACTTTCGTGGTTTCGCAGTCTCTACTGGACTTCTAAGGACAAGAAAGACAGTCCGGTTAGATATGACGTAAGTTTTTGATACTTATAGTATTATAGGGTTATTATTATTATTTCTTGGTTCAATAATCAGTAATAAAAACGATAAAATTGAATGTGAACAAGTCATCTTCGTATAAACTATTGTTTGCTTTAATTGTTCCTTGAAGTGATGATAATCATTTGAGAGTGATCAAGTTGGACATGCTCACAGTGATCATATTACAAAAAATAGTCCCTGGAATGTATGTGAGCGCTCATATCAACTTATTTCCTATAACCTTGTGATAATTTTAGTTGAGTCAGTTGGTGCAGTGATAGCACAAGCTTCAGTAAAGGTTTTTCTTTTTGTGAGCATAGCAGTTGGGCTGCAGGGAAATTGCAAAATAGCTGCAAGGTCTTGAACCGCTTCAGAATCTACTCAGTGGTAAACACAGTCATGTATTGGTACCAGTTCGTTCTAAAAAGAGAAGTGTTCTTGAGGAGGATGGTACAAAGACTGACCAGTTGAGCCTCATACTTCCATCTTTTGATTATATGAGAGGTTTATTAGTTTCCTTCGAAACCCTTCATGTGATAATTTATCGCTACGATGTATAGTAGATCTCCGAACAATTTATGTCTGTTCCGAATTAAAGCGTTTAATATCAATAGAAATTAAAAAAAAAATTGAATTTAGCGGTTGCACATATTTATTTTAAACAGCATTTCACTACGTAACTTAGTTAAAGTATGCGTGTCTTTTTTTAGACATGAACACTAGAACGTAATATTTTTAAGTTTTTATGATAAATGTAGATTCAAAACATTTAAAGATGTCTGAAATAGTAGTTTTATTCCATAATTTTAATGATTATACCGTTTTACATTATTTATTAAAATGTTTTTTTTTTCAATTTCTGGTAAATTTAGGTGTGTTTTCTGAAAAAATCTCACGGTGGATGTCTTTTTTTATGATTTTTTTTGGATTCAGCATAAAAAATACTTAAGAAGAGAAGTTTTACTAGTATTTCCTATCTCTTTAACGAGTAATGTGGGCTAATTGTCTTTTTTTGTGCTCTCTTCTTATCATATATTTTATTTTATTTCTATTTATAACTATTAAGTTGAACTCTCATTCTTTTTTTTCTATTAGTGTTAGTGGTAGAATTATATGTTCAATACCAAAAAATTTGGAGCGATTACCATAGCACATTTAAATGTACGTTTCTTTGTTACCTAAATTTAATGATGTAAGAGATCTCCTGTTGCTTGGGAGCTATGATATTTTTTGCCTGCCTGAGACATGGCTGAATCGAGATACTCCTAATCATAATTTGTTCATACAGGGTTATAATTTATTTCGGAGGGACCGCCATGTTGGTCGGGGTGGAGGAGTAAGTATTTATGTCAAAGATGAGATGACTTGTAAAATAGTTCCCTCTAGTTGTAATATTGAGCAACTTTGGTTAAGTTTTAATTTAAATAATAAGAATGTCTCGGTGGGTGTAGTTTATCGTCCACCTGATTTTAATATAATGCATTTCATAGAGATATTCGAGCAGGATATTTCTTCTTTTTTGTCATTACATGATGAGTGTCTGTGTCTTGGAGACTTTAACGTTGACTTATTAAAACATGATACTCCGTGTACCCGTCATTTTTTAAATCTAATTGAATCTTTAAACTTGTCCCAAATAGTGGATGCTCCGACACGAATTACCCTCACTAGTGCGACCTTGATTGACCTAATTTTAACAAGCAATGTCGAAATTATTAATAATGTTCAGGTTGAGCCAGTTTATAATATATCTGATCATGATACTATTAAATGTGTTTTAAACATTTCAAATCCTCCAAAAATACCCCTCTTTAAAATTATTAGAGACTTCAAAAATTTTGACCTTGATACCTTTGTGGCCAATTTACATGGGGCTTCGTTCGATAATATTTTTTTGTTGGAAAATATAAAGGACAAGGTTCAGTTTTTTAATAATACTTTAATAGATGTTTTTAACGTTCATGCCCCTCTAAAGTGTATACGTATAACTAAGAAATTTGCACCATGGTTAACAGATAATATTCGATTTTTAATATCTTTGAGAAATAATGCACACTCTAAGTGGCGTAGGACTAAAAATGTGGCTCATTACAATTATTACAAATCTCTTAGAAATTATACTACCTTGGCATGTCGTAGAGAGAAAAAAGCCTACTTTTCCCAAAAACTTAATACCGGTGGAGTTAATAAAATTTGGAGGGAACTCGATATGTTAAATCTTAGAAAAGGAAAACCGGATATTCCTTCATCACTTTCCGATCCTGATAATATAAATGACTATTTTATTAATGGAATCGCTAAGCTGAGTCCAAACCCTGAACAGATTAATTGGTATCAAAACAATAAAAAGCCTGGGGTAGAAAATTTTGATTTTCATATAGTTGCTGTGATGTGATTAAACTGTTGTATTCCATAAAGACTAATGCGGTGGGCGTTGACGGGTTAAGTATAAAGCTTTTGCTTCTTGCCACTCCATATATAGTACCCTTTATTACGCATATAGTGAACTGTTGTCTGCTCTCGGGTGAGTTTCCTGATCATTGGAAACATGCGATTGTTACACCTTTGCCTAAAGTTGCATGCCCAAATGAGTACAAAGACTTAAGGCCCATAAGTGTTCTTCCCGTCCTCTCTAAGATTTTGGAACGGTTCATGGAGTCACAACTCCGTGGCCACACTGATAAATTCTCCATTTTGCCCAAATTTCAATCGGGATTTAGACCAGGTCATAGCTGTGAGACAGCCCTTTTGGAAGTAATTGATGACATACTCAGGGGCATCGATGGAGGGTGCTTAGCAGTTTTAACCCTCATTGATTTTTCTAAGGCCTTTGATACAATAAGTCACAGCCTTCTTTGTTCTATACTAACATACATTGGTCTCAGTAACAACAGTTTGAAATTATTGCAAAGTTTTTTAAGTAATCGAAGTCAATCAGTGCGAGTCGCCGGTATTGAGTCGAGACCTTTACCAATCACCTGTGGTGTCCCACAAGGACCTCTATTATTTTCGATTTACACTTCACAACTAATACATCGGGTGAGGTATTGCAGGGTACACTTGTATGCCGACGATACGCAGCTTTATCACATATGTCGTCCTAACGAGATTCACAGATGCGTCAGAGAAATCAATGATGATCTGGTGGGGCTAGTTTCTGCTGCCAGTGACCACTCCCTATCAATTAATACAAAAAAAAGTACGGTCATGGTTTTTGGTACTCAGAGGCTCAGAAGCAGTTGCTTACCACATATTAATATTAAAATCAACGGTTAAGTGTTACGGATTGATGACAAATGTAGAAATTTAGGCCTTACTATGGACTACAATTTGAGGTACAGATCGCATGTGAGCATAGTTATACGTCGGGCGTACTTTAATTTGAAGATGATTTACAATTCTAGGGACTATTTAAATCAAAAATTGAAAACTATATTGTGTGAGTCTCTGGTATTGTCCAGATTAAATGTTTGTGATACTATATATGGATTTTCAATAGATTCATCCGATAGACGACGTATCCAAGTTCTTCAAAATTCATGTTTGCGTCTAATATTTGGTATTCGTAAAAGGAATCACATAACACACAAATTGTTTGAACTGGGATGGTTAAATATGAATGATAGGCGTGGTTTGCATGCCGCTTGTTTATTCCACAAAATTGTCTTAACGGGTGTTCCCTCCTATCTACATAGAAAAATTACCTTTAGATCAGATGTTCATAATTTGAATGTCCGTTTTCGAGGTCGCCTTACGCCTCCGGCTCACAAAACTGAAAAATTTAGATCGTCCTTCTCTTTTCAAATAGCTAAGATTTATAACTCAATTCCAGAAAATATAAAACTATTAGATCCTAGGTCATTCAAGGCGGCGTATAGGAGGATTTTGTTAAATATATAAAGATATAGTACTTATTTATGTAAATTTTCCATCAGAAAGGAATATCACTAGCTCTTGAGTGTATCTGTGCTCTGTATGAATTCTATTGTTTATCTCGGATATGTTGGGGTGACTCGCCTGTCTGTTTAACAATTTAATTTGTATCAAGGTTTTTTTTTTGTTTGCTCTAGTTGTGTCATGAGCCATTCTCTATTTTCTTTGTCTTTTTTTTTCTTTTTTCCTAACACTTACAACATTACACAGTTTTATTAAGATACTAGCACAGTTTAATATGTAAATATTGTATTCTATAAACTTTAGTATTAGGATGCTTAAGGTAAAGAACAGGGGGAATGTTTGTACCTTCGTGGTCTTACATTCCCAGCTGACCTTCGGCATTTTCCAATTTAATGTAGCATTTTGTTTATTTAGTTTATGATGTTTTATTTTCTCATAATTGGAAATAAAGACCATATTTATTTATTTATTTATTTATTTAAGAAAAGACATGTCTCACTTAAATTTCTTTTTGTATACCTGTGTATATATGAATGCACTCGTGATAATTTTCGTTTAATCTACACCCTGTGGAGAATAATCAAAAATTTTTGGATCAGTACTTTTCGAGAAAGAGGTGGACAGTGATTTTTCTTAATTTTTTTCAAAATAGTGCAAAGAAAAGTATGCGCAAGTATTACATTATATTTATTTTTGAACTCATGTTTTTACAAGCCTTTATTTGACACCCCATTCGATGACCTGGTAAAAAAAAATTTTTCACTTCCGAATTCACCCCCCAAAATTAACCCCTTAAGTCATTATTTAACTTTCAAAACTACACTGCTCTGATGAGGCCATCAATTCCTATATTATTGCCAAACTTCAACTTTCTATGTCAAATAGTTTCGGATTAAATCGGGTGTCACAGACGGACAGACACCGAAGTTTTTTTTTTATGGATCTAGCACACGTGCTGCAGGGAAGTTCTTAAAGCGCTCCAGGAGCGGCATGTGTGCTGAAAAAGCGATTCACGTTGTTCTTGAATCGTAAATTGTACTCTGTGGAAAAGACAGCCTTGGGCAAATTATTCCAAAGGGATGATGTTCTCCATATAAAGACTGCTTGAAAAGCGCTGTATGCAGAGTAACAAGCTGAACCTCATACGGATGTGAAGCATTAGTGCGACGTGTATTTCTAACATGCACCGCGCTGAGAGGAATTAAGCGGGCTACATCCTACGAACACTTTCCATGAAAATATTTGTGAAACAGACTCAAGTCGCCAACCGTTCTTCAATGTTCCACCGAATCAAGGCCGCCGGTCAGTTCCGGGTTTCCAATCGGACGAACAGCTCTTCTCTGAACAGAATCCAACAAATGCAATGTGTGTCTGGGAGAGGAGCCCGAAACATGGGAGCAGTATTTCATAGTTGTTCGAATTTGAGCTTTGTAAAGAATTAACAGTTGCTGTGGAGTGTAAAGCTTTCGAAATAATATTCCCAACTTTTGAGAAGCTCTCCTTGCTATGCCTGCAACATGTTCATGCCAGGACATATTTGCTTGCATATTGCTTTGCATATTGATCTTATAAGTGTTCCGTATGGAACACTAAAAAAGAATCAACTTGCTAAAGGAAGCACATAATTATCTAGATTACGCGTCTGCCTCCTGTCAATATGCGCCATTCTAAAAAGCCAAAGTTGTTGATTAAACTAAATATAATTATTGTCAATGTTTTATTCCTAAAAAATTCAATGCATTTTTTTTTGTTTTAGGTGAATTACAAAATAAACTTGTTGATGGAGTGTGTTTTTCAAAATTATTTCGTTTCTTCTTAATTTAAGTCCTGTTCTCTTAGTCGGGAATTTAATTTAAAATATGTTGTGCGGTCCACCGTCCTGGAGGGGATTACGTAGGGCAAGCCCTTTTTGGTGCTGATGTTTGATAAAAATATGTCTTTTTCAAGGATAATCATTTATAAAAAGATACACACCAAGATATCTTTTAGGAGATAAATTTTTATTTGAGACAAGATATAAGGGCTTAAAGGGGTAGTGATGTTAGGGGCATTGCTTCGAATATTATTAAACGTGCTTTTCGGGGTTCTTAAAGTCAATGAATCTGAAAATTAGGTTCTTTTCTGTAGAAGGCAGTGTCAGGTTCCAATTGTAATCATCTCTGAAAAGTTGCTCATTTTTTGTGATTAATGTCTCACTACAAATCACCTACCATTTAAAATATCTAGTTGTAATACTTTTATTAAGTTATTCTCTGGTATCACAATGTGTTCTTACTTTAGAAATGCGCGTTTGTAATAAACTGGGTGAATAATGTTACTGTTTTTTTTCAAAGATCAGTACTGAGAAAATAAACTCTGAGACGAAACATTCTAAAAGGTAATGTTTTATCCGGTGATCTCCAAAAGGACACGTTGTGCGCGTTTTTCAATTGCCAGTTGTTCGTTTTAAAAAAAAAAAAAAAAAAACGACACACGTCGTAATCACAAAGTAAATCATCCGTGTCGCGGTTTTTGGATTGTACAGACAGCATTTATTTTTGTTATGACTAGTATTATTGTCTATTAGGTTCTCTCATAAGTTTATATTAATTAATAATAATATTTTAATTTCTCTAGATTTAAATTTTAGGTTTAGAGTCGATAACAGATTTTGTGCCATATCGGATCAGGTACTCAATAATAGTTTTTCTAAGACTTTCAGAGTCTTTATTTATATCGTTTTATATTAATCTTATGTTAGATAATGATGTAGTGAGTAATTAAATAAGGTCTTACATAATTGCAGGTCATTAAAAGAATACATAATGTACTTAAAAATAAGCGTTATACTGAAGACTGCAGGTCTATATTTTTTAAAAACCTGTAATATTACTTTTAATTATGACGAATTGTAGGTCACGAATAGGATAAAAAAATACTTAGAAATGAGGGCTTTCTCAATCATAGAGACTGAGGGTCTCCCTTCTTTAAAGTCATCATTATCAAAACAGGTCACTTTTCGCCTTGAAAATGTCCAGATCATGAGTAAAATAAATCAAATATTTACAGACAAGTAAAATACGAAAATAGTGCAAAGTATAGCGGTTTTTTCACCAAACTGTTGCAGACAGTGTTGTATTCGTGAAGGTATTTACTACAGAGACTGCAAGACTCTATTGTTAGAAATAGGCAAAAATCTAGTCATAATGAGAATATAATTGTCAAGTCTTAATTGTGACTCTATTGGCTCTATTATTTCAAAGGGCAATTGTCATTTGGGAATTGAAGCAAAGAGAGTTCCAATTAAACCTTCTCAAAAACGAAGATAGGATACCTCAGCTAGGACAATCGTCGGTTGCAAGTATTGGTAAGTCATATCATACATATATGCATGAAATATGGTATTGAGTTTTAATATCGCGTTGTTCGGGAGTGATAATCTAGCGTGACGCAGGTTGGCTTCTGTGTTAGTGAAAAAGTGGTAACAGTGTTTTTTATGGGTTTGTATAATTATTGGCAGGCCTACCAACAGGTTCATATTTCTCCTAAAGTGTCTAAAAGTCCTTATTTTAAAGAGGTTTAGAGAAATTTTTAGCTGTTTCAGTCATTTAATAACACTTTAATCTTCGAGTTCTTTTCACAGATGTAGTAGAGAGGAGTGTTGTAATTGTAAAATTTAGTAGTTATCTTGTACAATTTAAACAGCAGAATAAATGCAAATCTTTAAATTATTAGTTAATAAAAATACCATATTCCCTCCAAGCTAGATTTAACTTTTCTGTCATACAAAGTACAAGAAATTTAAAAAAAAAATGGGTTTTGCTTAACCGGTCACTTGGTAGGGGTTTTTCTGTAAAAATTTTGCCAGTTCTTTTGGTCTTTATTTTCGAGCATATTTGGTTTCTAACTCCCTTACCTATTTCTAACTTTTCTTACTTGTTGGGTAGGTCTGTATAAAGTATAAATTAATAATTTGTATTTCTGTATAGGTCCAGCAGACAAGGGACAAACAACTACAATCCGCATGGAACCACCAGTTTTTACCAACCGATCACTGATTTTATTTTCAAGGTAATTTTTATTTGTTTTAAATATATTTTGAGGATTTTTTAAGGATACGCATAGTTTTTTCCCTAAATAAAGTAACTAAAGTTTGCATAAATAATTTGTGGAGGAGTATTTTGAGGAAGCTTTAGGAACTTTTGATTTTGAAAAAATAGCGAATGCGCGTCGAGTGCAAAAATAAAGTGTTTGGTGTACTGGTGATATATACTGAGTAGTAATATGTCAATTTCCGATATATAATAAAAGGCTGTTTTTAGTCAATTTCCACTGATTTACCGTTGATTATCAGTGGAATTTGTCTCAAAATAGTATATATATATATATATATATATATATATATATATATATATATATATATATATATATATATATATGTATATACTAAAACACTGCTTTTATTATACTGCACGTATTGCAGCTCTCTTCTGGTACATACTGTACTATATTAAAAGCTACGATGTAAATTTGTAAATATTACTGATAGTCTTACTTCTTACAGGTATACACGATAAAGAGTACAGTATCAGAATCAGCAATGAGCCATTCAAAATCAGCAAGGAGCTAGCAATTTTTACCAATCGATAGTTAACTTTGTATTCCAGGTAATTTTATCTACATTTTAAGTTAATTTTTTCTCTTCTACTACTTACTATCCGATAAGTAAAGCCGCAGTGTAAATTTGTAGCGATGTCGCGCAAGCAAAAGTTGTATTATATGAAACAATAATAGAAAAAAAATCGCGCCATTCCTGAGAAACTCGACGATCCGGCGATAGCTCGCCGGCATCGTTTTGATAGGAAGTTTTATTCCACGTGTTTGTCTTTCTTTCACGATAGCTAGATTTCCTGTAGTAGTACTGATATGGTATACTATATTTAGACGAGCTAATTTTCTTATTTCTTACAAGTCCAGCAGGGAAAAGAGCATCAGAATCAACGAACAGTCATTCAAAATTAGCAAGGAGCCATTCAAGATCAGCAAGGAGCCATTCAAGATCAGCAAGGAGCCATTCAAGATCAGCGAGGATCCATTCAAGATCAACGGTTTTTATCAACCGATAGTTAATTTTGTTTTCAAGGTAATTTTTATCTGCTTTATGTAAATTTTTATTTATTTTTTTTTATAATGTTAACAGTTTTTTCTGTAAAGTGATTTACAGTATTCACTAATAGATTACAAGGGTTTATCTGGGGAAGGGGTGATTCTTAAAACTTTTAACTACAATTAGAATTATACTAATAAGAAACACAGATCTAAAAAGGTATCAAATGATTTTTAAGGTATTAAGATCTTTATACCAGTTTTGGATTATTTAGAAAAAAATCAGGTTTTTCACTATTTTTAATAAGCCCTGTACTATATTTTTATATATTTTTAATATTTTGGATAACATCTAGCTGGCAATTTTTACCACATTTAATTTTTATTTGTTAGTGAAAAAGTGGTAACAGTGTTTTTATGGGTTTGTATAATTATTGGCATTCCTACCAACAAGTTCATATTTCTCCTAAAGTGTCTAAAAGTCTTTATTTTAAAGAGGTTTAGAGAAATTTTTATAGATTTGTTAGCTGCTCCAGTCATTTAATAACACTTTAATCTTCGAGTTCTTTTCACAGATGTAGTAGAGATGAGTGTTGTACTTGTAAAATTTAGTAGTTATCTTGTACAATTTAAGCAGCAGAATAAATGCAAATCTTTAAATTATTAGTTAATAAAAATACCATATTCTCTCCAAGCTAGATTTAACTTTTCTGTCATACAAAGTAAAAGAAATTTAAGAAAAATGGGTTTTGCTTAACCGGTCATTTGGTAGGGGTTTTTCTGTAAAAATTTTGCCAGTTCTTTTGGTCTTTATTTTCTAGCATATTTGGTTTCTAACTCCCTTACCTACTTCTTACTTTTCTTACCTGTTGGTTAGGTCTGTATAAAGTATAAATTAATAATTTGTACTTCTGTATAGGTCCAGCAGACAAGGGACAAACAACTACAATCCGCAAGGAACCACCAGTTTTTGCCAGCCGATCACTAATTTTATTTTCAAGGTAATTTTTATTTGTTTTAAATATATTTTGAGGATTTTTTAAGGATACGCATAGTTTTTTCCCTAAACAAAGTAACTAAAGTAAATTAACACAGTTTGCATAAATAATTTATGAAGGAGTATTTTGAGGAAGATGGAGCTACAGGAACTTTTGATTTTGAAAAAAATAGCGAACGCGCGTCGAGTGCAAAAAAGTGTTTGGTGTAGTGGTGATATATACTGAGTAGTAATATATCAATTTTCAATATATAATAAAAGACTGTTTTTGGTCAATTTTCACTGATTTACCGTTGATTATCAGTGGAATTTGTCTAAAAACAGTGTATATATATATATATATATATATATATATATATATATATATATATATATATATATATATATTAAAACGCTGATTTTATTATACTGCACGTATTGCAGCTCTCCTCTGATACTTACTGTACTATATTAAAAGCTACGGTATAAATTTGTAGATAGTACTGATAGTCTTAATTCTTACAGGTATACACGATAAAAAGTACAGTATCAGAATCAGCAATGAGCCATACAAAATCAGCAAGGAGCTAGCAATTTTTACCAATCGATAGTTAATTTTGTATTCCAGGTAATTTTTGTCTACATTTTGAGTTAATTTTTTCTCTTCTACTACTTACTATACGATAACTAAACCCGCAGTGTAAATTTGTAGTGATGCCGCGCAAGTAAAAGTTATATTATATGAAACAATAATAGAAAATAAATCGCGCCATTCCTGAGGAACTCGACGATCTGACGAGAGCTCGCCGGCGTCGTTTTGAGGGAAATTTTATTCCACGTGTTTGTCTTTCTTTCACGATAGCTAGATTTCCTGTAGTACTACTGATATGGTGTACTATATTTAGATGAGCTAATTTTCCTATTTCTTACAAGTCCAGCAAGGAAAAGAGCATCAACAGAAAATCAACGAACAGTCATTCAAAATTAGCAAGGAGTCATTCAAGATCAGCAAGGAGCCATTCAAGATCAGCAAGGAGCCATTCAAGATCAGCGAGGATCCATTCAAGATCAACAGTTTTTACCAACCGATAGTTAATTTTGTATTCAAGGTAATTTTTATCTGCTTTATGTAAATTTTTAGTTATTTTTTTTATAATATGAGCAATTTTTTCTCTAAAGTGATTTACAATATTCAATAATAGATTACAAGGGTTTATCTGGGGAAGAGGTGGTTTTTAAAGCTTTTAACTAAAATTAGAATTATACTAATAAGAAACACAGATCTAAAAAGGTATCAAATGATTATGGCAGTTTTGGAATATTTAGAAAAAATCAGGTTTTTTTACTATTTTTAATAAGCCCTGTACTAGTTTTTTTTATATTTTTAATATTTTGGATAACACCTAGCTGGCAATTTTTACCACATTTAATTTTTATTTGTGGCACATTGAGGCAATTATCTCTAACAGATTTATTTGTGCCGGACTACAGGGCAATTTAGTTACACTGACTAATTATTAGAATATTTTTAAAATACTGATTTTATTATACTGTATGTATCATAGTACTTGCGGTTCTATATGAAAAGCTGCAGTGTAAATTTGTAGGTAGTAGTGATAGGATATACTATGTTTAGATGAGCTAGTCTTTTTTCTGACGGGTATAAACTATAAAGAGTACAGTATCAGAATCAGCAAGGAGCCATTCAAAATCAGCAAGAAACTGGTAGTTTTTACCAACTGATAGTTAATTTTGTATTCCAGGTCATTTTTATCTGTTTCATGTACATTTTTAATTAAGTTTTTTCTCTTCTACTACTTACTGTACTATAATAAAAGCTGCAGTGTAAATTTGTAAGCTGGCCGCGCAAGTAAAAGTTGTATTATATGAAACAATCATAGGAAAAAATATGCGCTCTATCTCTGAGAAACTCTAAGATCCGGCGATGGCCGGGGGAGGGGGAAGTTTTATTCCACGTGTTTGTCTTTCTCCAACCATAGCTAGATTTTCTGTGGTAGTACTGATAGGGTATACCTTGTTTATATGGGCTAATTTTCTTATTTCTTACAGGTCCGGCAGGGGAAAAAGTATAACATTCAACAATCGTTCAAAATTAGCGAGGAGTCACTAATAAATTATAGAGGTTTATTTGGGGAAGCGGTAGTTCTTAACACTTTTTGACTGCAATTAAAACTATACTATGAAATGATTCGTAAGGTATTACCAATTTTGGATCATTTAGAAAAAATCGGGTTGTTCACTATTTTTAATAAGCCCTCTACGATGTTTTTATATTTTTTTAATATTTTGGCTCACTCCTTACTGGCAATTTTTACCATATTTAACTTTGTATCTGAAGCATATTTTAAATATTTTAGCTATTTTTTTTCAATAATATAGTTTTTTCCGTAGCCAAGTTGAGACTCCCGTAAATATATAGTTAATATAAATTATTAATCATATTCCAAATAACATTTACATTAAAAATACATATACATTTTAATACATTTCCTTTTTGTTTCAGGTCTTTTGTATTGACTAGATTTTTGTCTCTAACAATTTTATATAAAAACTGTTATAATTTCGGTAAATTTAAATTTTATGTTTAACAGTCATAAGAAATTTTGTGCCATATCGCATCAACTCCTTAATCATAGTTCATTTAAGAGTATAAGTCTTTGAATACATCGTATATACTAATCTTATGTTAGATGATGCTGAGTAATTAAATAAGGTCAATTTTACTCTTACATTAACAGAATAAACAAACTACTTAGAAATAAGCGTACTATAGAAATAACAGAAAATAAAGCGCTGGACTTCTCTTAACTGACATAATCAATAGACTTATCTCAATTGTTGCAGACAATTTTCGTCTCCCCACATTTAAAGATGGAGCAATATTTATAAAATTAAATGAAAGGCGGGAATAATGTAGAGTATAATATGGTGACCGACTTTACCCAACTGTTGCAGACGGTTTTCTATTTTGGAAATATTCACTATTAAGACTACAGACCTTCTTTTAAATAAGTTATTACGATAATCTTACCATAGATGCATCAAAATGAATAGCTTAATAAATCCTAAGAACCGACAAGTCATCAACTCACTCCAATCGGTAGATTTCGTTTAACTGTTGCAGACCCAGCAAATCACTAAACGAAGAAATAAAATTCTTAGGAATAAGTGAAAGGCAGGAATAATGCAAAATATAGTGGCTGACTTCACTTAAATGTTGTATCCAGTCTTCTCATTTTGAAATGTTCACTATGGAGACTGCAGGTCTTTAATAGTGAATAATGATATACGCTAGACAGCAATCAAATGAATATCTAAGAATTTGTAGGAAATTAACGGATATAATCAGTAGACTTAGCGCAACTGTTGCACATAGTTTCTGCTTTCTGTTTCCTTTCGGTATTGCAAGTCAATAAAAAAATAAACAAAATTTATTTAAATAAATTAAAGACAGTACTGCAGACAGTAAGGCTGTGTCTTCACTCTACAGTTACAGAAAATATTCTCTTCGTGAAATGTTCACTGTATAGCTTACAGGTTTCTATTTGTTAAATAAATTATTATATTCTTACGTTGGATTGCATTAAATCGAATATTTCAATAAATCCGCAAAAGTCGTTAAATAAGTTATTATGATAATCTTACGTTAGATAACATTATAACGAATATATCAATATATCTTGAAAACTTGCAGGACGTTAACTGATGTAATTTGTAGACTTCACTTAACTGTTACAGACAGTCTTCTCTTCTTGAAATGTTTTCTATAGAGACTGCAGGTCTCCATTCGTTAAATATATTATGGAAATATTACGACAGATAGCATCAAAACAAATATCTCAATAAGAACGGACAGGTCATCAACACATACAATCGGTAGACTTGGCTCAACTATTGTAGATACTTTTCGCTTCCTCAGATATTTCCTCTGGATGCTGCAAATCATTTAAAGACGAAATAAAATCCTTAGAAATAAGTGAAAGACAGGATTAATGCAAAGAATAGTAGCTGATTTTACTGAATTGTTGTATACAGTCTTCTCTTGAAATGTTCACTATAGAGACTACAGGTCTATAAATATGTTATCACGATATACGAGAGAGCCTTAAAAATGAATATCTAAGGATCTGTAGGTAATTAATTGATATATTCAGTAGACTTAGCATAACTGTTGCAGACAGTTTCCTCTTCTTGTACTATTTCCTCTCGGAACTGCAAGTAAAAAGATAAACAAAATTTTTAGAAATAAATTAAAGACAGCACTGCAGACAGTAATGCAAAGTATAGTAGCTAGGTTCACTCAACAGTTACAAACAATATTATCTTCTTGAAATGGTCACTATATAGCTTGCAAGTTTCCATTCGTTAAATAAGCTATTATGATATGACATTAACTGATGTAATCTGTAGACTTCACTCAGCTGTTGCAGACAATCTTCTCTTCTTGAAATGTCCTCTATAGAGACTGCAGGTCTTCATCCGTTAAATAAGTTATTACGATAATCTTACTACACACTTGGCGCAATTGTTGCAGACAGTTTCCGCTTCCTGTACTGTTTCCTCTCGGTATTGCAAGTCAATAAAAAGATAACCAAAATTGTGTGAGATAAATTAAAAACAGTACTGCAGAGAGCAATGTAAACTATGGTGATTGTCTTCATTCCACGATTACAAAAAATATTATCTTCTTGAAATGTTCTTGCAGTTTTCCATTCGTTAAATAAATTATTACGATAATCTTACATTAGATAACATTATAACGAATATATCAATATATCTTGAAAACTTGCAGGACATTAACTGATGTAATCTGTAGACTTCACTCAACTGTTGCAGACAGTCTTCTCTTCTTGAAATGTTCTCTACAGATACTGCAGGTCTCCATCTGTTAAATAAGTTATTACGATAATCTTACGACAGATGCATCAAAACGAATATCTTAATAAATCCTGCGAATTGACAGGTCAAGTCGTTCAAATCGGTAGACTTCGCTCAACTATTGCAGATAGTTTGCGCTTCCTGAGGTGTTTCCTCTAGATACTGCAATTCATTAAAAGAAGAAACAAAATTCTTAGAAATAAGTAAAAGACAAGATTAATCCAAAGTATCATGACCGACTTCACTCAACTGTTGTAACCAGTTTTCTCTTCTTAAAATGTTCAATATAGGGACTGCAGGTCTTTAAATACGTTATCATGATATACGGTAGATAGCATTAAAATAAATATCTAAGAATCTGTAGGTAATTAACTGATATAATCAGTAGACTTAGCGCAACTGTTGCAGACAGTTTCTGCTTCCTGTACTGTTTCTTGTCGGTATTGCAGATCAATAAAAAGATAAACAAAATTCTGTGAGATAAATTAAAGACAATAATGCAGAAAATAATGTAAAGTATACTGACTGTCTTCATTCAACAGTTACAAACAATATTATCTTCTTGAAATAAGTTATTATGATAATTTTACGTTGGATAACATTATAGCGAATATATCAATATATCTTGAAAACTTGCAGGACATTAACTGATGTAATCTGTAGACTTCACTCAACTGTTGCAGACAGTCTTCTCTCCTTGAAATGTTCTCTACAGATACTGCAGGTCTCTATCTGTTAAATAAGTTATTACGATAATCTTACGATAGATGCATCAAAACGAATATCTTAATAAATCCTGCGAATTGACAGGTCAAGTCGTTCAAATCGGTAGACTTCGCTCAACTATTGCAGATAGTTTGCGCTTCCTGAGGTGTTTCCTCTAGATACTGCAATTCATTAAAAGAAGAAACAAAATTCTTAGAAATAAGTAAAAGACAAGAATAATCCAAAGTATCATGACCGACTTCACTCAACTGTTGTAACCAGTTTTCTCTTCTTAAAGTGTTCAATATAGGGACTGCAGGTCTTTAAATACGTTATCATGATATACGGTAGATAGCATTAAAATAAATATCTAAGAATCTGTAGGTAATTAACTGATATAATCAATAGACTTAGCGCAACTGTTGCAGACAGTTTCTGCTTCCTGTACTGTTTCCTGTCGGTATTGCAGATCAATAAAAAGATAAACAAAATTCTGTGAGATAAATTAAAGACAGTAATGCAGAAAATAATGTAAAGTATACTGACTGTCTTCATTCAACAGTTACAAACAATATTATCTTCTTGAAATAAGTTATTATGATAATTTTACGTTGGATAACATTATAGCGAATATATCAATATATCTTGAAAACTTGCAGGACATTAACTGATGTAATCTGTAGACTTCACTCAACTGTTGCAGACAGTCTTCTCTTCTTGAAATGTTCTCTACAGATACTGCAGGTCTCTATCTGTTAAATAAGTTATTACGATAATCTTACGATAGATGCATCAAAACGAATATCTTAATAAATCCTGCGAATTGACAGGTCAAGTCGTTCAAATCGGTAGACTTCGCTCAACTATTGCAGATAGTTTGCGCTTCCTGAGGTGTTTCCTCTAGATACTGCAATTCAATAAAAGAAGAAACAAAATTCTTAGAAATAAGTAAAAGACGAGATTAATCCAAAGTATCATGACCGACTTCACTCAACTGTTGTAACCAGTTTTCTCTTCTTAAAATGTTCAATATAGGGACTGCAGGTCTTTAAATACGTTATCATGATATACGGTAGATAGCATTAAAATAAATATCTAAGAATCTGTAGGTAATTAACTGATATAATCAATAGACTTAGCGCAACTGTTGCAGACAGTTTCTGCTTCCTGTACTGTTTCTTGTCGGTATTGCAAGTCAGTAAAAAGATAAACAAAATTCTTTGAGATAAATTAAAGACAGTAATGCAGAAAATAATGTAAAGTATACTGACTGTCTTCATTCAACAGTTACAAACAATATTATCTTCTTGAAATAAGTTATTATGATAATTTTACGTTGGATAACATTATAGCGAATATATCAATATATCTTGAAAACTTGCAGGACATTAACTGATGTAATCTGTAGACTTCACTCAGCTGTTGCAGACAGTCTTCTCTTCTTGAAATGTTCTCTACAGATACTGCAGGTCTCTATCTGTTAAATAAGTTATTACGATAATCTTACGATAGATGCATCAAAACGAATATCTTAATAAATCCTGCGAATTGACAGGTCAAGTCGTTCAAATCGGTAGACTTCGCTCAACTATTGCAGATAGTTTGCGCTTCCTGAGGTGTTTCCTCTAGATACTGCAATTCATTAAAAGAAGAAACAAAATTCTTAGAAATAAGTAAAAGACAAGATTAATCCAAAGTATCATGACCGACTTCACTCAACTGTTGTAACCAGTTTTCTCTTCTTGGAATGTTCAATATAGGGACTGCAGGTCTTTAAATACGTTATCATGATATACGGTAGATAGCATTAAAATAAATATCTAAGAATCTGTAGGTAATTAACTGATATAATCAATAGACTTAGCGCAACTGTTGCAGACAGTTTCCGCTTCCTGTACTGTTTCCTCTCGGTATTGCAAGTGAATAAAAAGATAAACAAAATTCTGTAAGATGAATTAAAGACAGTAATGCAGAAAGTAATGTAAAGTATAGTGACTGTCTTCATTCAACAGTTACAAACAATATTATCTTCTTTAAATGTTCACTATATAGCTTGCAGGTTTCCATTCGTTAAATAAGTTATTATGATAATCTTACGTTAGATAACATTATAACGAATATATCAATATATCTTGAAAACTTGCAGGACGTTAACTGATGTAATTTGTAAACTTCACTTAACTGTTGCAGACAGTCTTCTCTTTTTGAAATGTTCTCTATTCAGACTGCAGGTCTCCATCCGTTAAATAAGTTATTACGATAATTTTATGACAGATGCATCAAAACGAATATCTTAATAAATCCTGCGAATTGACAGGTCATCACGTCATTCAAAGCGGTAGACTTCGCTCAACTATTGCCGATAGTTTGCTCTTCCTGAGGTGTTTCCTCTAGACACTGCAATTCATTAAAAGAAGAAACAAAATTCTTAGAAATAAATGAAAGACAAGATTAATCCAAAGTATATGCGGTAGATAGCATTAAAATAAATATCTAAAAATATGTAGGTAATTAACTGATATAATCAGTAGACGCGCAACTGTTGCAGACAGTTTCCGCGTCCTGTACTGTTTCTTCTCGATATTGCAAGTCAATAAAAATATAAACCAAATTCTGAGATAAATTAAAAACAGTACTGCTGAGAGTAATGTAAAGTATAGTGACTATCTTCATTCCACAGTTACAGACAATATTATCATCTTGAAATGTTCACTATATAGCTTGCACTTTTCCATTCGTTAAATAAGTTATTATAATATGACATTAACTGATGTAATTTGTAGACTTCACTCAGCTGTTGCAGACAATCTTCTCTTCTTGAAATGTCCTCTATAGAGACTGCAGGTCTCCATCCGTTAAATAAGTTATTACGATAATGTTACGACACACTTAGCGCAATTGTTGCAGACAGTGTCCGCTTCCTGTACTGTTTCCTCTCGGTATTGCAAGTCAATAAAAAGATAACCAACATTGTGTGAGATAAATTAAAAACAGTACTGCAGAGAGCAATGTAAACTATGGTGATTGTCTTCATTCCACGATTACAAACAATATTATCTTCTTGAAATGTTCTTGCAGTTTTCCATTCGTTAAATAAATTATTACGATAATCTTACATTAGATAACATTATCACGAATATATCAATATATCTTGAAAACTTGCAGGACATTAACTGATGTAATCTGTAGACTTCCCTCAACTGTCGCAGACAGTCTTCGCTTCTTGAAATGTTTTCTACAGATACTGCAGGTCTCCATCTGTTAAATAAGTTATTACGATAATCTTACGATAGATGCATCAAAACGAATATCTTAATAAATCCTACGAATTGACAGGTCAGGTCGTTCAAATCGGTACACTTCACTCAACTATTGCAGATAGTTTGCGCTTCGTAAGGTGTTTCCTCTAGATACTGCAATTCATTAAAAGAAGAAACAAAATTCTTAGAAATAAGAAAAGACAAGATTAATCCAAAGTATCATGACCGACTTCACTCAACTGTTGTAACCAGTTTTCTCTTCTTGAAATGTTTAATATAGAGACTGCAGATCTTTAAATACGTTATCATGATATACGGTAGATAACATTAAAATAAATATCTAAGAATCTGTAGGTAATTAACTGATATAATCAATAGACTTAGCGCAACTGTTGCAGACAGTTTCTGCTTCCTGTACTGTTTCCTCTCGGTATTGCAAGTCAATAAAAAGATAAACAAAATTCTGTAAGATGAATTAAAGACAGTAATGCAGAAAGTAATGTAAAGTATAGTGACTGTCTTCATTCAACAGTTACAAACAATATTATCTTACGAAAGATGCATCAAAACGAATATCTTAATAAATCCTGCGAATTGACAGGTCATCACGTCATTCAAATCGGTAGACTTCGCTCAACTATTGCCGATAGTTCGCTCTTCCTGAGGTGTTTCCTCTAGACACTGCAATTCATTAAAAGAAGAAACAAAATTCTTAGAAATAAATGAAAGACAAGATTAATCCAAAGTATAATGACCGACTTCACTCAACTGTTGTAACAAGTTTTCTCTTCTTGAAATATTCAATATAGAGACTGCAGGTCTTTAAATACGTTATCATTATATGCGGTAGATAGCATTAAAATAAATATCTAAAAATATGTAGGTAATTAACTGATATAATCAGTAGACGCGCAACTGTTGCAGACAGTTTCCGCGTCCTGTACTGTTTCTTCTCGGTATTGCAAGTCATTAAAAATATAAATCAAATTCTGAGATAAATTAAAAACAGTACTGCAGAGAGTAATGTAAAGTATAGTGACTATCTTCATTCCACAGTTACAGACAATATTATCTTCTTGAAATGTTCACTATATAGCTTGCACTTTTCCATTCGTTAAATAAGTTATTATGATAATCTTACGTTAGATAACATGATAACGAATATATCAATATATCTTGAAAACTTGCAGGACGTTAACTGATGTAATTTGTAGACTTCACTCAACTGTTGCAGACAGTCTTCTCTTCTTGAAATGTTCTCTATAGAGACTGCAGGTCTCCATCCGTTAAATAAGTTATTACGATAATCTTACGATAGATGCATCAAAACGAATATCTTAATAAATCCTGCGAATTGACAGGACATCAAGTCGTTCAAATCGGTAGACTTCGCTCAACTATTGCAGATAGTTTGCGTTTCCTGAGGTGTTTCTTCTAGATACTGCAATTCATTAAAAGAATAAATAAAATTCTTAGAAATAAGTGAAAAACAAGATTAATCCAAAGTATAATGACCGACTTCACTCAACTGTTGTAACCAGTTTTATCTTCTTGAAATGTTCAATATAGAGACTGCAAACCTTTAAATACGTTATCATTATATGCGGTAGATAGCATGAAAATAAATATCTAAAAATATGTAGGTAATTAACTGATATAATCAGTAGACATAGCGCAACTGTTGCAGGCAGTTTCCGCTTCCTGTACTGTTTCCTCTCGGTATTGCAAGTCAATAAAAAGATAAACAAAATTCTGTGAGATAAATTAAAGACAGTAATGCAGAAAGTAATGTAAACTATACTGATTGTCTTCATTCAACAGTTACAAACAATATTATCTTCTTGAAATGTTCACTATATAGCTTGCAGGTTTCCATTCGTTAAATAAGTTATTATGATAATCTTACGTCAGAGAACATTATAACGAATATATCAATAGATCTTGAAAACTTGCAGGGCATTAACTGATGTAATCTGTAGACTTCACTCAACGGTTGCAGATAATCTTCTCTTCTTGAAATGTTCTCTATAGAGACTGCAGGTCTCCATCCATTAAATAAGTTATTACGATAATCTTACGATAGATGCATCAAAACGAATATCTTAATAAATCTTGCGAATTGACAGATCATCACGTCATTCAAATCGGTAGACTTCGCTCAACTATTGCCGATAGTTTGCTCTTCCTGAGGTGTTTTTTGTAGACTTCACTTAACTGTTGCAGACAGTCTTCTCTTTTCGAAATTTTCTCTATAGAGACTGCAGTTCTCCATCCGTTAAATAAGTTATTATGATAATTTTATGACAGATGCATCAAAACGAATATCTTAATAAATCCTGCGAATTGACAGGTCATCAAGTCATACAAATCTGTACACTTCACCCAACTGTTGCAGAAAGCTTGCGCTTCTTGAGGTGTTTCCTCTAGATACTGCAAATCATTAAAAGAAGAAATAAAATTCTTAGAACTAAGTGAAAGAGAGGAATAATCCAAAGTATAGTTGACTGCTGTAACCAGTTTTCTCATATTGAAATGTTGCATATTGCGACTGCAGGTCTTTAAATATGTTATTATGATATACGGTAGATAGCATTAAAATGAATATCTAAGAATCTGTAGGTAGTTAACTAATATAATTAGTAGACTTGGCGCAACTGTTGCAGACAGTTTCCGCTTGTTTCCTGTCGGTACTGCAACTCAATAAAAAGATAAACAATTCTGTGAAATAAATTAAAGACACTACTACAGAGAGTAAGGCAAAGTATAGTGGCTGTCTTTACTGGACAGTTACAGAAAATATTCTCTTATTGAAATGTTCACTGTAAAGCTTGCAGGTTTCTATTTGTTAAATAAATTATTATGATAATCTTATGCTGGATAGCATTAAAACAAATATACCAATAAATCCACCAAAAATTACAGGTCATTAATTGATATAATCCGTAGACTTCACTCGACAGTTACAGTCTTCTCTTCTTGAAATATTCTCTATAGAGACTGCAGGTCTCCATTCGTTAAATAAGCTATTATGAGAATCTTACTAAACGCAATATTAAAATAAATATTTCAATAAATCATAAAAATTTGCAGGTCATTAACCAAAACAGTTTTTGAGGAAGGCATGCTGTTTTTGTTTCTACTATATTAAAATGAAATAATATTGTCATATCAAGATACATGAAAATTTTATAATTTTCTCGCCTCAGTTAGTGAGTGATATCATTCTTCTAAAATGTTCCAGTTCTTATTCTTTAGATTGTGTAATATACTTCTCGAAGCTGCACTAAACACAATTCAGTAATTAAAGGCCGAATGCAACTTGTTAAGCTTACTGACCTATATGTTTAAAAGTTGAAGATCACATGTATATCATGCATATCGAACATGACGGAAAATAAATTTAAGAAAAAGTTAGGTTTTTCTCTAAAAATTTGAGGTTTTAGTTACTGAAACTCTCATCTGTGAAGACGCCTTAGTGAAGTTTTATTTATGAACTGCCTTAAATTAATGTGTCTATTTTAAGTATTTTTTCAATAATGTGAACAGTTTCTCTTTTAAACAAAGTGATAATCACTAAAATTACGTTATTTCAGTTAGTCTGTCTGTCTGTCGATACTGTCATCGAGTTAGTCTCTTACTCCGATAACTTTTAAACGAAAGTCATATTAATGTCATTTCATCACACTGCAAATGATTTAAAAAATAAACAAGGCTGAAGGACTCTATTTTTGAAAAACATCATGAAATCAGTTCATTTTTGACCCTAAATATATTCAAGTCATTAATAAAACAAATCAAATATTTATAAATGAGCAAAATACGAAAATAGTAGCTAGGTTCACTCAACAGTTACAAACAATATTATCTTCTTGAAATGGTCACTATATAGCTTGCAAACTTCCATTCGTTAAATAAGTTATTATAATATGACATTAACTGATGTAACCTGTAGACTTCACTCAGCTGTTGCAGACAATCTTCTCTTCTTGAAATGTCCTCTATAGAGACTGCAGGTCTCCATCCGTTAAATAAGTTATTACGATAATCTTACGACACACTTAGCGCAATTGTTGCAGACAGTTTCCGCTTCCTGTACTGTTTCCTCTCGGTATTGCAAGTCAATAAAAAGATAACCAAAATTGTGTGAGATAAATTAAAAACAGTACTGCAGAGAGCAATGTAAACTATGGTGATTGTCTTCATTCCACGATTACAAACAATATTATCTTCTTGAAATGTTCTTGCAGTTTTCCATTCGTTAAATAAATTATTACGATAATCTTACATTAGATAACATTATAACGAATATATCAATATATCTTGAAAACTTGCAGGACATTAACTGATGTAATCTGTAGACTTCACTCAACTGTTGCAGACAGTCTTCGCTTCTTGAAATGTTTTCTACAGATACTGCAGGTCTCCATCTGTTAAAATAAGTTATTACGATAATCTTACGATAGATGCATCAAAACGAATATCTTAATAAATCCTACGTATTGACAGGTCAGGTCGTTCAAATCGGTAGACTTCGCTCAACTATTGCAGATAGTTTGCGCTTCCTAAGGTGTTTCCTCTAGATACTGCAATTCATTAAAAGAAGAAACAAAATTCTTAGAAATAAGAAAAGACAAGATTAATCCAAAGTATCCTGACCGACTTCACTTAACTGTTGTAACCAGTTTTCTCTTCTTGAAATGTTTAATATAGGGACTGCAGGTTTTTAAATACGTTATCATGATATACGGTAGATAGCATTAAAATAAATATCTAAGAATCTGTAGGTAATTAACTGATATAATCAATAGACTTAGCGCAACTGTTGCAGACAGTTTCTGCTTCCTGTACTGTTTCCTCTCGGTATTGCAAGTCAATAAAAAGATAAACAAAATTCTGTAAGATGAATTAAAGACAGTAATGCAGAAAGTAATGTAAAGTATAGTGACTGTCTTCATTCAATAGTTACAAACAATATTATCTTACGAAAGATGCATCAAAACGAATATCTTAATAAATCCTGCGAATTGACAGGTCATCACGTCATTCAAATCGGTAGACTTCGCTCAACTATTGCCGATAGTTTGCTCTTCCTGAGGTGTTTCCTCTAGACACTGCAATTCATTAAAAGAAGAAACAAAATTCTTAGAAATAAATGAAAGACAAGATTAATCCAAAGTATAATGACCGACTTTACTCAACTGTTGTAACAAGTTTTCTCTTCTTGAAATATTCAATATAGAGACTGCAGGTCTTTAATTACGTTATCATTATATGCGGTAGATAGCATTAAAATAAATATCTAAAAATATGTAGGTAATTAACTGATATAATCAGTAGACGCGCAACTGTTGCAGACAGTTTCCGCGTCCTGTACTGTTTCTTCTCGGTATTGCAAGTCAATAAAAATATAAATCAAATTCTGAGATAAATTAAAAACAGTACTGCAGAGAGTAATGTAAAGTATAGTGACTATCTTCATTCCACAGTTACAGACAATATTACTTCTTGAAATGTTCACTATATAGCTTGCACTTTTCCATTCGTTAAATAAGTTATTATGATAATCTTACATTAGATAACATTATAACGAATATATCAATATATCTTGAAAACTTGCAGGACATTAACTGATGTAATCTGTAGACTTCACTCAACTGTTGCAGACAGTCTTCGCTTCTTGAAATGTTTTCTACAGATACTGCAGGTCTCCATCTGTTAAATAAGTTATTACGATAATCTTACGATAGATGCATCAAAACGAATATCTTAATAAATCCTACGTATTGACAGGTCAGGTCGTTCAAATCGGTAGACTTCGCTCAACTATTACAGATAGTTTGCGCTTCCTAAGGTGTTTCCTCTAGATACTGCAATTCATTAAAAGAAGAAACAAAATTCTTAGAAATAAGAAAAGACTAGATTAATCCAAAGTATAATGACCGACTTCACTCAGCTGTTGTAACCAGTTTTATCTTCTTGAAATGTTCAATATAGAAACTGCAAATCTTTAAATACGTTATCATGATATACGGTAGATAGCATTAAAATAAATATCTAAGAATCTGTAGGTAATTAACTGATATAATCAATAGACTTAGTGCAACTGTTGCAGACAGTTTCCGCTTCCTGTACTGTTTCTTCTCGGTATTGCAAGTGAATAAAAAGATAAACAAAATTCTGTAAGATGAATTAAAGACAGTAATGCAGAAAGTAATGTAAAGTATAGTGACTGTCTTCATTCAACAGTTACAAACAATATTATCTTCTTTAAATGTTCACTATATAGCTTGCAGGTTTCCATTCGTTAAATAAGTTATTATGATAATCTTACGTTAGATAACATTATAACGAATATATCAATATATCTTGAAAACTTGCAGGACGTTAACTGATGTTATTTGTAGACTTCACTTAACTGTTGCAGACAGTCTTCTCTTTTTGAAATGTTCTCTATACAGACTGCAGGTCTCAATCCGTTAAATAAGTTATTACGATAATTTTATGACAGATGCATCAAAACGAATATCTTAATAAATCCTGCGAATTGACAAGTCATCACGTCATTCAAATGGGTAGACTTCGCTCAACTATTGCCGATAGTTTGCTCTTCCTGAGGTATTTCCTCTAGCCACTGCAATTCATTAAAAGAAGAAACAAAATTCTTAGAAATAAATGAAAGACAAGATTAATCCAAAGTATAATGACCGACTTCACTCAACTGTTGTAACACGTTTTCTCTTCTTGAAATATTCAATATAGAGACTGCAGGTCTTTAAATACGTTATCATTATATGCGGTAGATAGCATTAAAATAAATATCTAAAAATATGTAGGTAATTAACTGATATAATCAGTAGACGCGCAACTGTTGCAGACAGTTTCCGCGTCCTGTACTGTTTCTTCTCGGTATTGCAAGTCAATAAAAAGATAAACAAAATTCTGTGAGATAAATTAAAGACAGTAATGCAGAAAGTAATGTAAACTATACTGATTGTCTTCATTCAACAGTTACAAACAATATTATCTTCTTGAAATGTTCACTATATAGCTTGCAGGTTTCCATTCGTTAAATAAGTTATTATGATAATCTTACGTCAGAGAACATTATAACGAATATATCAATATATCTTGAAAACTTGCAGGGCATTAACTGATGTAATCTGTAGACTTCACTCAACGGTTGCAGATAATCTTCTCTTCTTGAAATGTTCTCTATAGAGACTGCAGGTCTCCATCCATTAAATAAGTTATTACGATAATCTTACGATAGATGCATCAAAACGAATATCTTAATAAATCTTGCGAATTGACAGATCATCACGTCTTTCAAATCGGTAGACTTCGCTCAACTATTGCCGATAGTTTGCTCTTCCTGAGGTGTTTTTTGTAGACTTCACTTAACTGTTGCAGACAGTCTTCTCTTTTTGAAATTTTCTCTATAGAGACTGCGGGTCTCCATCCGTTAAATAAGTTATTATGATAATTTTATGACAGATGCATCAAAACGAATATCTTAATAAATCCTGCGAATTGACAGGTCATCAAGTCATACAAATCTGTACACTTCACCCAACTGTTGCAGGAAGCTTGCGCTTCTTGAGGTGTTTCCTCTAGATATTGCAAATCATTAAAAAAAGAAATAAAATTCTTAGAACTAAGTGAAAGAGAGGAATAATCCAAAGTATAGTTGACTGCTGTAACCAGTTTTCTCATATTGAAATGTTCCATATAGCGACTGCAGGTCTTTAAATATGTTATCATGATATACGGTAGATAGCATTAAAATGAATATCTAAGAATCTGAAGGTAGTTAACTAATATAATTAGTAGACTTGGCGCAACTGTTGCAGACAGTTTCCGCTTGTTTCCTGTCGGTACTGCAACTTAATAAAAAGATAAACAATTCTGTGAAATAAATTAAAGACACTACTACAGAGAGTAAGGCAAAGTATAGTGGCTGTCTTTACTGTACAGTTACAGAAAATATTCTCTTATTGAAATGTTCACTGTAAAGCTTGCAGGTTTCTATTTGTTAAATAAATTATTATGATAATCTTATGCTGGATAGCATTAAAACAAATATACCAATAAATCCACCAAAAATTACAGGTCATTAATTGATATAATCCGTAGACTTCACTCGACTGTTACAGTCTTCTCTTCTTGAAATATTCTCTATAGAGACTGCAGGTCTCCATTCGTTAAATAAGCTCTTATGAGAATCTTACTAAACGCAATATTAAAATAAATATTTCAATAAATCATAAAAATTTGCAGGACATTAACGAAAACAGTTTTTGAGGAAGGCATGCTGTTTTTGTTTCTACTATATTAAAATGAAATAATATTGTCATATCAAAATACATGAAAATTTTAAAATTTTCTCGCCTCAGTTAGTGAGTGATATCATTCTTCTAAAATGTTCCAGTTCTTATTCTTTAGATTGTGTAATATACTTCTCGAAGCTGCACTAAACACAATTCAGTAATTAAAGGCCGAATGCAACTTGTTAAGCTTACTGACCTATATGTTTAAAAGTTGAAGATCACATGTATATCATGCATATCGAACATGACGGAAAATAAATTTAAGAAAAAGTTAGGTTTTTCTCTAAAAATTTGAGGTTTTAGTTACTGAAACTCTCATCTGCGAAGACGCCTTAGTGAAGTTTTATTTATGAACTGTCTTAAATTAATGTGTCTATTTTAAGTATTTTTTCAATAATGTGAACAGTTTTTCTTTTTAAACAAAGTGATAGTCACTAAAATTACGTTATTTCAGTTAGTCTGTCTGTCTGTCGATACTGTCATCGAGTTAGTCTCTTACTCCGATAACTTTTAAACGAAAGTCATATTAATGTCATTTCATCACACTGCAAATGATTTAAAAAATAAACAAGGCTGAAGGTCTCTATTTTTGAAAAACATCATGAAATCAGATCATTTTTGACCCTAAATATGTCCAAGTCATGAATAAAACAAATCAAATATTTACAAATGAGCAAAATACGAAAATAGTAGCTAGGTTCACTCAACAGTTACAAACAATATTATCTTCTTGAAATGGTCACTATATAGCTTGCAAGTTTCCATTCGTTAAATAAGTTATTATAATATGACATTAACTGATGTAATCTGTAGACTTCACTCAGCTGTTGCAGACAATCTTCTCTTCTTGAAATGTCCTCTATAGAGACTGCAGGTCTCCATCCTTAAATAAGTTATTACGATAATCTTACGACACACTTAGCGCAATTGTTGCAGACAGTTTCCGCTTCCTGTACTGTTTCCTCTCGGTATTGCAAGTCAATAAAAAGATAACCAAAATTGTGTGAGATAAATTAAAAACAGTACTGCAGAGAGCAATGTAAACTATGGTGATTGTCTTCATTCCACGATTACAAAAAATATTATCTTCTTGAAATGTTCTTGCAGTTTTCCATTCGTTAAATAAATTATTACGTTAATCTTACATTAGATAACATTATAACGAATATATCAATATATCTTGAAAACTTGCAGGACATTAACTGATGTAATCTGTAGACTTCACTCAACTGTTGCAGACAGTCTTCGCTTCTTGAAATGTTTTCTACAGATACTGCAGGTCTCCATCTGTTAAATAAGTTATTACGATAATCTTACGATAGATGCATCAAAACGAATATCTTAATAAATCCTACGAATTGACAGGTCAGGTCGTTCAAATCGGTAGACTTCGCTCAACTATTGCAGATAGTTTGCGCTTCCTAAGGTGTTTCCTCTAGATACTGCAATTCATTAAAAGAAGAAATAAAATTCTTAGAAATAAGAAAAGACAAGATTAATCCAAAGTATCATGACAGACTTCACTTAACTGTTGTAACCAGTTTTCTCTTCTTGAAATGTTTAATATAGGGACTGCAGGTCTTTAAATACGTTATCATGATATACGGTAGATAGCATTAAAATAAATATCTAAGAATCTGTAGGTAATTAACTGATATAGTCAATAGACTTAGCGCAACTGTTGCAGACAGTTTCTGCTTCCTGTACTGTTTCCTGTCGGTATTGCAAGTCAATAAAAAGATAAACAAAATTCTGTGAGATAAATTAAAGACAGTAATGCAGAAAATAATGTAAAGTATGCTGACTGTCTTCATTCAACAGTTACAAACAATATTATCTTCTTGAAATAAGTTATTATGATAATCTTACGTTAGATAACATTATAGCGAATATATCAATATATCTTGAAAACTTGCAGGACATAACTGATGTAATCTGTAGACTTCACTCAACTGTTGCAGACAGTCTTCTCTTCTTGAAATGTTCTCTACAGATACTGCAGGTCTCCATCTGTTAAATAAGTTATTACGATAATCTTACGATAGATCCATCAAAACGAATATCTTAATAAATCCTGCGAATTGACAGGTCAAGTCGTTCAAATCGGTAGACTTCGCTCAACTATTGCAGATAGTTTGCGCTTCCTGAGGTGTTTCCTCTAGATACTGCAATTCATTAAAAGAAGAAACAAAATTCTTAGAAATAAGTAAAAGACAAGATTAATCCAAAGTATCATGACCGACTTCACTCAACTGTTGTAACCAGTTTTCTCTTCTTGAAATGTTCAATATAGGGACTGTAGGTCTTTAAATACGTTATCATGATATACGGTAGATAGCATTAAAATAAATATCTAAGAATCTGTAGGTAATTAACTGACACAATCAATAGATTTAGCGCAACTGTTGCAGACAGTTTCCGCTTCCTGTACTGTTTCCTCTCGAAATTGCAAGTCAATAAAAAGATAAACAAAATTCTGTAAGATGAATTAAAGACAGTAATGCAGAAAGTAATGTAAAGTATAGTGACTGTCTTCATTCGACAGTTACAAACAATATTATCTTACGATAGATGCATCAAAACGAATATCTTAATAAATCCTGCCAATTGACAGGTCATCACGTCATTCAAATCGGTAGACTTCGCTCAACTATTGCCGATAGTTTGCTCTTCCTGAGGTGTTTCCTCTAGACACTGCAATTCATTAAAAGAAGAAACAAAATTATTAGAAATAAATGAAGGACAAGATTAATCCAAAGTATAATGACCGACTTCACTCAACTGTTGTAACAAGTTTTCTCTTCTTGAAATATTCAATATAGAGACTGCAGGTCTTTAAATACGTTATCTTTATATGCGGTAGATAGCATTAAAATAAATATCTAAAAATATGTAGGTAATTAACTGATATAATCAGTAGACGCGCAACTGTTGCAGACAGTTTCCGCGTCCTGTACTGTTTCTTCTCGGTATTGCAAGTCAATAGAAATATAAACCAAATTCTGAGATAAATTTAAAACAGTACTGCAGAGAGTAATGTAAAGTATAGTAACTATCTTCATTCCACAGTTACAGACAATATTATCTTCTTGAAATGTTCACTATATAGCTTGCACTTTTCCATTCGTTAAATAAGTTATTATGATAATCTTACGTTAGATAACATTATAACGAATATATCAATATATCTTGAAAACTTGCAGGACGTTAACTGATGTAATTTGTAGACTTCACTCAACTGTTGCAGACAGTCTTCTCTTCTTGAAATGTTCTCTATAGAGACTGCAGGTCTCCATCCGTTAAATAAGTTATTACGATAATCTTACGATAGATGCATCAAAACGAATATCTTAATAAATCCTGCGAATTGACAGGTCATCAAGTCGTTCAAATCGGTACACTTCGCTCAACTATTGCAGATAGTTTGCGTTTTCTGAGGTCTTTCTTCTAGATACTGCAATTCATTAAAAGAATAAATAAAATTCTTAGAAATAAGTGAAAGACAAGATTAATCCAAAGTATAATGACCGACTTCACTCAACTGTTGTAACCAGTTTTATCTTCTTGAAATGTTCAATATAGAGACTGCAAATCTTTAAATACGTTATCATTATATGCGATAGATAGCATGAAAATAAATATCTAAAAATATGTAGGTAATTAACTGATATAATCAGTAGACGTAGCGCAACTATTGCAGACAGTTTCCGCTTCCTGTACTGTTTCCTCTCGGTATTGCAAGTCAATAAAAAGATAAACAAAATTCTGTGAGATAAATTAAAGACAGTAATGCAGAAAGTAATGTAAACTATACTGATTGTCTTCATTCAACAGTTACAAACAATATTATCTTCTTGAAATGTTCACTATATAGCTTGCAGGTTTCCATTCGTTAAATAAGTTATTATGATAATCTTACGTCAGAGAACATTATAACGAATATATCAATATATCTTGAAAACTTGCAGGGCATTAACTGATGTAATCTGTAGACTTCACTCAACGGTTGCAGATAATCTTCTCTTCTTGAAATGTTCTCTATAGAGACTGCAGGTCTCCATCCATTAAATAAGTTATTACGATAATCTTACCATAGATGCATCAAAACGCATATCTTAATAAATCTTGCGAATTGACAGATCATCACGTCATTCAAATCGGTAGACTTCGCTCAACTATTGCCGATAGTTTGCTCTTCCTGAGGTGTTTTTTGTAGACTTCACTTAACTGTTGCAGACAGTCTTCTCTTTTTGAAATTTTCTCTATAGAGACTACAGGTCTCCATCCGTTAAATAAGTTATTATGATAATTTTATGACAGATACATCAAAACGAATATCTTAATAAATCCTGCGAATTGACAGGTCATCAAGTCGTTCAAATCGGTACACTTCGCTCAACTATTGCAGATAGTTTGCGTTTTCTGAGGTCTTTCTTCTAGATACTGCAATTCATTAAAAGAATAAATAAAATTCTTAGAAATAAGTGAAAGACAAGATTAATCCAAAGTATAATGACCGACTTCACTCAACTGTTGTAACCAGTTTTATCTTCTTGAAATGTTCAATATAGAGACTGCAAATCTTTAAATACGTTATCATTATATGCGATAGATAGCATGAAAATAAATATCTAAAAATATGTAGGTAATTAACTGATATAATCAGTAGACGTAGCGCAACTGTTGCAGACAGTTTCCGCTTCCTGTACTGTTTCCTCTCGGTATTGCAAGTCAATAAAAAGATAAACAAAATTCTGTGAGATAAATTAAAGACAGTAATGCAGAAAGTAATGTAAACTATACTGATTGTCTTCATTTAACAGTTACAAACAATATTATCTTCTTGAAATGTTCACTATATAGCTTGCAGGTTTCCATTCGTTAAATAAGTTATTATGATAATCTTACGTCAGAGAACATTATAACGAATATATCAATATATCTTGAAAACTTGCAGGGCATTAACTGATGTAATCTGTAGACTTCACTCAACGGTTGCAGATAATCTTCTCTTCTTGAAATGTTCTCTATAGAGACTGCAGGTCTCCATCCATTAAATAAGTTATTACGATAATCTTACCATAGATGCATCAAAACGCATATCTTAATAAATCTTGCGAATTGACAGATCATCACGTCATTCAAATCGGTAGACTTCGCTCAACTATTGCCGATAGTTTGCTCTTCCTGAGGTGTTTTTTGTAGACTTCACTTAACTGTTGCAGACAGTCTTCTCTTTTTGAAATTTTCTCTATAGAGACTACAGGTCTCCATCCGTTAAATAAGTTATTATGATAATTTTATGACAGATACATCAAAACGAATATCTTAATAAATCCTGCGAATTGACAGGTCATCAAGTCGTTCAAATCGGTACACTTCGCTCAACTATTGCAGATAGTTTGCGTTTTCTGAGGTCTTTCTTCTAGATACTGCAATTCATTAAAAGAATAAATAAAATTCTTAGAAATAAATGAAAGACAAGATTAATCCAAAGTATAATGACCGACTTCACTCAACTGTTGTAACCAGTTTTATCTTCTTGAAATGTTCAATATAGAGACTGCAAATCTTTAAATACGTTATCATTATATGCGATAGATAGCATGAAAATAAATATCTAAAAATATGTAGGTAATTAACTGATATAATCAGTAGACGTAGCGCAACTGTTGCAGACAGTTTCCGCTTCCTGTACTGTTTCCTCTCGGTATTGCAAGTCAATAAAAAGATAAACAAAATTCTGTGAGATAAATTAAAGACAGTAATGCAGAAAGTAATGTAAACTATACTGATTGTCTTCATTTAACAGTTACAAACAATATTATCTTCTTGAAATGTTCACTATATAGCTTGCAGGTTTCCATTCGTTAAATAAGTTATTATGATAATCTTACGTCAGAGAACATTATAACGAATATATCAATATATCTTGAAAACTTGCAGGGCATTAACTGATGTAATCTGTAGACTTCACTCAACGGTTGCAGATAATCTTCTCTTCTTGAAATGTTCTCTATAGAGACTGCAGGTCTCCATCCATTAAATAAGTTATTACGATAATCTTACCATAGATGCATCAAAACGCATATCTTAATAAATCTTGCGAATTGACAGATCATCACGTCATTCATATCGGTAGACTTCGCTTAACTATTGCCGATAGTTTGCTCTTCCTGAGGTGTTTTTTGTAGACTTCACTTAACTGTTGCAGACAGTCTTCTCTTTTTGAAATTTTCTCTATAGAGACTGCAGGTCTCCATCCGTTAAATAAGTTATTATGATAATTTTATGACAGATACATCAAAACGAATATCTTAATAAATCCTGCGAATTGACAGGTCATCAAGTCATACAAATCTGTACACTTCACCCAACTGTTGCAGAAAGCTTGCGCTTCTTGAGGTGTTTCCTCTAGATACTGCAAATCATTAAAAAAAGAAATAAAATTCTTAGAACTAAGTGAAAGAGAGGAATAATCCAAAGTGTAGTTGACTGCTGTAACCAGTTTTCTCATATTGAAATGTTCAATATAGCGACTGCAGGTCTTTAAATATGTTATCAAGATATACGGTAGATAGCATTAAAATGAATATCTAAGAATCTGTAGGTAGTTAACTAATATAATTAGTAGACTTGGCGCAACTGTTGCAGACAGTTTCCGCTTGTTTCCTGTCGGTACTGCAACTCAATAAAAAGATAAACAATTCTGTGAAATAAATTAAAGACACTACTACAGAGAGTAAGGCAAAGTATAGTGGCTGTCTTTACTGTACCGTTACAGAAAATATTCTCTTATTGAAATGTTCACTGTAAAGCTTGCAGGTTTCTATTTGTTAAATAAATTATTATGATAATCTTATGCTGGATAGCATTAAAAACAAATATACCAATAAATCCACCAAAAATTACAGGTCATTAATTGATATAATCCGTAGACTTCACTCCGCTGTTACAATCTTCTCTTCTTGAAATATTCTCTATAGAGACTGCAGGTCTCCATTCGTTAAATAAGCTATTATGAGAATCTTACTAAACGCAATATTAAAATAAATATTTCAATAAATCATAAAAATTTGCAGGTCATTAACGAAAACAGTTTTTGAGGAAGGCATGCTGTTTTTGTTTCTACTATATTAAAATGAAATAATATTGTCATATCAAAATACATGAAAATTTTATAATTTTCTCGCCTCAGTTAGTGAGTGATATCATTCTTCTAAAATGTTCCAGTTCTTATTCTTTAGATTGTGTAATATACTTCTCGAAGCTGCACTAAACACAATTCAGTAATTAAAGGCCGAATGCAACTTGTTAAGCTTACTGACCTATATGTTTAAAAGTTGAAGATCACATGTATATCATGCATATCGAACATGACGGAAAATAAATTTAAGAAAAAGTTAGGTTTTTCTCTAAAAATTTGAGGTTTTAGTTACTGAAACTCTCATCTGTGAAGACGCCTTAGTGAAGTTTTATTTATGAACTGTCTTAAATTAATGTGTCTATTTTAAGTATTTTTTCAATAATGTGAACAGTTTTTCTTTTAAACAAAGTGATAGTCACTAAAATTACATTATTTCAGTTAGTCTGTCTGTCTGTCGATACTGTCATCGAGTTAGTCTCTTACTCCGATAACTTTTAAACGAAAGTCATATTAATGTCATTTCATCACACTGCAAATGATTTAAAAATAAACAAGGCTGAAGGTCTCTATTTTTGAAGAACATCATGAAATCAGATCATTTTTGACCCTAAATATGCCCAAGTCATGAATAAAACAAATCAAATATTTACAAATGAGCAAAATACGAAAATAGGGCAAAGTATTAGAGGACTTTTGACTAGACTGTTGCAGATAGTCTTCTCTTCGTGGGGTGTTTACTATAGAGACTGCAGGTCTCTAGTCTTCGAAATAGGCAAAAATCTAGTCATATTAAGGAAATAATTGTCAAGTCTTAATGGTAACTCTATTGGCAATTATCATTTGTGAAGTAAAGCACATGAAGTAAACGGCAATTAGCATATGGGAATAAAAGCAAAGAGAGTTCCAACTACACCTTCTTAAGAACGAAGATGGAGTACACCAGCTAGGATAATCGTCGGATGCAGCTAATTGGTAAGTCATACATATATACACGAAATAAGATTTTGAGTTTAAATATCGCGTTTTTCGCGTTGTTGTATTATTATTGTCAATGTTAGCAGGTTTACCAACAGGTTCATATTTCCACTAAAGTCTCTAAAATTCCTTATTTTAAAGATAGTTAGAGAAATTTTTGTTTATATTTATTTGCTGCTCCAGTCATTTAATAATTCTTTATTCTTTAAATATCTTTTTACGGATATAACAGCTTTTTATTAAGGTCTAAATACCAAAAAATTAGTAGTCATCTTCCATAATTTAACTAGTAGAATAAGTGATTTCCAGATGTTCAGATTATTAGTTAATAAAAATGCCGTACCTCATTCAAGCTAAATTGCGATTTATTTAAAATTTAAAGAAGAAATATATTTTTATATGTTATACAAAGTAAAAGAAATTTAATTGTATTTTCTTCAACTTACCTAGTGGTAAGGGTTTTCTTGTAAAACTTGAAAAATAATTTTACTTTTTACGGATATAACAGACAGGAGTTTTGTGCTTTTTAATCAGGTCTAAATATCTAAAAATTAATAGTCATCTTCCATAATTTAACTAGTAGAATAAGTGATTTCCAGATCTTCAGATTATTAGTTAATAAAAATGTCGTACCTCATTCAAGCTAAATTGCGATTTATTTAAAATTTAAAGAAGAAATATATTTTTATATGTTATACAAAGTAAAAGAAATTTAATTGTATTTTGTAACAACTCACCGCGTGGTAAGGGTTGTTGTCGTAGTAGATGGCACTGCTCACTTAGGCAATCTGCCAGCACATTAGGTAAGGGTCCCCAGTATGGCGAGTATTATAACCCCTGGGGGGCCTTTCTTCTTATTTAACGATTTCCAGTGCTTTTCCTTTGAAAAATGGTTCTTCATTCTACCTGCCATGCATCGACTTTGAGGTTAATTAGTATGGGACAAAAACGGACATAGGATAGACAGACACACTACACATAAAGTCAGGTCTAAAACAGAGTAAATTTAAGCCATTTATACATGTTATAGTTTAATTTTATTATAATTGCAAAATTTTACTATCAATTTTACTGCCTCCAAATTAATATTACTTAAGACAGAATCTATACTAATGGGGGGTTTCCACCCCAAATTGTACAATTCATTGTAGAGATCCTGATTCGGAATTTTATTAATGGGACATTCAAAAAAGATGTGATTAAGGTCCTCAGTTAGACCACAATCGCAAAATGGGATGTCAATTACCCCTATTTTGAAGAGGTGAGCTTTAGTTAAACAATGACCAGTACGCATTCTTGTGATAATTGTTATATGTCTTCTATCTATAAAAGGGAATTTCGAAAACCATGGGCTCTTGGGAAAACATTTTTTTGGAATTTGTATTTATTACCTTTGTTTGGGTAATTCGTAGACCAGTTCTGTTCATACACGTTGAAAACCTTATTGGTTAAAATCCTACTCACTTTCTGATTGTCCAACTGTACTTCTTTAGGTATGTTAAGCTTTCTTCCTATCATTGCCAGCGTGTCAACCGTTTCATTACCTGGGATACCCGCATGGCCCGGGATCCAGGCTAGTTTAATGATAAGGTTATTTTCCTTAGCCTCTATCAATCTTTCTTTAATCTTCAATGCTATGTGGTCCTTGTTTGGGTGGATGCTCCTTTTAGCTATCTTTTGAATTGCAATTTGAGAGTCAGAGAAAATGATAGATCTGCTTATATTTTTGTTTATTATAAGTGTAATTGCTTCATTAATGGCAATCATCTCTGCCGTACCGATGCAGAGCTCATTTGGAAGTCTAGCTGAGTAATTTATTTTTAACTTTGGAATGTGGACCCCGAAACCCGCTCTATTATCTTTTACTGAAGCATCAGTGAATATAAAAATATGCTGTATATTTCCGTCCTTGCGGAGAAATTTTCTTTGTTAAAGGAGTCCTCTTTATCCATTTTTAGGTTAATTGAATCGGTTCTAATTGCTTGCTGTAATCCATTAAGAACGTTGGGAAGTTTAAAGATTTATACATGTTGTTAAGGTATAGGGTAAAAGACCGATATGCAGTGATTAAGTATGGAGTGTTCTCGTCCTTCCAGAAATTAGGTTTATTTATCAAGTAGTTATTCATCTTCTTGATCATGCTGATTAGAGGATGGTTTGAAATAGTAATGGGTTTCCTCAGAAAGTTGATAATTAGGCAACGTCTTCTAGTCTCTAAGTCTTCTTCTGCAGATTCAGCCAACAGAACGTTTATGGGGGTGGATTTCATGAGTCCCCGACCTAATAAATTGATAGTGGATCCTATTTAATTTATCAATGTTTTCTTTTTTAGTTGGTCTAAAAAATATGCTGCCGTTATCTAGGTGTGATTTGACTAATGCGTTGGAGATAGTTAGTAGGCTACGTGGGTCCGCACCCCACCAGGTTCTGCAGAAAGTTTTAACTATATTAATGGGATCTGCATATATTTTCAATATGCAGATCCCATTTCATATTTTTTTGAAGAGTTATGCCCAAGTATTTAACTGAATCTTTGTACTGAATAACTTGGTTATTTATAACTATATTTGGAGGTGGATTCCTCTTGTGTCTCTTGGTAAACCATACTGCTTGGCATTTTTCATTGGCCAATCTTAGACCACTATCAACCATCCATTCTTGGACTTTCCTTAAAGTTTGGTTTAATTTCACAGCCATGTCTTGTGGGTTAAGGCCCGATGTAAAGAGGACTAGGTCATCTGCATATCCCATCATTTTTATTCCCTCCATAGGTCTAGGGTATATATATTAAATAAAATGGTACTAAGGGGAGAACCTTGAGGAAGGCCTGAAGCGTGGTAAGGGTTTTTCTGTAAAACTTGAAAAATAATTTTACTAGTTTGATTTTGGTCCTTATTTTCAAGCGAACTTGGTTTCTAACCCCTTTATTTTGATTCTTATTTGTTGGGAGTCCCGAGTGCCGTTTTAATTTTAATTGGTACTCGTATTTCTGTATAGGTCTAGCAGAGAAGGAACGATCACAATCGGCAAGGAGCCACCAGTTTAAAAAAATTATATATTTAAGGTAATTTTTATTTGTTTTAAGTGCATTTAAACCAGTTTTCTCTTTAACAAAGTAGTATTGAATTATAAGAACGCATAATTTTCATAAATACTTAACATAGGTGTACTTTGAAGAAGAGTGGTTTCTTAAACTTTTTGGAGCTTTTACCTACTTCAGGTTATTTTGAAAAAACACTTAGGTTTTTGCAATTATTAATAGACATTTAAGAATTTTTCAACTCATATTTATTTTTTTTACATAATACCGGGGAATGACATAATTTTTAAATTAATTTTGTAAATTTGTAAAATTGAACCAAACAAACTGGTAAAAAAAGTGAACTAATATCCATTTTCAGTTATGACACATGTTAGTTTATAATTAAGAAAAATTATATAACAGATTTATTTCTACTGGACTGTAGGACAATTTAGTTACACTGATTTAATTCATTAGAATATTTGTTAAAACACTGATTTTATTATACTGCATATACCACAGCTTACTTCTAGTACTTACTAAATTGTACTAAAAAGCTACAGTGTAAATTTATAGGTAGTACTGAGAGAATATACTATATTTATATGGGCTAATCTTATTTCTTACAGGTCCGGTAGTACTACATTCAGGAAAGAACGATTCAAAATCAGCAAGTAACCATTCATAATTTGCAAGGAGCCTGCGGTTTCCAGGTAATTTTTACCTATTTTAGGTATATTTTGAGTTTTTTTTTTAGAATATAAACAGTTTTTCTCCTAAAGCAAAAAGAATAACTGGTCAAGTGCAAGTTGAACTTGCGCAATTAGTGTTCCGTACGTTGATTGCTTTTAAAATAAAAAATTTTGTTACAGATGATCAGTGACTTCACAAAACACACCCCAAATGAGTTTTCAACATAGTTTGTTTCCAATCTTTACTGAAACCTGATGACCTTGAAATTTTTGTTTTTTTTTACATACCAGAAACATTATTAAAGGTAATGCACTCGTGATAATTTTCGTTCAATCTACACCCCGTGGAGAATATTCCAGAATTTTTTCAAAATTTTTTGATAAGTACTTTTCGAGATAAGACAGCGATTTTTCGCGATTTTTTAAAAATAATACAAAGAAAAGTGCGCGCAAGTATTACATTATATATACATTTTTTACTCGTCTTTTCACAAGCTTTCATTTGACACCACACTCGACGACCTAGTAAAAAATGTATTTTTTCACTTCCGATTTCACCCCCCAAAACTAACCCCTTAAGTCAAAATTTAACTCTCAAAACTACATGGCTCTGATGAGGCCATAAATTCCTATATTATTAACAAATTTCAACTTTCTATGTCAAATAGTTTCGGAGAAAATCGAGTGTGACAGACAGACGCCGAAGTGATCTTATAACTGTTCCGTACGGAACACTAAAAATGATTTTCGGTATTCACTAGTACATTACAGGAGTATATTTGTTGAAGGGGATGCTTCTTAAAATTTCTTGACTGCAATTGGAACTAGATTAATAAGAAAGATTTAAAATGGGATCGAGCGTTTTTTAAGGTGTCAAGAAATTTATACCAATTTTGGGTTATTTAGAAAAAATCAGGTTTTCACTATTTTTAATAGGCCCTTTAGGATATTTTCATATATTTTTATTATTTACATTAAGTCCGCGATATTTACTTAATTTTATTGAAATATTTGATAAACTTTCCTTGTAGTCCAACAAACACTGAATTGTCTTTGTTGAGATGAAGAGGGTGGAAGAAAAATAACTTGTCATGTTTGATATCGTTTTCCAGGCCTTTGGAGTTAAGGATAATATAAAATGAACCATTAAAAAAAATGAAATTATATTTGAATACTACATTTGTTTAAATATTCTTTTTCTTTTTGTTTCAGGTATTACTGCATCAAAACGGGAGTTTTTTTGCTTATAAGGAACACGCGAAGGAATAAATTTAACTTCATTCTTTTTCAAACTGTAATGAAAGAAGATTGTCGCTTATGAAGATGATAAAAGTAAAAGTTTAAACACAGGTGTTCTCCGTGTCGCGTGTGAGAGAAACTCAAAGAACGATCTGCTCTTCACGGTTTTTCCTAAACATCGTCGTTGTTTAGAAGCGCGTTGTAGAATAAGCCTTGGACATAAATGTGATTAATTCACTCCGTTGGCTATATGGACTACAGATCGGCCTGCACGGGATCGTACGATATTTCCCATTTTGCGTTCGTACTTTAAGGAGAGCACCAAGAAAGAAGAAGACTATGTCAGGCAAATGGACGTGCAAGAAGACTTAGTGCCATTATTAATAACTGAAAATTTTAACCATTTATGACTAAACAAACTTTCTTTGTTTTAGGAATGCCACCTGCAATCATAAAAATCCGCGTCGCTAATTTTCAGGGTGGCATAAGATACAGAATCCACCGAAGGCATGAAATCTGTACAATCTTTTTTAGTCTAACGTACAAAAAGGATTGTATTGATCGTGTTCGCGTTTAATTTCTACCATTTTTTTTAGTCTAACGTACAAAAAAAGATCGTACAAGGCGATTTCTATTTTCAAAACTCATAATATCAAGAATAATCAGCTGGACGTCCGTCAGAAAACATTTAACTTACTACAAGTAAAACTTTGTTATTATCACATAACTTGGTTACCTAAAAAACGAGAAAATTACTATATTAAGATGGCTGGATTCTGTGTCTGTTTAATTGTGGATTACTGGGACAAGTTATTACAAAAGACAATTTTCTTTTGTATATGTCTTAGCAGTTGCAATTATGTACCATCATGAAAGTATAAAATAGAGTGTGGACGGGACACAAGCCTGGATTAGGGTCATCTACAAGAGTTAGCAAGGTAAAATTTGGACTTTTTTAGTGGAAGGTTATTTTTAGGCAAAAAAAATGAAGTTCTCTATTCTATAGTTCTATTTTAAATCCGTAACTGAAAATTCTTCTTTGGTTTTTCCTGTAGTATGTAGACTACTAAAAATTAGTTGAATACACATGTTATAACCCAGAGACAAAAAAATATATATATTTTTTATTCATGCACCACCCTAGTAACATTAGTTAATTCTACTTTTATTTTTAATTGATAATGAAGTGGGACTTCAAGAAGTACGTTATTTTTTCTACATAACTTTAGTTAGAAAGAATTATTAAGATTGGACAGGGCCAGTTGTATTTACGACCTTCATAATAGTAGAGTTCATCTTATACGTTTCAAATGGAGACCAACATTTTTTGGGGAGACAGATTCCTAGCCTGTTAATGTTAAAAATTGAATATTTAGTTTTAATTTTGTCAATTAGTGTAATTAATCATTATTACTACGCAACAGTTATTACCACTACACCAAACATTTTATTTTCGCACTTGACGCGCGTTTTGCTAACCATTTTAGCATCATCAGGTGCGATGATTGACTGTCATTTATCGCATCGAATGCGAAAGTAAAGTGTTTGATGTAGTGGTGATAACTGTAGTGTAGTGTCATCGTGCCAAAGATGCAAAAGTCCCACCTTAAATATCATTTAATCAAAACTATTATCACATCAAGATACAGCTTAGATTAGGGAATATATTAGAAAAATTATATTGCATATCTATTTCAGAAACGTGACGTAGACAGTGTTTTGTGAAGAAAATAGATATGCAAAACCAAAATTTATAGTTAATACTAACTAAATATTTTCTGTAAGTAAAAGCTTGTAATAAATTCGTTTCAAAACGAGAACGTAAGTATGAAGTTACTGAGACCGTTTTAAGATTTAAAAACATTACAAATATTATTTTTCCAAATTTCTTAGCTGACACAATTTCTAATTAATCTTTGTATTTAAAAACATTTTATCAAAATTCGAACTTGATATTAAAACATTCTTTGATTAACATTAGAAAAATTTTGCACGGAACATAATTAAAAGGAACTATACAGTATTTTTTATAGTTAAAATTGTATAATTAATTGTACAATTAAGAGTTCTCTCTTTTGTTACAGGTATGCCCATGCAGAAATTCGTGAATTCGGGTAGACGCGAGTGGTAGAGGTGCCGATATCGATTGTTATAACGAACGATTGAGATTTATGTCAATTTTTTGAAGAATTTGTTAAGTGTATTTGGTGCAATCAAAGAAGAATGAAAGGAGAAGAGGTAATTTTTAAAGGTACTAATGCAACATTAATTATCAATAAAACTACTTAATTACTTTGTTAACTGTCACTAAATATATTTAGTGACAGTTAACAAAGTAATTAAGTAGTTTTATTGTTAAAATGTACTGTCACAAAGTAACGGACCACTCAATCAACTCTTTAACATTAATTATGTTTTTTGTAGAAACAATTCAGTATAAATCCATTAAGATATTTGGATTTTTAAACACTGTTCAAGTTCAGACGTTGAATCAAATCTTTATGTTACCAGATGAACTATTTCTTAGAACAAGACGAACGAAGCCGAGCACATTATTTTGAAAATATGGATCCTATCTTCTTTTTCATAATATAAAAATAAACGTTTTCTTTTCAGGATACTTAATTTTAGATTGTTTTAAGGTTAGAGCTCTATACCTACTGATTAATTTAAATTTGTTTGCTAATTTAATTTTTTTTTCAGGATGTATTAATCTGTTTAATAATTTTTTTTTTTCAGAATATACCGATTTGCTTACTATTTGTTTATTTTTTCAGGATATATTTATTTGTTTGCTAATTTAATTATTTTTTCAGGGTTTATTAATACGTTTACCAATTATTTTTTCAGGATGTATTGATTTCCTGACTAATTAATTAATTTTTTAGGATATATTTATTATTTATTTTTTTAGGGATGTATTTATCTGTTTAGTTCTTTTTTTAGAAGATATTTATCAGTTTACTAATAGTTATGTGGTTTTATTTATTTTTTATACACTTAACTAAGAACACACTAATATGCCAAATGGTTTTAGTGCTTTCTTGGCAGCTGCTTACGTTTTAGGTAATTTTGGTATGTACGAATATTAATGAGTAAGCAGCTGTCTGTTGTTGTCATTTAATCAGCGGCCGTACAACACTGATGAGTTCATGGAAGGACGAAACAGTTGCCGAGGCCTTGTAGAATATGGATAAAAGGTATTTATAGTTTATTATTTTTTTTTTTATTGCAATAAAAAATTAGTCAAAACAGAAGCAGACTTTCTGTATATTGGAAGTACATAATTCAAAAAATATAGTAACTTTATCTCTCTTTGTTAAATGAATTAATTAAATTATATTAGTATTTTATAGTGTTTTATAAATTCGCCAGTCTCTTGCGAGAAAATTTATTATACATATTAAAGTTTGTACGTCACATTAAAGTATTTTGGAAGAAAAGGAAATAAAAACGTATGTTTTGGACAAACTTTTTTTTTGTTAAATCATCAGTGTTTCATTGTATTTTTAGGAGCAACAAGTAACATTCGTTGCCTGATCACTAACTGCAACAAGAACTAGAGACTTGTACAACAACAAAACCTGTAACGCCGTTTCAAAAACACCAAATATTCCGCTAATGTGGGAACAATAAGTTAGAGCAACACCAGAAAAATGTTCAACATCTAGCTTTACTCTTGACTTAGCAAAAACTGTTTCGGCATCAGTAGTCTCCAAGCCAATGGTACGTTAGTTTTATGGAAATATATATTTACTTACAATTTTTCAAAAAACTGTTCCAGTGGATTAGTAGGTAAAGTTTTTGAGCGAACATCAAAGTGTATTTAAACTATAAGTCTCTATTGGAGTAACTGTAGAAAATGTTTTAACAGCTGGCTTCAGGCTTGACCTAAGAGGATCTGATTCGGCTTCGATAATCTGGAGTCATTAATAGGTTAGATATATAAAAATTTTGGATTGCTTTTTCTTATAGAAAATCAGGACCTAGGCTTAGGTAATAATGGCTGTTTTCTTCTGGAATTTACCATTGTGTTTGTAATATTAACGATCCATATACAAACGATTATTGGTTATACGATATATACTAATTCATTTCCCCATCCCTTTAACCGTCTACATGACTGTAAATAATTGAATATAATGAAAAAATAATACTTGTTCTTCTTTTCTTCATCCTCATTATCGACCATGGGTCTGTTCAACTTCCAGTACCTTATGGGTTCTCTTGGGAACCAGAATGCCATTTATCCATCCACCGTTTTGGAGGCCTTCCCGGTGGGCGTTGTCCTAGTGGTTTTCCTTCAAGAGCAAGTCTTACTATTCTGTTTTTTTTCTGACATAGTTACGCCCCATCTCACCACGTCATAAACTCCACATGACTGTTTTATATCTTCGTTTCTTATCCGGTCTTTTAATGTCTTGCTCTTAGTGTTTTCATTTTTACCGATCTCAATGTTTTTTAATTTGTTGCCATCTGCTCTGGTTTCTCTACGGCAGGGGTGCTCAAACTTGAACTGCTGGCGATCTACCTCAATATTGTTAGACTACGATCGATCGACTCTGAGAGGCTGCAAGTAAGTGTGATGCAGGATTGTCGTCTAGGTAGGGTGTATCGTGGCCTAGATATTAGTTTTCCGCACAATATGCATTTTTTTAGTCAAGGTAAGTGTAGGTCTGCTCTAAAATGTCAATGAAAAAACTCATAATTATTCAAAATTGCGAGTTTATTGGTTCTTACAAAACAAACGAGTTCTAGTGTCTAAACTTAACTAAAGAGTGACTTTAGATGTTGAAGCGTGGCACTGCATGTCCTCAGCATACTTTTCATAAGATGGTACGTAATTACCGAGTGCTAATCGCAAGCATGATGACATATGTTCGTCAGTTAGTCGATTGCGATATTTTGACTTAATTATCTTCATTTCAGAAAATGCAGACTCGCACAAGTAAGTTGACCCAAACATTGTCGTCAGTTGAAGGGCGATTTGCCTTAGATTCGGATATTTATCTTCAGATATAAAACACCAGAATTTTGTATCAGATGCTGTGGCTTTGAGATGTATATCTGATATAAACTGCACTAACTCATTTTCAACAGAACATGAGTCCATGTTAAACTGACATGCTATTTCAGTAGCTAATTCCTCAATGTTTTTACACGAAAAATAACTCATAAATGATGCGATATTTGCCAATTTACTGAAATCATAAAAACGTATTTCGAATTGACCCAAAATATTTGATAATTCTGCCTCATAAATATCATAATCCTTGCTTTCAAAGACGGAAAATTTTTCAGATTCTTTTTTTTCAGTTGATCTATCATAAATTGCAATTTACTTTTGAATGCGTTTATTGCGCTAATCATCTCAATAATAGTTTTTCCTTTACCTTGAAGCTCCAAATTAATGGTGTTTAAATGCATTGTGATGTCTGTCAAAAATGCCAAATCAGTCAGCCATTTTCCGTTTTTCAGCATCTGAGTGTCATCACCTCTTTCGTCCAGAAAAGCTGTTATTTCGGGCAATAATTCTTGAAACCTTTGTTGCAATGCCCATAATTTCCTTCATGTTTACAACTTTTGAACACAAAACTTGTTGATGTATAATGCAATGGAAGGAGAAAAATGAAGGGAAATCATCATTAGCTCGACACAATGCCACAAAACCGTTTTTGTTTCCAGTCATTGCTGGTGCTCCATCGGTTGTAATGCACACTAGTTATATATTGGTAGCTTGTAGTTTGTTACAAAATTGAAGAAAACGTCATATATATCTTCGCCACGGGTCTTTCCTTTCAGAGGAATCATTGTCAAAACTTTTCCTTAGCCGACATGTCATTGAATACCATTCGAATAAAAATACACAGCTGGGCACTGTCTGTCATATCGGTGGATTCGTCGAACTGTAAAGAAAAGTATGTACATTCCATGATATCATGTTTTAGTTTATCTGCCATGTCCTGACTCATGACTTCAACACGCCTTGTGACAGTCGGACGAGATAACTGAAGTTCTCTAATAGCAGACATAATCTCTGTTTTATTTTTAAAATCTCCAAATAAAGTCTCACCCGCTTCAATAAATGCTTCCTTCACAACCAATCCATCATCAAATGGTTTCTTGTGTTTCGCCAATATATGAGATATTTTAAATGACGCGATCGTTGCAGCTTTTGATTGTTTGGCTGGTCTTGTAAACATGGTTTGTTCTTTTTTCAAACAAGTTATCGAAGCACGTACTTTTCGTTTTCTTAATTCACTCTGTGACGGAAAATCCTTTTCATAGTTTTTATGAACCGTTTTATGATGCCTTTCCCACGCTTAGGTATTGCAACTGACGCACGGCAAATGAGACAAATGCACTTATCCTTTACCATACAAAAGAAAAATTCTTCCTCCCAATCGTTATTAAAATGATAAGTTTTACTTTTCTTCGCCGCACTCATTTTGAACTATTTATTAAAAAACTTTGTATAGATGTATCGCCTTCAAGTTACAACTCAGACTGACTCCTATTCCTGCAGGCGCAACATTTATATCGGCGCGAACGAAGTCTCGAATCTTCCCGTCAAACACACCGCCCGAAGTTTCTAGAAAAATCGGCGGGAATCAAAAACGCGGCTTTTCTTTGCCAAGTACCGCGCGTTCCTTTGATAAAGCCGCCTTTTGCCGTTAGCAGGGGGTTATTACGATAAAAGAAAGTGATGAGGGGGTTATTCTGGCCTAATTGTGGATCGAATAAATTTTAGTAGTTTATTCATTACATTTTGTTTTAGTTACCTAAAACAAGATCTGTTCTATATCGGAATTTTTTTCTCGAGATCGACTCAAAAAGCACTCACGATCGACTTGTCGATCGCGATCGACCGTTTGAGCACCCCTGCTCTACGGTATTGTAGTACAGGTCTTACGCATGTTTTGTATATCTTTACTTTACTTTCAGTAGTCATAAATTTGCTTTTTCAGGCGACGTCACGTAATGCACCAGATATGAGGGCGGCTTTGTTAACTTGAGATCTCATTTTGTTTGTTGGGTTGTAATGGCTCGACAGGTTTACACCAAGATAAGTAAACCGCGTAACCTGTTCGATAGGTTGTTTTGCTACCATCAACTTGTATCTAAATGATTTAGTTTTCTGTGTTGAGATGGACATGATATATTGGCGAGCCACTTGGTAGAATCTTCATAGAATAGTTAGTTAAAGCAGGACGTAAAATTTCCTAGTTTGTTCAGTCATGTTCACAGACGACGGATTCGGGTCAGTTGCCATATGATCGTATTTTTATATAAAAACCGGTCAAGTGCAAGTTGAACTTGCACAATTAGTGTTCCGTACGTTGACTGTTTTTAAAATAAAATTTTTTGTTAGGGTAGTATAAAATGATCAGTGACTTCACAAAACACACCCCAAATGAGTTTTCAACAAAGTTTGTTTCCAATCTTTACTGAAAACTGGTGACCTTGAAATTTTTTTTTTATATACCAAATAAATTATTAAAGGTAATGCACTCGTGATAATTTTCGTTCAATCTATACCCCGTGGAGAATATTCCAGAATTTTTTCAAAATTTTTTGATCAGTACTTTTCGAGATACCTAAGGTAAATTGACAACATGGCCCTAGTTAGTCAGTCTAGTTGACTTAGAATCGCAACACTGTAGATCTCTCTAAGAAAATTGATAAAAAAATGAATGTTAAAATGGTTGTTGACTTATAACATAACTTAAGGAATTAGTGATTCTATGCTTATTAGCATTTATAAGTTTTATGTTGTATAACCCATCTACACTTTATAATCACTACTAAAAAGGCCATGTTTCTCAAGATCCCTTTAATTTTTTATTTTCTTATGAAGTTTTCTTCAGTCTACGATGTTTATCGCCATCTAGGAAATAACTGTTCTTTGTTCAACTTGATCTGTCATTTTCCTATCCACGATCTTTCCAACAAAACAGCTGTCCGCTGGCATACCGTATATCATTTTTAACGGTGAGTTTTTAGTATTTTTTCCTAAAATCCAACCATTTCTCATGTGTTCTAACACAAATATAAAACTGAAAAACGTAATTATTGTTTTTTTGTCAGTGTTTTCATTTTAAAACTAAAGTATTGTCTAGTTACTTATTCTGTATACATAACCTCTTTTAATTCAAGATATAGAGCCATCCACAATGAAAAACCTCCAGGCAGAAAATATTTGGCTCAACAAAAAGACATATGAAGATGCTGAGACTACATACCATGAAAATCTGGCCAGGGTAAGTTGGTATTATTTTTGTTAAAACTGAGAATTTACAATAAATAACAATATTTTTACTTGCCAGTTAAATGATAAATTTACTTTCTTTCTTCCTAGTTTTTCTTTAAAAATTAAGAACTAACACTAGTGTGTACAATAATTTTGGCCTAATTGATCATACATCAATCCACTAGTTTTAGTGTTAATTTCTGAAATATGAACCGACCATTAATTTTCCCTAACAGCTTTGACAAAGTTCTGTAGGTAAAAAATTATGATATTCTTATTTTTAGTGTTTTAATTTCAGCAGTTATATAGTTATTTTCGTCTTTGTAACATTTATATCTACAGTTTCGTAGAAATATTCTAAAATGGATGTTTACTCATTTTCTGGTAGTTACTCGATCTTATTTTGTTGATGTAGGTACAATTAACTCTTCTGATGGGGGAAGTCAACAAAGTTCAAAAGGAATTAATCGACAGTAGGGAGATATTTTCTGTGAGTAATAGTTTATTGGATGTGGATGCATTTTTATTTCTAGAAGCTATTTTGTTATTGACACTTTTAAGAACCGAGTGTTGTCAATGTGTAGTTACACTAAGTTGTGAATGACATTTTAGAAAACCCGTTTTTTATTTCAGGTTTCTTTTTATGAAGTTGATATATTAGAGTATATTTTTTTAATTTGGGGTTTAGAGTATTTATTGAAATGAGATTAATCCAGCTCTAAATTAAACACTTAAAAATATATCCTATTATTCTCAGGTATCATTTAGACATTTTGATACTGGTTGCATACAAAGAATTTTTATCAAAAAAAAGAATTGTAAACAAAACTGTGAAGATGAAATGTCTTAAAAGTATTACTGATTTGTTAAAGTAGCATATTGATATTTTACAGGTCTTACATTATAAATCTAAAAAACTTGAAATGTCATATTTTCTTTTTTATTAAATTTGTGTATACAGGGTAATTTGGCAAAGTTATTTCTTGTAGTATTTATGATAACCTATTAGAAGAGAAGTACAACTTGAAAAAAACTCTGGACAGTCCAGAGAAAAAGTAGGCTATAGAAAACCTGCCTCCGATATTGTTCTCATTCTTATGTTTGGATTAATTTTTGTCATTCACAGTAATAAAACTGGCTGGTGTGCCGGGTTACAGTGTAATGTTGAGTTTCTTCAACCCTTCATACAAAAATTGAACAACATTATTTTGTTATCTTGATTTGTTCAGTGTGTACTTCCACCCATGATTTTCTCCTCGTAAGATTATTTTACAATTGTCACTTTTTATTACAAGTAACAATTTTATGCAGTATTTTTTTATGAGCCTGGAAAGCACGAGCAGTATTGTAGCATCTCTTTTTGCCCACGGAATGTGGACCCTTAATGCGAATTTTCTCTAGTTATTGTAGGTGACGAGAAATAGCTTGCTCAGTCACTTTGAGATTATTTGAAAGTTTCAGTTGAATTTGGTATGGACTCTCGCCCAAAATTTGCTCCAACTCCTCATCTTTCACTTTTTTAGTTCACCATCATCTTGAAGTTTGAAATTTTTAGTACCACTGTTTCCCAAGCAGTGTATGATAAAGCATTTTGACCCAATTCAAATTAAAATCTTCATTAACGAAGTAGGTGCATAATATTTTCACGGGTCACAATATGTAAAAGTTAAAGTAAATATTATAAATAAATTAAAAATACTTCACGTAGGAAACACATTAAGTTACAGTTATTTAAAAATAATGCGTTAAGACAAACATTGAACAGTTAATCTTGCTCATACTCGTATATAAACAGTGAAAACCAAGCATCAAATAATTACCTTGCAAGACGGTTCCTTTCTAGGACTAGTTAAGTTCGCTCAAATTACTGTTTAGGTACTCGATTTTGCTATAAAATGCCTTTACTTTTTACAAATACTCTCATTTTATTTCCAATTGTTATTACTAAGCTGTTGTTGTTTAAATGGGCAACACATTATAAAACTTAATTTCATAGTAGTTCTGTCCATCCCTAGCCCTTTCAGTTCTGCTATAGTAAATAGTGCAAATCTTTGTCGTTCATATATTTTTTAAATGAGTTTTAACGTGCATGAGACAGCTAACATTATAAACTTGATGGAAATGTAAGTATGTTGAGGGAAACAAAGAATTTACAACACTCGGAGTATTTTAACTCAGCGATAATCCTCATACATTTTCTGTGGACAGCAAACATTTTTGAGGCGTGTGTGTGTATAAATGCATAGTAGACATTCGTGAGCACACTGTTAGACATAGTTTTTTAAGTCTCTAATAAAAAAATGTTTTTGCTGATTTTTTTGATAGTTGTGTGACACGCTCTTACCATGTTAATTTAGCATCCAGGTTTATGCGAAAAAATTTGACTGAATTTGTATTCTCCTCTTCTATTGAACTCTGATAATACAGAAAAAAAGTTCAATTTTACATTAACATTTTAACTGCAAAACATTCATTGGATGATTGGATCCTTATAAGATCACTTCAGTGTCTGTCCGTCTGTCACACCCGATTTTCTCCGAAACTATTTGACATAGACAGTTAAAATTTAGCACTAATATAGGAATTGATGGCCTCATCAGAGCCGTGTAGTTGAAAGTTAAATTTTTTCTTAAGGAGGGTGAAATCGGAAGTAAAATACAAAAAAGTTACTAGGTCATTGAGTGGATGTCAAATGAAAGCTTGTAAAAAGACGAGTTCAGAAATATATAATGTAATATTTGTGCGCAATTCTCTTTGTACTACTCGTGTAAAATCGCTGCCTCCCCCGTTATCGCAAAAATTTTTCAAAAAATGCTGAAATAATCTCTACAGGTTTTAGATTGAATTAAAATTATCACGAGTGCGTTACCTTCAATAATTTATCTGATATATAAAAAAAAAAATTCAAGGTCATCAGTTTTTACTAAAGATCGGAAAAGAACTTTGTTGAAAACTCATTTGGAATGTGTTTGGTGAAGTTATTCAGTGATAAAAATTTTTATTTTAAAAGCAATCAACGTACGGAACACTAATTGCGCAAGTCCAACTTGCACTTGACCGTTTTTTTGATTTTAATTTGGTGTTTCTGTTCTATATATTTACCTTTTTCAGTGTTTAGTAGAATTTTATTAATTTAAGTTAGGTTTTAAACATCATATTTAAAAAGAAAAGAAAAGTATTATTATAATTTTGAATTTCAGAGTGATATTGCGGCCGTTCCCTTCGACACTGGCGCATTCAAATTTATAGAGAAAAAAGTTGTTGAATTTGAGAAAAGTAAGTTATATTTAATTAATTCCACATCTAGTGTTCCATGCCATAAAAATAACAGTGGAATGTCCGTTAAAATTATCAACATCTTCTATTCTTTTGCTGATCGTTATCTGCTATATTTTTCAGTACTTTAAATACTTCGGGCCTTTAAAAAATACAAGAGAAATTCGACAATAAAGGGAATTAGAATTTTCTTTTCCCTTATCTTTAAAAAAAATCTTTGGCTTGATTAAAAAACTCTTATTTATAAGTTTTGATTTTCAGCAATTAATCAAATTTTGAATCAACTTAAAAGTCTTGACCTTCGGGTCTCAGCAATAGAACGATCAGCTAGTCAGCATCAATCTGTTCATGAAATAAACGTAAAAGAACAGCCACATGTCAAACAAGACCCTGCTAGAAAAGATGATGAAGATGATGATGTCGATCTCTTCGCCTCAGAGTCTGATGACGAGGAGTCTGCTGAGGCTGTGAAAATTAGAGAGGAGAGACTAGCAGCATATGCTGCCAAAAAATCTAAAAGTAAGCAGAATAATTTACTTCGAAGTTATTGATATATTTACTCAACCTAACTTTATACCCTTCCTGTCCTCTCTCATTCCCTCCCTATAAAAAGTCTATTCATCATATTCAGTCGAGCCTTGAGTAAATTCCTATTTGCACAATTTAAAAATTAATGTTTAAGACTGAACGTTGTACTATGTATATGATTATCATTAATTATTTGTTATAACTAATAATCTGCATATCATGCCTTAGCTGCTTAAAATATACTCCACCCACACATTGAAAGAGTTTTTTTCATAATGTGCTTGTAACTTCGATCAGGACGGTAAATTTTTGCGTTGTCTACGGATAATACGTTCATATTTGGCCTTTTTTTTGCAGAACCAACTATTATTGCAAAATCCAACATAATTCTCGATGTAAAACCATGGGATGATGAGACTGACATGAAACAGATGGAACAAGAGGTTAGGAAAATCAAATGTGATGGGCTTCTTTGGGGAACCTCCAAATTAGTTCCACTAGCCTTTGGAATTCACAAACTTCAAATAGCTACCGTAGTAGAAGATGATAAAGTCTCAATTGATTGGCTCACAGAACAGATCGAGGATATATCAGATTATGTAAGCGTTTGTAAATCTTATATTAATTTCACTGTTCGTTAAAATGAACTAGTATACCAGATTCAACGCATTGTGGCCACACAATTAGTAGTGTTTTTTTATATATGAGTCGTCGAACGTCCTAGTGATCCCGATCTAAACAAAATACCTAGTTGTTGTTTTGACATGAAAATTGTGCAGTTCTTTATATATATTTTTATCAGTAATGTTCTCTTTTTAGGTTCAAAGTGTGGATATTGCTGCCTTTAACAAAATCTAATTCAACCTTTATTTTTTGTAAAATTATTTCTCTTTTAAATAATAAATATATTTTACTTGTTATATTTGTATTATTTTCTCCTCAATTTTTTTACTTCGGAAAGTGTTCAATCACTCACTCAGTTTTTTCAGTTCATATTTCACGGTCCATGAAAAAAAAAAAATCAATTTTGCCCATCTGTCTCTGATGGCATGGAAACTTCCGAACGAATGACGTGTCGATTTCAGTTTTGATACATATACGAGTATGATACTTGAAGTGTGAAAGAAACCCATAATTTTAAAGAAGGGCGAAATTGGGCGGAGGGTTGGTATTTTTAGTGTTCCGTACGGATCACTTATAAGACGACTTCGGTGTCTGTCTGTCTGTCACACCCGATTTTCTCCGAAACTATTTATCAGAAAGTTGAAATTTGGTAATAATATAGGAGTTGATGGCCTCATCAGAGCCGTGTAGTTTTGAAAGTTAAATTTTGACTTAAGGGGTTAGTTTTGGGGGGTGAAATGGGAAGTGAAAAACAAATTTTTTTGCTAGGCCATCGAGTGTGGTGTCAAATGAAAGGTTGTGAAAACACCAGTAAAATATATATATATATATATATATATATATATATATATATATATATATATATATATATATATATATATAAATAATGTAATACTTGTGCACCCTTTTCTTGTATTATTTTAAAAAAATGGCGAAAAATCGCTGTCTCCCCTTCGAAAAGTATTGATCAAAAAATTTTGAAAAAACTCTGGAATATTCTCTCTGCGTGTAGATTGAACGAAAATTATCACGAGTTCATTAATAATTTATCTGGTATATATAAAAAGAAAATTCAAGGTCATTAGTTTCCAGTAAAGATTGGAAACAAACTTTGTTGAAAACTGATTTGGGGTGTGTTTTGTGAAGTCACTGATCATTTTATACCTCCCTAACAATTTTTTTTTATTTTAAAAGCAATCAACATACGGAACACTAATTGCGCAAGTTCAACTTGTACTTGAACGGTTTTTAGTTTTTAAATAGTATGGAAATTTTGCCTGGTTTTTGGGCATTTTTTAAAAATTTTTTCAACCATCTAGTTTTATTTTATTTATATGTATAGGTACTTCAAAATATAAGGTAATATTTCCTTAACTGACCTGGTTAGCCAAAAAAACTGCCATAGCTAAAAATTATATTGTGAAGTCACATGATGTCTGTAATTCTTTGGTTATTTAGGTTAATTAAGAATTGAGTGCCAACAGAATTATGAACTGAAAAGTATATTTTTACTTTAAAGAAATATATATTTTTTCTAGCTAAAATCCTAGCTTATCAGAATTTTGCTTTTATGGTTTATCAAGTTTCAATTACTTATGTATTGTTAAGAATCTTATTGTGCAGTGACTCATTCACCATTTTAAAATTCCCAAAACCAAGCAAATAGCAACCAGCAACTTACTTTTTGAAGAATTTGTTTTAAATTTATTCAATATTATATATATATATATACAGTAATACCCCGCTTTACGCGAGGGATACGTTCCGAAAAAAATCGCGTTAACTGAAATTCGCGTATATCGAGGTTTATGATTAAACATAGTCAAAATTTAATACAAAAAAATACAAATCATTTTAATCAATCACTTTAATTCTAAGAACACTTTATGCAATACATACTCTTATTTTTTACGGAAAAATACATCTATTGTCTTTTGGGTAACGTTTTGTTTACGTTCTTGTAAAATACGTTCATAACACCCAACACTGTTTTTAATTGTTTGACACACGGTCAAGACACGGTCATCATTATTGTCTATACTCTGCAATATGTCCAAACCTGAATAAATTTTTGAAAGTGCATTTTGTATTTCCCCTGAAGATAAAACTTTCTCTTCTACTTGTTCTTCCTCATCGTAGATAGGATTATTCTGTAACTCGATCAGATCTTCATTGCTAATAGGATCGTCGTGCGTTGCTACAAGTTCTACGAGATCTTCTACCGTGACATCTTCAAGTTCAGACCCCTCAATCATTGCAGCAATGTCTTCAAGCACTTGTCTCTGCATCTGGACAATTCTTCTAGGTGCTTCCACTACATCTGGCCAAAGATTACGCCACACCCCATTCATACAACTCATTTTAACTTCCTTCCAAGCCTCTTCTATGTTGTGAATAGACTTCATAATGTTGTATGACTTCCACCACTCTCGCATAGACTGTCTTCCTTCCCCGTCAGTTTCATGAATTAGTTGGCTAAAAGTGCGGCGATGGTAATAAGCTTTGAAGTTTGCTATTGCTCCCTGGTCCATAGGTTGTAATATTGACGTAGTGTTTGGTGGAAGGAACTTTACGTACACTTTTAAGTCTCTGGGCGTATCAAGTGAGGTTGGATGTCCTGGGGCATTGTCTAAGAGTAATATAACTTTAGGTTCAAGCCCATTTCTGTCACAGTATGATTTGACTGATGGGCAAAAACTATTAGAATACCATTCTTGAAAAATTTCCCGTGTAACCCACGCCTTTCTGTTTGATCGCCACACAACTGGTAGACTTGTCTTGTCTGTGCCTCGCATTGCACGGGGTGTTTCTGAATGGTACACTAGTAAAGGTTTCAGTTTGAAATCACCAGTGGCATTACCACCCAGCAGAAGTGTTAGTCGATCTTTCGCAGCTTTGAAACCACTGGCTTGACGTTCTTCCTTAGAAATGAATGTTCGAGATGGCATTTTTTTTTTCCAGTAAAGTGCGGTCTCATCAACATTGAAGATGAGACAAGCAGGAATTTTCTCTCGTCTAACGAAGTCTTGAAACTTGTCTGGAAACTCAGCTGCAGCTTGAATGTCCGCGCTGGCCGCCTCGCCTGTTATGTGGATATTGTGAAGATTAGAACGCTGCTTGAACCGATGGAACCAGCCTCTGCTGGCAGCAAAAGTCGGAGTGGCACTCCCTTCTCCTTCTTTTGTTTTCAGCATCTCATACAAAGATTTTGCTTTTGTGCATATGAGATCTTGACTTAGTGGTGTGTTCTTCTTATTCAAATCTTCGATCCAGACTGACAGTAATTTCTCCATTCTTTCTAAGATAGATGATCTCGAACGAGAAAGTTTTGTTGCACTTATAGGTGTTGAACCTTCGCTGGAGATTTTAATTTTTTCCCGATTTTTATAAATCGTTCTCACAGTCGATTCTGAGAGTCCAAAATCTCTCCCAACAATTGTTGCTTTGCCTCCATTTTCCATTCTTCTTAACACTTTCATCTTCAATTCCAAAGTGACGCTTTTACGCTCTTTTTTCTTTACAGGCGGCATTTTTAAACGTAGGGTTAAATTATGTATGTATGTATCTCCAATAAATATTAAAACAAAACTGCCAGCCGACCGAACTAACATTACGGAACAAATGAACACACGAAACGAACGAGGAAATCCCCATAGAACAAAGTCGAAGGACAGGGAATTCCCAATTCTTCAAAGAGAATATTCAGAGAAAGCGGGGATCCCCCCGCGACCATAGAGAAGTTAATGACTACATGAGCGCGAAATTTGAAATTCGCGTTATAGTGAAACCGCGCATAACGGGGTCGCGCTAAGCGGGGTATTACTGTATATATATATATATATATATATATATATATATATATATATATATATATATATATGTATATATATATGTATATATATGTATATATATATATATATATATATATATATATATATATATATATATATATATATATATATGTGCATATATATATATATATACATGTATATGTATATATATATATATATATATATATATATATATATATATATATATATATATATATATATATATATATATATATATATATATATATATATATATATATATATATATATATTATATATATATATATGTATATGTATATATATATATATATATATATATATATATATATATATATATATGTATATATATATATATATATATATATATATATATATATATATATATATATATATATATATATATATATATATATATATATATATATATATATATATATATATATATATATATATATGTTTTGACGAATGTTCTCACGGGTGTGAAATGTAGTAGTGGTTTTTCGGGTATCCCGTGTTGGCTTGAAGTCCTTTGAAACGTCAGCGAAACCGTCCATCAAGGGACTTCAACCCAACACGGGATACCCGAAAAACCACCACTACATATATATATATATATATATATATATATATATATATATATATATATATATATATATATATGTGTTTCTATCTTAATTTCAGTGATATTGATCATTATTTAAAGAGAAAATTCTGTAACTGAATGTAATGCTTAAAATTTTGTAGGAGCCACTTAGACTCGCGAAAATGGCACTATAAATGAATAGTCTTAAATTCGTTCCAAAGTGAGATAAAACAAACAAAAACAATTGCTAGTATATCCGCCATGACCGCCTAAGTGTAAGAGTCAGTTTTTGCCGGTCACCCGTTAAACAAATGTCAACTTGTGATATATCGTTGGAGAGGGAATTTGAAAGTGAATTGAACTTGATAAAAAAATATTCAGGGTTCCATTAAAAATAAGAAAGTTGCCGTCATTTCCGGTCAAACCGGAAGTAGTTAAAAATATTTCTTAAGTGGTAAAAACGCCTAATAATGTCCCATTCTGGTATCTAAAAATGCAAATTTGTAACTTTCAAAATAAAAAAATTACAGGGTGTTACATGTTACTGTGTCACCAAGAACTGTAAAAAATGTTGCATACACAATATATAGGAGGAAACCTTTCCAGTTCCGTACACCGCTTCATTAATCCCTTATACCATAAATGTAATAAGTGAAAGAACCCAATTTTCAGATTCCTTGTCTCTAAGAATCAGGACAATAACTTATAATACAATATGCAGGTATACAAAGCAACCCTTTAACACTCTCTTCACTTTAACCATTTATTATTTGACTATAAATATTTATACTTCAAATTTGTTCAGAAATATTGTACACCACCCTTTTCCTCTATTACGACATTGCTCAAAAACCATTCGTACTTCAGATAGTATATAAATGTACACCAAATTTGAAATGAGTATCTCATTTCGTTCGCCAGTGATCGTGTTAACAGGGCAACGGAAATACAGGACTATGTTTTTCGTGAATTAGGAACGCTTAAACATGAAGAAATAGAAAAATCTCGGAGAATGTTTTTTTTTACCAATCCGAAGTAATGGAAGTAATAAAATGGGAAAAGCGTTGTCGCGTCAGCTTTCAAAAATTTTCTATGATATCGCTTAACAGCAAAGGTGCAACACTATTTTGTAAAATGTAAATAAAAATAATTTTAAGAAATGCTAACTTTAAACTAACTTTTAGATCTGAATTTAGCTCCAAATTCTGTTTTGTTTCTAGGTAATATGATTTAGATCAATGATTCCCAAAGTGGTTCAGGTGGACCCCCAGGGGTCCACGGGAGACTCGACGGGGGTCTACGTTGGCGTGAAAAAAAAATGGGGGGTTCACAAGTTGTAAGTGGGGGTCCACGAAAATTTATCTGGTTTCGATAGTAAAGAACAAAAATGTTGGCTTGGCTTTACCTATCAATGTAGGCAGATAATACACTACTCAAAAAAATTAAGGGAGCAAAAAAAATTCCAAATTTTTCGGTGATTTTTGACAGGCTGTATTTCGGTGAAATATGGTCCTATTGAGACTTTAAAAAAAAAGCATTTTGAAGCTTTAAGATTCTAATTTTCAGATTTTTTGGCTAAAATTTTTTAGGAGCTACGGTTCTCATGCAATCCTAACAGATAGCGCGAAAAAATAATATTGCAAATATTTTGCTTTTTTTTTTGGTCTACGGCTTGAAAAAATGTTTTTCAGTTAGGCCGACATATGGATCAGATAGCCTGTTTATTTAGCATTAATTTCATTGTTTTAAAACCTCCCTTAATTTTTTTGAGTAGTGTATTTTAAGAAGGTCAGCGACTGTTACTTGTAAAAACTTGCATATTCGATATTCAGTACAACCCGCGTCGAGACTTGCAAAGCGCCGCCCGCAACGCAACCCGTTCAGACGTGCAAAGGGGCGAAATACGACTTGTGCTGTGCTTGCACTCTTGCATGAACTTGTTTGATTCTTCACCAATATAAATATGAATGCCAAGCACAAACGTTACTCATTTGTTTCCGGAATTTTGAAAAGAAAAGTGTGAGTGAATCGATGTCAGTGTTTGCCAGTGCCGGAAAAAGTAAGTACCTGCCTATTTGTTATTCATACTTTTATTTTATATTGTAATAATATTATATTTGTTATGTTTGCGTGTAGTAGGTGCGTAATAAAAATTAAATACTGAACAGGGCCATTATTCGATACTTTTATAAAAGAACAGAAAACCGAGAAAGATTGAACTTTTAGTACTTTTTATTATAAAATTATTTATTTACCCGACTGTGGTAATTCACTAAAGGAGAGATATATGATTGACCTGCATGTTTGTACATATTTCAGTGCTCTCGTAGTTGCTAATGCTAAATGACTAAAAATATTTTCATAAATTGTACGTGTCTTTATGTACCACTCGTAACGTACATCAAAGTAATAAATAAATCATTAAAATTGCGGCGTTTTGATGTCAAAATATTCTCTAAAAGTATTTTCTCTCGAATTTACAGAAATGTATCAAAATATAATTATTCAAAAAATATTTTATATTACATTAAAATAGGTTCAGCCGTTTTGTGAAAACCTCTATATGGGTCTTAGCAGTTTATTGCTTTTAATAAATCAAATCAGTTCTGCCGCCGGCATTTTGGTTTTTTCATTGCAATAATTAATTAATCCTATTTTATTCTGTTAAAATAGCCATATCCTGTTAAAGTCGCCTTATAATTACTAAAACAAACATTTTTTTCTTTACAGGTAGGTAACTGATACGAAATATGGCTGAATCTAAGAAGAAATGTCGACAGGCGATTTAGGCGTAACTTTGGAATCTGTCTTTTTGTCAGAAGCGACCTCTCTTGTCAACGAAAAGAAGATCTGGAGCCCCCAAACTTTGATGTTATGTGGTTAAAAATAACGACTCAACAAACCACAAGGTTTATCTGTATCCTGTATCGACCACCAAGTGATACCAATTTTCGAACACTTTTCGCTTCTCTTGCAGACACCATCGATCATTTACAAAGTAACTATCCAAGTGCCGAAATTGCCATCCTGGGCGACTTTAATGTCCACAATATCAACTGGCTCAAATATTCAAATACTACCGACGAACAAGGTCGTGAAGCTGAATCATTCTCAATCAGTTGTGGCTTAACTCAGCTTATTGACGAACCAACACGGATCCCTGATCGAGACGGGGAGTTCGCTAGTCTTCTTGATCTGTTTTTAACCACCAATCCGGAGATTTACACGGTCACCGTAAATCCGCCGTTAGGTTCTTCCGACCATAAACTGCTTTCGACATCGAGTATCCTGCCAATCAGTGACAGAGAGGCGCCTAGGCCGCGCAAGATTTGGCACTAAAAAATCTGCTAAATGGGAAGATCTCATGGAATACTTTCGAACTTTCCCTTGGATGGACGTTTGTTTTCGATTCGATAACCCATCTGACTGCGCCAGGGAGGTCTCCGATGTTATTTTGGCTGGTATGGAGGCTTGCATCCCTTTTTCGAAGAAATGCTCCTCCAACGGCAAGCCTTGGTTCGACCGAAAATGCAATGAGGCTGTTGCTTCTAAACATATTGCCTACCGACAATGGCGTGAAAATCCTAACACCGTAAATCGAAACATCTTTGTTCATGCCCGGAACAGATGCAAGGGAATTATTGACGAAACCAAGGAGGCACACAATCAACGAATTAGAAACAAACTTCTCGCTTGTCCCAACAATTCCAGGTCCTTTTGGGCAGTCGCTAAGGGAGGAATTAGTCAAAATTTTGCCAAATCCACCATACCACCACTCACACGGCCAGATAATTCCATTGCAACTACACCTGTTGAGAGAGCGAACTTGTTGGCTGAACTTTTTGCTTCACATTCTACTGTCGATTTCCAAGGAAAAACACCACCTACTATTCCCATATTGCAGTCAAGGATGCCCGATGTTGTCTTCAGACAGCGCATCATAAAGCGTATTTTAATGAAGCTAGACACCAAGAAGGCTTCTGGCGCTGACGGAATAACCTGCCATAGTTCTCAAAAACTGTGCAAGCGAACTAACACCAGTTTTCTGTAGACTTTTTAACCTATCCTACAGAAAGGGAATATTTCCGTCCTGCTGGAAATGTGCCACGGTTCAGCCGATACCTAAAAAAGGTAAGAAGACCTTGCCAAATAACTACCGACCAGTTGCACTGCTTTCAATAATATCGAAAGTCATGGAAAAGGTTATCAATGAGCATCTTCTAAAATATCTTGAACGATTCAAAATTATTAGCGATCACCAATATGGTTTCGTAAACATAGATCAACAGGAGATTTCTGACTTATGTAACACATGTTTGGAACAACGCAATTGAACACTTTGGAGAATCTCGAGCGGTTGCTCTTGACATATCCAAGGCATTCGACCGTGTTTGGCACGATGGACTGTTGGCTAAGTTGCGCTCTTATGGTATGTCTGAAAGGTTCTGTTTGTGGCTCTCATGTTTCCTCAGAGAGCGTTCTTTACGAGTGACGGTCGACGGATTTCTTTCTAACGCCCTCACTATCAACGCTGGTGTGCCCCAGGGCTCCATACTGTCTCCTACTCTCTTTCTCATTTACATTAACGATCTGCTGGAAAAGACCGGAATCCAATCTATAGCTTTGCAGATGACAGTACGCTTGTCTCTTCATTCGCCTTGAGCGCTCGGACATCGGCTGCTCAGGCGAATGTCCGCAGACAGCAGGAGGTCGTTCAACTCAACAAAGACCTGGAAGAAATTCTATCTTGGGGTGACAGTAACCAAGTGGAATTTAACGCTACAAAAACCCAAGCGGCAGTTTTTTTCTAAAAAAGTTAACGTTGCTGAACCCGACATAGTTATGTCGGGGCACTCCATTCCCCTAGCATCGTCGCTCAATTTGTTGGGCGTTAGTTTGGGAGCAAATATGTCTTGGCATGAACATGTTGCAGGCATAGCAAGGAGAGCTTCTCAAAAGTTGGGAATATTATTTAGAACCAGAAAGCTTTACACCCCACGACAACTGTTAATTCTTTACAAAGCCCAAATTCGACCAACTATGGAATACTGCTCCCACGTTTGGGGCTCCGCTCCCAAACATACACTGCATTTGTTGGATTCTGTTCAGAGAAGAGCGGTCCGTCTGATTGGGGACCCGGAATTGACCGGCGGCCTTGATTCGCTGGAACATCGAAGAACGGTTGGCGACTTGAGTCTGTTCTACAAGTATTTTCATGGAAAGTGTTCGAAGGATGTAGCCCGCTTAATTCCTCCAAAGCGGTGCATGTTAGAAATACACGTCGCGCTGGTGCTTCGCATCCGTATGAGGTTCAGCTTGTTACTCCGCGTACAACGCTTTTCAAGCAATCTTTTATATGGAGAACGTCATCCCTTTGGAATAATTTGCCCAGCGCTGTGTTTCTCACCGAGTACAATTTACAGCGATTCAAGAACAACGTGAATCGCTTTTTCCGCACTCGTGCCGCTCCTGGAGCGCTTTAGGGGACTTCCCTGCAGCACGTGTGCTAGACCAATAAAAAAAAAAAAAAAGTACAGTGTTGATCATTTGAAATTTGGTTTTCTTCCATCAAAGGCAGACAAACGATTGCCCATATGCCTTTTATGCAACAAAGTTTTGAGCAATGACTCTATGAAACCATCGAAGCTCGAAGATCATCTAGGAAGGTGTCATCCTGATAAAATAGGTAAATATTTAAAATATCTTCAAACATTGAAGGAAAAATATGAAAAGAGACCCACCGTGCACAGTATGTTCGCTTCAACGTCTCAAAGTAGCGATGATGGCTCGCGGGCATCTTACAATATCTCATTGCTTATAGCGAAATCTGGAAAACCGCACACTATCGGAGAACAGTTAATTTTACCCGCTGTTGAAGAGGTTTTAAAAACTGTTCTGCACAAACCTCCATTTGACGTACTCAAAAGAATTCCTTTGAGTAACAACACTGTATAAAGACGTATTGATAAATGAGCTCTGATATTGAAAGCTTCTTGTGTAATTATCTGCAAACAACTCATTTTTCTATTCAACTAGACGAGTCAACTTTACCTGGTAATGAAGCATTATGATTGGCATATGTTCGATTTGTTATGGACGAAGAAATCCATGAAGAGCTGCTATTCGCGAAAACTTTGGAGACGGACACTAAAGACGAATCAATATTAATGTCCTGAGTGATTTTTTTAAGGAAAAATCGATTCCATTTACAAACATTATTTCGGTGGCAGCAGATGGAGCTCCTGCCATCTTCGGGCGATATCGTGGGTTTATAAGCCATCTTAAAAGAATTATACCAGGAGTAACTGCAATTCACTGTGTCATCATCCACCGACAACACCTGGTAGCGAAAAATTTGAGTGATAGATTGCACCAATCGCTTCAATTTGTGATTAAAGCAGTTAACAAAATAAGAAGTAATGCGTTGAATACCTGTTTATTTTTTAGCACAATTGTGCGACGAAAATGATGAAGACTTCCAACGATTGCTCTTACATACTGAAGTACGCTGGTTGTCGAAAGGTGCATGTGTAACAAGATTTTACTCACTTTTTGAATCAGTTTTAGAGTTTCTGGAAAGTAAAGATCCACATTTAAAAGAAAACCTGATCAAATTGAAAGCAGACATCACGTATTTGACAGATTTGTTCAAAAAATTTAATGACATTAACTTGCAGTTACAAGGGGATAGCCTAAATTTAATAAAAACAAAGGGAAATTGAAATTTATGAAGCAAAATATTAGTCGGCACGAATTCTCCCAGTTTCCAAACTTGTCACAGGCAGAATGTCTTCATGAGGATATTCAGACATACGTTCAACATTTAAATGCCCTGCATGATGACTTCAAAAATAGATTTGAAGATATTCTGACGATGGAAATACCCCCATGGATCATAAATCCATTTGATGAAACGGAAGTGGCGAATGTGGTATTACAAGAGGAGCTACTCGAGCTTAGCACCAATGAGGAGCTGAAGGTGAAATTTAAAAAAGGCTAGCAAACATTTTGGCTGCAGGTAGAAATACCCGAAAAATATCCTGGGCTGTGGGAAATTGCGAGAAAACTTTTGATAGCGTTTCCCTCGTCATACCTTGTCGAAAAAAGTTTTAGTGTCGTTACAAAACTATTAACAAAAAAAAAGAGCAGATTGAACATCACAGAACGGGGAGATTTGCGGTTATTCCTTACAAAACTGAAGCCAAATATTGATAATTTGCTGTCAATCCATCAAGTACATCCCTCCCATTAAAATTATGACTATTTTTTTTTAATTGTTGATTTGCATTGTTGAAGTTACGGTACGCTTTGTGATTCTTTAGTTTGTTTCGTAACTTTTGTACCTTAAGATTTTAGGTGTCTAAAGGATAAATTAATAAATCAACATGCTAATTTCTAAACGTTTTATTCATGTGGGACACTAATATCTATGACACATATTAACGACTTTTACAATATGTCGATTTTTATTTTCTCTAAAATGTGGTTAAGCATTTATATTTATTATCTTATTGCTTACAAGTTTAAAAGAGATATTTTAGAATTGTTTTTAGATTTCCCATAACACAGTTTTAGCTTAATTTTAAGATTTGGAAGGGATGTACCCCACATATTTTTAGTATAGGGGTGATTTTAAATTTTTGTTAAAAATAGTTTTTTTTTCATATAAAGTTATTATAAATGATAAAATAGACCCCACAGGGGTAAAAAAAACATGTTTTTTTTTTAAAAAAACAGTTTACAATGGAATAACAGTTTTTTTTAACAAAAACGTTGTGACGTGCTTTTGTCAAAATTTACGTCACTTAATAACACTTAAGTAGGTATATAAAATTTTGAGTAAAAACTTAAATATAAAAATATAATTATAGTAGGCAATTTCAACAATAATTAATTTTTGTTACAAAACGAGTATTTTTTACTTATAGGAAGATTAATCGCGCATTCGCCATTTATTTTAGTAAATATATATTTTTCCATTGGTACATAGGTGTTACAAAGTCAACCTCTAGATATTGAAGATTTTTTTGGCCATTATTTTTTTAGTTTACATCTTTAACAACTACATAAAACAAATGGGGAGTGCACGTTTTAATTTTTTTTTCTTAAAGTATTAGGAATTAAATACAGATGACTAGATACAATAGTTCGAAATTTGCAAAAACTTAAAAATGGAATGATTTTTCTTATTATTATCTTTGTGCAACAATACTTTCTTTATCCTAATTTACATAAGGGCCCAGAGTAGCGCGAAATTGGAAAGTTTTTTCTGTTTAGCGCTGTTGGCTTTTCTTTCTGTAAAAACAAGACATATAAAAAGACAAAGATTTATTGTCTTTGAAATAATGCCGATTTTTCTGAGACCCCTATTTTGGAATAACAATGTAAAAATAACAATTAGAAAACATTTTAGTTACTTATTTTATACGTAACTTGAAAAACAGTCGTAGAAAAGCACTTCGATAGAAAGATTATCAAATGCAGCATTTTTTGCCTAGATAGATAAATGATCAAAAATTACCACAAAAGTAGTTCTTTCGTTAAAAAATTGTTTACAAATAGATGCCAGTACCATGCTACCGATAAAAAAAAAGACTAGTCTCTTGCTGCTCTCCAAACAGCACGGCAATTCTGACAGGTGCAGATCATACTGTGTGTTCAAATAGAATAAGTCACACTGATCGCGGGTAGTTATTGCAGTTTACTTCCACTTCACTTTCAAGCATAGTTAATATGTAATGAAAAATAACCAACTCTGAAGAAGCATGCGAATTTGAGTGACTCATGCCTCCCGTGTTTGCGAAATGTAGCATACGATTTGGGCATCTTTTTAACAATTCATAATAAGTTATAATTTTAATATTTCGTATTTTTTGTGGAAATTTTTTAGAGGAAACATTTTTTTCAACAGTTGACAGTTAAAATAGTACTCAGATTTATCCATACATACTATATCTTTTATTATAGTTATGTATATTCAAAACAAATATATATGGCTACTTTTTCTTTGTTTTTGCATATTTTCTAATTAAGTGACATGCAAAAACATAATTATGATAAACGATAACAAAACAAATACACCATTATTATTCTAAGGGATCATTTGCCGTCCTAAGGGCATTTTAGGGGTAAAAACGCGACTGCTCGTAGCAATCCAGTAAGGGAGAATTACGATTGTCCTGCATCTAAATGCTCTTCTTCTGATGAGTAGATTTGAGATTCTGCCAAGGATGACTGCTTAGACAGTGACTGAAAAAATATTAGTAAAAAACTGGATTAGCAATATATATATATATATATATATATATATATATATATATATATATATATATATATATATATATATATATATATATATATATATACACATATATATATACACATATACATTAAAATTCCGGGTTTCAATCCGTTCGTCTAACACGACGTTTCGTGTTCGAATTTGCACGACGTTTTGCCAAAATCTTATTTGGCCTTTTTAAATGCTCTTGCTGCTGCTACCGCTCGAAGCTAACTCAGTTAGTTAACATTAAAAAGTCATCGGTCGATTTTTTAATTATTTATTGAAAAAATAAATGTTAATCACTAAAACGATGAACCCAGTATTATGTCAGCGAATAGCTTTTTATCGTTATATGGAACATTTATTAAACTATTATTGATGAAAAGCCAGTGTTCTTTTGTAGTCGGGGTAGGATATACCACACTGTACGTTTGTAAACATTAAACTGCAGTGAAGATAAATTTTTACGTTTAAATTTTCAAAATGGGTAGGTTTAATGTCTCTCTATAGTTCTCAGGTAAATATGCCATAAATGTATGGAAGCTTTTGTCAAATTCGGGAGCCTACGTTCAAATGTGCAATATCGGAAATAGCAGTATAATATTTAAAATGGCTTTTAAGACTATTTTTCAAGATTTAAACTTTAAAAATCTCTAATCTACATAATATTGCGAGGGACCTTTTAACCTTTAGGAATAAATATTGTTCTTTTAAGAAAGTTAAAAATATAATATGTAATACATTTGTTTCTAAGTCTAGTTTTGCAATAAACTACATCAGTTTTTTTCATAGTTAATAATTAAATTATACAGTTTAAAAAAACAGGAAATCTGTAAAAAGGCATATTAATTATTTATGTTGGGAATGTGGAAACTTTGGCACAGTGACACTGCTCAGTATATATCGCCACTGGCCCAAACACTTTATTTTTGCGCTCGACACGCGTTTCGCTAACCATGTTAGGTTCATCAGCAGCGATGATTGACTTCACAGTCAACAGGGTTAGCGAAACGCGCATCTAGTGCAAAAATGAAGTGTTTGGTGTAGTGGTGATATATACTGAGTAATATTAATTATTTGTTCAAGGTCACCAAGATAAAAAACGGACTAAATTAACAAAGGAATAATCACATTGAAAATATCAAAGTTTAGATAGATATATATATATATATATATATATATATATATATATATATATATATATATATATATATATATATATATATATATATATATATATATATATATGTATATATATATGTATATATATATGTATATATATATGTATATATATTTATTTATTTTTATTTTTTATTTATTTATTTATTTAATACAACTATCCTACAGAACAATCCAATTATAGGATAGGAACATTCAAATATAACAAGTACAAATAGATAAGTATTTATCAAATCAGCATTTTAATAATTCTAATAACTAGACTACAAGCTAAAGAAAAATAAAATAAAAAGAGACAGACCTAATCCACAGTTAAACATGACCTACGTAGAGATGTCATACTGCAACAGAAAATATCAACTATATGTTTGACCCTTTCATAATTCATGCACATAACGTATATCGGCGAGTACATCAACAAGTTTGTTCTTGGAACAGGCATGTAGAAAAAAGAATGGTTTAGGCGAGCGTGTGGAGATGGCACACGGAACCTAATACTTGAGAGGGTGCAAGGGCATTCAATTCTGTTGTTCAAGATTTTATATAAAAACAAGATTGTAGCATATTCTCTACGCCGAGAAAGGCTAACAATATTGAATCTTCTTAACAGAACATCATTAGGGAAACCCAATGGTGGATAAATACCATCTAATTTAAACCAGAGGAACTTCACAAATCGTCTTTGGATTTTTTCAATATGATTAATGTGGATCTCATATGTTGGGTACCAGATAACTGAACCATATTCCAGTTTAGAACGCACCAAAGCATTAAATAAAGTGTTGAGGGTTTCAATGTTTGAAAGGTCTCTAGAATTCCTCATAATGAACCCCATACACCTATAAGAAGAAGCAATGATCTCATTTATATGATCCACAAAACTGAGTTTAGTATCAAACATTACACCAAGATCTTTGAAACGATAACATTTTTCAAGATCATTATGGTTTAAATTATATAAAAAATTTACTGGTAATTTCTTTCGAGTGAAAGACATAGAAAAACATTTCTTTGTGTTCAAATATAAGTTATTACGAATACACCAACGATTTAAAGTATCTAGATCGTCCTGAAGAGTTACACAATCATGGAGAGAGTCTATGCATCGGTATATTTTCAGATCGTCAGCATAAAGCAAAGAGGACGAGGTAAGGCCTCGGGTGATGTCATTTATAAATATGTTAAACAATAACGGTCCTAGGACAGACCCTTGAGGAACACCAGAGGTAGCATTAATAATGACCGACTCAAAACCACGATAATTTACTATCAGTTGACGACCAATTAAGTAAGATTTCAGAAGATTTAATAAATTGCCATTAACTCCACAGTTTGAGAGTTTTTCAAGCAAAATACCATGGTCAAGCCGGTCAAAAGCCTTTGAGAAGTCTGTATAAACTACGTCGACCTGTCCTCCATTGTCCATACTTTCCGAAATAAATTGAGTAATTGTAACTAAATTGGTAATGGTTGAACGCCCTGGAAAGAATCCATGTTGGCTTTCAGTTATGAAAAGTTTAACATGATTAAATATAATGTCATATAGCACAATTTCGAAAACCTTTGAAAAGTTGTTCAATATTACCACAGGTCTGTAATTTTCAATGTGGCTCTTATCACCCTTTTTGAATACGGGACATATTTTAGACTTCTTCCAGATTTGGGGAAAGGACGACGAGTTTAAACACAGATTGAAAAGAAACGTGAGAGGCTTGGACAACACAGCTGCGCAATCCCGAATAAAAAAAGCTGGTAGACCATCGGTTCCAGCGGTCGATTTAGGTTTAAGTTTCTTTAAGGCACTGATCACGTCTCTTTCCTCTATGGTGTTGACAATTAGAGATGAAAGAGAGGGACGTGAGCAGTTATCAGGGGGTTGTTCCGAAACGTAGAGGAATCAACATATGCCGATTGGAAGAACTTAGCAAACAAATTCACTATCTCCTGAGGAGCCGTAAGCAATTCGTTTTCAAAATACATGTTGATGGGAATACTAGTTGTCCTCCTTTTCTCGTTTAGAAAAGACCAAAATTTATTTGGGTTGATAGAGAAGTCCCTTTCCGCCTCAGTAACATAATTTCTATAAGCAATCCGAACCTCGATCTTGATCTCTCTACGAAGACGTTTAAATTCGACTAGGTCATAAATATTTCTAGTACGTCTATACCTTTTCCAGGCTTGATTCTTTTTTTTGATTTTACGTATTATCGAATTATCGTACCATTTAGGATATTTGAGGGTCTTAGGGCGAATAATAGGAACATTGTTGGAGATAACTGAATTCAGTACGACATAGAATTGGTCGCAAGCGTTATCAATATTATTGAAGGACCCCAAGAATGAAAAATCGGTTTGTAGAATGTCGTTGTAAAGGGATGGGTAATTCGCTCTTCGAAAGTTGTACCTTTGAGTCTGAAAAAGGGGAAATTTATCATGAATATGCTCAACCAGAATTGACATCTGTAAGGCAGGGTGATGAAGATCCAATGGTATCAAAGGATGATCCGCACTATATACATTAAGTGGAGTTCTACTAAATACAAGATCTAACAGACGATTATTTTCGTTATAATTACGATTATATTGATTTAAAGATAAAAACTCGCATAATTCAAGTAAAGAAGAAATTTGGTTGTCACTATAAGAGGCATCCATAACATAATTTGCATAAGTAGGAAGATTAAAATCTCCCAAGACTAGCAAATCGTCTTCATTAGTAAAATAACCAGAGTCCAACATTTCTTCAAATAGTGTGTCATAGGTAACAGTATTACTGTTAGGTGGGACATAAATCAGAAGAATGCCAACTGCACGATGGGACAATTCCAATCTTATGGCGATCATATCAATATTAGGAAGCGAAGAATGAAATTCAATTTTAGTTGCATTGAAGGTCTTGCTCAAAGCAAGCAGTACGCCACCACCCCTCGTAGTATTCGTTAAAGCAAAATTACGATCAGCCCTAAAGATACTGTACTGACTACTAAACAACTCGGCATCAAAGACACTAGAGTCGAGCCAAGTTTCAGTAAGTGCTATAAGATCGTAGGAACAAAGATAGGAAGCATTAAGAAGGTCATGTGTTTTAGTTTTCAAACCACGTACATTCTGATAATAAATAGAAAATTCTTTAAGTTTCCGCCCCAATGCTCTCAACCGCAAGCCATCACTTGATTGCTATATTTTAGATGCAAGAGATGTTTTAAAAGCATCCAACTTAGTTTTATAAATAGGGCATTTAACTGCATTCCACGCTGCATGGTTAATATCTGTTTCAACTTTTGCATTAACACAGTTAATACATTTAAAATGATCAGATTTACATTTAGAAATACTGTGATTTAGAGAACAATTAGGACAGTATTCAACTGTGGATTTACAATTTTTTGAAAAATGATTTAAACCACTACATTTATAACAGAATTTTAAAAACATCATAGACAATACATGAGTCATAATCCACAAGCAACCGACCACTATTTAGAATTTTACAATATAAAAAAGAATCAACAGACAAGATTGCTTGATAAACATCGCTCCGCTTTCTAGTAGGCCATACTTTTAATACTTTACATTCACTAGAAATATCAAAAACGTCATTTTGTAGTTTAAGTTTGGCAAGCAATTCCTCAGGGCTCATTTCTTCGCCAATACCAACCAACTTTAATCTCGGATTTGAACTCCTCACTTCCCTAATCTCATATTCATCAGCTAGAGCATTATTTGCAAGATTTTTAAATTTTTCAGCATCGTTTGCACCATCACACTCAATCAAAATACCTCCATCACTAATGTTTTTAACTCTCGACATTCGAATATTTGCATCAACAAAGTCAATGTTTTGTTTAACCTTAGATTTGGTTTCACTATTTGATTGACCGGCTGCCTTGGGCCTAATGGAAACCATGGCTTTACGCTTAACAGCGCCAGCATAGCTTTTACCTTCAGAACGACACTCTAAAGCAGGCACGATAGAAAGAGAGTTCTCCACCTTCTCAATTAAGTTAGATTTAACATCAGAAAACACTTGAAGAACATCAGTGATTAACGTGTCCATTTTGTTACTAATTCTATCCATAAGTACAGTTTCAAAATTATCTTTCTGCTTCGTGCAGTCAGGACAGTACCAAAATAAACCGGGCGTTTTTATATGCCTTAAGATTTCAGCCGGAACACCAACACATCCGACGTGATAAGAATTTTGGCAAAAACCACGACAAGAAATACTGGGCTTGATACGGCTAATAGCTGTTTCACAATGATTACATATGTTAGCCATGTTGGTCCAATTAAATCACTAAATAGATAATTACATTATAACATTTTAAAGTTCACAAGGCACAGTAGTAAAATGTATGGGCTTTAAAAGTTTTAACTTGCCACTATTAATATATGTCTAAAAGTAGTTATTTTTTGCTGCCTATTGTTATTGTTGGGATTAAACTGATAACAGAACTATTGTTGTCTATTGTTTGACACTAAATTAATTGTAATTATTTTGTTTATGGACCGATTACACTAAAACTTAGCACATATGTGGACAATCACAAGGTCTACCCACCAGCACATTTACGCGAATCTACAGGCACTACTTCCGAACTTATTGAAGTTTCCGACAGAGCAACTAAGGAAACGTGTTGTTCACGATAAATCAAACATATTAATATATATATATATATATATATATATATATATATATATATATATATATATATATATATATATATATATATACATACATATACATACATATATATATATATATATATATATATATATATATATATATATACATATATATATACATATATATACATATATATACATATATATACATATATATACATATATATACATATACAGTCCCTGGCCAAATTATTAGACGCACTGTATTTTTTTTAGTAATTTTATGTTTCTTAAGAGTTTTTATGCAATAATGGTATATTTAAACTACAATATTATTGATTTTTATTTAAAAGAATTGTTGTAGACTACATATTTGTATTTATTTTTAACATATGGCAACACTGTGTTGACAAAGTGATACATGAACGTAAACAAATACAAACCTGTATCAGTCGCGATCGGAATCGAGTCAGGTACGGACGTGTTTCTGTGGCTTTATGGACTGTGATTGTTTGTTTAACAGTTTTATACTACTCAGTTATTAGTTTATTTTGTATGCAGTGTTTTAAAAAAGTAATTGGACTATTTTCATTATGGGTAGAAAAGGCGATCTTTCACCACGTAAAAAAGCTGAAGTGAAGGCCCTTGTAATTGCGAAAACATTTACAAACCGAGAAATATCACGAAGATTGGAGGTTTCTGAAGCTAGTGTACGACGCATAAAAAAGAAAATTGAGTCAGGGAAGGAATTAAGCCCGAAAAGAAAGAAAAGATGCGGTAGAAAACCAATTTTCACTCCACGGTCAGAGAGATGTTTGAAGAAAATTTGTGTAGAAAACAGATTTGCTACCACAAAGGTAATAAAATCACAACTCCAGGATGCTAGCGTAAATGCTTCTGGGCGCACTGTTCGAAGAAAATTGAAAGAATTAGATTTTAAGGCCTGTCGCCCCGCCAGGAAGCCCAAGTTAACAGCTGCAATGAAAGCAAAGCGCCTGAAGTGGGCCAAACAATGGCAAGACAAAGATGTGGACTTCTGGAGATCGGTAAGATACAGCAATTTAATCAATAATTGATACATTATTATCATTTTCAGTTAAATAAAGCAAATAAACATGGAAGTTTTATATATTTTTCCTATTTTTGACAGGTCTGCTTTAGTGACGAAAGCACATTCGAAATTTTGCAGAATAAAGCTCAGTATGTGCGTCGTCGTCATGGAGAAAAAGTTTCATCCTGATTGTGTCGTCCCAACGGTTAAACATCCCACCAAAATGATGATTTGGTCAGTCATCAGCGGCAAGGGCACTGGACGTCTGTAAGTCGTCAAAGGAATAATGAGGCAAGATCAGTACAAAGAAGTATTACAAAATCGGTTGATTCCGCAGCTCAGAGAATGGTTTCCAAATGGGGAACCATTCACTTTCATGCAAGATGGAGCTCCCTGCCACACTGCTCGGTCTGTTAAAGCTTTTTTGGCAGAAAAAAATATCCCTCTGTTGGATTGGCCGGGTATGAACCTCATTGAAAATGTGTGGGAGCTGATCAAAAGAGAAGTGGCTAAAGATGTGATTACCAACAAAACCCAGCTCCTAGAAAAGATTATTCATGTGTGGAGTCATCATCCTCAAATGCAGGAGACAGTACAATCTTGCATTGATAGCATGCCGCGCAGAATTAAAGCTTTGATAGCGGCTAAAGGTGGCTCAACTAAATATTGACTTTTACTAACATTAATTTCACTTTTCTTTAAAACTTAATAAACTTATGCTTTTCTAAATTAATGCTGTTTTATTTATGTCAAATAAATAGGTAATTGATTGGATAATATAAAAATAAAAAAACAAATCAATTTAAAATAATAAAACGGTACAATATCACTCGGTAATTAATATTTTACATGAAATCTTGCAGTGCGTCTAATAATTTGGCCAGGGACTGTATATATATATATATATATATATATATATATATATATATATATATATATATATATATATATATATATATATATATATATTTCAGTTACTGTAATGTTCGATTGGGTGTCATGTTCGTTCAGTATTTGACGTTTATATCATATAACGGACCGTTCATAGAATTTGAACATACTATTATGTATTATTGCAGCATCCTTTAATTTGTAACTGTAGATAATCATTATAAATGAAACACACGTATTTACTTTGTTAAACAAGTCACTACGTTAAAGCTTTTGTTTCAGCGTGATCGCTGTTTTGTAGTCGCTGCTACGTTATCAAGTGCAATCATTCATATTACGAATGTAAAAGTACTTGGTATTTTTTGGCAAATTGGGACTAATCAGTTTAAGTTCTCTCAGTTTTTTCGTACTAAGGAGTTTTTATATAATAATTCTTAAATAATCTAAAGACGAATGATGTAAGATAAAATATCTCAATGTTTTTTTCCATATTTATAAATAAAATAAATAGCTGTAGATCACTGTGAAAGGCACAAATTACTATGTAATGTAAATATGAGTAAAATAAATTATAAGACGGATAAACATTTAAAATAAGTATATATTTTCCTAAAAAAACAACTATTTCATTGAATATAAGGGCGACGACTGAGCTTAAAAGTATGTTTTTATTTTATTTATAGTCTCGATTTCTTTGACAAAACAATAAAAAGTCGACAGCGTTATATTTATATTTTTCATGGTCCAAATAAATTTCCCCGCAAAAGATACTACACAACATAGCCTAAAGCCTTTATTTTCTTTTCTTTCCATTTTTGCTCTGAAAACGGTGTCGCATTTTATAGGTCAATCAGGACCGGATTATCCCTTACGCCTGTTAGCCTCGCTTTCAGGCCTAACGAAAATGGGTTCCGCAATCAAGCACAATAAATTAGCATCTTAACAAATTTTGACTAATTTAGAAACGAAGACATACATAAATAAGACTAAAAGTACTGGAAATATTTATAGCAATTTAATCGTATTAATCCTTAACTTTCTTCTGTGTTACAAGGCTAAAATCAAGTTAAGCAATTTACAACATATTGTTTTGGAAACAGCACCAATTCTTTCATAAATATGTTTAAATTCCTCACCGAGGAATACTGCAATGGTTCGTCTAGTGTATAATTCATCCAGTAGCTCGTGTCTCAATTCTAAATAACCCAGAGTACTCACAAAAAATTCTGATAAAGAGCAGTACAATAATCTGTCTCGCTTTATTCTATTTAAATTTCATAAAGGAGCATTGTAACAATATAACTAAATCTTCCGAAGCGAAGGGTTCGTGCATAAAGATATTATTTAGACGTTGAAAGTATAGAACGGTTAGGTCCTCTCAAAGCACAATATATGGTCTGTGCTCAAAGACCTCTGAGGCTATGTAGTTGCAGGTTAGGTTAGAAAAGTCCTAAATTCGGCCCTGAGGTTAACAGTCAAGAACCACGAAGATTTATTCCGGCAATTTTTATTTAGTATAGGTGGTGCGTTTTTCATCAATTAGGATGTATTTTTCCTCTGAGATAAATCAGAATCATTTTGCATTCACGTTATTTTGTAAAAAATAACATAAATATTTGCCCGAAATTTTTACAAGAAAGCATTTTTTTATAATTTTTTTTTATATTAGGATTTTTAGCTTAAGCCTTTGTTTAACTGGAAGTCATTATTATTTCGTCGTTGGGGATGATAATCCTTTAAAATAATATGGAAGATGCAAAATTACTGTAACAGCGAAAGATAAAACAATGGAAGTCTTTTTCAAGCTGATAGAGTGGCACCTATATAAACAAAGTTATTGAAATACTTACGAGTAGCTCTGCAATTTTTGTCAAAAGCTGATAAATTATAATTGTAAAAAAATTAATCTCATTTTCTATTATTAGCTGTGGTAACTACTAGGTAATTTTTATACATACAAATCTCTGTCTTACGAGACTCTTCTCCCTAATTCAAATTAATAAAAATCAGGTTGTGCCATTTGTTAAAAATTAAAGTTCATACTGTCAAAATAATAATACTGAAGTGTTTTTTTGAAAATTTTGTATGCTTGTTTAAATTAAAGGCAACGTTCAGGACGTCAGTCTACCTTTGTATTTAAAATGACTTTACATAACGTTAACTCAATTTTTTTAAAATTAATGAACAAAAAAAAAGAAAATTCTAACGAATTTAAAAAGATCCATATAATGACTTATTGACGTAATTCTTTGTCTTATTTTTGTTTACAGAATTTCATAAAATTCATTAGCAAACAATAAGAACACAGGGATATTTTCCAAAACGATAATTTTCTGTTAATGGACATTATAGGCATCAAAGTAAGCACAATAGCTTAAATACCGCCTATATAAAATTGTTTTAAGAATTGAATAAATTGAGGTGTGGAATATAAAAAAAAACTTTATATAAAAGTGTTTTAAATTCTCAACTTGAAGAGTAACTTTTATATTAAGATTTTTAACGAATTAGTGCTAATGATCATGTTCGACCAGAGAGCCAAGCCTCCCACTACCACTTGTCATAAACACTTCAAGTGTTTCCGAAATGGGATGTGTTATACGTGGTCCAATGTAAAAGTGCCGTGACGCTCTATTGCAAGAAGGCGAAGTAGTATGAACTGGTTCAAATAGATGGTGGTAGGTATATCCCTAACAACGTTGCGTGACCAATCTCAACTTACTAGCTCATTCAGTTTGTTCTACATACACGTTTGCATAAAAAATCCGTTACCGCCAGAAGCCCAAGTTTAATGTCGCAGTACTAAAATTTTTACCAACTTTTAAAATATGACATTTTAGGCAGTGACCGAGGATGGATTCAAAGGTCATTTCTTTAAGGTTCTAACCCTAAAAAATCACACTCACTTTACAAATCGATGACAGGGGAGGGGGAAAAATTTTGCATAAAAAAGAACCCCACAGTGGTACGTTAAAAACTTAAATCCAATTTACAAAATGATTACGGGGGGATGAAATTTTACCCAAAAAAAAGGACATTTTCCTAAAGTAGAACTTACACCCAATTTAAAAAGGGTGACGGAGAGGAGGGTATTTTTCAGGTAAAAAAGAACCTTTACATACAATAGAACTTTAAAAATTTAACCTCTTTAAAAACCGCGAAAGAACCAATTAAAATTAAAAATTAGAAAAAAATGCCTGTTTTTATGGGGAACCTACTTTCAACATTATTTTGCGCAGGGAGCAGTTTCCCTCCTTGTCTACGCCACAGGTCAATGAATCGTTTAAGTCCAAATTTATTAAAATCTGCACTCTTCGAGCGAATAAAATAACATTCATATGTAGGACTGACTGAGTAGTAGGTAAAAAGATTTTCAATTTAATCGAAAATCATTCTGTGTATAAACGAAAAGGGTAAAATATAGTAATTAAGGCTGCTCATACTCCAAACAAAAAGGTGAATCGCACAATAGCTTAGTTAAAAGTTTTAGATAGGTCGGAAATTAAAATTTCTGCGTGAGTTAGTTTCCTGTTTGCCACCCGTGTTTTGTAAGGGATAGAGGCAATTTAGAGAAAGATTCAAGAGTTATTATTTTTTTTGTAGCTATAAAAATATGAGCTGCTTTAGGTACCGAACACCCCTCGCACTGTTAGTCCCGTAATCTTTATCTTTTTACCAGATTAGCTTGTTTTTCCTTCACACGATTTTCGCTCATCTTTTAAAATATAATGGGTTTTATACGGAAAATAACGAAAATTTTCACCCTGGATAAACAAGCTTATTAGGAAAATGCAACTTAAAAATTTATAAAGAGACACGCCACACACAGAGTAATATTATTTTTTAAGTTTTGCAAATTTTTCAGTAATAATTTATAAAATCTCCCGTATATTATTTTTTACTGTTCGAAAACAAAAAAAATTATATCTTTAAGAAGTATTTTAAAAAATCCTTATAATTTTACTGTTCAAAGTTTTAGATTATAGTGATTTTATGGGTTTTAGAAGCAGGTGCCATACTTTATGATTCATTATAAGTTTTACGCTAAAAACAGGTCCTAAGATAAATACTTTTTAAGTAAAAACGTTTCACCGCCGTGCACAGTTCATTCCTATTTATGCAACAGTTAAAAATAACAACTCAAAAAAATCACAAAGTTTATCTGTTGCCTCTATCGACCACTAAGTGATACTAATTTTAGAACACTTTTCGCTTCTCTAGAAGACACCATCGATCATTTAGAAATTCATTATCCAAGTGCCGAAATGGCATCCTGAGCGATTTTAATGTCCACAACATCAACTGGCTTAAGTAATCATATACGACCAACTAACAAGATCTTGAAGCTGAATCATTCTCAGTTAGTTGTGGTTTTACTCAGCTTATTGATGAACCAACACGGTTCCCTGATCGAGATGCAGAGTTCACCAGTCTTGATCTGTTTTTACCCACCAATCCAGAGGTTTACACTATCACTGGAAATCCGCTGTTAAATTCTTCAGACTATAAACTGTTACTACCGATTAGTGGCAGAAAGGCGCCTAAACCGCGCATGATTTGGCATTACAAATGTGTTAAATGGGAAGAACTTATGGAATATTTTCGAACTCGCCTTTGGTCTTTTATTTTAGATCCGACGACCCATCTGACTGCGCTGTGGAGGTTTCCGATGTAATTTTGGCTGTTATACAAGCTTACATCCCTTTTTCGAAGAAATGCCCTTCCAACGACAAGCCTTGGTTCGACCGAAACTACAAAGAGAACATTTTGCCTGCCGACAATGGCGTGAAAGTCCTGACGTCAGAAATCGTAACACCTTTGTCCGTGTCCAGAACAGATGCAGATAAATTATCGATGAAATCAAGAAGGCACACGATCAACGAATTTAAAGCAAACTCCTTGCCTGCCTCAATTCCAGGTCCTTTTGGTCAGTCGCTAAGGCAGTTAGTCAAAATTTCACCAAATCCACCGTATCACCACTCACACAGCCAGATAATACTGTTGCAACCTGTTAAGAAAGTCAACTTATTGGCTGAACTCACATTATAAAGTCGATTTCCAAGAAGAAACACCACCCACTATTCCCATAGTGGAGGGAGGGATATTGTCTCCAGACAGCGTATCATAAAGCGAACTTTATCGAAGCTAGACAGCAAAAAGCTTCTGGCTCTGACCTACCATAGTACCCAAAATATGCACAAGCTAACTATCTCCAATTTTCTGTACACTTTCCAACTTATGCTACTAAAAGGGAATATTTCCTTTCTGTTGAAAATGCACTACAGTTCAGCCGATACTCAAAAAAGGCAAGAAGAACTTGAAAAAAACTACGGACCAGTCGCACTGCTTTCAAAAATATCAAAAGTTATGGAAAATCTATCAATCAGCCCCTTTGAAAAAACATAGAGGGATTTAATATTATTAGCAATCATCAGTACGGCTTTCGTAAGCAAACACATGTTTGGAGGAGCAGGAAGTCGTTCAACTTAATAAAGATCTGGAAGAAATTCTATCTTGGGGTGATAGTAACCAAGTAGAATTTAACGCTACAAAGAGCCAGGTGGCAGTTTTTTCTAAAAAGTTAACGTTGCGGAACCCGACATAGTTATGTCGGGACGCTCCATTTCTCTGGCATCTTCAGTCTTATTGCTGGGCGTTAACGTGATAGCACATATGTCTTGGCATGAATATGTGGCATGCATAGCAAGGAGAGCTTCTCAAAAGATGGGAATACTATTTCGAACTAGAAAGCTTCACTGCACAAAACTCAAGTTCGACCAACAATTAAATAATACTCTCATGTTTGGGGTTCTGCTCCCAAGCATACACTGAATTCGTTGGATTCTATTCAGGAGAGAACAGAAACGTTGATACCTTGGAACATCGAAGAACAGTTGGCAACTTGGGTTATTCTACAAATATTTTCATGGAAAATGTTCGATAGATGTAGCCCGCTTAATTCCTCCCAGAGCGGTGCATGGTATTAATACACGTTGCGGTAATACATCACAACCGTATGAGGTTCAGCTCGTTACTCCTCGTTCAACACTTTTCAAACAGTCTTTTATATGGAGAACATCATCCGGTTGGAATGATTGACCTAAAATTGTGTTTTCTACCGAGTACAACTTACAACGATTCCAGATTAGTGTGAATCGCGTTTTCCACACACGCGTCGCTCTTGTAGCGCTTTAGGGATTTCCCTGTAGTACGTGTGCTACACCCATAAGACAAAAAAAACACAATTGTAATTTAAAAATCACAATCAATCACTTAACTTTATGAGTCATTTAACTCCGCGCTACCCTAATTAATAACAAGACCCTTACCTGATGAAGTTTTCGTCGGTTAGGAGGTGACCTCTTGTTCCAGAGAGCTTCAAGTTGATCAAAATGTTGAGACTGTGCCAGCGAAGCCTGTTTCGATCCCATTCCCTATAAATTGGTTTTATTAAGAAGCTTTCAGATTTAAAGATTATTAAAATGTGCAATGGGGCAAAAAATTGATAAAAAGACTTTAATTTCAAGGCATTGTAATTGAAAAGATGAAGATTGTCAGATTAGACTTCAGAATAAAAAATATTCAGTTGAAATTTTTTGGTTTTCTGAAGATTTTATTACTTTTTGTTAAGTTCCTTAATTCTAAAGTCAAATTTATATCCGTTACTTTTAATTTTTTTTTATAGAAATTGACTTCTCAAAATTATAGAAAAGCTTAAGCCACGCAGAATATTATCAGGCAGCGAGATTAAAACAGTTGTCAATATTAGTCACTTTCTAAGTTACGCGACATCAGCATTAGACTGCAACTACTATGGGTACAGTGGAAATTTTGTTGCTTTTTAACACCAGATAGAGTCTATATCCCGTATATACTAATTTACCATCATTTTACGCTAGTTCCTTGTGAAACAATATTGAAATAGCTAAAAGGCAAATTTTTGCTTTTTAACGTTTCAATATTTTTTCTCCGAGAGAAACTGAACATATGTTTCTCCTTCTTAGGGCTTTACATAGGTATGCGCTATAGTAAAGTTCGAATCATATGAACACCCCCAACGGCCGAAAATCTGTAAATTATTTTTTTAAAAAATATTGCCTAAGGGGGAAATACCATTACAAATTTAAGAACGTGTGTTATTATTGGGGTGTTAAGGAAGTTTTGTTGTTCCTTGATGGATCAGATGGATATAGACTTCATTGTGTCAGAAGATTACGAAATTTTTTTTTTTAAAACTAAATTTCGTATATAAAAATAACTGGTCAAGTGCAACTTGAACTTGCACAATTAGAGTTCCGTACGTTGATTGCTTTTAAAATAAAAAAAAAATTGTTACGGTGGTATAAAATGATCAGTGAGTTCACAAAACACACCCCAAATGAGTTTACAACAAAGTTTGTTTCTAATCTTTACTGAAAACTGATGACCTTGAAATTTTTGTTTTTTTTATATATACCAGATAAATTATTAAAGGTAATACACTCGGTGATAATTTTCGTTCAATTTACACCCCGTGGAGAATATTCCAGAATCTTTGCAAAATTTTTTGATCAGTACTTTTCGAGATTTCGGGGACAGCGATTTTTCGCGATTTTTTAAAAATTATACAAAGAAAAGTGTGCGCAAGTATTACATTATATATATTTTTACTCGTGTTTTCACAAGCTTTCATTTGACACCACACTCGATTAGTAAAAAAAATTTTTTTCACTTCCGATTTCACCTCCCAAAACTAACCCCTTAAGTCAAAATTTAACTTTCAACACTACACGGCTCTAATGAGGCCATCAATTCCTATATTATTACCAAATTTTAACTTCCTACGACAAATAGTTTCGGAGAAAATCGGGTGTGACGGACAGACAGACAGACACCGAAGTCATCTTATAATTGTCCCATACGGAACACTAAAAAGAATTTATTTATTCATTTTGCTGCTTTTGTTCCGCTATAAACTTTTGAAAATGTCAACATTATTTAAAAGACAACACAATTATTTATATAGTACGGATAAGCTCCTTCTTAGCTTCTAAATACAATGCCTTAATTCCGGATTTTAGGGAATATTTCTATGTAATCAAAAGAAAGATTATGCGAGCAATCAAGAAAAGGGTCCATATTTAATTTCTATAAAAAAATGTCCTTGCATTTCTATACAAACCTTATTTGGTTAACTTTCTGACTACGTTTATACGTTTACTTCAAGTAGTTAGTATAGTTTAGAAAAAATAAAATAAATTTACCATCAAGAAAATTTATTTGTTTGGCGATTATTTACCATATTGTAAATTAAAAAAAAAATGTGTTCACTGACTAACAAATTATGGAAACAGTGAAAGTCTAAGGCACATATTTCTTTCAACGTGTTGTTTTCTACTACGACGGGTCATTGGGGAGGGGTGGAAACTCAATCCATTTGTTGAGGTTACCGCTAATGGGCCATGTGTGCCACGTGATGGTTTATAAATACATTTTCCTGTAGACGCGATAACTGAACTGAACATTATGGAGAATTTTGAGCCGTCGTACTTAAAATCAAGGTAAATGACCGTGTCCGGCATGAAAGATTCTTGTCTAAACTGCGCCTTTGTATTTTGTCTAAATGACCGTATTTATGGTTCTCGAGTTTCCACTATTCCTTGCAAGTTGAGTTGATGAATTTATTTCCGATGCCTCCACTACCAACGCCAGTGTACCACACACCTCCATAATGTATCCTACTTTTTTCTTCTTTACGTTAACAATATGCTTGACGATACCAAAAACCCAGTATGTAGCTTTGCTATGACAGAATGCTTGCTCCTTAATTGACCTAAAACACTTGAACACTAGCTGTCTATGGAAATATCCAAAGAAAACAGGAGGTTGTACAATTTAGCCAAGATTCGTATGAAGGTTTGACTCCGTGTAATACAGGTAGTAACCAGGGAGAATTTAACATTACCAAAACCCAGGCAGCATTTTTTTTTCCAAAAAGCTAAAATAACACAACCCGATATAGGTATGTCGGGGCACTCTATTCCATTAGCATCCTCACATAACTTGCTAGGCGTTACTCTTGTAGCGATTTAGTTTAATTATTTAAGGTACAGATTGTGTTAAATAATATCATAAAACAATAACAGTGCTTAAAAACATTAAGTTACAGTTTATAAAGCTAAGAATTTCTTTTTTTATCCTACGATAATTTTGTTTTAAAGAAAAAAAAGTTAAACATGAAGTATTTTACCAAAATATTCAAATAGCGACATTTTTATTACCAGATTTTGTAAAACGCCTTTGAAATACGTGTGTGTCATAGGGTTGTTTGCTATCAAACACTCATATCAGAGGGTATTTTCCCAATCTCATCCTCAACTTACTTTTTGCTCAGTCTGCGGTATTTTCGATATTTCCTCCATGCTTGCGGATACTGAAAACCGTCTTTTAAATCGTTCATCTATTGACGGAATGACTAGATTGGAAGTAAGATGGGCATACTTCTTTTGCCATGTGTATGTGTCCAGTGAAACTTCCTTTTTGAGCAGTCTTTTCATTTGACGTTTCGGTGCAGGTTTTGGATCTAAAGAATATTTTACAATAAAATGTTTTTAAACTTTAAAAAATCTTTTCCATTTTTTTGGAAAGTTTGTAAGTATCATTGAATAAATAAATAAAAGTTACTTCTGAAGCTAAAACAATGGAGGATGAATGCGTGAAGAGCAAAATAAGCCTAAAATATTAATATTTAACTAACTATACTGCTTAATTGACTTACTCTCAATGATGTCCTTATCTGGCGCACAATAGGTTGGTAATTTGACATACTTGGCAGGAGTATTGTGCAGGCAAATAATAGGGCTGTATTGAGTATCTTTGAGTAGAACAGCTATTCTGGAAAAGTCGGATGTAGGTTCCACACCAACTATTGGATAATGTAGCTGAAGGGAAGTTAATTGTAAACCTTGCTTTGTATCCCAGATTATTATACTTTTGTCATCTGAACCTATTAGGCAAAGTTATTAAGTATTCTAAAGGTGTTTTGTTACGGTTTATACGTATTAGTAATATTTAAACAACTCTAGAAGTGGTTAGTTTATATCCTTAGTTCTCTACTTTCCATGGAAAGAGTTAAAAAGTTAAATTGGATTTTAACTGTATTGACTAGTGTTTTAAACATAAAATACTAAGTCGTACATCGTACCCTATGAATATGTTTGGTCCAGAATCTAAATGTTAATTCAAGTCGTTGTTATGGCCTGCGACAAAGTTTTTTTTAATTAAAAAATTAGGATAAAAAATATTTTATTTTTTGATTGCGTCGTTCCAAATTTAAAATTTAATTTGTCGAGTTTTTTTAATAACAACATTCGTCGTTTTTGGAGCATAGACCTAATTTTTAATTTTTTATAACAGAGGCCGCATTTTAAAGGTTCAAAACTTTGTCATTTTAACAAAGAAAGTATCTTTATTTTTCTTAAATTTAGTGGTCGTATTTGGGAAAATAATTATGCTTGACATTTTTTGCTTGTTTCGGATAATTATTTTCTTGCATGACAAACTTCAAATATTTAAATGAAAAGAATAATGACTTTTTCCAGTTCTATTTAAACGGTAAAATAAGGAAAAAATGTATTTTAAGTTCAAACTACTTTTTACAAGTTAAATTAGTTAGTATTTTGGAGGTTTATTTCAACTAGAGGAGGTCTAGCCGGTAGGTATTTTGAAATATTTCAGGGTTACTGGTCCCTTCTCTATTATTAAACATAATTTGACTAAAAAAAACACATAAAAAATATCGCTCTTTTACCTGATATGACAATCGATCCATCCCCACTCATTTTGCAGCAAGTGACAAAACTCAAGTGAGCTGACAATGTATGTAAATCCGCCCCTGTATTTATATCCCAAACTATCAGGTTATTGTCACAACTACCTGAAACTACGTGTGTTTTGTCTGAAACTGCAACTGCTACACATGTAACTGTGTCAGTGTGACTAATTAATACCTAAAAAAATGGTGAAAGAATTTGTTAAAAAAATTCGCTGCACTGAAACAGATCGTTTAAATAAAGGAAGAAGGAAAGAGTGGAAGTGCCTTGTACTAGTTGTATAGTTTGGGACACTAGAGACTGTCAAATAAACTTGGAAAAGTTTTAATATCGGGTTAGTCAGACATGACCTACAGTTTAACGTGGCATCCGACTCACATGATCGGCTAATAATTCTCTCAGCTAGCTGTTCTTACGATCTTGGTCTACACTTCTTAGTTACGATGAACCTTGACGACCTATGAACATCTTTGTGGAGTCACCGCGAATTATATTCTCGTCGGTGATGGCTCCTGGTCTTTCAGTTTGACTTCGATATGCGTTCTTCTCGAGAACGAGATTGATATTTATCTTCGTTGTCGGTCGCTTCTGGTTCAGATGGCTTTTCACCCACCGATGCGGTTTGTGAAGACATACTTCTATCGGCCATTGCCAAAGTCAAGACTTGGCCACGAGCAGTGAGGAATGTTATCACTTCTTACAGTAATGTTCGCTTGGGAATTTGCCGATATCTAGTACATGACATGGTGTGTGGCCCACCCATATATACTAAAGTAAATAAGTGTACTGACTTGTGGCCCTGCGTTTTGCTTGTTTTACCGAGAACATGGCCCAATTAGAGTGACTTTTCGATATTTCGCCTACGAGTCATCTTCAGGGGTCTTTAAAGCCGTGCCCGCGGCTCCACTCGTATGGACCTGATTCACTATTACCGCTTATTCGTTATGTTACCTAACGTAATAAAATATATCCTATAACCTGGCCAGAGAACATACGTATTTTACAAAAAAAACAGACAGAGGGACGTTACGTTTTATATATATTATAGGTTTTTTTGATAAATATTTAGTTAAGAATTTAAAAAAACACGTAAATCGGATAAGTGGTTCTCGAATGATAAATACACTAACGGACAGAAGTGTGGTGTGAATGTTGTTAGTGTAAGGCCTGTGGCTGATATGACGAGAGGGACAATGATGACTTCTTGTTTCCATAGCCTTTTTATTTCTGTTGCAAGGTCTGTGAGTCATATCTGGCTGTATATTCCGTTCCGGCCAAAATTTTACATCCGCTTGTTATGTGCTCGGTCGTCTCTTTCTGCTGGTGGCACTTCCTGCATCTGTCTTCTGTAACAGTTGGGTCTTTGATGATATGCTTTTGGTAGTTTCTGGTTAATATGCCTTTATCCTGGATTGCAAGTAAGAAGCCTTCTGTTTCCGGAAATAGCTGCACATCTAGACAGACAGACAGAGAGACGTTGCATTTTATATACATATATTATAGATTATATATATATATATATATATATATGTGTATATATTATATATATATATATATATATATATATATATATATATATATATATATATATATATATATATATATATATATATATATATAGTAGTTTCCACAAGAGCGTACGATTCCACATTGCATTAATACGTCGCGCATACATGTTAGGTTTGCGTATTCTTTGAACTGTTGGGAAGAATGCTTTGAGGTTATATCGGTAGGGTGACTGGTTTTGTTTTTAACACAGCAGAATAAATACAATGAGTGCTGCGTATGCAAGTCGATTTGAAGCAGTATTTCTTTGTACATATCCGAAAGGACCGAAAATGACGTATGCAGCTACTGGCCGCTACATGAAACAGTCAGAGGGGTTCGTTAGGAAGTGGATGAAACGTTACAATGAAACGAAAAGTGTTAACGATCTGCCGGAACGTGGCACTCGGCGCTCAACGATGAAACTGGATGACAAAGCTATCATCAAGATATTTGAAAAGAATCCTGGGTGTTCGTTACAGCGAGCGAAGCTTTAATACTATTAGGCGACGATTGCTCGATTCCGAATACAACTGGCGGTCCATAAAGTTAAAACCTTTTTTGGGCGAAAAAACGTCGAAAAACGGCTGGAGTGGGCACAAGCTAATATTGACCGTGATTTTTCCAATGTAATATTTACAGGTGAATCATCCTTTTGGGCCTGGACTACCAGAAAGCATGCGTGGTCAACTTGTGATAATCCCGTTGTTCAACGTAGAGTAAAACACCAAGTGAAAGTACACGTTTGGGGATGCTTCTGTGCACAGGGATTTGACACTTTATGTGTTTTCACAGACAATCTAAATGCACAGAAAATGAACATGATATATCAGAAGTGTTTATTGAAGTCTGCTCAAAGATGATTTGGCTCAGATAATACTTCATGGGTGCTACAAGAGGATAACGATTCAAGATATCGAAGTCGTGCGTGTACGGAGTGGAAACGAGAAAAATGGCATCACTACAATGGATTGGCCTTCCCAGTCGCCTGATGCCAATCCCATCGAAAACGTGTTAGTAGCCATGAAGAATAAATTTGGGGAAAAGAAGCTTTTTAAATTTCAAGCAGCTCGTTCGGCATATACGGGAAATCTGGAGACATCTTCCTGAGACAATGGCTGAAAATCTCGTGGAAAGTATGTCTCCACGTTGCCAGGTCATACTCGATAGCAAAGGAGATTGGACAATTTATTAAGTAAACGCATTTTAGTTTATGGAATGTATTCGTAGCTCCAAATACTATTTTTAACAATATTGTGTTTTTTTAGGAAAAACAGCCAGTACGCTCTTGTGGAAACTACTGTATATGTATGGATTAAGTTACAGAAGCTTGTTATTTCTCTTTCTAAAGAGAATTAATGTAGTCGTGAAACATCAGGCTCCGAAATTTTTCGCATTTCTTCACGTTCCAAGGACCCTTGACCACGTAGAACGTAGTTTCGATTTTCTTTAATGTGTAATTGTATCTATTCATCTGTTGGCAAAATGTTCAAACAATTTAGGATTTTAGATCACGAAAAGCCTATTTTCCTATTTCCATCGGTCAGAATGTCTGTCGGTTTTTCTGTAATACTTAAAATAGAAAAAGAAACGTACAGTTTCTAAGCACTTAGAAAGATAAGGTGAGAAGATGGAGGTCCTTAAAATTGTATAGTTTCAATAATACTAAAAAAAAATTTCCTAGTTTCTCACTAAACATGTATTTTAAGTATAATTATGTAGAGTCAGCCATATGGGGGGGGGGGGGGGCTAGAATGGTTCGTTCGACTGTACCATATTACAAGTGCTGTTCATTCATGGTTCTTGAAATCTGAAAATTATGTTGTTATTCAATATGTTTAATGGTAACAGAAGCTCCTCTTCTGTTTAACTTTTTATATTATTAATATCTATCTTAAATTTTAATTTAGCTCGAGAAAAGTCACGTTTTCTGCTTATGTTAGAACTACCTTTTTGCAAGATAATCAATTTTTTTTGTAATTTAGGGACGTTGAAGAGTAGAAATGCAAAAATCTGTTAAGGTGATTTGTTTACGATTATTATACTATCCTTTAGCAATGGAATTAAAAACATATTTCATAAAAAATTTAACAATATATTTCAAAAAATTTTCACTTTTTATTTTAACTAATTGATTTTATATATGTTAAAATATTAGGAATCTCCATATTATTTGATAAATATCTTCAAACAAAAATGCGTATTTTGTTTTCTAAGTATATAAATATTAAGGTTTCCGACATATTGAGAGCAATATTTTGAAAATTTGCGGGTTTTGCCAATCATAATACCGTTTATAAACAATATTTAATAACAAATACCTCATTGACCAAAGATATTTATCGCCATAAAATCGACAAACATAGTTATATAATTGATTAAATATAAATTTGGTTTAGTTTAGTTATTTTGTCCATATGAGAATGCTGACCAAAATAGTTTTAATCAGGGTTATAACCGGATATTTTTTGCTTTGTTCAGTCTTTTGAAGTTTTTCTGTAGCTTTCTTAAACAAACCATATTTGGACCGTATAAGTGATAAAACTAAATAAATTCTGCCTAAATTTTGAAAGATCCAACCAATATATATATATATATATATATATATATATATATATATATATATATATATATATATATATATATATATATATATGCATCATATCCTTTATTTTATATGTAGGTGGTTTCCTCCGTCATTGTGAGAGTATCGGCTCCGTACGTAAGAACATTTAAATACGTAGACCAGTTTGCCATATGCAGCCCAGGAGAGACCTATTCGCCGCTGAATTTCATGTGTTTGATTATCATGTCCCAGGTATTTATGTTGGTACACTTGCTCTATCTCTACGTTATTCAGTTTTATAGTGTCGCTTAATACAAAATTTGTCATAAACTGAGTCTTGGATAGATTGATTTTTAGACCAACCTTTCCTGAAGCATCTATAGCATAGTTTGTGCTTCTTGTATTTTGTCTGTTATTAAGACAATGTCGTCGGCGAAACAGAGGTGATTTAACTTTTCACCGTCAATGTTAAGTCCCATTCTTTCCCAGTTTATTGATTTTAGGGTACTTTCTAGAACTATTACGAAAAGCTTGGGTGAGAGCGTATCACCCTGCCGCACTCCTCTTTCGATTCGAAATTTGCTGGTGAATTGATTAGTTTGTGTTTTAACATGAGCGGTGGCATTTTCATATACGTATTTAATTACATTGGAATATCGATGCTAAATGGGAGGACCCTATGGAATATTTTCGAACTTTCCCTTGGTTAGACCTTGTCAAATAACTACCGACCAGTCGCACTGCTTTCAATAATATCGAAAGTCATGGAAAAGGCTATCAATCAGCATCTTCTAAAATATCTTGAAGGATTCAACATTATTAGGGATCACCAATATGGCTTTCGTAAACATAGATCAACAGGAGATCTTCTGACTTATGTAACACATGTTTGGAACAACGCAACTGAACACTTTGGAGAATCTCGAGCGGTTGCTCTTAACATATCCAAGGTATTGGATCGTGTTTGGCACGATGGACTGTTGGCTAAGCTACGCTCTTATGGTATATCTGAAAAGTTTTGTTTGTGGCTCTCGTGTTTTCTCAGAGCGCGTTCTTTACGAGTCGCAATCTACGGATTTCTTTCTAACACCTTCACTACCAACGCTGGTGTGCCCCAAAGCTACATACTATCTCCTACTCTCTTTCTCATTTACGTTAACGGAAACTGTAGATTAGCTTTACAGATGACTTTACGCTTATCTTTTCATTCACTTTGAACGCTCGGACGTCGACTGCTCAGACGAATATCCGCAGACAGCGGAAAGTCGTTCAACTTAACAAAGACCTGAAAGAAATTCTATCTTGGGGTGACAGTAACCAAGAGGAATTTAACGCTACAAAAACCCAGGCGGCAGTTTTTTTCTAAAAAAGTTAACGTTGCTGAACCCGACATAGTTATGGCGGGGCACTCCATTCCTCTAACATCGTCACTCAATTTGTTGGGCGTTAATTTGGGAGCAAATATATCCTGACATGAACATGTCACAGGCATAGCAAGGAGAGCGTCTCAAAAGTTGGGAATATTATTTCGAGCCAGAAAGCTTTACACTTCACAACAACTGTTAATTCTTTACAAAGTTCAAATTCGACCAACTATGGAATACTGCTCTCATGTGTAGGCTCCGCTCCCAAACATATATTGCATTTGTTGGATTCTATTCAGAGAAGAGCTGTTCGTCTGATTAGAGACACGGAACTGACCGGCGGCTTTGATCGCTGGAACATCGAAGAACGGTTGGCGACTTGAGCCTATTTTCTAAGGAAAGTGTTCGAAGGATGTAGCCTGCTTAATTCCTCCTGGAGCGGTGCATGTTAGAAATACACGTCGCGTTAATACTTCACATCCGTATGAGGTTGAGCTTCTTACTCCTTGTGCGCTTTTCAAGCAGTCTTTTATATGGAAAACATCATCTCTTTGGAATAATTTGCCCAGGACTGTTTCCCACCGAGTACAATTTATAGCGATTCAAGAACAACGTGAATCGATTTTTCCGCACACGAGTCGCTCCCGTAGCGCTTTAGGGACTTCCCTGCACCACGTGTGCTAGGCCCATAAAAAAATACGACATTCAGCAAGCGCTTCCTAAATTTTCTGGTCATTTACACAACCAAAGCCTTTTCGAAGTCAACAAATATGAGTACAAGAGGCTTATTATATTCTATACATTTTTCAATGAGGATTTTAACTGTAAGCAGATGATCGTATGTTCCATGTCTCGAGCGGAAGCCTGTCTGTTCTTTTTGAAAGGAAAAACTCGAATTTATTGGCTAGACGTCTGGTAAGTATTTTCGTGAATAACTGGAATACATGGTTCAAAAGGCTAATGTGTCGATAGTTTGTAAGGTCTGAAGTATCTCCTATTTTATGCATGATTCCAATAGTTGCATTATTCCATTGCGATGGAGTTATTCCTTCCAAGAGGCATTTATCGAATTACATTTTAAGTGATTTGATAATTTGTTGTCCTCCTTGTTTAATTGTCTCTACTACAATATTGTTTTCACCCGAAGCTTTGTTATTTTTCATGTCTTTCAAGGCTGCTGTGATTTTTTCTTCTGTAATGTCTGGGATATCATCCTCCGACCCCTAATTTAGGACTTTTGGTATGTTGATTTATGTTTTTAGTGTTCCGTACGGAACACTTATAAGATCACTTCGGTGTCCGTCCGTCTATCCGTCTGTCTGTCTGTGCGTCTGTCACACCCGATTTTCTCCGAAACTATTTGTCATAGAAAGTTGAAATTTGGTACTAATATAGGAATTGATGGCCTCATCAGAGCCATGTAGTTTTGAAAGTTAAATTTTGACTTAAGGGGTTAGTTTTGGGGGATGAAATCGGAAATGAAAAAAAATTTTTTACTAGGTCATCGAGTGTGGGTGTCAAGTGAAAGTTTGTGAAAACACGAGTAATACATACATATATATATATATATATATATATATATATATATATATATATATATATATATATATTATATATGTAATTATTATTATTTATTATTAGTTATTTTATAGAGGTTCAAATAATATTGTTAAAATATGCAAGCCTACAAAGAAACTAAAAATAGAGTTCGTGATGTTTATTGGCCTTCATAATTTCGAAATAATTCCCTATCATCTTTTAATAAATAAGTTGTAGAGTCCCTCAGGAAACTGTTTGTTTGAATTTTAAGTAGTGTTTATAAAATTACGAAATTCATTCACAAATATAATGTTGAACGCGTACTGCATTAAAGTCTTAATTTACGCGGGTGCATTAACAAAATTAATACGAACTTTGTATAGGTTGTATTCTCATTGGAAACTAACCCGGATATTTTAAAATGGGTCCCTTGAAACTCCTCAAATGCTTAATACTTAAGCAAATATTTTAATTCGTAATGAGTCGACCTTTCATGTAAATAAAGCTCATTAAGGCCGTTTTGTAAATTATCCCGGATGGAAAATATTCATTTTAAAAATATAAGCATCGAATTTTTTAGTAATATTTAGGGATTTATTTAAAGTATGTGCCATATTTAGCCTATTAAGTTTGTTTTAGAAACCAATATCATTTGCATTTTAATTATTTTTAGAAAGTTGAGTAAACCTTTTGTTCTTTATTCTTCATTAAATTATTAAAAGAGGGAAATAGAACTGAAGAGAATAGAATACAGGGTAGGCAAAATATTGGCGAATTTCAATACCCTCTTATTGCAGAGATTTGTATTTCTAGAAATTAAAGTTTCAGGTTAAATAGAGTACTTATGACATATTAATCGTGAAACGTTAATATCTTAGTAAAATAATTCTTTGTTTATGGTCACTTCACCGGACGTAAGAGAAGATTGAAGAAATTGCTGTTCCAAAAGCTTATCGCGCCTGAACTGCGGGAATTCTTGAGACCTCTACGAGGTAACCTCACTCATGACGTTTTTGATAGTCCAGGGGTACTACGGCTTGTGCTAGTTTAATTTAATATTCGTAATGATAGTCTTTTTCCTGTTTTGCTAAAGGATGTGAATTATTCGTGAAAAAATCAGATTCCGAGATATTTGCATTTCAGCACGTATCAGGGTCCCTAAATCACAGGAAACATAGTTTCCAGTTTTTATCAGTCTGCCAATTTGTTTGTCTGTTGATCTGTCTGTAGGAACGGTAACTTTGTAACAAAAATAAAATATCAATTTTAAGTCTGGTACAGATACATTACTTGAAATAGCAAAGAGACCTATAGTTTTTGAGCAACATTGCTTTAGAGAAAGGGAGTTAAAGGGGTGGGGCTCAATAAAATTTGGATTTTCAGTAGTAATAGGAAAGTTTTTCCTGATTTTTGCACGCATAAATAGTTAAATAGTTGCCTTTTCGCTGTGCAATAATCTAAATATCGAGTTGTAAATATTTCATTAAGGTTTTCCTTATTGCGAGAAATTCAGTTTTTTTTTAACAATTTGTTTGTAAAGAAAATACGAAGTAAGTCATTTTACGTTATATTCTTTGGGGAACGTCGCTTTGGTTGATCTCATGGCTTCTTCTCTATAATTGGAACTCCTTTGATATTTTCTCGTATATAAACAGTATAAGTACGAACAGATCTTGAAAATATCATCAACACCATCAGTTTCTTCCATTTTTTTGCTAAGTCGACGAACCGCAGGTTGCAGGTTAACAAAATGTTAATTTTATTAAAATGCTTACTTTAGGAATGGCGAGGTATTTAAAATTAGCTTAAAACCTTATATCAGTAATCAAGCAAAAAAATAAAGAAAATGTCTAACAGCTAATTTTGCGAAAGCAACTGAAATCATGACAATAAAATGTCATTTTCCAAGGACAGATTTATTTTCTAACTAATGTTACATTTATAACGTCGCTCAAATCAAACAAAACTGAATATGTCGTGCATTATACAAAATAGGGACTATAAAGGAAGTTTTCATCAATCTTGTCTCTTTGAAAAGCGAAGGGTAATGGTTGTACCATTTACGTTACAATTAAATATCCGGTAGTGTGGTTCAAATCCCTCAAGACGATCCATCACACTCGCGTTACAGGACTTTTGGGAAGAACTTTACTTTTATTTACATTAGAGAATTTATGCTTCGTAACACCTTTTGACCGGGAACTGTTACCTTTGAAGTATTAATAAAGATAAGTTATTATGTTATCTTTGGCCTAAATTTAACTTGATTACTGCAACTTTTAAGATGAATAATTATTTACTTTTAATATCTTGTTTTAATGTTTCCATGTTAAAAATACATAGTAAAAAAATCATTTTCCCGAAATATTTTCACAAAAATTAAAAATCAAAACAAATATACTTGTTCAAAATATTCTTGATTTTAATTGTTTTTTAATTTGTCCCTGTATCTTTTATAAAAACATCTACTATCATTTTAAGTATAGGTCTTACTTAGCTAATGAAACTTTCAAATTGAATCTATATTTACCATCAATTTACCACCTTTATATTTCGTACGATAAAAAACTGCTAGTGCAACATCAGCTGTTGGTAACGGCAACTTACTTCACACTGTCACTTTCCAAGGAAAAAACACCACACACCGTACAATCCTAGTGTGCAGTAACAAATGCCGGATGTATTTTCAGAACTGTAATTCTCGTCCCAGTAGACAAGCAATTCATAGTCTAGTGAAACAATTTGAGTTAACATATTCGCTGCTGGATGTTCCCGTGACAGTTAGACAACGGGTTGGTCGAAGTGGCCAGAATATTGCTGCCGTTCAAGCGTCCATCTCAAACGAACCAAAACAGTCGATTTCACGGCGTTCTCAAGAATTGGGCATCGCTCAGACCACACTATGGCGAATTTTGCGAAAGGATCTTGGCCTGCACCCTTATAAGTTAAAGTTAACTCAAGAACTAAAGCCACTCGATCATATGAAGCGACGTACGTTCTCGAATTGGGCTCTAGAAATGTTGGAAGAAGATGACCAATTTCATCGCAAAATCATCTTTAGTGATGAAGCGCATTTTTGGATAAACGGCTTCGTTTATCCAAATGCGTTATTGGTCAGGTGAAAACCCTCATGTGCTTGAAGAAAAATCACTTCATCCACAAAAAATTACTGTTTGGTGCGGTTTTCATGCCGGTGGTGTCATTGGGCCGTTCTTTTTCGTTGATGAAAATAACCGTCACGTTACAGTCAATGGAGATCGCTACAGAGGCATGTTGCAACGTTATTTCTTTGATCAATTGCATAGGCTAGACATTATTGATATGTGGTTTCAACAAGACGGCGCCACAAGCCACACAGCAGGTGTAACAATCGACTGCAATCTAAATTTGGTGAACGTGTTATATCGAGAAATGGTCTCGTCGAATGGCCGCCTAGATCGTGTGATTTAACACCTCTAGACTTCTTTTTATGGGGATACGTTAAATTCATTGGTCTATGCTAACAAGCCTGCGTCGTTAGAGGAGCTCAGAGCCAATATTGAAAGAGAGATAGCGGCCGTTTCCGTCGAAATGTGTGGCCGAGTCATCGAAAATTGGGTTTCAACGAATCGACCGCTGCAAAACGTGCCCGTGGTGGACATATGAATGAAGTCGAATTCTATACATAAATGTTTTGATTGTACTTCAAGCCGATAGTAAAATTTTCGAAATGTCTCAAATGGGTTGCGTTTTATTTAAAAAAAAAAGTTGTCAAATCCTTAATGGAAGACCCGATACTTGCGATCAAATAAACCTTATATATTCGGTCTCTATAAAATTACGATCAGTTCACTGATCAGCACTGTCAACTTTCTTTATACCGAGTACACCTTCTATTCTCAGTTTAGACGTCATTTTGGAATCTGTCAAAGTTTATCTACTACCTGTATCAACCACCAAGTAACACTAACTTTAGAATTCTGTTCTCTTCTCTTTCAGACACCATCGATCATTTAGAGATTTATTATCCAAGAACGGAAATTGTCATTCTGGGCGCTTTTAATGTCCACAACATCAACTGGCTTAATTATTCAAATACAACCGACGTGAAGGGCCGTTAAGCTGAATCATTCTCAACCAGATGCTAAAAATTGAACAAAGTCCAATATTTGGCAATTAAAATGTTTTCTTTTTCTGTCGAACTATTTTTGTCGTATCACAGCTAATCAACCGAGCTAGGATCGACATCGAAAAGAGCAAAAAAGCGAAGTATGTACTTAAAGCCACACAAGCGTATTTAGGTCTGAAAAATTTTAATTGTCAAATTTTGATCTTGTTCACATTTTGGTAATATTTTACAAAAGTTCTTGTTGAAGTAAAAAATAAAAAGCTTGATATTCAACTTTAAATTCTTGAAAAACATTATATTTATTTTTATTTTTTGTTAATCGAAAAGTGTCAGAACAACAGAGTACGAAACTGAAACTAAGGAAAAGATTTATATAATAGTTTAGCTAGTTTAAGCTCCAAAATACACACACTTGCTCTATCCTAGGCTGAACAATTAATATTCTGAACTTTCAAGCGAACCTTGTTCTAGTATATTTAACACGAACACTGACCATTTACTTTGTCTGTAAAGTTTTCAACACGCCAAAAAGAGTTCTAGCTTTTAACTGTGCTGTAGTTACTTTTAAGGTATATGTTTTAGGAACATAATAAAAAAAAAAATCTCGTCTATAATGTAATATGCTTTTGGAATACATGTTTCAACTTTGTTTTTAAACAGTTTTAACTGCTTCAAAATTTTTAAATCATGTTTCATGTTAACAAGTACATTGAAAAATTCTCTTTTAGGGGAACGTATTGTTTCTGGAAAAAAAATACTTCCGAGATTTTTACGTTTCTTCATGTTTCAGGATCCCGAGATCATAATCATAGTCTCACGTTTTTGTCGGTTTATTTGTCTGTATGTCGGTCTTTCTATCCTTCGATTTGTTGGCACGATAACTCCTGAACGAAACGAGATATTGACTTAAAATTTGATATTTTCTTTTTGAAATGCCACATCCGAGACAGACGTAGGCGACCCTATCGCCTCCGATAAAAAAAGTTCCGTTTTTAAGGGGCATATTTTTTACGTTCGTAGGGACATACCATATGCCTCCCTGACTCCCCTCTTAGCTGTACCACAGGTTACAGCCATATTAACGAGACCATTAGATGTAGAAAGAGAAAGCTATTGGCATAGATGGAATTTATAGCGAATATTATCTCTTCCTTAGTCAGGAAAGTATGCGATCAATTTAGAATGAATTCAACATTATTTCATTCAAATTAGTATTAAACTGACACCAAAATTTCAGCTATCATAAAATATAATGCCGACACTAAGTACTAGTTACAGCTGTACAACCTAAATGTAATCGCTCTATTTCTGCTACAGAAACATTTTTAGAAAGACAGCAATTTTGTCTTATTGTATACGTAGACTGACGTATAGTCATATAGTACAGTTCTCGAATTAGGTAACATCGCTCGGCGAAGGATTTAGGTGAGATTTTTTTGGAAAATACCTTTTTAGGTAACAGTTAATTTTTTCATTAAGAAGCGCCGGCCACTGTTTTTTTTTCGAGGCACCCACCTAATGATCGCTTTTTAGGTACGAAAGGGTTTTTGTAGAAGTGGTGAATGCATATTCAAATCCCTTTTTTCCGTGCATCAAATTCTGGATTTGCCCTTGACGTTGTTGTTGCGGAATTTTAGCTGTCAGAGCTGTTCACAGTACTCGGAATAAGGGTCATATTTTCTAACTTTTACGACATAAATTAGTGCCAGCTGGGTGTTCGTATCACACTATACTTCTAAGAATTATTCAAAAAAATGTTTTTGAGAAAATTCCATTCCATTACAAAGTTATAGCATTAAATGTGACCTGACGTCGGATTTGGACCGCTACCTGTCTTCAGACACTGTGTACAATATTACTCAATTTTTAATATTTTTTATTTTTTTTTTAGATCTTAATAATTACTTTTTCCACAAACTCTCTAGAGGTTTTTTAATTTTTCTAATCGACAATTTTTTATAAATAATTTGATCGAGAATTACATACTAAAGTTTGAAACACCGTAAACTTTTTATTTTTGAAAAAAAACCTTCGACAATTTTTAACTACTACGTTATTTTAGAAGATTAATTTTTATTTTTGTAGATGTTAGCCTGTGTTCCACAGACAAAGGGCATCTACAGTTTAATTGTCGGTTCCGAACGGCAAAAGTAAGTTCCCGAGGTATAAATAAAATATTTGACGGAAAAATGGAACCTATAGTTTTAGAAACATATCGCTTTAGGGAAAGGGGCGGGGTCGACAAATTTTGTTTATTTTTATATCATTATGAGAATGTTTCTTGTTGATTTAATAATTATTTATAGCCATACATATAAAGGGTTAAAGGTGTGGAAGGGGGCGTTAATTTGCTTCATATATATTTGTTTCATTAAATGTAAGTAATAAATTGTTAATTTAACTTGTTATGATTAGATTATACCAAATATATCGTAGAATCAACTTTTAGCAATGGCATTAGTTCATAACGGCTAATTCTTTTATAAACGGTAATTAAATTCTAGTTAATTTCTATTACCTCAAGGCAGAATATCTTCCACGTCTTTATTGATTTGTAAAAATTTTCTGTTGTTTGCGAATCTCTACGTCGGAATCTGCTGCACGCAGTTATAAAATGGACTGTTGATCTTTTCCATCAAACCGTTACCTAATTTATCCTTGCAAACACGTAGTTCTAAGATAAGTACTGAACAAGAAAAATTCTCATAATGATTTAAAAAAGAAAGAAAAATTAAATAAACAAATAATATTAAGAACAAAAATAAATGCTAATAAATAATATACTATTTAAAACTATGTAAGCCGAAACAGGAACCGGTTTTGTGAAAGTATGAAGGCATGTTCTACGTATAGAAAATAAATCCTCCGTGGTCAGCCGGAAGTAGCTATTAAAAAAAAAACATATTTCAGAGGATGTGGGATAGACAAGCTGCAGATAAAAAGTATTATTATTATTATTATTATTTAAAAGAGAAAAAAATAATTCGACGCCGCAGATCCTGTGGCTCCGACCCACAAAGGCTGTCACGCGGTGTTGTCCGAAAATGATGATCACGCTTCACGTCCGTAGCTACCATGCCTAATATAATAAATCTGACTTAACAAAAGACTATAAACATAAAAGAGACGTTTTTGCGGACAACTGAATTAAATAGTAATATAACTGACATTGGTTATATGAAGCTAAATGTAGACTTTTGTGAAATTCTCCATGTGTCGAGATGGTATTCAACTAAATAGATGAGATGCATTACGACTACGCGGTATTGTCAAAAAAGTTTTTCACGCTTTTCAAAGGATTTCAGAATTAGTTGCCACTTTGAGTTATTTCACTTTAGCTGCTTATTGTATTAGGATTTAGGAAAATGTTCGTTCAGTTTCGCTGGAATATTGCACCATTAAACTACTATGATGTTCGAGATAAAATTTGTCGTCACAATTAGTTATCCGAAAACTTGTTAAAAGTCATGCAATGTTATGGTAAAAGGAGATTAAATCCTATTACTTTTATAAAAAAAAATATGACATCAATTAAGAAACTTACAGTAACTTAATTATACAATGAATAGCAGAACGGTGGCCGCATTAATGAGACTAACAGCAATTAATAAAGTGATTTACCTTGTACTTTTGTTGCAAAAAAAGTTAAGCATTGAAGTTGAAGATATTGGAAAAATAATATAATTTTGAGGTTCTTCGACTCCAAACCTAGCCGACCTATCCGGACATCTCTATGCAACTCAGGAACTCGTGGTGGATTGGGGGAACACTGGTCCGCCAACATTATGCTAGGAGATTCGCCTTATCGCTACGTCTAGCTGCAATATTGTTGTTTACATGGGTAGCCGGGATCGCTCTTCCTTTTCCCCTGATGAGCGCTTTGGTCATATGCTAGAGCAATTGGTCTCCTGTATCCAGTTTCTCCAATTTTTTTTTCCCATTGGCGAATATGAACTTCGCCTAGAGCACTTCTCATCTCTTGTGGCTCTGTCGGCAAGTCTTTTATAATCTATCATCTATATTATTTAATATTTAATTAATGAACATTCTCCATTTTTCATAATTACGTTTATTATTTGGTCCCATCCAACGGTTACTTCTCTAATTATGAGCAAAGTCCACTAGTAATTGCGGCTTTTGAGTTGCATAAATATGCTTTTAGTTCTTATTGAAGTCTGCCAATGAGCCAACATATTTGCATCTTATTATCAAAATTAATAAACCTAATATATAGTAAATGAGTACCTGTGCTTATATAGCTAAAACTACCTATTTTTATTTTTATATTAACAAATAAATATTTAACAGGAATTCCCAATTAAAATATTTTACTCTCGTATCCATTCCTGTTGGCTTACTTCCTTTCAATATATATATATATGTGTGTGTGTATATATATATATAATATTATATATATATATATATATATATATATTGATATATATATATATATATATATATATATGTATATATATATATAAACTTCTTTCGTTATTTTTTCGATTTTTTATTGTATATGATATAACTTACTGACCATTTCCCTATAAACTTTTCCAATACTTTTGTATGATTCGAATTCAGGGACGTTTTCGTTTACAGAAAAGAAACGTGAAAAAATTATTAAACGCATTCACTAATATTGGACAGTAACTTCTAAGGCGGTTATAGACAGATGTATATTGACAACACATTCGTTTATTTATACTCGAACACTAATCACCCGTGCACATATCTCAACTTGAGAGCAAAGCTCTAGTTTTTTACATTAGAATCTTGGAATATATAGTTATCCAATATATCAAACCTTTTTTTTACGCTCGACGCGCTTTTTGTTACCAACGATTGAGATTAATATAGGGCTATATGAGGCTAATACGGTCTGTGAAACGCTCTTCGAGTGCAAAAGTAAAGAGTTTCGTGTAGTGGAGATCACTGTTGCGTAGTAATAATGACTAATGATATTAACTGACAGAATTGAAACTAAATATTAAATTTTTAACATTAACAGGCTAGGAATCTGTCTCCCCAAAAAATATAGGTTTTAATTTGGAACATAGAAGATGAACTTTTTCTATTATCAAGGCCGTTGATACAAAAGCCCTGCCCAATTTTAATAAAATTGTTTATGTCATCATCGCTTCTGAAAATGCTGACCACGTAAGCATTTTCAGGAGCGATGATGGCAGTCACATGTAAAGAATTTCGTGTAGTGGTGATAACTGTTGGGTAAGGGAAAATTTTTTAAGCAAAAAGTTAAAAAAGGTGCAGTTTCTTCTAATAAATTTTTAAAAAACTAATCATGAACACTTTTTATCTACTATGAAATATGAGAAATAAATAAAAAAAAAAAAAAAAATAGGGTATCGGGTAGATACTCTTCTACGATCCCGGTACAGGATGGATCTGCTTCAGAGACGCGAACCTGCCCACATGAGACTTGCTTTTCTCCCACTGCTTAATACCGGGAAAAAGCATGTCCTACCCTTAATTTCCCTCCTTTCCCACATCTTAACCACCCAGCTGAGTTCTAAAACAAATAGAATGGTACCCCAGGTGGGTATGGGTAAACAGCCTAAATCCCATACAACTAACTCAGAACAAAGAACTATGGAAGTAATTGGGAGAGGTCTATGTCTAGAAGTGGACTGTAAAGGGCTGCTAAAAAAAATATAAAATAGTTATATTATGGAGGGTCTAACTTGCTGCTAAGACAGTTGGCCTGTGTTTGTAATCAGTTTGTTAAAAAACTTTCAATGATTTAGTAAAGCATATTATTTTGGACTGGTTCAAATAAGTTTGCTTTGCCAATTATTATTTCTTAACTTCATTACGTCAAAAAAATTACAAATACAATACGAAAAAGTAAGTAATTAGTTGTTATCTTACTCAGTTTCCGCTATCATTTTTATTATGGTAATAAGTTTAAAATAACAGCGGTCAAATTTCGGCATCTTCCGCTCAAATCACATTTTAGATACATAGAGTGTTTTGTACGCCTTGAAAAAAAATATTATAATAAAAAATATAAAAAAGTAAAGCAATATAAGTTGATAATAAGCTTTGATGGCATTATTGCCATTATAATAAAAACATTTTATTTGACAAAGCTTTTTGCTATGTTGTCAAAACAGTTTTTATTAGTATTAATTTATAGGAGAAAAATCTAATTTTTTAATGGATATTCATATCATTTTATTAATAAAAAATAGATATTCCGAGAAACTCCATTAACTAAACTCCATTATTGAGTTTTATGATGCCTGTTACTTAACTAATTAGTCAGCTCAATAAATGGAATTTAATGATAATTTAGGAAAAAAATTATTGAATATTTTATGGTTTGCCCTAAAATTTCTTTATTATTTTAGATTTTATGATGACACAAAAATATATTCGAAGGATTTTGGCAATCTAATACGGAATCTACATGGCCTTAAGATTAGACCGTATTAAATTAGAGTAACTTTCCGATGTTTTACCTGCTATTGCACGATGCATCTTCCCGGATCATTACTCTTCGAGGATAGTGAATGTGAAAGAGTTGTCAACTAAGAGTACATAAACAAATTATCACAAGTAAATTACACAAACGACTAAACACAATATATAGTCTAAGTTTGTGAAAGTTACAAAGTAAAATAAATAAGTAAAAACGAACAAGAAAAATTGATGATTATTGAATAAGGTAGACGGAAACATGTCACATAAAGAACTAACTACATAAATTGGATACTTCGAAGTGTTTCTCTATATTTTCTCTGAAAGTTTCTACTGATCATAGTTTTTAATTCATCGGGAATATCTAATATGAGAAGCACTTTCCATAGGTTGCAGTCTTGCTTTTTGGAATGGATAACATATTACAAAATCACAAAATCAAAAAGAACACTATTCTCTCCAGTCGCGGCACTCTGAGTGTTCTGGAGAACAAGCCACGATTACTATACAATCAAATTCATAAACCATTTTTCAATGACACTTGTAACCTGAGTGTTGAATATTAACTTAAAGTCCACGTGTAAACCTAAGGACTTTGCTTAGCCTTTATGGGGAAGGATGGTCCCATTGATTTTAAAGTTCATAGATTTATCGAACTACAGGCTTATCTCCTCTTAAAATATGTTACAGAGCATTTACTGACTTTTAAAATAAGGTTATATTTTATTGACATATCAGCCAGAGTATTCAGGCCTTAGTTGATTTGATATTTAGCTACCTAGTGTTTGTATGGAAGAAAGTTAAACAGTAGTTACGTGTCGTCAGAATACATTTGACGAGCAATATTAATTTAAGGCAGTAAACTACGTGTAGTCGTAGAGATTCTACCATTAAGCACGCAGACGTTCTTTCAAATAAGAGAATTGAGATTGAAGAGCATGAAGAAGAAAGTTGCTACTACTTGAGAGTATTATTATTATATTATGTTTTTTACCTTTAACTTGTTTTTTTTTGTATACTGTGTTTTTCCTTATTTTTGTTTCCCTACGAAGTCTGATGAATAGTCAACCAACAATAATTTCTGTCTAAAGACCCTGTCACTGGCTATATCAGCCCCTTGAAATATTTTAACTATGACCGTGTTTTATCATTACCCACAATTGATGTTTTGGGACTCGCAGATTTATTTGTTATCTAAGGGCAGAACTTTTCGTAACTTTGAAGGCCAACATTTAGAATATTATTCTAATTCCTCGTTATTTTTAGAAAATCCAGAGGTTTTGTAATTAACAGTAAAAAGTGCAAGTGAAAGATACTATTTTTCATAAACTCTATCTGGGTTTACTTTCTAGACCTGCTTCAACTACGTTAAATTTTAAATAGGCATAACAAAAGACAATTTATGGCTATAACAGCTACTAAAACTAGGAATTGTTATTCTTTACTTGTGACGATATTATAAAATATGTCAAATAAATATAATAGTAGTAATATAATAAAAATAGTGTAGAATGTGACTTAGGATCAAGATTGGATAATTTGTCAAGGTACAAATTTCGCAATGTCTATTTTTAACATAAAACACTTAGAGAAATAGATATCGGCTGAGTTTAAATAAAATGCTAAAACCTCTTGTTTACCTATTTTTTTAGAGTTTTTGTAGAGTATCTTTATACGAAAAATTATTTTAGCAAAAGTCGAACACAAACGTTTTATTCATTCCTATGAACTTTGCTTGTAGGAACTTACTATAATTGCATGATAAACCTACCTAATTCAACTATTATGAGAATATTTTAAAATTTATCATACTATCAAATTTGAAGCACACCTTACATCTGTGGAAATCAATAATCAATTGATGCCACTATAATAGTATATACTTTAAAGTGCAAATACGAGTAGTAAAAATTTTACATATTCGACGTGCCAAAAAAATTACTTCGATTAACTGAACACGACAATAATGTCGCCAATCTGAATTTTTAACGCTTCAGTAAAGTTTTACCCTTTTTTATTATGCCTCGATCGAAAGCTCTGACCACAAATTGTGGTATTGGGAAATGTGAAGTTCTGCGTACCGTAAATATGAAATTTTCTCTGTGCAGACGTATTTTTGTGTATTTTTTCGAGCGGAAGTCATACTTATGACCAAATAACCTTATTTGGAATTTTTTTCTAAAGGACACTGAAGAACCCTGCCAGGTAAAAATTCTTTGATATAGTTGTCCTAAATTAAAACTTGTTCTTTAACGTACTGAAAAATATGTTGAAAAATTAGAGCCACTTTATCTAGGATTTTAAAACTTTTAATTAGAAATTCAAATTGAACGTTCTTAATGTGTTTTTTACAGCCTTTATATAAATTTGAAAATAGTAACAGAAATTGTTTTTTACTTTTTCTAATTCTTCTATTTGAACTAAGAACATCCTTTTATATCAGCGAAGCCTGAGGTTTTAAGTAAAACTGTTGGGAAGTATATTTTTGAATATAAGAAGATGTTCTAAAACTGTTCTATTAAATAATATATAAAATATGTATACCTGGTTAAGAAAGCCACTGCACAAATAACTTTTTTAGTCAAGTTTAATCTTCCAGCTTTTTACATCTTCCTCCGATTTTTAATAAAATTTTCAATAAATAATTAAGTTACATAATTAATTAGCTAAATAAATTATTCGTTAAGATTCTCATTCGCCTTCCAATTTTCAAAAAAACCGACGAGTTTATTGATATACGTGAAGAAATAAAAGTTATACATTTTCAAAAATATATTGGTTCACAAATAATTTTAATTCACTAGATGTGCTAGTATCTCTGAAACAGGAAGGGTGGAATGATCTTCTCGGTGCATACATATCTAAATACTCGATTTATTGGTAGTAACATGTGTAGATTGAAATTGCATTCGTTTTTTAATTGAAAATAATGCTCTAAGCCGTTATATAGAGAAATATTAAGCAAATCAGGTTGCATCTTTCCTTTATTCGCGAAGGGAGTATTATTGAATATTTCGACAAAAGTAATAGTCATCGGTTTAGCATGGACTTCTGACAGCAAGAGATAAGGCTGTTTTAAAAATTTTATATCTACTTTAAAAACATATGTTCCTAATTATCAAAACGATAATATAAATTTCTCTAGAGATTGTTAAAAAATTAAGGGAAAGAAATTGATTTCTAGTTAGTTAGACCTTTATTTTTACTCACAGTCTAATTTGAAATTTTTAAAACCTAAACACCCTTTTACCTCTTTAATCGGGCTTCTTACTATTTGAAGCTACCAAGGGCGTAGGTTACTTGTTGAAAAACACAGTGTGTACTAGTGTTTTCTAACTACAGGCGTTTTTTTCAAGAAACTCTCCTACTGACTAAATTATTCCTTACCTGAACTAACCCAAGATAACCCTACTACTATGAAGTTAAAAATTTAAAATACTACAAACGGCCCTATTTTCGTTGTTTATTTTTTTTTTGTAAAGACACCTACAGTCGAGAAAATTGGGCCGTGTGTAATGTCTTAACTTTTCAACTGCGAATCTATAAAATTTTTAATATGCTATTATATGGTATTTTCCCTTTAAAAGTTTTGTTTACATTTCGTTCTTAATTAATTTTTTTTTATAGTGCCGCCTATAAGCTAGCTGCGGTCAACTGAGTATATTACTAGGTAATGTTTTTAAATACATTGTTTGGGTGGGATTAGGTACAATACTACGATGTTATCACTTCTCTTGCCCAGAGGAAGCATTATGTTCCATTAAAAAATCACTATCCTACATTTTTACATTTTTTACGTTGATATGTTAGTTAGGGTCTCTAGTCCACGCGCAAGTCCGTTGGCACGCTAACTCTTGAATATAATGGGATATCGGTTTAAAGTTTGATATAAATGTAATACTTGAAGTAGGGATGAACCTATAACTTTTTAGCGATATCGTTTCTGAGAAATCGAGTTTAAGGGGTAGAGATCATTAGATTTCACATAGCTTTACTAGTATTAGGATAATTTCTCCTAGTTTTTAGCTTAGATGATGAGCAAACAAAATGAAACTATTTAAGGCACTAAATGAATAGGAACGGTTTAGAAGGGTAGTTTTGAATGTATTGTGTTACAAGTTCTTTTCCAAGTTTTTGATGTCGAGGAATCACAAAATTATATAATTATTTAAGTTTCATTAAGTCCTGGAAACTACAAAAAGCTCCAAGTTAAATAACTACGCTTTATATAAACTGTCATAAAACAAACATTAAAAAAAAACAATAAATAACCTTTTCAGAACATTAATTTTTAGAAGCCTCATTAGTCCAAAAAATCCAGTGAGCGTCATTTACGTTTCTGGTACTCTTTAATCTCGAGTAATCAAACCGCCCTAAACACACCTTTAATAAAGAATTTCCTTTACCTGTGAAAGTTTTCCACCAGCCACTTGCCACACTTTCAGTGACATGTCCTTAGATCCTGTTATAATGTGTTGGGAATCGATTGTCAGAACAAAACACGTGATCTCTTCTGAATGAGTTACTGTATATCTTTCGTCATCTTTTATTATAGACCAGATTTTTAGGGTTGTGTCACCGTTAGTAGCAACAGCGTATTTCATATTGGTTGTTGTTTTTACGCATTCGCTGGGTCCTGAGTATGTTTGTAATACTGTTCCATTATCGGCATGCCAGATGTATATAGTATCATTTATATCACTTGATATTATTCGTGTTGAATCCATGAGAACATAAACGGCCGTTACTGCTGCCGAATGGCGCTGAAAATTACAACTTATTAAACAAAAATTTTCTTCATTCATAAAATAACAAAAACGTTTTTTTTTTATACTTTTGTCGTCCAAATAAAGATTGTTGTATAATGGCTCAAAAAATGTTGCTTCATTGAGGAGCTATACTTTTTATTGAGAAAAACTTTTATACCGCAAAAAAAATTAAACATATTGGATGGCATGATAAAAACCGAGCATTAAAAGATATATATATACTTAACTAGGATTATCTTGTAATCCCATATAATACTAAACAGCAAAAAAATCAATTAGTTTATCCCTAGAGGAAAAGGTCCTGGATTCTAGATCCTCATAAAACAAATTAGGGATAAATTTCAAAAACAATCATGCCCTTAGCTAGGCGGTTTCGATTTTCGATAGTTTTGGTTTTCTACGGCAAATATACGTTAACGTTATTATTAACTATCCTATACAGGCTGTAATATGTCTCATAAAGCAGTTTTATATTTATAGTAAAAAAGATTTGATGAACAAAAAACACATTTTACATCCTTCTAAGATAGCGCTGAAACTGTTTATCATTGTTCGCTACGTCGTTTCCGTTATTCCCGGAATCTTTGCCAGATACTTTCGTTTCATTGTATCAGAGCATGAGAATTGCTCCTGTACACTTTAGTTTTGAAATATCCTCACTAAAAAATATCTGTCGTGGTCAAATCAGTGCTAGATGAAGTACAACGTATCTCGATTCCTTTGGAGGTAAATATGTTTTGGTTAAATCAAGTTCTATCAGCACTATTAATTGGCGTTAGTTCTTGCACGAGTTATATCTTGTATGGTTGGAAACATAAATTCTTACGGAAAATGCGAGTTAACGAATTTCTGGGATCACTTATGTCATTTGATCGTTATCCCATTGAGAGGTAGAAATTCTCGCGAACTGATTCCCATAGTTTAATTTAAGATTACTATTTATTTAATGAAACTGAAAGAAATATATTGTGTGTGTGTGTGTGTGTGTATTTTAGGTAGTAGTTAATGCGGAAATGCAATAACGCCCGTGGTAGCACTACTGCATTGTCTTAAAAGTGCCATGAAATACAAATGTATATGTTTCGGCACCTAGGCAACGTTAACGGATATCATGACATCCTCGTCAGTAAAAGGGTAAAAATCTCTATTGTGGCGGGGCGGTGGACTATAAAAAAGCGATACTGTATTACGCTTTAGTAGTTTGTTCTATGCTAAAATTAAAACTGACAAAAATAACTTACTGAAAAAGTTAATACTAGTGTTCCAAGAGTCAATCCCCAGACCTTGACACTTTTATCCTCAGATCCTGAAGCTACAAACAGACCACTAGGTGCAAAACTGACGGCTGTTACCGGTCCAGTGTGACTGTTAAGTGTCAAAACCAATTCTTGATTATTAAGCTGCCACACGTTGACCATGTAGTCTGTGGCGCCTGTAACTGATAGTTGTCCATCACGTGATATGTCTAAACACGTGATAAAACCTGTATGAGCTGTTAGGTGATGATGGGACTTTTTCTTTAGTTTCAAGAAACTTTTGATATGATCGGTACTTCTGAATGGATAGAATAATATACGATTTCCTCCTGAAATAAATAGGTTAATGTTTATAGTAAAATAAAGAGTGTTTAAGTCTTCTAAAATAAAAGGAAAACTTTTATGGCTTGAAGAAACCAAATTCAAATCAAAGAATTTGTACCATGACAAAGTGGAATTATTTTCAAAGCTGCCATTAAAAAAATACTTAAATTAAATCAAAGTTGTATTTAAACAGTTTCGTTGTCTATGTCGCAATGTTCTAGATATTAAGGAAAAACCTTAAAAGCTTATATTTAGCCGGCCTTGCTTGATGCTGTATGTGCAATTTTTTTAAATGTCGCCAATATATTTTTAATTAAAACTTATTATAATTTAAGAGTGTGTAATTTATCAGCAGTATAGTGCTTATTACTGAGTGAGTAATAGCCAATACTAATTAAATACTATGCTTTATCCAGACCTACTCATTTATAAAAAATAAATAAATATAATCAGCATTTCCATATAGTTAACACAGCAGCTGTTTATAGGAAGTTTGGCAAAAGTTAAGTATATGACTTGGATAGATCGGTCCATTATCAGAATCACGATTGTTTATTTTACCTTTCCCTCCATATTTTTAATAGTAATCACTTTTGGAGTAATTTTCTGAAAGCTAACTATTCACTTATATTCTTATTCTTTTTAAGTACGCTACTATCACAGGTTAAAATATGTGCGGCAATTTTTTAACACGCATTATTTTATTTTAGCAAAGAAACTTATTCAATTATGGTTTTAGCATTGGATTAATAAATAATCATTTTTTTAGGAACGTTTGTTAAAAAAAAACTAATTCAGATAGAAATGGTACTCTACTTAATTAAAGGCCAATGTTACTGATTTTTTTTTAACCTCGATTTCACAATTAAAGAAAAGTTAGCAAAGCGAACTAATAGGAACCGAATTAATCGTAAATAAAAAAGTTTCTCTGGCGGAACTGTTTATTAAAAAACTTCCCTGCGGGAATTTCCTTTTATTTTTAACTAAAGATTTCCTCTAAGGTGGTTTTTCTTTGAAGAAGAACAAAAAATGCGATTATGTTTTTTATTTGAAATTGTTTTTAATACGATTATCTGATTTTTTGATAGCTCTTTTATTGAAAAGCTGTTTAAGGAAGTTCAAACTTTCTTTTAGATAATGTGTTTTAGCTTTCTCGTGTATAAGTAGAATCTATAAATATTTTTCAAAAATTGCGTTTTACCGTAATTGAGGACACATTTTCGAGGGACAATCTTGCGTTATTTGTCTAGACCAAGATGTTATTCTCAGCCGTAATCTGACATCTAATTTTTACATTACATACATACATGATATCTTATTAAGACCATTTTACTTTTACTATAAAGAAATGTTGTTGTGCAGTTAAACATGCTTACAGCGATTTTTAAGAAGCACTGGTGATGATAAACCTATTAAACAAATTAACATAATTTTTTAATAGGAGTTTACACTTGCACAGCTTTAGTATCAGTAAGGGTTTTCAGCTTTTGCTCAAAGCGGTTTTGGATCGCAATCTGGGACGGACATAATTTAAATCACTTAACTAACTGTGATGATGATATTTTTCTTACAGGTATCTGCATTTCTCCTTATCAAGTATAAAGTCAGTTTATACACTTGACGTTCGACCAGCCTGAATACCTACGCTCAAGATTTTTGTATTTGTTACGTATATCTGCAATTCTATTTATCAGTTTCCATTCAATGGGATTTGATAGTAAAAATAATAATGTTTCTGCATCTATGACATACCTAATTAATTAAGTAAAAAGTTTTGATACTTATTTAGTGTTCCGTATGGAACACTTATAAGATGACTTCGGTGTCTGTCTGTCACATCCGATTTTCTCCGAAACTATTCGTCATAGAAAGTTGAAATTTGGTAATAATATAGGAACTGATGGCCTCATCAGAGACGTGTAGTTTTAAAAAGTTAAATTTTGACTTAAGGGGTTAGTTTGAGGGTGAAATGGGAAGTGAAAAAAAAAAAATTTTTACTAGGTCATCCAGTGTGATGTCAAATGAAAGCTTGTGTGAAAACACGAGTAATATATATATATATATATATATATATATATATATATATATATATATATATATATATATATATATATATAATGTAATACTTGCGCACACTTTTCTTTGTATTATTTTTAAAAAAAAAATCGCGCAAAAAATCGCTGTCCCCCCACCTTATCTCTCTCTCTAATAATTTATCTGGTATACAAAAAAACAAAAATTTTAAGGTCATCAGTTTTCAGTAAAGATTGGAAACATTCAACTCATTTGGGGTGTTTTTTGTGAAGTCAGTAATCATTTTATACCACCGTAACAAATTTTTTTATTTTAAAAAAAGCAATCAACGTACGGAACACTTACTGTGCAAGTTCAACTTGCACTTGACCGGGTTATTTATTTTTCCGATATTTTTGTTGTTTCATATCTCACTAATTATTTAAGAGATATTAATGCCTGGAAAGAAAAACCGTCCATGCTTCTCTTTCGATATTTTCGATGTTTTGTAAGTCATATTTTTCAAACTTAATTTAAAAATAATCTAACGATTTATACGATAACACAATACCTATATATCCACCTCCTACAAAACCACATATAAAACGGGATTATCATTTCGGAATCAAAGATAAAACAAAGCTAGAAAACTAGATCGCATAGAGAATTCTAGGGTGGCAGTTACAATTGAGACCTACATAAGACAAACAACTCAAGAAAAAAATAGCACCTCTAACAAACGAAATGATGTCCTCAATCACACCGCTGCAGAGAAATACATAATAACACAAGATATCAACACATCAGCAACCAACAGCTTATTAAACAACTCGGAGACCGTCCACGTCAACCCAGAGACCAATCAGAACTATAACCTCCGGTCTCAACTGCATATATTTAAGTAACACGCACTACTGAGGAATTCTCAGTTTGCAGTTAACTACAAGGAAATATTTCTTCGTAAATAAGCTTAATATCCTAGGACTGTGGCCGGGGATCTCAGTGAATTGATGATCAGTACCGCAGTTTCTAGGGGGTGGTAGATTTCGTAAAAAAATGGGGTTGAAATCACTAGACACGAAGCAAATTTTCATTTAAATATGAATATTTCTTGCGTTATGTAGCGACCGACTTTTTCTGAATTAAGTCGTTTTTACTAGAAGAAAAGTATACATATGTATAAAACGTTTTTCGTTTTATTTCTCAAAAACAAAAAGATTTAAATCACAGTTGTACCGTTGAGCTTTAGAAGGTAAATTTTCGTGCTTTTCACGTGTCTAAGATAGCAAAACTAGAGCCGTAAAAATCTTTTATTTAAAATTCGAGCCCGATTTTATTCCAGAGGGGATCGGTAATAGCTTTTTACAAGGCCTATTGTGAGGCTAAAATCAATCGGGACCCCATTCCAATTTCTCGTATATTTCAGATTTTTGATATATTTTCCCCGTTTTTCTTTCTTATTATTTTACTACCATTAAACCGATTTCGTTTTCTTCGTCGTTATTAGACGAAAAAAAATTGGAAAAATATTGCTTCCCAAAATAACCGAACGAGTTCCGTGCTGAATTAATTTTTTTTTTCACTTAAAACCGCAATATACAAAAATCACAGCCGTCAGTGAATTTATTAAATTTGATCTTGTTTACTTGTCCCCGAGTTTTAATAATTATTTCTTTTATCTGGAAACTAAAAACCTGTTTGAAACCCATTAGAATTGGTCTGAAAATTATTACATATATATGGATTTAACTTGTACTTGCCTTTTTATAAAACAGTTGATATATTGACGTCAATGTTCAATTTTTTTGTCATCATTAAATTAGATGAATATCAACCGATATCTGAAAAAATATTACAATCCCAACACACCGTTTGATATTTTTATTTTACATCTCTTCTCAGGGAAGTTTTGTATTTATTTTGAAAAAAAAACCTCACGTTTCAGTGATGATAATTGAATAGATCATGAAAACCTTCCAACTTTTCGTTGGGTCTGTCGGTCTATCAGTCCTGTCTGCCTATGTGATGGTTTATAATAATCTCGACGAAATAAGAATTGCCGCATGGTCAAATGTGGCACACACTTGAGAATAGAAAAGGAAATTATAGTTATAGCAATATTGCTTCAGAGAAAGAAGGTATAGGGGTAGTTCACATAAAAAAAAATTAGTAAGTTGATTTACTTTAGTAACTTTCCTTGCAAACAACGACGTCGAAAATAATAAATATTGAATTTGACCTTTCTCTACGACGAAAAATAACCTAGGTAGGGTTTCTAGATCACGAAAAACATAATCGAGCCCAAGGGGGGGTAAAAGAGGGTAGGTCCGATAAATTTTATATGGTTTTAATAGGGTTATAGTCATTTTTTATTTTTTTTCTTGTTGAAACACAACTATTAAATCATATGAGGAGTTAAAGGAGTGGGGGTAGGCTAGAAATGCTGTTTCGTATATAGCATGTTATATGTCCTTTTCGGGGTTCTTGGAGTCGAGGAGTTCGAAAATTAAGTTATATTTTCATTACTTTCGATCTTAATATGAAAAGGAGTAAATGGGGTGTCGCTAAATACTGTTTAGTTTTGTATGGTATGAGATTTTTACTTTTCTTGTTAAAGGAAAGTTTTGCATTCGTGAAAAAATCATCCTCTAATATTTTAGAGTCCATAGATGCCGATTAACATAGACACCTATCTCCGTTGGTCTGTTAGTCTGTCGGTTTGTTGGTTTATTGACTGATGACTTTCGAACAAAATGAGATCTAAATTTTGAATTTGGTATACAAATAATACCTATAGAAGGGATGCAGCCTATGATTTCTGAGCAATATCGCTTTAGGGGTGGTTTTTCCGCTGATTTTTTAAAATATTTTAATAGTAATATATAAAATTTTTCTGTTGTTCTGTTGAGAGAAATAAATAAATTTTATGCATAATTATTTTATGGTTCAAGTTGTAAGGGGCGTAAAGTGGTGGCCGGGAGGAAGTACGAGCGAGTTATTTTGTATATTTCGGGGTTTTATTGCTTTCCTTTGTTTATTAATTTTTACATGGTCTAGGAGAGTGTGAGAAGGGTTTGGACGGTTGCTAAATACTCTATTCGTAGTAGTTACTACGAGGCAATTTGTGGCTAGGTTCTTGGCATTAAGGTAATCGACTAGTTGTTAAGTGTATTAGTAGTTACAGTAAAATTTTTTACTTAGCTGTATCACTTAAACAAAATACGAAAACATAATGTACCATCAATTAAAATAAAAGGTTGTTTTAAAAAGGCTAGAAATTCTTTTTAACAATTTAATCCTGTTAGGCCTAAATGCTTGCCAGATGTAAACAAA
>CM032450.1:29983177-30010677 GCA_019049505.1 Pachyrhynchus sulphureomaculatus | reverse complement strand
GGTTTCTCAGTTGTGGTAACTTCGAGCGGCAGCAGCAGCAAGATCACAGTATCGAGCAGCAGCAGTAGCAAGATCACAGTATCGAGCAGCAGCAGTAAGAGCACTTGAAAATACCAAATGAGATTTTGGCGAGACGTCGTGCTAATTCATTGTTAGACGAACGGATTGAAACCTGGAATTTTATTGTAATATATATATATATATATATATATATATATATATATATATATATATATATATATATATATATATATATATATACATACAATTTTAAATTCTAAGAGCTTTTGCTAAAAATTGATTAGAAATGACATCTATAAACTTTAACAGAAGCATCATTCCAACAGTAAAACTTGAAATAAAATGGGTAACCAATTTTCGATTTAATCGAGCCTGACCCGACGTTCTATTCCTATTAGGTCCAATTAAATGGAAAGTTGACGTTTTTGGGTAGAGAATAATTAAGTGAGACAGGTGATTTTCGCCGAAATAACTTTTGCTTCTTAAAATGTGTTTTTAATGCGTTGTTGGATTTCATTAACATTTGTTTATAAATAAAATATAACAGGATGATGCTGATACCTTGTTTCTTCCCTTAATTTAGAGAAGTACTGTATATATGAAAATCACTCCCAGAGATTTTCGCATTTGTTAACGTTTTTGGGTCATTAGATCTTTCCCATTTCCGTCGGTGTGTCTGTTTGTCTGTTGCTCTGTTGGTATAATATAATAATAATAATTCTAAAATGAAATAAGATACCGCTTTCAAATGTCCTATCTAGTTACACGTTGAAAATTTTATACCATTAATTAGACCATTCTGTGCTTACCTATGAAATTGCAGTCTGGGGCAGTACCTGTACTACGAATATATATCCACTAACTTTGTTTGTGTGTACCAAAGTACTACCCTTCACGTCAATTCTGTATAAATTTAGGCCCAAGTACAGCCTTTTCTATGTTAATTGTTAAGCATAAAAAATACTAGGGTTAAAAAAATATTCTACGAGTTAATTTAACCAGTAAACCTTCAATACAAAAGGCACCCTATACCCTATGTTTTAGGCTATATTTAATAAATTTCCTAATAAGCTTATATTATTAATAGATAAGATTCAAGTACAATTATTCTTGAAAAAAACACCTGCAAAAGTTCTGTAGGTTGTCAGATGTCTTTATAGAATCGCAATTATCTGATTATGATGATTACATCATATGTATATCCTTGTATTATTGTTATTTTTATGAAGTATTGTTTACTGTGGTCTTAGGATTTTAGTCTTGTTAAAATAAAAAAAGCAGCCAAGTGCAAGTCGGACTTGCGCAAATAGTTTTAGGTAGAAAAGTGTGCGCAAGAATTACATTATATATATTTTTGAACTCGTGTGTTTCCTTAAGCTTTCATCTGACACCCCACTAGATGACCTTGGGAATTTTAACTTTCTATGTCAAATAGTTTCGGAAAAAATCAGCTGTGACAGGCAGACAGACCCCGAAGTGATTCTGTAAGTGTTCCGTTTTTCAATTTTGATACAGAACACTGAAGTTATAATAATAATACAACTTGATACTCATGTAGTACTTGATGTGGGAAAGCAACCTACGGTTTTTAAACTATAATGCTGCAAGAGAGGGGCGGGATTTTGTATATGTCAGTAGGATTATAATAATTTTTTCTGATGTTTTCATTAAGATAATAAACAAATTGTACTTACAGTTGCTTTGTCTATATCTTGTTATACAATACAATTCAGGGTTCTTGGCGTGTAAGAATTTAAAATTATGTTATTTTTCATTATTTCCAGTTTTGGCGGAAATAGATTGAATTATGTTATTTTTTAGCAAAGAGTCAAATTCAGTACTTATTTTACAGTACTGACTATGTGCGTGAAATGGGAGTACCGGGCACATCGACATTTTTTCAAACCAGTCTTGGTTTTGCGTAGACAATTACTACAGACATATCTTATAAAATAAATATCGTGTTATTTTAAGTGGATTGCTAGCCAGACTTTTTAAATAGCTAATTATTTAAGCAACCTGTAACTTCTTTTCAATATCTTGGTTATAAAACCTCAAAAATTTGAATTAAAAATTTATTTTTCGAATATCTTAAAAGTTATTACTAATATATGTTTTCTTTTGCAATACTTCTTAAAAGTCTGCATATAAAATATGTATTCTCTTACAAAAAATCCATATGGAAAGGAACATAAAATTTTATACAATGTAGTTTCGAACGTTTCTCTCACCAGAATTACGTTGTCAAAGTAATGTTTGCGATTCCGAACATTTGAAAAAATAAAAAAATCCCCCTAGAATAAACGATGGAAGAAACTTGTCTCTTATTCTTTATTTCGGGGTAAAAAATTGATTTTTAAGTTTATTTATAAAACAAATATTTATATATGAAACGATCTTTGATGAAGGTTGACATAACTCGGTTTTTGGTCAGGTTTCAGGTCTTTATTTAACAAATATTACATTTATTCAATTGCTTCTGTTACTTCAGGTGAATTTTTAACTCAAAATTAATTCCGTTTAATAATATTATTGGGATTAATATAAATACAACCTGAAGTCGTTTGCTAATGGCACGACCTACCTTTTCCACAGAAAACGATGACTGTAATAGCTTAGAACTCTCCTGATGATTGTTTAGGAATTATGTGTTGCGTACAAAAACTTCATAATGAATAAAGAGAGGAAATCTTAAAATTTAATTAAACTAATGAACTTTATCCTTAAATTTGATGTCATTTACATGGAAACTCAACTTCAAAGGTATAAATTTCATTTTGAAAATTTTTGTTGGCCAGCATGAATATTGGATGTAACGAGTTGGTCTAAAATGTACAGTAATACCCCGCTTTACGCGAGGGATACGTTCCGAAAAAAATCGCGTTAACTGAAATTCGCGTATATCGAGGTTTATGATTAAACATAGTCAAAATTTAATACAAAAAAAATACAAATCATTTTAATCAATCACTTTAATTCTAAGAACACTTTATGCAATACATACTCTTATTTTTTACGGAAAAATACATCTATTGTCTTTTGGGTAACGTTTTGTTTACGTTCTTGTAAAATACGTTCATAACACCCAACACTGTTTTTAATTGTTTGACACACGGTCAAGACACGGTCATCATTATTGTCTATACTCTGCAATATGTCCAAACCTGAATAAATTTTTGAAAGTGCATTTTGTATTTCCCCTGAAGATAAAACTTTCTCTTCTACTTGTTCTTCCTCATCGTAGATAGGATTATTCTGTAACTCGATCAGATCTTCATTGCTAATAGGATCGTCGTGCGTTGCTACAAGTTCTACGAGATCTTCTACCGTGACATCTTCAAGTTCAGACCCCTCAATCATTGCAGCAATGTCTTCAAGCACTTGTCTCTGCATCTGGACAATTCTTCTAGGTGCTTCCACTACATCTGGCCAAAGATTACGCCACACCCCATTCATACAACTCATTTTAACTTCCTTCCAAGCCTCTTCTATGTTGTGAATAGACTTCATAATGTTGTATGACTTCCACCACTCTCGCATAGACTGTCTTCCTTCCCCGTCAGTTTCATGAATTAGTTGGCTAAAAGTGCGGCGATGGTAATAAGCTTTGAAGTTTGCTATTGCTCCCTGGTCCATAGGTTGTAATATTGACGTAGTGTTTGGTGGAAGGAACTTTACGTACACTTTTAAGTCTCTGGGCGTATCAAGTGAGGTTGGATGTCCTGGGGCATTGTCTAAGAGTAATATAACTTTAGGTTCAAGCCCATTTCTGTCACAGTATGATTTGACTGATGGGCAAAAACTATTAGAATACCATTCTTGAAAAATTTCCCGTGTAACCCACGCCTTTCTGTTTGATCGCCACACAACTGGTAGACTTGTCTTGTCTGTGCCTCGCATTGCACGGGGTGTTTCTGAATGGTACACTAGTAAAGGTTTCAGTTTGAAATCACCAGTGGCATTACCACCCAGCAGAAGTGTTAGTCGATCTTTCGCAGCTTTGAAACCACTGGCTTGACGTTCTTCCTTAGAAATGAATGTTCGAGATGGCATTTTTTTCCAGTAAAGTGCGGTCTCATCAACATTGAAGATGAGACAAGCAGGAATTTTCTCTCGTCTAACGAAGTCTTGAAACTTGTCTGGAAACTCAGCTGCAGCTTGAATGTCCGCGCTGGCCGCCTCGCCTGTTATGTGGATATTGTGAAGATTAGACCGCTGCTTGAACCGATGGAACCAGCCTCTGCTGGCAGCAAAAGTCGGAGTGGCACTCCCTTCTCCTTCTTTTGTTTTCAGCATCTCATACAAAGACTTTGCTTTTGTGCATATGAGATCTTGACTTAGTGGTGTGTTCTTCTTATTCAAATCTTCGATCCAGACTGACAGTAATTTCTCCATTCTTTCTAAGATAGATGATCTCGAACGAGAAAGTTTTGTTGCACTTATAGGTGTTGAACCTTCGCTGGAGATTTTAATTTTTTCCCGATTTTTATAAATCGTTCTCACAGTCGATTCTGAGAGTCCAAAATCTCTCCCAACAATTGTTGCTTTGCCTCCATTTTCCATTCTTCTTAACACTTTCATCTTCAATTCCAAAGTGACGCTTTTACGCTCTTTTTTCTTTACAGGCGGCATTTTTAACGTAGGGTTAAATTATGTATGTATGTATCTCCAATAAATATTAAAACAAAACTGCCAGCCGACCGAACTAACATTACGGAACAAATGAACACACGAAACGAACGAGGAAATCCCATAGAACAAAGTCGAAGGACAGGGAATTCCCAATTCTTCAAAGAGAATATTCAGAGAAAGCGGGGATCCCCCCGCGACCATAGAGAAGTTAATGACTACATGAGCGCGAAATTTGAAATTCGCGTTATAGTGAAACCGCGCGTAACGGGGTCGCGCTAAGCGGGGTATTACTGTATTTCTTCAGTAGATCTGCTATATTAAATATATTTAAAAAAAATTTTTTGGATTAAAAATATTAACTCTGTCAGCTTATTTATACTAAAAGAAAGCTTTTCCAATAAATAACAAAATAATCTTTATGATGTTTTGGACAGTCAATTTATATCGAATAAAGGTTTAATATAAATACGATTTAAAGAAGAAAAAATGCTTTAAAGTTGTAAATTAAACAGAATATATGGCAAATTTAAAATTATTTCTGTTTTAATCCGACTACAATTGGTAGAGTGAAAATTTACAGTGATACCGACACACATTTTTCGGGGACAACATTTAAAAGCAATTTCATTTTATTGAAACACCCATACCTCTTTTACAAACACCGTAAAATGATGTGAATATTTCTAAAAATTCCGAATAGATTAAAAAAACAACTGTCTTCCTTCATTATTCTTCTTTTTTGTTTTATCTTTAATTTAAGGCATGTTTATTTCAACAATTGCATTTAATCTGAAAGGTTAGATTTCCTTGCGTTCACAAATTATATTAAATAGTAACAAAGTTTTCTTTGCAATCCATTTAGAACTTTATTATTGTAATTATTCAAATAAGGTCTCAGTAAAAATACTTGTTAGTTTTTCAACATTTAATTTACGAAGCTAATTAAAAAGAAATCGGCAAATACTATTTATGGTAAAATTCAAAATAATGTAAAAACAAGAACAATGAAATAGAAATATATTACGATATATACACAGTCTAACCACCTACATCCCTTTCATTACATATAAATTACTATGAAAAATTGATTTTATAATAGATATCAAATATCCCAATGGTCATAATACTACCGAAACGATACAATGACCACCACTCTTTTCAATCTCTTCTCAAATTAACAATAAAATTTATGAAAAAAAATGTAATGTTTCGATTTCCTGACTGAAAAAAAAGACCTAAAACAGAATAAATACGAAGTCACTCTTCTACCTCTCTTCTTCATTTTTATAGCCCCTTTTATGCTATATTATAAATGATTATGAAAGGAAGAACCAAAAGCAACCCCCTTAGCCCTCTACCCTATCCATTACCCCTTATATATTTTACTATGAATAATATACTTAAAATTTGTCAATTAAAGCAACCAAAAAACCCGGAAAAATTTCCAAAATACTATTGAAACTATACAATATTTAACGCATTTAACCCTATTCTTAAGTTTAAATAGAAAGTAACTCTCCCTCTCTAAAAAACATTCAAAACATCATATGTAGCGAGATATAGGAAGCGACCCCTCTAATCTCCTCCTCCACCTCTTTCACTCCTATGTTTTACTATAAATTTGTATGTATAATAATTCTTTGTTATCTCAAGAAAAAATAGGAAAAATTACCGTATTGTTATTAAAACCAAACCGTACAAAATTTACCGACAAACCGATGGAAATGAGTGATTATCATCTAGACACTCTAAAACGTGAAGAAAAGCAAAAATCTCGCAAGGTAATTTTTTCACGATTATAATATTTTCCCTTAACAACAAAGTAAGAAATCTAAAAATACTTTATTGTTAAAACGTGACCTCACGTAATTGTGATTTATTTCCTACATTTTTAAAAGTAAACTTTAGAAATAAGGCATGAGATAATCTAAAAACAAATATTGTCGAAGTCCTGAACAGTATTTTAAGTAAATTTAATAAACAAAGTCAAGTATGTAAAATATGTAGACTATGTAAAATATTTAGGGTATGTAAAGTATGTAGCGTATGTAAAGTATGTAGAGTATATAAAGAATGTAGGGTATATAGGGCGAATGGAGTGTGTAGCGTATTTAGGATATGTAGAATATATAAAATATGTAGTGTATGTATAGAATGTAGGGCATGTAGGGTGTGTAAAGTATATAGAGTATATAGGGTATGTAAAGTATGTAGACTTTGTAGCGTATGTAAAGTATGTAGCGTATATAAGGTATGTAGAGTAACTAAGGTATATAGGGTGTGTAACGTATGTAAAGAATGTGGAGTATGTAGAGTATGTAAAGTATATAAAGAATGTAGGGTATGTAAAGTATTTAGGGTATGTAAATTATGTAGAGTATGTAGGGTATGTGGAGTATGTAAAATATGTGGAGTATGCAAAGTGTGTAGGATATGTAAAGTACGTAGAGTGTGTAAAGTATGTGGAGTATGTAGTGTATGTAGATTACGTAAAGTGTGTAGGCTTTGTAGTGTATGTAAAATATGTAGTGTATGTAAAATATGTAGTGTATGTAGTGTATTTAAAGTATGTAGAGTGCGTAAAGTTTGTAGGGTATGTAAAGTATGTGGAGTTTGTAGGGTATATAAAGTATGTAGATTATATAAAGTATATAGGGAATGTAAAATATGTATGGTATGTACAGTGTGTAGAGTATGTAGCGTATGTAGAGTATATAAAGTATAAATAGTATGTAAAGTATGTAGAGTATGTAGTGCGTGTAGCAAATATAAAGTATGTAAAGTTAGTAGAGTATGTGGAGTATGTGAAATATGTAGGGTATGTAGAGTATGTAAAGTATGTAGTCTATGTAGTGTATGTAAAGTAAGAGAGTATGTAGGCTATGTAAAGTATGTAGAGTATGTAGACTGTGTAGAGTATGTAGACTGTGTAGCGTGTGTAGACTGTGTAGCGTGTGTAGACTGTGTAGCGTGTGTAGACTGTGTAGCGTGTGTAGACTGTGTAGCGTGTGTAGGCTGTGTAGCGTATGTAGGGTATGTATGTATGTATGTATGTATGTATGTGTGTATGTATGTATGTGTATGTATGTATGTGTATGTATGTGTATGTATGTGTATGTATGTGTATGTATGTGTATGTGTATGTGTGTATGTATGTATATATATATATATATATATATATATATATATATATATATATATATATATATATATATATATATATATATATACATACATACATACATACACACAATGATTTATTTTCTTAATAACTGAGTAACTTTTGAACAAAAATAATATTTTATTCGTAGAAAATTGCTATTACTTATTCAGTAATAAGCATGGTTGCTGTTGACTCATTAATATACTACACGTATTAAATCATAATAAACCTCTTTTAAGAATACATTAGCTTGATTTAAGGAAATTTTAGGACATCTACAGTCAATCATAGCCGGTCAAGTATAGGCTTTTGAAGTTGCTATTGCATATTCTGCAAATTAACCAAGCTAACGTATCTGAAACTCTAACAAGTAAATATATCTGTTCGCATATAAAATGTTTCCAGCACTATATTGAGATTCTCGTCTTGTGAAATGAAAATATCGTTAAGTATTTGGACCCTCAAGGCACAAATACATGAAGAAATTTCTTAGAAAATTTTTATCTCAAGTATCATATAGGAAACAGTTCATGACAGATACATTTCTTTTAAATAAGAATCCTCAATAAAATAAAAATATTCTCAATGGAATGAAATTTTTTGTCTGAGTAAGACAAGAAAAAAGGGTTTCAGAAAAATAAATTAACACATTTAAAAAGAAAATGTAGTTGGTTACAGTTTTTTTTTATGAAAACATTTCGTGTCACTGTAAGAAAACGCAAATTAATTTTTAACGAAGACAGTCTCACAAAAATGAATTGCTACTTGAATAAAATAAGATTTTTAGAGAAATGTTCTAATTATTTAGACCTACCTTATAAAAGAGTGGTTAGGAACTTTTTTTAACTGGTAAATTTCGTTAAAAAGTACTACAGTAAACCTGTTATGACTATTTCCTTCATGAGATATTTAACTGTTGCTGTATACTTAAGCAAAATTTTTAATTCCATAAATAGTTTGTATACTTTCTTGCAGCTGAAGCAGGCATATTTAAATTAAATTGTATTTTGTTTAATAATAATTGTTATGTATTTTCAAAGAAACTTTTCTAAATTCCTTTCTTTCCGATCTGTACCCTTTCTCTATACCCGTGGGTGTGCATGATAGAGTATCACCGTTCTGCCTGTCATAGAAGGCGACTCACAGAACAAATCAGATGGTAGGTGTGATACCATCGCATCGGCTTAGACTGCGTGAAGTTGCTTAACGTTTTGTGACTGTGCCGATGTCCCCTAATTCCGTATGGGAAAAGAGTAGTATGATGGATAAAAAAATTCCGGAGGTAAAATAGCCCTCTGTTCGGGGGTGTCAACATGCGAACATCGTAACGCTATAGTACATTTTTGTAATATACAAGGTTTAAATTCCAACATAAGTTCAGTGTACTAACACCTGGAGTCAAATAAGTCTCATGTACTCGCGCTCTACGAAACTAAGGTCAGTTCATCTACCAGCGCAGTCAACTTCTTCTATCCTGGGTACGACTTCTATTCTCGGTTTAGGCACAACTTCTGCCTTTTTATCAGAAGCGATCTCTCTTGCCAACGAGAGGAGACTCAGGAGTCGCGAAACATTTAATGTTATGTTATTCAAAATCACGACTCAACACACCACAAGGTTTATCTGCTGCATTTGTTGAGCAATGCAAATGATCACCTGGAAAGGATCAGGAATCCAATCTACAGCTTTGTAGGTGACAATATGCTTATTTCTTCATTTACTTTAAACGCTCAAACATCGGCTACTTATACAAATATGCGCAGACAGCAGGAAGTCGTTCAACTTAACAAAAACTTGGAAGAAATATTATCTTGGGGTAACATTAATCAAGCAGAATTTAACGCTACACCTGAACTAAACTGAACTAACCTAAACAAAACATAAGTATTTTAAGACACTTCGTTCCTCTAGCATCGTCACTTATTTGCTGGGTATTAACGTGGAAGATAACAGGTCTTGCATCGAACATGTTGCATGCATAGCAAAGAGAGCTTCTGAAAAGCTGGGAAAATTATTTCGAGCTTTTAAAAAGCGCTTCACTTCACAACAACTTTTAATTCTGTACAGAGCTAAATTCGACCAATGACGGAAAACTGCTCCCACGTTTGGGGCTTTACTCCCAAATATATACTGCATTTGTTGGATTTTACTCAGACGAAAGCTGTTCGCCTGGTTGGAGACTCAGAACTCACCAGCAATTTTGATTTCTTGAACGAAGAACGTTTGGCGACTTGAGTCTATTCTACAAGTATTTTCATGGAAAGTATTTGAGGGATGTAACCCGCTTAATTCCTCCCACAGCGGTGCTGACTACTACGTCACGCTAACACATCACATCCATATGAGGTTCAGCTAGTCACTCCTCGTACAACCCTTTTCAAGCAGTCTTTTATATGAATTGATTTATTTACTCAGGACTGGACAAAATAATTAATATTAAGTATCAAGTAACAATCGTGACCATCATGATTTCTTTTTTATCGTTCACGTCAAAGCCGGAGTAGGGATTTTACCCTGTTTTATATCTTAAGGTATCGGCGAGGATCTCGTAATACCCGTCAACGTTGTCCAAGTGCCGAAACATACATTTTAGTACTTCGCAGCACCTTTTAGACAATGCGGTAGTGCGGGCACGGACCTTATTGCATTTCTGCAAACAACTACTACCTATGTACGAGACCACGCTAAATATACTTAAATAAATTAATAATTAAGTTTACCGACCTGCCGGGATTGGACCCTAGACCTTTTGCAACGCAAGCAAATAACTACGCCACGGTACCACGAGCCGCCACATATCACTTAAATATTGCTAAACATGTCTTTTGTTTATAAAAATTCGGGTATTTGTTATTCTATATCAACATTTTCAACGTTTATGCTAATATAGTTGGGGTTTTGAACAAAAAAATTTTTTATCATAAATGGAAAGATCATATATAACTTTTACAAACTATTTTTATATATATTTTTTTTCGTTATAATTAAAAAGTTAAATCAAATTGTTATTATCATTAGTGTAATGATAAATTTGTTGAAAATGTCTAATCTAAAAAGTTATGATGCCTTTTTCGTACCATTTTGTACGAATACTACAAAAAGAACTCCCAAAAAAAAGTTTTTAAATGTGCCACAAGATGTTAAACGTCGAAATCAATGGTTCCAAGCAGCACGACGTATTAATCCTAAAACAACATCAAATTTTTTATGTTGTGAAGATGACGACGATGTAAGTATTTTAATGAATACTAAAATAATAATAATTATTTTTGCGTTTAAGTTGAACCTAACCTATAGCCTTGTTACCGAAACTTTCGCGTGATACCCTACAGATAATTTAATTATATTTAATAAAAATATTTTGTTTCTTATAATTTTAACAGTATATACACAGGTAGAAGCTGTTGACAATACTTACGTGAAAATAATTTAACATAATGACGTCACAAACATGGTAGCCAATCGTGGCGCTTTTTGAAATTTTTTAAATTTTAATTTAATTATAATTAGTTGTGAAAAAATTTTAAAAAGTGTTTCGCATCAATTAATATTATTTATGATAAAGTTTTAAAATAAAGTAAAAAAATCGATAATTATTTTTTATTCAAAAACCCATTTATGTCTTACTCAAGCAAATGTAGTAAAGAAGTAAATATTTTTAAAAGAATATAGTTTTTGTAGTAACATTTCCTCATATTACAATGAAATATAAGAAAAAATTGACATCTTATAGTTGAATAATGTACTTCTGCTCATTTTGACGTTTTAATTAAAAATTTAAAATTTAAATAAAACTTAAGAGGTTGGTGTATAACGAAGATATAAAAGATTTTTTGTAGTGTCATAAAACTAAGTTTCGTTTCCTTATTAAACTCGGATAAAAGTGAGTAATAAAAGAGAAAAATAAAGGAAAGATATTTATAACTTTTTTGGAAATCTCGACAAAAGGAGAGATAATAGTTTCATAAAAGTTTTATTGAAATGGTGCCTTTTAGTTCAGATTTTAGGATGATTCAGTCTAGAAGTTCAGAAAGGTGATAGATAACTATTTTTAGAGGATTTCTTTACTTAAAACATTAGTTTTATATCCATTTTTAAAAATTTTGGAATTTTAAAAATCAAAGATTGAGTTTGGGTCATCTTTTTACTTTTGTTATGATTTTACGTCCGCCCTGACTTACATCCTTTAGTCTGTCAGTCACTAGCAACTCAAGTGACTCAACAGAGGGTCCACAATTTTAGTTTTAGGTAGTATAATACCAAAATTTTTTTGTTTATCCAAGTTCGTGATCCTTGTTTATTCTACAAGAATACAAAACGTAGCTTAATTTATATTCTAATTATATTCCGGAAACTTGAAAAAATTTTCTGTATGGCATCGCAAAAAAATGGCAACAAGGGACAATTTTTTTAATGTAAGAAAGTAACCTAAACCTTAAATATTTTAAAGCGAATCAATTTTTGTTTTTATATGCTTCTCATTTAACTAAAATAAAGCTGTATCTGAAACGGACCTGGATTACGAAATGTAAATATTTATTTTTAAAACATTTCTTTTGTCATAATCTAAAGTAATGGAAAATTTTATGTCTGAGGATCATCCTATATGAGAGCTTTACATTTAAAAAAAAAATGATGATGATTTGATTATTAAGTTAAGGTATATGACTAAATAATATTGATACCGATTCCAATTGACAACGGGTAATGATTTCGAAATTATGACCTTGTAAGACAAATACTTTTCGTGAATTTAACATTAACAAACTATTTTGAACTTGTCAAATGATCTTTATTTTTAATACTCTCGGTGAACGTGTATTCTGATAATTACAATTATAATATTTAAAATATTTATAAATTATTTAAGGACTCTTCCGAATTTTTTTTATCTGGTGTTGTTTAAAATATTTAATAGTTTTTTCCTAAGGATCATTGCTAAGGAAAAGCAGTAATAAGAAGAATATTCAATTCTGGAAGGTACTGCGTCCAACACACTTACCATTCTAAATGCACATTAGATTCGACAAAGGAAAAATATACGCTTTAATGTCACACATCTTGTTTTTTGAGATGCGATAGAGGATTTTCTAAGCTGATGTATTTTCTTAACTTGAACTTTCGTAAAATTCAGTGATAGATAGATAAAAAAAAATTAAAAAAGAACAGCAAAAAATAACATGAAACGGAAAAAACTGGTAAAAATAGCCGAAAAAAAATGGGATAAAAAAGAGAAAAGTGAAAAAATTATATAAAAAAATAAGAGAAAGTGGAAAAAAAAAATTAAAAAATCTTTAAAAGAACAGCAAAACTGGCCGGAATTAACCTTAACTAAGCTTTACAAAAATTTGAAGTAATTAACCAAATAGAAAATATAAGATAAAATTAGTAAAAACTTTTTTTAATCACACACACATAACATGCTTATTTATAGACGTTTTGAGGCTATATCTGTTGATTAAGGCTTTTGAAATTATTAAGAACTTTAATTGTTGTCCTGAAAAATAGCAGTAGACCAGCTTTCATAGGTTATAAAACTGTTTATATTGAATAAAAATTCTTAAGAGCGCGGTAGTTGATTGATACTATGCAGATCAACCGGAACCGTTTTAAAATTTTTGTGCAGTTGTAAACATCGGAAAGAAGGAAAAAAGAGAGACAAATAAAAAACATACGATCGTTGAGTAATTTGGATAGATCTAATTTTTGCCAGCCGATTATGGTAATGACGTCGTGGTGTTAAGATATTAACTGTATACAAAAGTGAGTGAGAGTGAGATTTTTTAAAGTAGTTTTTAAAACCTACAAACCTTTAGGTAGGCTATATTTGACGAAGTTTCTTATTTTAGTGAGAAAAACTGTTAAAAAATACCCCAACTTAGTAAACACTCTATAGATAAAAAAAAATCGTTCATTTATGTTTAATTAAAATAAATTTTTCATGAAAATGTATGACGTAAAAACTCTTCTAATGCATATTCTTATTACAAAAATAGTAAATGAAAAGAATTTCCTGCGTTACAGGAGGTATTTTCTTTGTTAAACGAACCTAAATGAAATATGATATAACTGATTAGAAAATTTCTGTTGTTTAAAATATTTTTCAGTAAAACAAGCTGGGCTTTTATCCTGTGGTTTTGGCGATAAGTAAATTTTCCATTTTATTTCAGAAATGCCATTTCAGTAGAAAATTTATTGGCAAGACTCTAATATTAAACTTTTCTCTGTCCCTAAACAATTTTAATGGCAGTATAAGAATGGGTTAGGTTTTTTAAAAAATATATATACAATTTGGTATTATAATTAGTTAAAGGAGTTTAAAGTATTACATTATCCCTTCCCTTAAGCAAAAAATAACAGAATTTTAAATCAGCATTCGGGGTAAAGCGGGTTTAACTTATCCTCTTTTTAGGCGTATAACTCTAAATATAAAACATTTATGTAAATAAGTGCGAATACGTACAACACGTACAAATTTTACTTTCTCATAACTCAAGTGTTACTCTATTATTGTACTATTAAAAACACTAATTTTTTTAAAAACAATTCATTTTCAGTGGCTGGTCCATCCATGTGTATTTAAAAAGTAATCGGGTTAACGGCATGTTCCCTTATTAATAAATAAACAAATACCTTTTAAAGGTAAAAATAAATAAACAGTCGGTTTGTTAAGTAGTAAAACTATATTTTAGTTTTATCAGTTACCGCTGTGGTAATTTCAAAACAATGAATTACATCCGGTATTCCATATTCCACCCCTCTCGTAATATGCCAAACCTAATTAACACAGGTAACTACAAATTAACTTAATTAAAATTCCATTAATGTCAATAAGTGATGTATGTTTGCTATTGGGGATCTACTATTAAATAAGGATTTGTCAACATTTAATGAGTTATAACAAAAATAACATCTTAAGTTTTACGGCAAACTTATTATATTTTACTGATAGGTTAACAGCGTTCTATATTTCTTAAAATACTGTAAATTAGAAGCAACCCAAGTTAATTCATCAGCCTTAAAAAGTACAACCCCACCAATTAAAAAATGTTTATATTTGTGTAGGCAGAAACCATTTACTTAATCAGAGAGAAGTCTTTCAAATTATTTTTACTCCATTACCGCCCAAAATAAATTACTGTAACAAACAAAAGAACTTTTTTTCTTATATTGCAAATCTTAAATTCTTTTAGATTTACATTAAATTCGATGGTGGAATAAAAAGTCTTGTAAAAAAACAAGGTAAGCAACATTTTTCTGTAAAAACACTTATTTCTCATCATAATTTCCATTGAGCTCAATACATTTGATCCAGCGAGATTCCAAAAAGAAATGTTTCGAATTGTGCATATTACTCTTTTGTAGTGGAGATAACCTCTTCATTCGACGAAAATTTCTTCTCCCAAAGCCAATTTTTGAGATTAGGAAACAAAAAAAAAGTCACTTGGAGCCAAATCTAAGGGTAAGGCGGGTGAGGAACTATTTCGAACCTCAGCTCGTGAACTTTTGCCATTGCCACGGCCCATATGTGAGCAGGCGTATTGTTCTGATGAAGGAGCACTTTGTTAACGCTTCTGCTCATTATGCAAACAGTCCAATAATGTCGCGTAATAAGAGCAACTGTTTTACCCTTTTCCAAATTGCCAATCATGTCGATACCCTGTGAATCCCAATAAACAATTGCCATCACTTTTCCCGCCTATAAAACTGTTTTCCCTTTTTGGTGCACTTTCACCTTCACCAATTCACTGGTTGATTGCGTTTTTGTTTCCGGGGGTAATGGTGGATCCGTGTTTGTCTAGTCGCAAAAGTCTTTTAGATTACGTCCACTAAGGCCACTGAAAATTTTTTATTGGATTTAATTTCTGTTTTACATAGCATTCTAGTTTACGGATATGAAATATTAAACTATGACCTAAGAGAACACTTCTGTTACTGAAACTTTTGACTTATTATCAGTAAGAATATTTCAAAATTGAGGATTGATTTGCGACAAATTACATTTAGTTCTCGTTAGAAATAATTAACTATGCGTGGTTTAAATGCTAAATGTGACATATATTACTAATGACTATTGAACAGCATTAATAATTGTTATTATTCGAGGTGCACGCAGATTCAATAATTTTGATCAGTGAAATTGTGCATTTTCGGTTTGTTTGAATTAAAAATAATTTTCGGTGTTTCATCTACGATCATAGAATACATCCCAAGGAATCTTATTTCGAAACTTAGTATTCACAATAATAAAAAGTACTTTCTTGGATAACAACTACTATAACAATCTGTCAAGTTTGACTTATTTATCAGCAGAAACGTCAAAATAAGTAGGTTTATTTGAAACAAATTACAATAATTACTTGATGCAATAAATAATTAACAATACGACGCTTCCTGTATCATCTGGACGTGATATGTATGAGTAAATAGTAATCAACAGTACGATTAATAATTTGTATTGTCCGAGGTGAACGTGGGTCCGACGTTTAATCGATAACAATCATACGGATCTTATATAGCGAACACAAAAAGGGCCCCGCTTCGAAGTGATTATTTTTCGAAAAGTCGAGCTACGCTTTACGTTGATGTTTTTTTTTTATTTCTTAATTAGTCACATATTTTCCTAATAAAATATAATAACGTGCTTTCAGGGAATTTTACAAAATAATTAATATCAATCGCCAGCTTATAGAAGGAATATTGGAACAAAAGATTAAACTATGTCATGAAAGATAAACAATTCCTTTACCTTCAGCCGTTTTAACCGGATTCAATTAAATAGAGGCAATGTCAATCCAGGACACGTTTACCTCTCAAGCAATATCATGTATTTATGACTTTAAAAATCAGCTAAAATAAATAAAACAATTTCAACTACAGAATATACTTATCTGATAAAGAAATATCTTGCATTAGTTTTGACTTGAAACGATTTTAAAAATTCTTAAAAATCATGTATGATCCAACAGTTTTAACAACCACCCAGAAGCAGTCGGTTTACCATAAATAAAAATAAAACAAGTTTAAAGAAACTACACTGAAATTTAATAAGAATTTTGTTTTTTTTTCGTCATTTAGTTAATACTGGGTACAATACATTTTCAAATAACCGTGTTTAAACAATAGGGCAAAAGATGCATGATGCATAAGATGATAGTTTCAACGCTGTGAATCAAATGAGGGAACTTAGTTTTTGAGTTTGAAACACGAAAATTAGACATTGGTGGTATTTTTAGAGATGTGAAGAACTAAATTATTTGCGAAATTTTAAAAGTTAAGGGTCTGATCCATTTACGTAATCATTTTTTATTTTTTGATTAATATTAATAAGTTATCCTCAATATCTCAGTAAATAGTGCTCTGAAGGCTTAAGAGCTTGCTTTACAGAAGGTAAAAACATATTGGTGCTTTAATAATTTAACAAAAATCTTTTGTTTTTTGAACAAAATGAAATGTTTAGTTTATTACGATGCTATTTGTTAATATTTGCGGCGTTACTTAACAATGCCTATAAAGTTAATAAAAATAAAATAAAATAAAATAAAATATCAATATATTGCTTTGTCAGAGCCTTAAAGCATGTTTTGCGGTATATTATTTTTTCAAAAAACTAGAGATTTAGGCAAGTCATGAACTGAAATTCAGTTTGAGTTTGCTGTGATGAGTCATAAAACCATATTATGAGGACTTTTGGCTGTACTGACTCATCTGTTTCAACTAAAATAGTAATAATGTGTGTGTGTTTTGGCATTAGCTATAACCAACGGGCCAGATATGTAATAATTTAGGTTTTGTTCTTTTGTAGAGATATACTGTTCTAATGTAAACTAAAAAATTCTTCTACTACTACTACTACTACTTTATTTGGCTTGTTTACTTAATATAACAAGAATTTTCAAACTTCCAGATTCTGATTGAGAAAAACTGAAAAATAAGGGTTTTGCCTTTGAAGAATAATATTGTTTGGTTTTGAAACTTTTCCTTTAAAGAGAACTGCGAATTGAGTTGCTGCCAATTCTAATTAAAATAATCCATTCGTTGTTTTTGAGTTCCCTCCAGAAATGGTGTATTCGTAAAAAAATCACATTTTAAAACTTTTGCACTTCGTTGTATTTCGATGTCCCCAAATCATGAAAAATATGGTTTTCCCATTTCCACCGGTCTATCAGTGGAGGGATTGAAAGGGGTGTAGGTTGTTCGATGTTGCTAAGTTTCAATACTATTACGATAATTTTTCTTGGTTATTAGTTATTGGATAATTAACAAATCTGAAACTTATAAGTGGTTAAAAGGATGTGGGGGAAGGTTAAAGGGGTTGCTTCGTATATATCGTGTTACATGTTCTTCTCGCGGTTCTTAGAGTCGAAGGATCTGAAAATGATGTTATTTCATCAGTGTTTCAAATTTTAACATTATCTAGGGATAGATGTTCTTCCCGTAATCGACTATTGTTTGTGATTAATATCTCACCATAAAGTATTATTTAAAATATCCAGTCACAATGCTTAGATTAAGCGCATGTAATTATTATATATATATATATATATATATATATATATATATATATATATATATATATATATATATATATATATATATATATACATATACATATACATATATATATATATATATATATATATATATATATATATATATATATATATATATATATATATATATATATATCTATAATATATATAAAATGCAACGTCTCTCTGTCTGTCTGTCCGTTAGTGCGCTTATCACTGGAGAACCACTTATCCGATTTACGTACTTTTTTTTTAAAAAGATACATATGTTCTCTGGCCAGGTTATAGGCTATATTTTATTACGATAGGTAGCATAAAGAATGGGTAGTGACGTAAAATAGTGAATGATGTCGGAAAAAAGTTCGCCGCTAACGCGTTGCCTTGCAATACACCGCCTAAACCATTAAATATGAAACAATATTATGTAGCAAAGAATATCTATAATCTATAATATATATAAAATGCAATGTCTCTCTGTCTGTCCATTAGTGCGTTTATCATACGAAAACCACTTATCCGATTTATATGTCTTTTTTTTAAATTCATACATATATTCTTTGGCCAGGTTACATAATAATAATAATAATCTATAATATATATAAAATGCAACGACTCTCTGTCTGTCTGTCTGTCTATTAGTGCGCTTATCCCTCGAGATCCACTTATCCGATTTACGTGATTTTTTAAATTCATACATATGTTCTCTGACCAGGTTATAGATATATATTTTATTACATCTATAATATACATAAAATGTAACGTATATCTGTCTGTTTGTCCGTTTGTGCGCTTATCACTGGAGAACCACTTATCCGATTTACGTGCTTTTTTTTTAAACATGCTAAACCATTAAACATGGAACAATATCATGTAGTAAAGAATATCTATAATATATATAAAATGCAACGCCTCTCTGTCTGTCTGTCTGTCCGTTAGTGCGCTTATCACTGGAGAACCACTTATCCGATTTACGTGCTTTTTTGTTAAACATACATATGTTCTCTGGCCAGATTATAGGATATATTTTATTACGTTAGGTGACATAAGGAATAAGCAGTGACGATAATAGTGAATCAAGTCGGAGAAAAGTTTGCCACTAGCGCGTTCTTTTGCAATACACTGCCTAAAGCATTAAATATGGAACAATATCATGTAGCAAAGAACATAATATATATAAAATCCAACGTCTCTCTGTCTGTGTGTCTGTCCGTTAGTGCGCTTATCACTCGAGAACCCCTTATCCGATTTACGTGTTTTTTTTTTAATTCATACATTTGTTCTCTGGCCAGGTTATCTATAATCTTCTATCTAGAATATATATAAAATGCAACGTCTTTCTGTCTGTCTGTCTGTCCGTTAGTGCGCTTATCACTTGAGAACCACTTATCCGATTTACGTGTTTTTATAAATTTAAACATATGTTCTATATAATTCGATATAAGCATAGATAATGGGAGATAAGGAGAAATAATGGGATATAAGGCTCGATAATGGGAGATAAGGTGAGATAATGGGAGATAAATATAAATAATGGGAGATAAGGAGAAATAATGGGAGATAAGCAAAGATAAGTCTAGATAATGGGCGTTATGGTGAGATAATGGGAGATAAGGAGAAATAATGGGAGATAAGGAGAATTATTGAGAGATAAGTCGAGATAAGCCTAGATAATGGGAGATAAGGTGAGATAATGGGAGATAAGGAGAAATAATAGGAGATAAGGAGAAATAATGGGAGATAAGGAGAAATAATGGGAGATGGGCAGAGTTAAGCCTAGATAATCGAAATTATGTAGAGATAATGGGAGATAAGGAGAAATATTGAGAGATAAGGGGAAATAATGGGAGATATTTTATTACGGTGGGTAAATTAAGGAATAAGCAGTGACGATAGTGGTGAATCAAGTCCACGCGAGCGGAGCCGCGGGCCCGGCTAGTATATATATATATATATATATATATATATATATATATATATATATATATATATATATATATATATATATCTGCATGGCGCTCCAGAGTACTTTCACTAATTTTTCGGAAGAAAAAAATCATCAAAATTGGAAAACCCAACAAACTCATACAAAATGAAATTAAAACACTTAAAACAGAGATAGTACTTTCAAAACTAAGCAGTTTCTCTATATAACGTCATTTTGAATGCTAAGTAGAGAACACCCTCGTACTTTAAGTATCCCAATTAGGAACCGCTTTATATGAACTACTGAGTGTAAGATAAGGAAAGGTAATTGTAAACAGGACAAACCTGTATAAAATAAGGGCACTACCCTAGACAGAAACGTAGAAAAAAGCACGGACATAACTTTTACGTTCGCGGCCCTTTCACAGATTACCACGCGAGAAAGTATTTTATTATTTTGTCAATATAAAACTTTAGAAACTCGATTTTGGATACAAAGCAAAAATGTATAAAACAGGCTTTGTTTTGGGTCCATACGTGACATCACATACTAATGATTTATTTTTGTTTTTCTAGAGATTAACGTAGAAAAAAAAAAGAAAAGAAGAAAACATTGGCAAATCATAATTTATTGAGGCCCTATACTATTATTTATCTGAGATCCCCATTTATCCTTAATAGATAAAATACTGTAGAAAAATTGGCTAATTAAAAAAAGGTAAATATGCGTTGCCCATTGACTACGTAAAATATGGTGTGCTCCATTTGAGAATACGACATATATACAGTCAGTCCAAAAAGTCTCCATACACCACCTGCTTTCTATACTATTTTTCTGTTATGTTTAACTAATTAATTGGAACTATGAGAAAACATGTTTAAGTTAATATTTGAAACTTAACCAACGAGGATTAGTATTAAAAATAACTACGGGACATTTTATTTGGAAGTTACATCATTGTTATAAAAATGTAAACAAAATTAACACGTTATAATCAACCGCATTTTATCAAGCTATCTATTGCTCGTTAAACTGAAAACAAGTGAATAATTTTCGGCCATACTTTATAATCTCTCACTAGTAATTTTGCAGTGGGTTTTCAAAGTAATATTAAAAATGAGCGACAGAAATTGTGAAATTCCATTTCATTTCATAATTGACTTTTGGAAAGATGGAAAATTATACAGAAATATAGGAAAAATTGTTAAAAAGTCGCTTGCTACTGTTCAGTACATTGTAGCACTCGAAAAAGATACATTTTCCAAAATGACAATGATCCGAAACATACCGAAAACTTGGTGCAAGAATAGATGATCCATAATATGCGGCAGCAGCTTCATACACCTCCGCAATCACCCGATGTTAACCCCATCGACCATTTATGGGAATAACTTAAACGGCGCGTTCGCAAACATAATGTTTCAAATAGAGAAGAATTAAAAAACAGAATATTGAACGAATGGGAGAACATGCCAGCAGAAATTACTAGAAAGCTGGTTGTAAGCATGACAAAAAGATTACGGAAGATTATCAAGGTCAACGGCGGTTCCATTAAATATTAGTTTAAACGAAGTTGTTATTTTCTGTTCTTCCGTCAAACTACCATTGGTAATTGTTAAGTGTATGGAAACTTTTTTGACATTAATTTTGTTTACATTTTTATAACAATGATGTAACTCCTAAATAAAATGTTTCGTAGTTGTTTTTAATACTAATCCTCATGGTTAAGTTTCAAATATTAATTTAAACCAATTTTCTAATGGTTCCAATTAATTAGTTAAACATAACAGAAAAATAGTATAGAAAGCAGGTGGTGTATGGAAACTTTTTGGACTGACTGTATATGCGTGATTCGTTTACTAGAAATTTTAATTCACAAATGTACACACATCATTGTTGAAAATTATGTCTTAAATATATGACGCTTAAGAAACAAATTTCCCGAGACTAACTAAGAACTTTGCTTCATTGTAGAATACTCTATGTATCTAATTGAAATTATGCATACTAGCATTTCTAAACATCAGCATATACTGTTATCGCTTAGTTACATCGGCTATATCACCAAGAAAAAAATTTCGTATTGCACGTAGCAAGCGTTGGTTTGACCGAAAATACAAAGAGGCTTTTGCTTCTAAACATCTTGCCTACCGACAATGGCGTGAAAATTCTTACGTTATAAACCGTAACATCTTTGTTCGTGCTCGGAACAGATGCAAAGAAATTATCGACGAAACGAAAGAGGCACACAATCAACGAATTAGAATCAAATTTTTTGTTTGTCCCAACAATTCCAGGCCCTTTTGGTCAGTCGCTAAGGCAGTTAGCCAAAATTTCACCAAATCCACCATACCACCACTCACGGCCAGATAATTCTATTGCAACCACTCTTGTTAAAAAAGCGAACTTGTTGGCTGAACTCTTTGCTTCACATTCTACTGTCGATTTCCAACGAAAAACACCACCATGCCCAATGTTGTCTTCAGACAGCGTTTCATGAAGCGTATTGTAATGAAGCTAGATACCAAAAAGGTTTCTGGCGCTGACCTGCCATAGTACTCAAAAACTGCGCGAGAGAACTAACACTTTTCAACCTATGCCACAGAAAGGGAATATTTTCTTCCTGCTGGAAATGCGCCACAGTTTAGCCGATACCCAAAAAAGGCAAGAAGACCAAACAGCTACCGACCAGTCGCACTGCTTTCAACAATATCGAACGTCATGAATCGTCAGTCACCATCTTTTAAAATATCTTTAAGGATTGAACATTATTAGCGACCATCAACATGGCTTTGTAAACATGAGATTCAACCTCACCATTAATCGCTTTATCCGCGCACATGTCGCTCCTGTAGCGCGTTAGAGATTTCTCTTGCAGCACGTGTAGACTAGATTCATAAAAAAAATCTCTATAAACATAATTTTAGTTTTGTTTATTCACGTTCAGTTCTAATATCGGTAAATTGAAACGTAATAAAAAACATTTTTTGAATTCCAAACGTATTTTTGCCTCATTTCCTGCAGTTCTGGTTATCGTTTTTCAGATAGAAATGTATGGTTAATTTTTTCACAAGCTTTTCGATTAAATACCTAATTGATACGAAAAACTGTTGTTTTTTTCTTTTGTATGGGTGTTTAATAAAAAGTTTGCCACAAAATATATAACAGAGAATTTTCTTAATAAAATTCGTTTTTTTCTTTTTTTAATACAAGATTCTATTTAAATATGTTATTAACCGACATAAATAAAGGTAACCCAATAGTCGTGATAAACACAAAGGTCTACACTACCAAAATGACACGAATGATTTATCATACAAACCAGTATCTTGAGGCCCAACAACGCACCGGGAGCAGACCACTAAAATCGACCAACTACTCTATATATATATATATATATATATATATATATATATATATATATATATATATATATATATATATATATATATATATTAGAATAGGTATTTTTAACAGGTGTAATCTAAGAGTATTAAACTTAAAGAATTATTTCTCTTAGACGATATTGGTCACAGCTGAACTGAGAAGATCATAACAGGAGTCAAAACATGTCTTTTATTCAGAGTCATATTCATTAAAAACGCATAAATATATTTTCTAGTGGTAATAAAAATATTGCAAGTTTTCAATATGATTGAAGTTCATTTATTGTATATTATTTATTTTAAACCACAATGCAACTATCTTTGAAGCATAATTTATTAAGCTTTTTTCATTTACGACACTTGAGCTATTTTCAGCAACATCAAAACGGTCGTTACGCCATTATACTAACCCTTTTCAAGAGCTAACTTACTAAATTGGTCGTCATGGTTGCAAATTTCTCTGAAATAAACAACTTACTCCATCATGCGTCATTTTACTTGCCAATAAGACGTAGTAAAAGCCTTGTCGTCATAGTTCATTATGAACTTGAATAGTAATTGCCAGCTTCGTGTTTAAAATTTTTAACACTGCGACAAATATAAACTGACATGCTTTAAATTTTTTTTACTGAAAGCAATGGTGTCATATGTCACAGCATCTCTTTACATTTGGGAAATATTAATATATATATATATATATATATATATATATATATATATATATATATATATATATATATATATATATATGTATATATATATATATATATATATATATATATATATATATATATATATATATATATATATATATATATATATATTATATATATATATATATATATATATATATATATATATATATATTATATATATATATATATATATATATATATATATATATATATATATATATATATTATATTATATATATATATATATATATATATATATATATATATATATGCAATGTAATTACCTTTACAAAAAAACTGAGTCCCATACAATTCAATTACAGTATGAATGGTCAGGTCCTAGAGCGATGTCGGTCGGTGTCTGATTTGGGTGTTTTGCTGGATACTGCCTTGTCTTTTCGTGGCCATATTGCAAAGATTACGGCGGAGAGTTTTAAACTATTGGGTTTCATCATGCGTAATAGTGCCGACTTTGTTGAATATGATACTCTAAAATTGCTTTTTAATAGTTTCGTGAGATCACGGCTTGAATATTCGGTTGTTGTTTGGTGCCCCTTTTATCAAGCGCACATTCAAAATATTGAAAAAATTCAAAAGCGTTTTTTAAAGTACGCTAGTTTTAAACTCGATGGAGTATATCCCGAAATAGGTTATCCCTATGAAAATCTCTTGGATAGATTTTCGATGGAAAGTTTAGAGGCACGCCGAAACAAAGCACAAATTATATTTTTACATAAAATAATATCAAATAAAATTGATGCAAACAATATCTTGCAGTGTCTGCCTTTTCATGTACCTAGAACCGCGGCACGTAGTGTGCAAACTTTTAATTTACCAATCCCAAGAACAAATGTCCTAAAATTTTCTCCCCTTTTTCAAATTTGCGAGAAATACAATCAAATGCAGAACCAGCTTGATATTTTCAATTGCAGCGTGACAAAAATAAAAAAAATGTGGTTTTAAAATATGTTGTTAATAAGCTATAATATAATTTTAATCTATTATATAATATAATTTTAATTAGGTTTAGTACATTTCATTATGTTATTTTCCCATTCTGTAATTGGAATACTGTAGAGTGTGGTGAATAAATAAATAATATATATATATATATATATATATATATATATATATATATATATATATATATATATATATATATATATATATATATATATATATATATATATATATATATATATATATATATATATATATATATATATATATATATATATATATATATATATATATATATATATATATATATATATATATATATATATATATATATATATATATATATATATATATATATATATATATATATATATATATATATATATATATATATATATATATATATATATATATATATATATATATATATATATATATATATATATATATATATATATATATATATATATATATATATATATATATATATATATATTATATATTTTATATATATATATATATATATATATATATATATATATATATATATATTATATATATGTATATATTATATATATGTATATATTATATATATGTATATATATATATATATATATATATATATATATATATATATATATATATATGTATATATTATATATATGTATATATATATATATATATATATATATATATATATATATATATATAGAATAAAGAAAGAAAGCAAAATGTTGCCGTATCTACCAAAATTATTAAAAATACAATCTTAATTGGGGAACTCGGCAAATTTGGGCGTGATAGGAGATCACACAATTTTCATTAAGCCGCCAATACGTAGACGATTTAATTCTATCCATACCAGCTGATGGCAAAGAAGAAGTTCTTCATGTTTTCAACTCATTCGACCCACACCTGCAATTCACTATGGAAGAAGAAACCAACAATGCTGTTCCATTTCTGGACACAAGAGTCGTTAGAGACGCCCATAACATCATCAAACTTGATTGGTATAGAAAACCTACTTCTTCTGGGAGATATATCCATGCAAACTCTGGCCATGATTGGAAGGTGAAGGTCAATGTCATCAAAGGCCTATATAGAAGACTGAAGATAATAGTCCATCCTGATTTCTTACTCCAGTCACAAGAAACACTTACAAAACTTTTCATATATAATGGATACAATCGAAAACTCTTACTAAGAACCAAAGATGAAGTCAACAGGCTTACTCATATCCGTCAAATTCCCCCAGAACCCCCTCCCCTCCACCTACCGCATATCTCCCCTCCCCCTTTGACTCCCCCAGTCGAAATAAATTGGTCGTTGCTTTCTTTACCATTCATTCCTGGCCTTACAAACAAATTGGTCCACATATTGCGTGTCATTCCCAACATTAAAATCGCCAAATATTACTTCTTCAAAAACAGACGTGTCTTCAGTAAGCTGAAGGCCCCGCTGCCAGTTCTTTCCATGTCAGACTTGGTTTACTCAATTACCTGCCTCAATTGTCCATCAATCTACATTGGCCAAACTTCTCAATCCTTGAATCGTCGTATTGCACTCCATAAAAGTGACACTAGATGCCATCCACACCGATGTGCCTTGGCGACCCATTCTGTTGACAATGGTCATTCCTTTAATTTCAGGGAACCCAAAATTCTTCATTTCTCCAATAATCTTTCCAAGAGAGAATTCCTTGAGATGTGTTACATCCAGGAGAAACACCTTAATATATCAATAAAAGAACCGACCTGGATGGTCTTAGTAACATATATAGTTTCCTCCTCTCCTGTGATAAATCAACTTCTCACAATCTTTCCCTGTCTTCAAGTGTTTTATGATCCATCTGTACCGCGTTGGTCGTCTCTTTTCTTAGCTCCGTAATTTCCAGGGTTCTCTCTTCCTTCCTCTCTCTGTTTACGGTTCTCTTTGATTTTGAGCTTCACAGATTCCTTCCATTTTATCTGGGCCATCTTTTGCACCTAGTGATTACTGTCTTCCTTCCATTGACAGTACCTTGCGTCACCTCTCTTACATTTCCTGGTGCCTCGAGTCTTCATTGGTTTTTGCCGACAATCTCTTCTTCCAACCAGATCCCAACAAGAAATTAATAAATTAATAATTAATTCACTAGACAATTGTCTTCTTCGTTGCTCCCATTATTGTCACTCTCTCTCTCTCGCT
>CM032450.1:29950677-29978177 GCA_019049505.1 Pachyrhynchus sulphureomaculatus | reverse complement strand
TTTTTTTGATGACTCATGCATCATTACTGGTGATGAAATCTGTCCGTACAACACGAAAACAGCGCGACAATCAAGTGAATGTCGTCTAAAGGTAAACAACAGCTGAAAAAGCCAACTCACAGTCGGTCATAAATTAAGGTTAGGTTAGTTTTCTTCGATTTCTGTGGTGATGTGCACTCAGAGTGCATTCTAACTTGTCAAATAGTTTATATGTATTATTTAAGCATCGTGCGTCGTTTGCATGAGTCAGTTCATAAAAAAGGCCTGAATTGTGGAAGAAAAATTTACTTTATATCACAGTTATGCACCATAACACAATATAATAAATATTATTAAGTTTTTAAGTAAAAATGAAACAACAGCCCTTCCACAACCATCGTATTTACCATACCACTTACACACACACAAATTTAATAAATGGCAAAATTTCTTCTAAATTTATTTCACGAGAAATATAAGATAAAGTGGTATAAAAGAATATAAATATTTATGAGGAATATATTTTTGCTTTACCTAGTTTTCGTTTCACAGAGCACAAGGAAGAAAAATTAAAGTTGGCATTCTTTATGGAAATAATCGCTTCACTGTCCGATGTAGGCATTAATATTTCCAGAATTTCAGTTTCTGTCAGACCATATTCTGAACAAGTGATAAGCGATGCCAGTCTGGATATAGCTTCTCTGCAATACTTTTTTTCCAAGCTTTCTAGCGTTTCTTCAACGAAATCTGTAACAAAGGTGAAAAGTATTAAACTTTTTGATTAATAGCTTTCTATAATATAACATACAATTCTTTACTTTTATACAAATATTTGAAGCTCAATTTTAGACATTAAATATATATTTTCTCAGTGTAACACACCTGTTGTTTACCTTATCATAAAATATTCAAACATAAAACTTTTAAGCTGTTTAAATAGCTTATAATAATTTTGTTACATATTAACAGTGCCCTAATTATATAAAACCTATTTTCATTGTTTTTTGGAGGTTTATTTTAGATATCGGTTTAGGAGTTTCACAAATATATGAATACTGTCTTGCAAACAATTTTTAAAAAAATACTTTTTTTTGTAATTTGGATATGATTTATTTAAAAAGAAACTATTAGTAGTAGTAGCAGTCGTTATGTGGAGGCTCAGCGGCTAGAAAACAGACTAGAGAGATCTTTTTTGTCAACTCCGCAGAAACTTTCTTCAAAAACGACCTGAGTACCACGATCATCGTCTTCTCTTCCTCCAGACAGCTCGGGCATGTCGGATCGTCTTCCCCGCCCAGCAATGCTAGATGCCTTCTGAACCTACAATGTTCTGTCAGGATCACAAGGAGGTTCAAAACACGTGAAGCAGCCACTCGAGGCGCGCTCTTTTAGGTCATGAGCCAAAATCCTTCGCATGTCTACATCCTAGGCTCTAGTACCATTCCTCTTTTGAGCATCGATTGGCCCGTTCCTTAAGAGCCCAAAGTCATCAACGATTCTTAAACCACGACTTTAAAACAACTTATCGATTTTTCTATCTATATAATGACCAATAATATTTTTTTCCAATAGATTTAAATTTTGCTCCTTTAAAGATATTTCTTCTGTAAGCATTGTCTTGTTTAATCATAAAATTAAGACTTTTTAGGCTTTTTAGAAATATAAATTGCTTTAATTCAGTACATGTTATATTGATATCATTATAAGACAATAAAATATCTGTAAACTTTTTATATGACTTTATTTCCATAATTTATAGCTCTGTGCTGTTTCGTTCGTGATTATTGATTATGAGGGTGATTGAACAGGTTATAAGATTTATAAGGCAATCCACTCTGGAATTTCACTATCAATTGAATATCTTCTGAAATTGTTATCTTTGAACAACTTAAAAGTTATTTCATAACTAAAAAACGAAATATTCTTAGACAAAGAACAGGTTTGAAAAATGACTTTTCTCGACTTTTCTATCTTTTTTTACTACCAGTAAAATTGGTTTTAAAGCCAATTTTTCCGTCATATTTAATTTAAGTATCGCTCCTTTGAGGCTATTATTTTTTTTTTATTTTGTTTGACTTTTTAATCTTCGTACCCAAAAATCTACTTACAAGTTTTACGATTTGTTTTGTCGAATAAATAGTCTTTTTACTGCTAAACCAGTAAAAAGAAACATTTTTATATTGTATCTTTAATGGTTTTCATAAGACTTTTATTCTAACAAATACTGATATTGATTGGTCGGAACTTTTGGTAACATCGCATTCGTTAATATTTTTTATATACTTTTTTGTTGCTAAACTTTTTTCATATTTGCTGGAATTTTTATAGCTTTGAAAAGCATTTTCATTACTTTTTTAATTTGCTGAAAGCAGAGGGAAACAGATAATAATTAAAACAATTACTTTTAGTTTCTCAAAAGCTTTTTAAACTTCAAATTCTCAACTGGAGTTTCATTTTTATAGATACACATGTAAGCACATTCCTAAGAGGCGCGTGTGTAGAAAAAGCAATTCATGTATTAGGTGGGAAGCCCAGTACCAGACAATTCATTCGCAGAGGATGAGATTCTCGCTCTAAAAAATTCTTGAAAAGGGTTTTACGAAGAATAACAAACCGAACATTATACAGATGTGATGTATTATCACGACGTGTATTCGTAAAATGTACCGCTCTTTTTCCCATGAAAATACTTATAGAATAAACTCAAGTCCTCGACATATCTTTGATGTTCTAAAGAATCAAGGTTTCTGATTAGTTCGGAGTTTCCCATCAGGCGAGTAGCACTCTTCTGGATAAAATGAAATGCAGCGTATGAAACCTACCAAACACACCTGGAATAATGAGGATAGACAAGAAGCTTGTATATAATTATTTTATTATGTGCCTCCGATTATTTTGCACTGATTCCGGGTACGTACCAGGATGTTACGATTCACGACATTAAGATTTTCACGCTATTTTCGGTTGTCCCCATGTTTAGAAATAACAGCTTCTTTGGCTTTTCTATCAAACCAAGGCTTGCCGTTGGAAGATCATTGCTTTGAATAAGGATGGCGGCTTCCATCCCAGTCCAATAGTTCATCGGATCTAACACAATCGTCAATCAAAGGAAAGTTCGGTCCATTCTATCCATTATTCTACTACTACGTAAACGTTAACTACTAAAATACAACCTTTTCAAGTTTAGGTATGTCTTTTTACCGCCTTTTTATTTGTGATGATGATTTTAAAATTTTGCATATGTCCTTTTATTTGTCATGTAAGTAAATTACATATAACATAGTAGTGAACATAATTAAAAATATCTGTTTGGGCTTTATCTTCTTCGTTCACAACGTTTCACTTAATATTTATATCTCGTCGTCTTCAAGTTAATATTCACTCGAAGAGGATCAGAGATACATATTGGTCGGTAAAATGAAGTAAATATAAAAGTCTGAAAAATAAATTCTTATTTACTTGTAAAGCGACGACAATAAATTTAGACAATAATAAAATTGTTACTTACCAACGTAAGATGTGGTTAAAGGCATTTCTATATAACAGTCTGGTTGTTTTAGTTTCTCTTTCTGAACTGGAGTTAATCTCATCATATCAATCGGTACACCAGAAGTACACACTATGTGTACATTTTTCGGTAAACTTATGGGCAGCCAACTTAATGTCGACACCATGTCAGAATCTAGCGGATTTATTAAATGTAAATCATCCAAGAAGATTCCTAATACAAAATTAAGCTCTTCAAATGTTCTTAATAGCGACTGAAACCAATTGTTTGTATATAAAGGATCAAAACTAGCATCCTTTGGTAGAAATCCTTCAGGTAACTTTAAGGCAATACAAATTTGCTGGCAAATTATTCTTAAGAGTTCCAAACTATATGATGATCTCGGGGTAGTTGTTATGAATCTCACAATTCTTAATGTTCGGCAGGAAAACCAGTTTTCAAAGTTTCGATACACAGTTTGAATAAGCGATGTTTTTCCTGAACCCTGATTTCCATATAATAAAATAGGTGTGTGTCGTCGTTGATTTCCATCTTCTATAAGTTGTTTTATTCTATCGTGGATTTCTGAGTTTGAAAAGTCTGTTTTCACTTCTCCATAACATAGGGTTAGGTGCGTAATGTTTTCTTGAAAATTTTCCTAAGGATATTAATTTATTTATTAATAAATATATTATAAACAATGAGTAAGTTAAAATTAAGAATCTTATTTGCTACTTATAGCACAGACATTCATTGTCTTGTGTGGTAAATTATACAATATTGCATATAACAAGAAGATACAGCATCTACATTTATTTAAATATTATTTTAAGAAATGATTAGATTATTTTTTTTAAATGCGAGTGCATTCTCCAATAAACTTTAAACTGTTCGTGAGCTCCAATATTTGTAAAAAAATTCTAGACATACATATTATACAAAATAAAATATATATCAAAAAGCTCAAACTTCTAACAACAATATAGGGGAACACGGAAATATTTATCATAAACTTATATAAAAGGAATACAAATTGCAACGTGATGAAAATCAAAACGGGAAAGTGATCGCAAAGTTACCATATAATATCCTATTTACTAGAAGTAGACTAATGTACATAAATGTAGTAAGCTCGAAATAAAAGCCAATTTTACTGTGACGAACGTGCTAAAAAATTAAATCTTTTTTCCGATTATTGATGAAAAGTGTCATAGAAGAAAATTTCATTTATTACATCACAGTTAAAATCGATTTAAACCGTTCTGAGACCCTTTTTATTGACATCCCATCGTTATCCAGACTGGTAATAAGTTCGTATTATTACAGACGTAAGTACATGTTACTAGGGTTACATAGTCGCTCGCAGAGGGCACGTATGCGAATAATATACGCATAAAGTGAAATTAGTTTCCCCAGATCGGATTCCTAAGTAGCAAAATCAGCTGAAGTCTATATATTTCAGTGACTTCGATCAATTAGGCTGTCAGAACTTTGTGTTTCATTAGTGTCGTAGAATACAGAGTAGAGTAGATACAGGGTGCCTAACGAAAAGTGTCCATCTAATATAACCCGAAAGGTCTGATAGATTTATTTATTATGTGGAACTAATATTTTTAATAACTTTAAATTAAAAATAATTAATAAGGAGCAAAGTTAAACAAAATCCATATTTTGGCTTTTATTCATTGACCTTACATCCTTCAAACGATCTCGGGACACGCGTTTCTTTGTTTCACAACTCGTCAAACTAACTAAAATCAAGCAGATACCAGTACTCTTAACACAATACTCGGGTATTATAGCACTAAAATACAAGTTGTTTCTTAGGCTGAGTCAACCCAACAAAGGGACTTTTAGCAAAACACACATATCGCAGTCATTGCTGAAATAACATCTAGGCAGCGTCTTCTACATAGAGTGTGTTAGCCCTGAAAAGAACACAAACACAATAACTACAAAACTGAACAAAGTCCTTATTTTGGCAATTATTTATTACTCTTTCATCCTTCGAACCATCCCGGGATGCGCGTTCCGTCGTTTTACGACTCGTTGGCCAAGCCAGTATCCACAGAGAACAGAGCAGAAATTAGTCCTGTCCATCGTACTCGAGTAATACAGCAGTGCTCTACAACAAATTGTATTATTTTTTATAAACACGATCTACGTACTGCAGAGAAGTCCTTAAAACAGTCCTCAAAATTATTTTCAAAGAGTGAAGGTCTCCATATAAAAAGATGCTAAGGTGAGTAATAAACTGAACTGCATATGGACACGAATGTGATGTATGGATGGAATCAAGCGGGCTACATCCATCTATCACTTCCCATGAAATTACTTATACAATAGACCGTTACCAACCATTCTTCGATGTTCTAAGGAATCAAGGTTGCTGGTGAGTGCTGGATTTTCATTGAGGCGGATTTTCTGCATAGAATTTACCAAGTGCAGCAAATATCCCAAACCTGGGAGCAGTGTTTGCTGAGCGACGATGCTAGTGGAATGCAGTGTCTTGACATAATTATGTCGGGTTCTTCAACATTAACTTTTTTAGTAAAAACTAGCCCTTGAATTTTTGTAGCTTTAAATTGTATTTTATTAGTCACCCCAAGATAAAATTTCTTCTAGGTCTTTATTAGGTTTAACAAATTGTTGCTGTGTGCCGGGATTACCAGGGAGAGCTGAAGTTCAGACACTGATTACCTTCTTTCATCAGTTCAAGAAACAAGCGTACTGTCATTGGCAAAGATGTAGATTATGTAGATTGAAGGAGAAAGATAGTAGCAAATGAGATGCAGCCTCGGAGTATACCGGCGCTATTAGTGAAGCTATCAGAAAAAAATCCATCAACTGTCACGCATAAAGAAACTTCTTTGGGGAAAAACAAGAGCCATAATCAAAACCTTTCAGACAAATCTTAAGAGCGTAGCTCAGCTAAAAACCTTTGATGTCACACACGGTCGAATGCCTGGGATATATCAAGTGCAACACCTCGAAGTTCTCCAAAATGTTCAACTGCGTTTTTCCAAATATCTGTAACATAAGTTAGCAGATCTCCTGTCGATCTTTGCTGACGATCATAAATTTAATCGTCGATTGTCCGTCTGTAGTCAATTTAAAGTTAAAATTTTTTTAGACGAATTTTTAAAAATTACCTCAATCGGAATTTGAACCTCCCGTTTTCTAATTAAGTCACCAAGGTTTGTCAATTCAATCAGGCAGGTCGTAATGTCGTATAGTCGTCTGAATGCGACTAAAACACACTTGTGAATTTTATATTGATCACAGATACTAAACCAACTTTTTCATTTATAGTTGAAGTTATTAGTTGGTTGGTGGTTATTGGTTACTTCTGATTCCAACTGATGCTGGTATATATTGACATTTCCAGATCAGGGGTCTCTCTCTGATCTCTTGTCTTGCCATGCTACACTCGCACCAGAAGGTTAATTTCCCAAAATTGCAATTTACATCATACTAATACTCGTATAAAAATTGAAAAAAGATGTTACTGACTCAGTTGATAAAAAAAATTAGAAGTAAGCTAATATGTTCATTAAAATGACATACTCATAAGAGTTAAAATTTGCCCCTTAATGCGAAAAAAACAAAACAAAAATTCTTGTGTCAGTTATCATACAAATCAATTTTGTTAAAAAATCCGTTTTATGTTACAGCTTGTTTTTAATGTCAGTTCCACATTCTCCAAAAATAAAGTAACTGATCTATCAGGAATGTATACTATGCTATACTTATTATTTGAGGATCATGTCTACCCTATTTTGTACTCGTGTCACGGCTTAGGTTGTATAACGCACATTGTTACACACGCCATTCCATACATTCCAATCTATTCATCCAGATAAACCCAGCAGTACAAATGTTGTCCTTATTTTACAAAAAACTTAGTTCTTATAAGAAAAATTTAGGAAATGTTAGGGCATTAATTTACCTGATTTTAGTAGTCGAACGTAGTAGCCCTTACAAAAATTGCTCAAAAAATCAATTTTAAAAAAGTATAAACTTCTTTCTTGAAGTCGTGATATTACACAAAGCTACGAGACACTCTCTACACTAACGTCATCGCAGCGCCAATCAGTATTTCGATCGATGATGCCGTTACTTACCGAAGTTGTTTTACCGCCATTATTTAAATTGCAATTAGAAATAGTTTAGTTGTTTTAGGATTGGATAGAAATGTTTTTAGTATTTTTCATTACTGATTATTATTTATTATAAATATATATATTTTTTAATTTGAGACGTACAACTGCTATGTATGCTGTATTATAACGACGGTAGTTTTTTCTAGCTAAGTGGGAGGCCCTTTTAACCAGTGAGTGTGGTCGATTCTCACTTAAAATCATATAAAACATATATGGTTTCATATTCGCTTGACATGTGGCGGCTACTTAGAAATATAATTACCTTCTGCATAAAGATTTGCACAAAAATAGAAACCAGCATTTATTTGTTGACCAGGTTATTATTGTAACAAACAACGTTGATGCCTCATACCTCGGGAAATACCAAAGTAAGGAAAATAACTGCATAAACGACCATAAACTACTTTCGACATCGAGTATTATACCAATCAGTGACAGAGAGGCGCCCAAAACCGCGCAAGATTTGGCACTACAAATCTGCTAAATGGGAAGATCTCATGGAATATTTTCGAACTTTCCCTTGGTTGGACGTTTGTTTTCGATCCGACGACCCATCTGACTGCGCCAGGGAGGTTTCCGATGTTATTTTGGCCGGTATGGATGCTTACATCCCTTTTTCGAAGAAATGCCCTTCCAACGGCAAGCCTTGGTTTGACCTAAAATGCAAAGAAGCTGTTGCTTCTAAACATCTTGCATACCGACAGTGGCGTGAAGATCCTAACACCATAAATCGTAACATCTTTGTTCGTGCCAGGAACAGATGCAAAGAAATTATCGACGAAACCAAGGAGGTACGCAATCAACGGATTAGAAACAAACTTCTCGCTTGTCCCGGCAATTCTAGGTCCTTTTGGTCAGTCGCTAAGGCAGTTAGCCAAAATTTCACCAAATCCACCATACCACCACTCACACGGCCAGATAATTCTATTGCAACGACACCTGTTGAGAAAGCGAACTTGTTGGCTGAACTCTTTGCTTCACATTCTACTGTCGATTTCCAAGGAAAAACACCACCTACTATTCCCATAGTGCAGTCAAGGATGCCGATATTGTCTTCAGACAGCGTATCATAAAACGTATTTTGATGAAGCTAGATACCAAAAAGGCTTCAGGCGCTGACGGAATACCTGCCATAGTTCTCAATAACTGTGCGAGGGAACTAACACCAGTTTTCTGTAGACTTTTCAACTTATCCTACAGAAAGGGAATATTTCCTTCCTGCTGGAAATGTACCACAGTTCAGCCGATACCTAAAAAGGCAAGAAGACCTTGCCAAATAACTACCGACCAATCGCACTACTCTCAATAATATCGAAAGTCATGGAAAAGGCTATCAATTAGCATCTTCTAAAATATCTTGAAGGATTCAACATTATTAGTGATCACCAATATGGCTTTCGTAAAAATAGATCAACAGGAGATCTTCTGACTTATGTAACACATGTTTGGAACAACGCAATTGAACACTTTGGAGAATCTCGAGCGGTTGCTCTTGACATATCCAAGGCATTTGACCGTGTTTGGCACGATGGACTGTTGGCTAAGCTACGTTCTTATGGTATGTCTGAAAAGTTCTGTTTGTGGCTCTCATGTTTCCTCAGAGAGCGTTCTTTACGAGTGGCAGTTGACGGATTTCTTTCTAACACCTTCACTATCAACGCCGGTGTGCCCCAAGGTTCCATACTGTCTCCTACTCTCTTCCTCATTTATATTAACGATCTGCTGGAAAAGACCGAGAATCCAATCTACAGCTTTGCAGATGACAGTACACTTATCTCTTCATTCACTTTGAACGCTCGGACATCGACTACTCAGACGAATATCCGCAGACAGCAGGAAGTCATTCAACTTAACAAAGACCTGGAAGAAATTCTATCTTGGGGTGACAGTAACCAAGTGGAATTTAACGCTACAAAAACCCAGGCAGTAGTTTTTTTCTAAAAAAGTTAACGTTGCAGAACCCGACATAGTTATGTCGGGGCACTCCATCCCTCTAACATCGTCAATCAATCTGTTAGGCGTTAATTTGGGGAGCAAATATGTCCTGGCATGAACATGTTGCAGGCATAGCAAGAAGAGCTTCTCAAAAGTTGGGAATATTGTTTCGAACCAGAAAGCTTTACACTCCACAACAACTGTTAATTCTTTACAAAGCTCAAATTCGACCAACTATGGAATACTGCTCCCATGTTTGGAGCTCCGCTCCCAAACATACACTGCATTTGTTGGATTCTATCCAGAGAAGAGCTGTTCGTCTGATTGGACACCCGGAACTGACCGACGGCCTTGATTCGCTGGAACATCGAAGAACGGTTGGCGACTTGAGCCTATTCTACAAGTACTTTCATGGAAAGTGTTCGAAAGATGTGGCCCGTATAATTCCTCCCAGAGCGGTGCATATTAGAAGTACACGTCGCGCTAATGCTTCACATCCGTATGAGGTTCAGCTTGTTACTCCTCGTACAACGCTTTTCAAGCAGTCTTTTATATGGAGAACATCATACCTTTGGAATGGTTTACCCAGGACTGTGTTTCCCATCGAGTACAATCTACAGCGATTCAAGAACAACGTGAATCGCTTTCTCCGCACACGTGTCGCTCCTGTAGCGCTTTAGGGACTTCCCTGTAGCACGTGTGCTAGACCCATAAAAAAAAAAAAAAAAAAAAAAAAAAAAAAAATTTGTGAAGTCAGATTTAAAATAGGCTCACATCCCAGTTGGCTTTATGAAAGTTTAGTAGTAAAAATTTTTTCTTGATATACTAAATAAGGAAATTGTAAATAAAGTCAAATATTTAGTCCCCGTACAGACAGAACTTCGTCATTATTTTAATAAAAGATACATTAAAAGTTTTGTTAAAAAAACATTCTTTTAAAAATTTAAGGACTCGAAAATCTTTTGGAAAATCGAGAAAATCATTGGTAGGTAGACGAGAATTTTCTAATAAAATTAATTTGCAAGAATTTTTTAAAGTGTTTTTGTAGCTTAAAAGAAAACGGAAAAGGTAGACTTGTCAGTAATAATAAAATTACGTTATTTAATGTAAAATAAAAAGGAATAATGAGGAACCCTGCTATTTTCGTTAATGAAATTCTTTATTGTCTGGTGAGAAGATATTTTAAAATCAAAGGCAAAAATATTTAAGTATTTTTCGTTGTAATAACTTCCTTAATAAAATAAAAAAAGGCGTAAAAATTTCTATATTATCACTACATTAGCCAACAATATACGACGTTACTTGTCTGGATTCCAACAAAGGGACCTAATTTATTTAATGAACATCTTACAATTTAATTATCCCAAATTTTTGGAAATATGCTTCGGAAAGCCTGTACTGATTTTTTTTTTCTAAATTTGTTTTTTTCATTTTCACATATGTAAGAACATTGACAATTATATATGACACCAGATGATTAAGACGCATCAACTGACCTACCCCCGCTTGTGGAATAGGATGAAGGCCTCTAACAACGAATAAAATCAGTTACTGTAACCAAAATACAGTTTTTGTTAACTTCCTGTTCTCTGTGGTTCACTGGATCGACAGTTGATGTTTGAACAGTCAAGGTAAATGAAGAAACAAACGTGATGCCCTGAACAAGGCAGGGGACTGGATTTTCAGTCTTCCTTCTAAATCGTGAATCTGAAGAGGAGAGATAGTGAGAGAGAGTATGAGGTCCTGAGGCGGCGTAGTTTTCTACCCTTTACAGACACTAGATGCAATCTATCTTATTTCTAACAGAAGAAAAATATTATTTTCGCAACCACAACCAATAAAGTAATAATATATTAAAAATATGCATTCCCACCCTTTTACTATACCTCCTCTCACTAAAGCGATTTCGCTCTAAAACTCCTACTTTAAATGTTATATGTGTACCAAATTTGAAAGTTGAAATCGATAGCTTTAAAAATGTATTAAACAATACTTACTTATGCCATTTAAATATGTTTAGTTGTTTTGAAAACTCTAAGATAACGTGACTAAGAAGTGACACACAGTATTTTATTTTCTTGATATTCAAACGAAGGGAGATAAAATATTTGTGTGCTAAATTTAAAAAATTTCTTTGATTTATTACCAACAATTAAACGTTTCTTTTCGACTTCGTAGCTTAGCTGAAATAAGAATGGTGCAATCAGACGAGACGATCTTGCGTGGCGGTTTTTTTTTCCATTCTTTCGTGGCTTAATAACATTTTCGATAAGGAGTTGTTAACAGTGTTAACACCATTTTTGATTAACTAAGCATCATAATCTGTTGAAAATATCAGATTTTTTCCTGGATAGTTATTATATTTATTCCCGGATATGTTGGCCTTAATATCGAGTCTCTGGCATACGCACTATTTAAATTGAAAATAAAAAAAATTAATACATGATATTCAGATTCCTTCATTACTAGACCCCGAAAAAGGGCCATGACATGGTATATTTAAAGCTCTCCCTCTAATTTTCTTACAGACCAAAATTTGTTCATTTATAATAATATCAAAACTCTAGAAATCCATTGACAGCCAGCCCCTTCGTCTACAGCGATATTTTTCAAAAACCATAAGTTTATGTCCTGCGCATATTATATGTGTAGAAAATTTGAAATTGACCTGTTACTTTGTTCAAAAATAAGAATCTATGTTTTTCGTGATCTAAGGACCCTGAATACAATGCCGCCTTTAGAGATAGAAGTGGAAAGGGTTAGTCTCTGATCATAAGAATTATGAATTATTTTGGCGGAAAAAAAAAATTTGAAATAAAGCATATCATGATCAAAAGGAATCTCTCTATACCTGACTAGAGTTAAGCTTTTATGAATTAATTATTCTTGATATGAGAAACTAAAATAAATATTTCAGTCAATAATTAAGTAATAAGTTTGCTGAAAGAGGAAAAAGAGTTGACGATTTATTATCAAACTAGCCAATAAGATTTCATTTTCTTAAAACCATTAAAAAAGTTACAAATTATAAAAAGTAATATAATTAATAATATGATTAAAAAATTGCCCCATTTATAATATAATTTTATTAAGATATGCTGTGTAAAATAAACAAGCCATGAAAAGATATCTCCGTATTAAAGTAATGAGAAAACTTTATCAGCGTGAAAACACGATATTTTCCGACCCACCCTTTACTTTACCCCTGTGAGAAAATGCTCTCATTTTGTCATTGTGCTTCGTTAATACAATATTTATTGTAAGAAAAACCTTCTTGTTCCACAGCACTTGGTGAATAAAAGATAAGGGCTACACAAAGAAAAGAACAGGTAATCTTTAATAATAGTAAATCACATATTTTATATTAGGGATGTTTTGTAATAATGTCACACGAGACATGAGTATTGAACAATTCGAAGATGAAGACTTTTATAACTATCTTGCTCCTTATAGATTAGCTGAACAGTTTTTCAATGAAAAATAATTAATAAATTAAGTTGTATAATTTTTTTATAACCATAGCACATATGCTGCAGGGAAATCCCTAAAGTGCTACACGAGCGACGCGTGTGCGAGAAAAGCGATTCACGTTGGTCTTGAATCACGGCAAATTGTACTCGGTAGGAAACAGTTTTGAACAAATCATTCCAAAGGCATGAGGTTCTCCATATAAAAGACTGTACGGAAAGCTATGTACGAGGAGTAACAAGCTGAACCTCATACGGATGGGGAAGTTTGAAAATAATCCATGAGTTCTTCCTATTTAGTAGATTTATATTGCCAAATCTTGCACGATTGCGCCTTTCGGTATGATACTGGATGTCGAGAGCAGTTTATGGTCGAAAAAACCTAACGGCGCGTTTACAGTTGCAGGCAGAACGTACCGAGGGTAATATTCTGTTCCGCATACATAGGGCTTACAATCACTTTTAACGTTGTATAAATTTTCCCAGTTTTCATATTCAGTCTGTATCGTTAACTGTACTGTAGAGACAAGATTATGAGTTTACGTTCAATTTTTTTTATATATTTTAACTTCCCTTGCTAAAGGGCAGTATTATTTTCGAGAGAAAATTACCCTCTCGGATTTTTTCTTTTTTCACGTTATAAAGTCCCTAAATCACCAAATACTGAGTCGTCGTAGTAAAAATTTATAACATATCTACAGATATTTGATGCAGTAAGTTGTATAGATATTTTTTTTCTTTGATTGTGTTAGCCGATACTTGTTGTCATAATAAAATTATATAAGAACAACACTATGTTTTAATTTTCCAATATATTTAAAATAACTTGACAATTAGTTCACCATACAATGACTTTTTCAGAAGTGAATTAGAAAGAAAAATATTTGGTAATAAAAGGCCGTAAGCAAAAATATTGTTTACTGGCATAGATATGTTGATGATATCATTTCCTGTTTCTCGGGAACAGATAGACAACTAACAATCTTCCTTAACTACCTAAATAATTTGCATCCTAACATTAAATTCACCTTAGAATTAGAAACCAATAACTCTGTAAATTTCTTAGACATATCTATATCAAAAGTGAACATTAAACATAATTTCTCAATTTTTCACAAGCCTTCACATACTAACACAGTCATACACAATAGTTCATCCCGCCCTTATACTCACAAAATGGCAGCTTTTAACTCTTTCATACATAGACTGTTACAAATTCCTATGACTAAAACTAATTTGAATAAAGAATTAAACATAATCAAACAAATAGCAATTAATAATGTATATGACCCTAACATTATAGATAATATCTTGAATAAAGAATCTTTTAAACAAGCATTCTCTAATTTTAATTAATGATAAAAAAGGAAAATTTAGCACACTCACGTACACAGGGAAAATAACTAGAACAATTTTAAAACATTTAACAAAAAAGAACAATAAAATAGCATTTAAAACCAATAATACCTTAGGGAATATAATTTTGAATAACAAAACCAAATCTAATAAATCCTTAAAATCAGGAGTCTATTTATTAAATTGTAGATCATGTACTAAAACCTACGTATGACAAACTGGCAGATCTTTTGAAACTCGCATTAAAGAACACAAACATAGTTATTTAAAAAACAAGAACAATTCAGATTACCCAACCCATATAATAAACAAGTCCCATAATGTTGATGATACATTCAAAATCCTATATGTAGAAAATAAATCTAAATATGCTTGAATGTCTTGAAATTAACAAGCGGAAAAACTCCAATCTATTATTAAACGAACAGGTAGACTTAAACCATTCACCCTTACTTAATCTTTATTAGTTCTCTGATATAGTACCACAGATTTGCATCTTTAAAATAATTTTGTCAGTAAATAATATAATAAAACGATTAACATAATCTTATATTATTAAGAATAGTTTTAAGCACTATATAACCAGTATTATTACCAAACATTTTTCTTTCTTATTCACTTTTGAAGAAGCCATTGTATGGTCAAACAATTGTCAAGTAATTTTAAATATATTGGAAATTTAAAACATAGTGCTGTTTTTATATAATTTTGTATAGATATTGAATGAGTGCTGTAACAAAGCTCTAACTTGGAAAGTACCCTGTATAAGGTTATCGGATCTGAGATTCTAACATTAATCTTTTTTTTAGAGTTTTTTCGACATTTTATGCAAATACGTAATAAGAATCTTAAATTTGCTTTTCGTTAGCAAATGCTGGAATAGCAGAAAACTTTCTACATGGCTTAATTTTATTCGAGAAGTATAGGAAATCAAGTCATTTCCGTACTCTCGAGTTCTTGTTAACATTAGTCGCGTCTTTAAGAAGTCGTGTTTCCAATTATTTATTTTTCCATATTCTTATCTATTTTTTCGATTTATGTTGTGACTGACTTGTACTAGAAACTTCCTATACTGCCGAAAAATTTATAATAAATAAGGTCCTATTATACTTATAAGGGCTAATTGTATGAAGAAATTGTCTAATGTAGAGCTGATTGTAAATAGTATACCCTCTTTTCAATAGGAAGCAGAATCTTTTTTAGAAAATAAAACATAGGTCAGAATTAAATTTTCAAATTACTTATTCCAACCGATATACGATCTCTAGACTTTAATACAGCTGTTGATAAGGTAAGTTAATTCCCTAAATTAATTTTTTAGTACTATTGGGGTTCCTGGTCACTTGCCTTTTGAGCATTTTCAGTGAAACCATATCACTTTTCTTTTTTAGCCGATCAAATAGGAGACGAAGAAAGAAGTCTCAGGGTGCTGAATCATGTAAATATGGCGAGTAATCCGACACGAAAACCGGGTTTTTAGTCAAAAACTGTCTCTCATTGTTCAGCTGAACCACATTCTATCAACAGTACCAGTCGGTTCAACGACGTATGAGTCATTATGAAGAGTTAAAATGGTATGCATAGTTGATTTTTGAATCTCCAAATTTATCTTAAATCTATCTTACGGACTGCTCGATTCTTCATCTTCCTGAAACATCACATTACAATCTTGTAGACGGTCGGCGAACATTTGGCAAGCATTTTCAGTGCTGACTCGACAGGGTAAAGTGCTTACTTTAAAAATTCTAATGGCTTTGATTGGTCACAGTTTGCTCCGCACCCTTGACCATGGTGTCAGTAGTTCCCGTTATTATCACTTATGTTCTATCTATAGGCTGATAGCTTTATTTTTTTCAGGACTGTTTACCGTGCCGTACTGAGAGGATCGGACGAGTACTGCGAAGACAAAACATATCAACGGTATACAAATCCTTACAGACAAAAAGATTTATTATAAGGAACCTAAATCCAATTGAAAAACCATTATATTTTTAGCGTGTCATGTAGAACGTGCACCAAGGCATATGCTGAACAAACCATCTGAAGACTCTCAGCTATACTAAGAAGCATAAATTGACTATCAAAAATAAACAAAGCACATCAGCTTGCTACGTCCAAACAGGACACAAAACAGATCTAATAGTTGTGAACAGATAGCCAATATAGCAAACTACAAGACAAAAACAATCAGAGAGGCTATCGAAATCGAAAAAGCGGGACACTTGAATAAGAGAGATGATGCACTAAACTTACCTAACACATGGAAAAGGACAATTAAAAAATAGGTTTATCAACTCATAGACAAAACACAACAATATAAAAATCATGGTCATGGGAGTAAAGCCAATCTTTAGGTTTTTGAAGATTAAAAATTTAAGAAGAATTTATATATATATATATATATATATATATATATATATATATATATATATATATATATATATATATATAGATCGTTTCAAACAAATATATATATATATATATATATATATATATATATATATATATATATATATATATATCTGGGAAAAGAACAGATTACGAGAGCAACCTAGCAAAAATAATTAAAATTCAATTTTTTGGTTCACCAGACTATATAATTTGAAGTCTAACAAAAATGCATGAAAATGCTAAGGCAGAAATAATTGGCCTGTACATAACTAATCCACTACTGCATATTCTAAAACTAAAAGTCAAAACAAAAATTCCCCTAAATTTCTTCTTTGCAGGCTAATTCTTACCTCTACAATTTTTTTCCTAGATTTAAGCTCTGGTTCATCTTCCAAATTTTTACTAATAAGGGCCTTTATTTTATGAAAGACACTGTTCTTAAATTTACTGAGATATGCTTCGTGTTCCGGATCCTCTGAAATTATCGTTCCATCTTTCCAAGGGACGCTAAAATAGTGAAAGTAAAAATAGCAAATTGTTTATTATGAGACTGATAGGTTTACAAAGCTGTACTATACAGGGTTACTCTCTGGTTTGAAGAATTTTTCTAAAATATTAAACACAACATACCGTTTTTAAAGAATTTTTTTACAAAGCTAAAATAAAAACAATACAATGAGACACCTGTATATTCTTTAGTTGTATAGAACTCTTAATTTTAGAAATGTCGATATATATTTCAGCAGTTTCTTTTTGCTGAAAGTTACCTGTGCGAGACGGCAGCTCACACGTCGTAGAGAGTAGGTTTCAGCTAAAAAACGCTGCTAAATATGCTTTGCTTTTATTACTTGAGTATTACCTATTTTATATGTAATAACTGTGCTTGCCTAGCATAAGTATAGAAAATGTAAGTCCTTTAAACTTTCTTAAATAGAAATGATGTCACATAAAAGTAGATAACAAATCCAAAAAATTCAAATAAAATAAAACAATTTTTTTCATAGTTTTTTTAGTCTAAAGCTTTAAAAAAAATAAAATATGAGAGCCGTGATTTCATAAAAATAAAGAGGTTTAATACATGTAATTGAATTACTCTCTGCAATGATAACTTTGGTTTTAATAGGTATTTTTTAAACAAGTTAGCTAAGTGAAAGTTATTCCTCACGTGAACATTCAATAACATTCCCCCAAAATTGTTTTTATTAGCGAAGTTATCATCTTAATATAAGAAAATTACGTGATCCTTACCAAGACAGAAATACAATTATTTAATTAGAGAAAAGTTAATGTGAAATTTAATAAACAAGTATTTAATTTGTCGTATATTTATTAAAAATTAATATTGTTTTCGTAAATTAGAAGGCTTTCAGATTAATAGAAAATTACTGGCTTTTGTATGTTTCTTCTGTAGATGTTGGTGGAACAGCTTTTTGAACTTAACCTATCTTCTACACTAGACGATTTCCCAAATATATACATCTGTACAACTCTCGCTAGAACGTAAGCAGCTGAAATGAAGTTTGCTAAGACAGTAGCAGCAAATCGGTAGACGAAAACTTATAACAGATGGGCCAAACTGGCAGATAAGTTAAGTGGTAGATAAAATAACTGATAGTAAAAAATAAAAAAAACTGGCGGGCACATTTGGCAGAAAGAAAACCGTGGAAAGAAACGATAAAACGTTCTACTTACTACCTATAAAAATCTCCAAGTTTTTCAAATAATTTAACCTTTTAACTCTGCAGTGCGTGATTAAAAGTGACTTAAAAGGATGCAGTATTGCAGATGGCTTCATCCTGCTTGGGGTAAAAAAAAGAGGTTCCTAACTCGAGAGTGAGTCGACAAGAAAACGAGGCAGCGGAAAAAAAAATTATCTTAATGATTAGTTTCCTATCCGAAGCTAGAGAAAAAAACTTGGTTTTAAGCGTCCAAAAAAAAAAAAAAACGATTTCCAAAATAGGAATAAAACACTATTTCTCTTGAAAAATGCCTCACGGCGTGGCAGGCCTAACAAAATCCATCTTACCGGCTTTGACCATTCCAAAAATACATTTACTAGGATATGTCCTACAGTACCACTGAAAATCGAACAAAAATAAAAAAGTAGACAAAGCAAAAACTAACGGAGCCACCTACTCTGTAGTGGACTACAAAAAGAAATATAACGCTCCATTACGTAATATAGAAAATACAAAGAAACTGCAAAGAAAAACATATTCAAGATATGTAAACGAGTCCTTATTGGGTAGAAATATTATACTCGAAATCTGATCAAATGGAAGGTGGTCATGCTATTGCCAAACTTCTGTACTAGTCTGGTAAAACCTTGTAGCATCACACACTGTAAAAATAAACGCCAAAATAGTTTTATGGTGTAATTGCCTATAACAAAGAAGAAGAAACAATTTTTCTAACTTCATTGAAGTTACCTTTGCTGGTTTATCATAAATTCACAATAACATTTAGTTATGTTAAAAATATTGATACTCTTAGTAACATGTTAAAAGTAAGTTTTAGTGTAAAAATGTTTTTCTTTCAGAGAATGAAAAACGAGATGTATACGAAATATATATTAAAAATGATTACTACAAAAGGCAAGATAACGAAAATATACGAGGCACAAGGCAAATAAGAATTTCTAGTTTAACTTAATTTCCCAGAATATAAAATCAAATCCTAACTGAAACAACGATTAAACACAAGAAAATGACTGTATATAGGGCAGAAATTTACTAAAATAAAGAATTGAGAATACTTTTATATTTTCAAGGTACGTTATTATTATTAAAGCTAAACGAGAACCAATATTTATTTATTATAACAGAACGGTTGAGGCTCTTAGCAAAACATATTACAGAATAGAACTTTTTTTAATAAAAATTTAAACGGAGCAACATCCAATAAATCTTGCTACTATATAACAATAGGGAAACAATTTGGCAGCAAGACGGAGCTCAGCTATACAACATTCTCGCAGTAACCGATTTTCCAAATGAAATTTTCTATTTTTTGTCAAAAATCTCCCCCCCCCCCCCCCCCCCCCCCCCCCCCCCCCCCTCCCCCCCCCCGTAATCGATTTTTAGTTTACTGTGTTGAGTGATGACTAAACTCTGAGAGTCCTTTTTTCCCTACGAGGAAGCCCCTTATATATGGCTCCCCGCCCCCTGAACCTCGCTGTGCCACTGCATAGGATGTCGTTATTTCAAATGATGCCTAGGAATGATTTTGGCAGCCATAGAAAGACAAAAACATGTTTAAAGGAAATATGTTAAGCTGAATGGGGGACAAGTTAAGGATTTAGTATAATCAGTGCACCAACACCTGCAATCAAATAAACCTCATGTACTCGCTCTCTGTGAAACTAAGGTCAGTTCATCGACCAGCACAGTAAACTATTTTTATCCTGGGTACGACTTCTATTCCCGATTTAGGCGTAACTTTGGAATCTGTCTTTATGTCAGAAGCGACGTCTCTTGCCAACGAGAAGAGACTCTGGAGCCCCCAAACTTTGATGTTATGTGGTTAAAAATAACGACTCAACCAACCACAAGGTTCATCTGTATCCTCTATCGACCACCAAGTGATACTAACTTTAGAACATTTTTCGCTTCCCTTGCAGACACCATCGATCATTTACAAATTAACTATCCAAATGCCGAAATTGCCATCCTGGGCGACTTTAATGTCCACAACATCAACTGGCTTAAATATTCAAATACTACCGATGAACAAGGTCGTGAAGCCGAATCATTTTCAATCAGTTGTGGCTTAACTCAGCTTATTGACGAACCAACACGGATCCCTGATCGAGACGGAGAGTTTGCCAGTCTTCTTGATCTCTTTTTAACCACCAATCCGGAGATTTACACAGTCAGCGTAAATCAGCCGTTAGGTTCTTCCGACCATAAACTACTTTCGACATCGAGTATTCTACCAATCAATGACAGAGAGGCGCCTAAACCGCGCAAGATTTGGCACTACAAGTCTGCTAAATGGGAAGATCTCATGGAATATTTTCGAACTTTCCCTTGGTTGGACGTTTGTTTTCGATCCGACGACCCATCTGACTGCGCCAGGGAGGTTTCCGATGTTATTTTGGCCGGTATGGAGGCTTACATACCTTTTTCGAAGAAATGCCCTTCCAACGGCAAGCCTTGGTTTGACCGAAAATGCAAAGAAGCTGTTGCTTCTAAACATCTTGCATACCGACAATGGCGCGAAAATCCTAACACCATAAATCGTAACACATTTGTTCGTGCCAGGAACAGATGCAAAGAAATTATCGACGAAACCAAGGAGGTACACAATCAACGGATTAGAAACAAACTTCTCGCCTGTCCCGGCAATTCAAGGTCCTTTTGGTCGGTCGCTAAGGCAGTTAGTCAAAATTTCACCAAATCCACCATACCACCACTCACACGGCCAGATAATTCTATTGCAACGACACCTGTTGAGAAAGCGAACTTTTTGGCTGAACTCTTTGCTTCACATTCTACTGTCGATTTCCAAGGAAAAACACCACCTACTATTCCCATAGTGCAGTCAAGGATGCCCGACGTTGCCTTCAGACAGCGTATTATAAAGCGTATTCTGATGAAGCTAGACACCAAAAAGGCTTCTGGCGCTGACGGAATACCTGCCATAGTTCTTAAAATCTGTGCGAGGGAACTAACACCAGTTTTCTGTAGACTTTTCAACCTATCCTACAGAAAGGGAATATTTCCTTCCTGCTGGAAATGCGCTACAGTTCAGCCGATACCTAAAAAAGGCAAGAAGACCTTGCCAAATAACTACCGACCAATCGCACTGCTTTCAATAATATCGAAAGTCATGGAAAAGGCTATCAATCAGCATCTTCTAAAATATCTTGAAGGTTTCAACATTATTAGCGATCACCAATATGGCTTTCGTAAAAATAGATCAACAGGAGATCTTCTGACTTATGTAACACATGTTTGGAACAATGCAATTGAACACTTTGGAGAATCTCGAGCGGTTGCTCTGGACATATCCAAGGCATTCGACCGTGTTTGGCACGATGGGCTGTTGGCTAAGCTACGTTCTTATGGTATGTCGGAAAAGTTCTGTTTGTGGCTCTCATGTTTCCTCAGAGAGCGTTCCTTACGAGTGGCGGTCGACGGATTTCTTTCTAACACCTTCACTATCAACGCCGGTGTACCTCAAGGCTCCATACTGTCTCCTACTCTTTTTCTCATTTACATTAACGATCTGCCGGAAAAGACTGAGAATCCAATCTACAGCTTTGCAGATGACAGTACACTTATCTCTTCATTCACTTTGAACGCTCGGACATCGGCTACTCAGACGAATATCCGCAGACAGCAGGAAGTCGTCCAACTTAACAAAGACCTGGAAGAAATTCTATCTTGGGGTGACAGTAACCAAGTGGAATTTAACGCTACAAAAACCCAGGCGGCAGTTTTTTCTAAAAAAAGTTAACGTTGCTGAACCCGACATAGTTATGTCGGGGCACTCCATTCCTCTAACATCGTCACTCAATTTGTTCGGCGTTAATTTGGGAGCAAATATGTCCTGGCATGAACATGTTGCAGGCATAGCAAGGAGAGCTTCTCAAAAGTTGGGAATATTATTTCGAACCAGAAAGCTTTACACTCCACAACAACTGTTAATTCTTTACAAAGCTCAAATTCGACCAACTATGGAATACTGCTCCCATGTTTGGAGCTCCGCTCCCAAACATACACTGCATTTGTTGGATTCTATTCAGAGAAGAGCTGTTCGTCTGATTGGAGACCCGGAACTGACCGTCGGCCTTGATTCGCTGGAACATCGAAGAACGGTTGGCGACTTGAGCCTATTCTACAGGTACTTTCATGGAAAGTGCTCGAAGGATGTGGCCCGCTTAATTCCTCCCAGAGCGGTGCATGTTAGAAGTACACGTTGCGCTAATTCTTCACATCCGTATGAGGTTCAGCTTGTTACTCCCCGTACAACACTTTTCAAGCAGTCTTTTATATGGAGAACATCATCCCTTTGGAATAATTTGCCCAGGACTGTGTTTCCCACCGAGTACAATCTACAGCGATTCAAGAACCACGTGAATCGCCTTCTCCGCACACGTGTCGCTCCGGTAGCGCTTTAGGGACTTCCCTGTAGCACGTGTGCTAGACCCATAAAAAAAAAAAAAAAAAAAAAAAAGTTGTAATAGTAATAATATCATTTTCTGGTTCTCAATTTGTGGTAGTTTTTTTATTGTTATTAATTTCTTGTGTTTCAACATATTATAGTTAGAATGTGGTTGTATTTTTATATTCTTAGGAATGTATTTAGGCTTCATTCTATGCTTTCGATTAAGTCTTATACATTCTGGCTGTATTTGCCTTTTGTTATACCCGTTTTTAATAAAAGTTTAGAATATATCCCGTGTTTTACTGTCCATAAAACCACTTAGTGAACTGACTCCTATCAAAATTCTTAACTTAAACAAATGCCATTGTCAATTTGCGTTATTGTGAAACGAGCATAACCAACTTTGGCAAAGTTAGAAAATCTTCTTGCTTATTGTGCACCATAACACTATAAAATATAAATTGACATTTATAAAATTTAGAGTTCTATAAAACTGAAAAATAGTACTCAGAATATTCCATTTTTTGTCTCTATATAAATAACATAAAATCCCTAAAGCAACTTCCGTCATTAACATTTTTGCCTAACTCTTCAAATAAGAGTTAAGGGGGTTGTCCATTCATAATCAATAACCTTGTACTGTACTGTAAAGGTGTACTGTTTTTAAAGGTGTGGTTTACTTTAGAATAAAATAGTTTTGTGCCTCTTCAGTATAAATGTATTGTCGGTTAGAGAAGAAACGTATTAAACTCTTATAGTTTACGACTTGTACTTACTGAAAACATAATCTGTTTTCCTCAGGAATAATATTTCTTATGTGAGAGCGAAACACGTCGAGTTGTGATTCACAGTACGATTTTATGGCTTCAGAATATTGTGTTTTATCCTGAAAAAAACATGAAAATATCAGGTGTTATTGCTATTTATTCAGCTATATTACAATTGAAAAATAGAAATGACAATTTTTATCATGGCAGTGTTCTTCAACCTCGTGGCTTTAATTATAGAATCTTCAGCTTCACGAGCTTAAGGATCTAATGCAGTAACGCTATAACTATTTTATTTTTCGGTTAATTTCATTGCTATTATAAATAATTCCCACGTCGAGAACCAAAAATATGGTTCTCGAATACTGTATTATCTAAAAATTTAACAATTATTTTTATCCTCGTTAAAAAAATAAGTTGCTGAGTCGCTCAGTACGTCATTTATTTGAATTTTGAACCCTACTTTATACGTAGGCTAAAAAGATTTTGGTCTAGCTACTTAAAACACAACTTTTTGATACTTTTCTTGTTGTAGAAGGAGTTGTCTTTGCCTTCAAAATAGGCCTATGTTTCGGCGATAACTTCTTCATTGGAGCCAAATCTCTTTCTCACGAGCATTTTTTAGAGATCTGCAAATAGATAATAGTCGCTGGAGGCCAAATCTGGAAAATACGGTAGATGAGGAAGTAATTCGAACTTACATTCATGCAATTTTGCCATCGTAACCATTGACTTGTGGCACGGTACATGGTCTTGATGAAAGAGCACTTTTTTCTTGTTCATTTGGGGCCGTTTCTTTGCGATTTCTGCCTTTAAACGGATCAATAACTTTATATAATATTCACTGTTGATGGTTTTTCCCTTCTCAGCATAGTCGCTGAAAATTATTCCCTGCGCATCTCAAAATACAGAGGCCAAAACCTTCCCAGCCGACTGTTGTGTCTTTGGTCGCTTCGGCCAGCTTTCACCGGCTGCTGTCCACTCAGCTGACTGCCGATTTGATTCCGGTGTGTAGTGGTGGATCCATGTTTTGTCCATTGTCACTGTAACTTGTAAACTAATAGTCATAATGTCATAAAATTTTGACACGTATCGTTTGAAGGTTGGTACTTCCTAAAAATCAAATGGATTTTTTGAAAAGGGCGACATCTATGTGTCAGACCAAAAACTTTTCAGCCTACGTGTTATAATCAGTATACTGATTAAAAAATAATATGGTGGTTGCGTAACTGCGTCACTGACTATGCTATATTCGTAATTAGTTAGTATACTCAAAGCTGAGTATCTAAGATATGTTAATATCCCAGAATATGCGTCGTGTGATTCTAAGGCGAACGTTGAAAAGTATATTGTTATTTAAATAATATTTATTATATGAATATAATAATACCTTGTAAAAACATTTAATATCATCAGGGTTATCACTATCAAATTCTCGTATAACACTTATTACGTGATGTGCAGTTCCTGGCGCTAACCCTAAAAATAAGATATAAACAGCAACTATAATTATTATAGTAATGAAATGTTGATGTTACATAATAAAGTACAATTAGACAAATATATTATGGAGTATTTTGATTGAACTATTACTGACTATTAAAAAGGCTCTCTAATCTGATACTATACTAGAAAGCACGTTGATTCAGACATACAACTCTTTAGCTACCAGTGTAACTACTACCAGTAAACTGGTCATATAACTTTTAATATAAAACAGGTGGGCTAAGTCACAATTAAGAACAGAAAACGTTTTAGAGAATAAGCATTTTGAAACTTGCTGTTCAGCTACGAGATATAAACTATCTGAAAATTGTAGTAGATGCTAAAATACCCTTTAGTTCCATAAATATTGTTCCGTCATCTTCGTTATAATTATGTTTAAGATGCCAAATGGAGTCAGCCTAAGATTAGATATATCCAAAATAAGTGACAAAGGATGTAAAAACATTTTCAAAATAACTTTTGTATTTATATTTCTAAAAATTCAATTTTCAGCGGCTGTTACGTTCTAAACACATGGTTATTTTTAATTTTTTACAGTCACACATGGAGTAAGAAAGGAGAGATTTTCCCGTCGTTGTCAAAAAAAAAAACATGACATATACATCCGGTCCCCATTTAATTATTAACCAGTCTATAATTCAGTTACGTTTAAAGACATACATGCTGACGTATAAAAATAACTGTATATCTTCTCGTTACACGGAAACTTATTAGAGCTTACAAAGGTCGCAAACCCTGTCTTTTTAACGATGTTTGTAAGCATTAATAATTAACAACAAATTTACCCTCTTTAAAAATAATCTGTTGAGTTCCTCGGCAGGATATTTGCTTAGATTTTGGAGTTTATTGATAATAGCTCATAAATTAGTAAACAAAAATAAGATTTTGACTCCCTCAGAGTGCTAGTTGCTTGGATTTTAGGATTTATTTATAATAACTACGAAATTAATAAAAACGGGGAGTGCTGCACTGCATTAGACCCTTCAGCAAATCTTAACTCGGTTCCATTTTTTCACAAAGAAAACGTCAGAAGGTTTTTTATTAACTACTCTTATGAAGGAAAAAATATTAATGTCGTCAATGAAATTCGTTTCAATTCGTTGATCCGGTAAATGAGAGAGTTTGTTTACGGAATTGCAAGTATCCTAGGGGCCTTTTCTGGCATTCTGGAGATTAAAGCCATGTATAAAATAAGGTTACCTTCACTGATTACTAGAGAAAACCGCTCGCTTAAGTTATCAATTTACTTGGAGGCAACCTGTTTCCTATATTACTAGTCTGAGAGCAATTTCATGTAATTTTAACCACCGCACCGCCGACGAAACACCTAATGATCAGTCCTGAGTAATGTCTTGTTTTTACTTTGTAGACTGAGAACTATGCAATAAGAAATATAATGCTTTACATAAAGAAATTCTAAATTATAAATTGTTCAGGTTAGTTCGGGTTCACTGTCTATATTTTTAAAATGATTTTAAACACGAAGGTATACTCTCATTAAGAGCTTTAGTAAAGGTTATATTGTACATGTCGTGTGCGATTAGGTATGTTTGCCTTTTGTTATTTTTTTTTGTATTTATTTTTTTTAAACTTTTTTCATTTCATTCCATTTTTAACTAAGCCATGACTTTGTGTATATTTTTACAACTTATAAATTGCTAGAAAATACTTTGACACATTTCACAACCATATGCTTTATGATCTGCTACTAGTAATCTTACAAGAGACAAGCATTGATCAAAAAGACATAAAAATAATCCATACACTAGAATCAACCGTGAAGTTCCAGCTTTATGGCTCGCTTTATACGGAGACGTTAGGATTTCTAGGGAGTGCGACAAAGATAAATATTGTCGCTGTTTTTTTGTAATATATATGCCGAAAAGATATTTCAGATGGCATAAAACAATAAAAATAAAAGTATACTCGTGAATAACCTACAGTACGTTGGTGATACTGCAATACTGGGTCAAAGTATCAAGAAATCATAAACAAGATTAATAAAAAAAGAAATTTCTTCTCTCAGATGACAAACAAGTTGAAATAATAAACAAAATTGCTTCTCGTGCTGATGACCTGTCATAGTACTTAAAAAATGCGCATGCGCACTGGCACCAGATTTTTTTGTAGACCTTTCAACTTAACCTACAGCAGAAGATTTCCTCCTTCCTGTTGAAGATGCGCTTGAGTTCACCCGATTCCCAAAAATGGAAAAAAATAATCGGAAGGATGAATATTTTATATTTATTTTATAATTTGGAGAATTTAGTTGCGCCGGATGGGTTTCTTTTTGTTCAAAAATTACTTCCCCTTCCCAGTCATCGATTTTATTTACTGT
>CM032450.1:29920677-29945677 GCA_019049505.1 Pachyrhynchus sulphureomaculatus | reverse complement strand
GGATCAAAACTAATCTTAAACAACATAAAAACATCTAAAATTCTTTATGACATAGAAACAAGAATCGCGATTTCTACATCCCTAAATAAGGGAAACTTTTTCTTAATTAGACAACTTGATGACAGTTGGGGAAAAAGGCCATGTAGACGGCTTAATTGGTGGGATTAACGCAGGAAAAGCGCGGGAGTGATCAATATTTTACTTGGAAATTTTCACAGGTCCCATAAAAAATGATGCTTTTTATTTCAGCCGCTACTGGGGCGAGTTTTAATTTAATACTGCCTTGGAAAATAAAGTGCGGCATGACGAATCACATTGCGCAGTCCCGGATTTATACTTTTTATTACGTTCAAAGAAAATTACAGGGTCAAAATAATACTCAGTATTTTCTTTGATTTTAAATTATACTAAATAAAATCTTACAACTTTCGTACAATTTAATAAACCTTCATTTTTAGGTATATTATATAACATCTAAATACATAAAAATGTTGTTCCAAAATTACTAAAATACCAAGGTTATAAGATGTTTTATTTATAATATATGTCACACGCCCAAATGTAAGCTCGCAGCAAACTTTTGTTATCTTATCTAACATTCTTCACAGTAATGAAAAAAAAAATAATGACTTGCGTTTTTATCTAAACTAACGTTTCCTGATGCTAATTGAAATTATGTAATCTATCTGAAGACCAAACAGTATTTTTTCCAGTTTTTTTTTCTAAAGAAAAATACACATGATACCAGATCAATTACATTATATTTCGCAAATATTAATTTGGTAGATTTTTAGCGAATATAAAACTCTTACTACGGCTCTGAGATTAAAAGCTTTCAATATTGCAAGATAATGAATGAACTCCGTAATGGAAAATAAGGCAATTCAGAAATACGTTGTAACATTTCTCGTAAGAAAAAAATTAAAGTTCATTTTATAATAGACCAAAAATGGCTAAAATTCGATTATAACTTTTGACAGCGTTAATATATATTTTTTTTTATTTGGTTGCCAGGTTTTGCAGACTTTTATACAAGACAGCGTAGATTAATAAATGTACTGATAAGCTCCAAACAAGCTCGTTAAAATCTGATAGATTAGATAAAGTTGAAATAAATCCTCAACTTTAACTTCTTATAACTATATTTTATAGTCAAGTTTGGCTGAAATAATATAATTTAGAAGTTTTAATAGAGACTTCTCGGAATTTAGATCCCAAGTTAACTTTGCTGGAATGTCTAGGGTAATTATGGAAATACTTGAAAAATATCTTTTCTTCCGAATAAGCAATATATGGCCAAAAGAATGCAGACAGTAAGATAGACAACAAGGCATGTGGACAACGATTAAGCAACTAGCAAATGATATGTTTCACTTTATTTGAAGCTCGTCACCTAACTGTAGGGCAAAATTTCAGTGATCGGCAATTACAACACTAATTTTGAGAACAAATCTCAGTGCCAACTGACCGCGAAAAACTTTTAATATGAAGGCAAACCCGTCAGGAAAGAAACAAATAAGGACTTGTTATCCCCAGTACAGAATTAAACTACCACTAACTAATTATGACTGCAACAAATCAACTAATAGAGGTATTAGTTGATTTGTTGAAAAATCTGATGGGATGGCTGGAATAGAAAGTGACTAACATTTTAACTTCATCTTCGTTGTAAGAAGCATTCAGAAACAATTATACTTACAATTTCACTAAGGGATGTGTTACAAAAAACATGTTCGAGGTCTGTTTTTTTAATAAGTAATCTAAAAGATTTGCATTAAAAAATATATTTATTTCCAAACAAATCCAAAAATAAAATGCTAATATTAAGCGAACGGTAGTAAACATCTGGCAAAAAAAAAACCTCAGGGAATCTAATATCGTGAAAAGATAGGAATATTGTTGTCCTTTTTCACTTTTATAAGGATTATACAATGTTTTTCGTTTCGAATTTACACCCAATCAGAAAATAAACATTTATCATGTACCCCATATTCCGTTGCGATTCAAAGATAAAGTAGGGTAAATGGAAGGAGGTAAAGTCAATATTATTCTTTTAACTGGCATGGTAAAATATTTGATTTGTAGAAAAATAAAAATATCGTTTAAGGACAGTCTTTCATTTAAGAACATGTCATTTTGGAGTGCATTGATATTAGTTGCAGGCATGGTTAATGTAGCATTAACTAAGGAATGTAATACCGTAGTAAATACAATTTACTACATCAATTCTTTGTGAATTACCTATATTTACTGCATTTACTACATTAACTATATAATCTAAACTAATATATTAAATTGACCTTAAGAAACACTAACTAACACTAGTTTCTTGTAGACTTCTCATCCTACCTTGCAGAAAGGAAATATTTCCTTCTTGCAGGAAATGCACTACAGTGCAGCCGATACCCAAAATAGGCAAATAAACCTATCTCTTCATTTACTTTGAACGCTTGGACATAGGCTACTCAGACGAATATCCGCAGACAGCAGGAAATCATTCAACTTAAACAAAGACCTGGAAGAAATTCTATCTTGGGGCGACAGTAACTTAGTAGAATTTAACGCTACAAAAACCCAGGCGGCAGTTTTTTTCTAAAAAAGTTAACGTTCCTCTAACATCGTCACTCAATTTGTTGGGCGTTAATTTGGGAGCAAATATGTCCTGGCATGAACATGTTGCGGGCATAACAAGGAGAGCTTCTTAAAAGTTGGGCATATTATTTCAAACCAGAAAGCTTTACACTCCACAACAACTGTTAATTTTTTACAAAGCTCAAATCCGACCAACTATGGAATACTGCTCCCATGTTTAGGGCTCCGCTCCCAAACGTACACTGCATTTGGTGGATTCTATTCAGAGAAGCGATGTTGGTCTGATTGGAGACCCGGAACTGACTGGCGGTCTTGATTCGCTGGAACATCGAAGAACGGTTGGCGACTTGAGCCTATTCTACAAGTACAAAGTGTTCAAAGGATGTGGCCCGCTTAATTCCTCCCAGAGCGGTGCATGTTAGAAGTACACGTCGCGCTAATACTTCACATCCGTATGAGGTGCAGCTTGTTACTCCTCGTACAACGCTTTTCAAGCAGTCTTTTATATGGAGAACATTATCACCTTTAGAATCATTTGCCCAGGACTGTGTCTCCCACGGAGTACAATTTACAGCGATTCAAGAACAACGTGAATCGCTTTCTCTTTAAGGACTTCCCTGTCGCACGTGTGCTAGACCCATAAAAAAAACCTTTCGAGACAATTACTGACGCACTGCTTTTTACACTATCGAAGGCTATCAATCAGCATCTGTTAAAGTATCTGGAAGGATCTAATATGGCCTCCGTCAGCGATCAACAGGAGATCTTCTAACTTATGTCACACGTTTGGAACAACACAATTGAACATTTTTGGAGTCTCGTGTATATGCGCTTGATATAAGCAAGGCATTCCACCGTGGTCGACATGCCGGATTGTTGGCTGAACTACGCTCTTATGGTATGTTTGAACGGTTGTCTTTATGCCTTTCATATTAAATCAGAGAGCGTTCTTTATGCTTATTTCTAAATTCACTTTGAATGCTTGAACATCATCTGCTCATGCAAATATCCGCAGGCAGCAGGAAGTAGTTGAAGTTAACAAAGACCTAGAAGAAAGTCTCTTTGGTGACAGTAATTAAGTAAATAACGTTACAAAAACCCAGACGGCAGTTTTTTATGAAAGTTAACATTGCGACATAGTTATATGGGGACACTCTATTCGTCTAGCATCGTACTCCACTTGTTGGGAGTTTACTTGGGAGCAAATATGTCTTGGCATGAACATGTTGCCTGCATAGCAAAGAAAGCTTCTTAAAAGCTAGGAATATTATTTCGCACTTGTAAAGCTCCACAATAAATTCTGTACAAAGGTCAAATTCAACCAGCGATGGATTGCCGCTCTCAAACATATGCTACATTTGTTGAATTCAATTCAGGAGAACTTGAATTTAGTCTACAAGTTCTTTCAGAGAGAAAGTGTTCGATGAATGTAACATGCATAGTTTCCCTAAGAGAAGTGCATGTTAGGAATACATGTCGTGCTAATACATCACATCCGTATGTGGTTTAGCTTGTCACTTCCTGTACAAGTCCTGTCCAAAATTCTTTATACGGAGAGCCTTTGAAAAAATTTGTCCAGAACTATGTTCCGCACCAAATACAGTGTTTCAAGACAAACGTAAATCGCCTTTTCCGCACACGTGTCGCTTCTATAGCGCACGTGTGTTATGCCCCAAAAAAAAATAACTTAAGAAAATATTAGTACAATATTAAAACAGCCGGTAAACTGTATTTAATATAATGTCTATCTCGTTTAAAAGTTTTAAAATTATTAACTTTTCGTATATTAATTGTTCTATTAACTTTCCTTAAAATAAAACGATTTTTCTTTCAGTTTAGATATAACTAGTGTATATTAGTAAAGATGAGTTTTTAAATTTTGTTACCTTTTGAAATTATTTATTACAATATCCTATATTGTATTGTATTATTACGAGTTAGGTAATTACTTCTGTTTAAAAATCCACATAAAGGAAAATTATCTCAATGATTTTCTAAAGAGCTGAAAAAGCAGCTTTTACGATGAGTTAAGTTGTTAGAGTTTCTTAGTAATCGTATCGGATGGATCATTGTTTAATAGAAGATATAAATAAACGCAAAGTGATAGTTGAACAATTATTCATTACAAAATTTATTATTTATATGCACATAAATTTAGTATATTTTGAATTAACTACTAAGCTAATGTAGTAAATGTAGTTTGTATTATTAATATAAAGTTTTTGCTACAATCCCAACTCTGATTGTAGGACATCGTCGGGTATACTTAAAATTGATCATAGTCATGACACACTGAATTAGATAGGAATTTTAGCGTTCACATTTGCAAAGGACAAATCATCATAACGTCAATAATCAATGCCTTGTAGCACTTTTGAATGTGAACGCCCCCAAAGCAGGCTAGTAGATAAATATACGTATCACATATATAAATTCAAAAATATTAGTTATGCATAATGTTGAGGGAAACAGAATTTAATTCATCGAATATTAGGGTTTAGTATACAATAACGTACATGAAAGCTAATGCAAATAATTTTCACCTGACATCTGACGCTAAGTATTTGATATTATCTTTTCATCAAGATTATAGAATAGTGTTTTCTTAGTATATCAATAATAAACTTTTCGTTGTTTCATTTCGCTATCAAGTATTAAATTAATTTTCTTCTCGTGGCCTTTCTGTGTGTAGGGAAATTTGATTTTGTTAAGCCGAAGCGGCAGGAATTCTAATTAAAATCGTTTAACAGTTCTCAATTGTGACATTTGTATTGTGGATCTTCTTCCTTAAGTATATTTGGGAATTATCGGTTTTTGATTAAACTTCTGACAAAAAATGTTGAACTCCTTATAAGAGCTAACTCATGTAATATGTTCTACTAAAAATCTTTTTCTCCTATATATTACAATCTTATTAAACAAATTCAATTTTCTTATTTGAATCCTCTAAAAAATCTCACATCATGCTTTCTAAATAAAAATGACTTATATTTTTCACCAGTAGTTTCCGATAAATTTTCCCCTTATGATCTGTAAAAGATTACCTAATACAAACTTGTGAAACGTATTATCAAAAGAGAATCGACAATATTAATCAAGAATTTCGGGTTTATGCGTATACGGAACGCTAGTTAGAGAGAGACTGTTACAAGTTGTTGTCTAATGAAGGAACATCAAAATCGCATACTCTATAATTAACTAATTTGGCTTGATTCTATTAGCTTAACAGATCCGTAATAACATTTCTTGGAGTTCAGTAATTTTTTCACATACGAATTAATAATTTAAATCATTTCCCTTTTAATTTTGAAAATGTTAAAAAGCTTTCACGATTTTCGGGATAAAACCGCTTACGATTGTACGAGGCAACTTCAGGGATTTTTACTTTTCGAGATTAGAACACTAAATGAGCTCAAACACAAGTTAAGCATTTATACCTGACTAGGGTTCACCAAACCGCTACCCAGCGTAATGATCGTTTTCTCATTTCGCAAACCTTTTTAAAAAGTTTTCATAGTGTAACGAAACACGATCTTTACAGAATTTTTATAGTAATATATAACAATACGATGTTTCTATGATGAAAATATGTTTGTTCTATCAGTCCTGGTGTCTATGGATATCTATTATCTAATTTTGTAAATCAGAATACTCCACATTTCCATAAAAATAACATATTCAAAATTATACGAACCTAATGCGTAACCAAATTGTTGTTCAACCACTGAACCTAAAAGCTGCCCAACTTTTTTCTTCGATGTATCCGGCATTTTTTTCATACATGCGTGGATTAAGTTTAATATTTCCGATGACTGAGCTTTCCATTCCTCAAAGTTAGTGTCTCTAAAAATAGATGGCTACATAAATAAATACGTCAACAGGTCTGAATGGTGTAATAACATGTTTATTGATTGTTATAATAGAGCTGTTATTACGTGATACAGTATTAGATGGACGTAAGTTTAGGTGATTTGTTAGATAAATCTGTATATCTGATAATACTTTGAAAAATAGTTATAAATATCATATTAAGAAGCAAATATCAATTGCATCATTTCATATATGAAAGCACCTCTATAAAAGGGTTAAACAGATGGGGTAGTATATTGTAATCCATATGTATTTCTGGGTTCTCGAAGTCGATGATATGAAAATTTATTATTTTTCATTACTTCCTTTGCTTAATTTTGTTTACTACTCTGTATATATCACCACTACACCAAACACTTTATTTTTGCACTCGACGCGCGTTTCGCTAACCATGTTAGCTTCATCAGGAGCGATGATTGACTAAAGCTAAACTACAAATCTACCCTATTTATACTTAGCCTAACCCTTGAATTACTCAAACGGAACTAATGACATAGGCAAGGCCGTCAGTTCCGGTCAAGTAACCAGTAGAGAGGATTATAAGGAATAGGCCCTCTGTCTTTATTTAAACTACTTTTACATTTTATGATTTCCATACTTTCGTATGCGTTCAACAATCTCCTATCAGACACATCTTTTATTAATCTTAGATTATCTAATGTTACAGTATGATCAGCTTCAAGGGCGTGTTCGGCAATGCTAGACTTTTCTGTTCTACTGTATTTTAAGTGTGCTAAATGTTCTTTAAATCGTGTTTTAATTGACCTTTTAGTTTGCCCAACATACTTCTTGTCACAATCATTACAACTAATTTCATAAATTCCACTTTTCTCACAATTAGGAATCTTATCTTTGGGATTTCCTAAGATATTCCTCAGATTGTCTGATGACTTATAAATTAAGGTGAGGCCTACCTTATTAAATACCTTATTGAGTCCCTTGCTATATTTCGGATTATATGGTATGGAGACATACTTGGTGTTATTTTCTTCGCGTGTAAAAAAGGTGGAATTCTGAATATTAAACCTAAACTTATGTCTATTTATTAGCTTATTTACTAAGTCATCGTCATAACCATTAACTCTAGTTATATTTCTAATACGATTCCTTTCTTTATTAAAGTTTACTCTATTCAGAGGGAAAGTGACCAAACGATGAACTAAAAAATGTAATGAGGCTAATTTATGTTGTTTCCAATCATTAGGAATATATCTATCTGTTACTGTGTCCTTCCTATAGATATCAAATTCTAATCTATTATTATTTTTAATAATTAAAATATCTAGAAAAGGTAATTGTCCTTTGTTCTCAACTTCGTAAATGAATTTAATGGAATCATACCGGCTATTTAATTTAGAAACAAAATCATCAATATTTGCTTTCTTTGTATCAAAAATCGCGAAAATATCATCCATATACCTATACCATACCCTTGGGAAATATTCGAATTCTTGACTGGCTTCGATTTTAAACTTACTCATGAATAAATTGGCTATGAAAGGTGATAAGCAATTACCCATAGCTGTTCCTTCTTTCTGAACATAAAATTGATTGTCATATTGGAAATAATTTTGTTCCATTCAAAGTCATTCATTCTAAGTAAAAAAAAGCTCTTACCGAAGAAGAATAGTCCTCAGAAACTCGTAAATATTGTAGAAAATCATTCATCTCAATCCTGTACTCGAAATGAAATTCGCATCTTAAACAAACTTAACTTTGCAGTACCCCCCCTAGAGATAATTTATCAGAAATAGTTGCTCACATTGAAAGTTCCATTAGTACACTTCCAGAAAATAGTAAATCATTTGTTAGGGAAGCATGTCGCAATCAAATATCAAAAAACATGGTTAACAATACAAATTCTAATTCACGAAAAACATAAAAGTTGTTAAAGGATTGAAAAAGAAAGATGTATTCTACTTAAAAGCTGATAAAGGAAATAAGGTTGTTATGTTGGATAAGAAAGATTACTTTGAACGCGTAGATAATCTTATCGAATCTGGCCCTTATGAAAAGGTAATAAGAAATCCATTACTGAGAATGATATCAGAGGTTAAAAATTCTTTAAAAAAATGTGAGAACCTTGTCTCCGATTCGCTAAAATTTAAGTTAAATGTGAGTAATCCTACCATACCAAAATTGTATTGCTTACCCAAAATTCACAAACCTGGAAAAGCAATGCGACCCATTGTTTCATCGGTCGGATCACCCACATATTTAATATCCAAATGGTTATCAAAAGAACTTGAGAATTTACTATTAAATACTTTCGCAGTGAAGAATTCGTTAGAATTCATTAATAAAACAAAAAATCTAGTTCTCAATGAAGGTGAAGTCTTAATTTCTTTTGATGTTAGTTCTTTGTTCCCAAGTGTGCCAATTCCACAAACTTTACAATATCTCGAAGAATTACTTAGAATGAATGACTTTGAAGACGAAATTATTCGTGAATATTTAACATTAAACTGCATGGAACAAAATTATTTCCAATATAACAATCAATTGTATGTTCAGAAAGAAGGAACAGCTATGGGTAATTGCTTATCACCTTTCATAGCCAATTTATTCATGAGTAAGTTTGAAATCGAAGCCAGTCAAGAATTCGAATATTTCCCAAGGGTATGGTATAGGTATGTGGATGATATTTTCGCGATTTTTGATACAAAAAAAACAAATATCGATGATTTTGTTTCTAAATTAAATAGCCGGTATGATTCCATTAAATTCACTTACGAAGTTTTTTTTTTTTTTTTTATGGGTCTAGCACACGTGCTGCAGGGAAGTCCCTAAAGCGCTCCAGGAGCGGCACGAGTGCGGAAAAAAGCGATTCACGTTGTTCTTGAATCGCTGTAAATTGTACTCGGTGGGAAACACAGCGCTGGGCAAATTATTCCAAAGGGATGACGTTCTCCATATAAAAGATTGCTTGAAAAGCGTTGTACGCGGAGTAACAAGCTGAACCTCATACGGATGCGAAGCACCAGCGCGACGTGTATTTCTAACATGCACCGCTTTGGGAGGAATTAAGCGGGCTACATCCTTCGAACACTTTCCATGAAAATACTTGTAGAACAGACTCAAGTCGCCAACCGTTCTTCGATGTTCCAGCGAATCAAGGCCGCCGGTCAATTCCGGGTCCCCAATCAGACGGACCGCTCTTCTCTGAACGGAATCCAACAAATGCAGTGTATGTTTGGGAGCGGAGCCCCAAACGTGGGAGCAGTATTCCATAGTTGGTCGAATTTGGGCTTTGTAAAGAAGAAGAAGAAAGCAGTTGAGAACAAAGAACAATTACCTTTTCTAGATATTTCAATTAATAAAAATAATAATAGATTAGAATTTGATATCTATAGGAAGGACACAGTAACAGATAGATATATTCCTAATGATTCATTTTATTGCAAACAACATAAATTAGCCTAGTTACATTTTTTAATTCATCGTTTGGCCACTTTCCCTCTGAATAGAGTAAACTTTAATAAAGAAAGGAATCGTATTAGAAATATAACTAGAGTTAATGGTTATGACGATGGCTTAGTAAATAAGCTAATAAATAGACATAAGTTTAGGTTTAATATTCAGAATTCCACCTTTTTTACACGCGAAGAAAATAACACCAAGTATGTCTCCATACCATATAATCCGAAATATAGCAAGGGACTAAATAAGGTATTTAATAAGGTAGGCCTCACCTTAATTTATAAGTCATCAGACAATCTGAGGATTATCTTAGGAAATCCCAAAGATAAGATTCCTAATTGTGATAAAAGTGGAATTTATGAAATTAGTTGTAATGATTGTGACAAGAAGTATGTTGGGCAAACTAAAAGGTCAATTAAAACACGATTTAAAGAACATTTAACACACTTAAAATACAGTAGAACAGAAAAGTCTAGCATTGCCGAACATGCCCTTGAAGCTGATCATACTGTAACATTAGATAATCTAAGGTTAATAAAAGATGTGTCTGATAGGAGATTGTTGAACGCATACGAAAGTATGGAAATCATAAAACGTAAAAGTAGTTTCAATAAAGACAGAGGGCCTATTCCTTATAGTCCCCTGTACTGGTTACTTGACCGGAACTGACGGCCTTGCCTATGTCATTAGTTCCGCTTGAGTAATTCAAGGGTTAGGCTAAGTATAAATAGGGTAGATTTGTAGTTTAGCTTTAGTCAATCATCGCTCCTGATGAAGCTAACATGGTTAGCGAAACGCGCGTCAAGTGCAAAAATAAAGTGTTTGGTGTAGTTGTGATATATACTGAGTAGTATCATTGTGCCAAAGATTCCACATTCCCAACTTAGTTAATTTTCTTTCATTAATATTCCTCTTGAAATTACTTATAAAAAATAGTAAGTTGTAATACTTGGATTGAGTCATTTCTCAATGTTAGGAGGTCAGATTTGGTGTCTGTTTTAGGCATCGTGTTTAAAAAGACAGTACCGGGTAAATCACTTTATTTTTTAAAAAAATTTACACCTATGCTAGTAGTAATGTTCCAAATAAAATAGTTAAGTGCAATATCTCATAGAAATGAGTTTAGAAATGGGAAACTACATGGGAAAAATATTGCTATATTTCGTTGAAATTGTGCAGCTTTACATAACAATGCAGAAACTTCTCTCGAAAATCAGTCTTAGGTAGAAGATTTATCAAATTACTGGGTCATTAACTAAACATTTCCGTGCCTCTCATTTGCTACGGAACAGTTTGACGTGACTTTCGACTTGCACATTATAAAAGACAGTTTAATGCTATTTCTCGTCGGTTACATAAAGCTTTTGACTTAATTATAAAAGTAATCTAAATTATCCTTCTAATGTCAGTTATCGGTCAATCATTCAAATTTAACATATGTTAGTCCTGATTATTGCAAACATTCTAAACCTTCAAAAGGTCATAAATAAGAGGTAAGTATTCACTTACTATTGCATACCTCGGATGAACTTGATATACTTAAGGAGCTATCTCGTTTTAAAATGAAACTTTTAAATTATCACAATATTAAATAAAACAGTAGCACATTTTTATTTAAATTAGTTCAATTAGTTCTTTTCATATACTTTGCTAGAAATTCCAGCACTCATCCTTTTGCATAAAAATTATTTTTGTATATTAACCTATACTTAACGGACCTCATTTCTCTTATTATTCCAGCATAAAATTTTATTGTTATACATATTACATTACTATATCTTTGATGCCAATAACATTCCAATCTTATAAATATTATGTTATTTGACGTATAAAAAATCTTATTTACAATAAAAAACCAGCCTTTTATTATCGATGACATATTATAGAAAATATTAAATTTGTTAGGTTTATATTGTGTACTTAAAGGGTTATTCTTTAGAAAGGAAAAAAAAAAGATCTTTTTTTTTAAAGAGTCAAAGTCAATTTTTTGGCAATGCATTACTGTTGTCTTATCTGTTGTACAACCTTTGGAACACGTTTCTTCGTAATAAAATATGGACGAGCTCGACACAACAAGAACTAAAATAACTGATGTTGGAATCTTCTGTCAAAGTACATACATCCTGAGAATTGCAATGGCAGTAATAACTACTGCTTTTTTCCATTTATGCCCTATTATTACTCAAACCACTACACAGTAGGAAAATTTTTCAAAAAAAATTCCTAAAAATGGCTAGAAATACCCAGTTCTTGTGCCATTAAAATTCATAAGACATTCAATATTCTCCTAACTCCTTATTACTGTTTCAGTTATAAATGTACCTAATGTAAACGTAGTAATTACCCGTCCTTTCTTTACATTTATCAATCAAGTCCATTTTTTTAGTCCCAACTAATTGAGGTTACCACCTTTTTATGTTAAAAATCTTGTTTAAGTTGTCCTTGTCATTTGAGTTTCGAAAAATGCTTTCTTGTGATTTTTTCCATACTAGAATTTTTTTGAGATAATTGAATTCATCTAGTCAGCGTAAGGATATTTCATATTTTGATTTTAGATGAACAAAAATAACATTAACTCACGCTATTACTATGATCATTAAAAAACTGTTTTTGTAAGCATTCTTTTATTAAAAATTGAAAAAAAAAATTGTTAAAATGTTAACAGGTATGAAATACTTTTTTAAAAATACATCTGCATTTTTTCCGAACATTTTAATGAGAATAGCTCGTTGATATTAAGAAAATATCTGAATGTTATTGATAATTTTTTCCATAATTAAGTTTAATAATTAAAAGAGATTATAATGAGTGGTACCGGGAACATGCTATAATATTAAACGCAAACCAACACAGATAATTATTAGATAAGAAAAATATTTTTTCAGTAGAGCGAAGTTTTAATTTAAATAAATGGTTGTCTATTGTTTCGCAGCCCGCCACAGCACCTAGTAGAGTTCCTTATTGTTTGAGCAAAGAACGTTCCTTTGTTTTTCAAATTAAGGATGAATCCCAGTATACTGAAAATATGGATATTCGGGGTTTCCTTTTGATTAAATGATTTTGATTAATAATGCAACTAATAGCAATATTTTATTCTATACTTTATATCATATGTACACTAAAATTTAATCCATAAATGTTATCACGAACATTCCTATAATGTGCACGTAAAGAGTACTTCAGAAGCAGCCTCTGAACATACATTATCTTTATTTATTCTGTTTCCTAAAATTTACTAATCATTTTCAGGTGAGTAAGTTTTCACCTGAAGATAACTAGACAGGCTAAGCAGTCAAATCATTGTGAGTTAAAACTAACCAAGGGGTATCATAATTTGAGGAAGTGTGTGAAATTATATAATAAATGTAGATCATGAACGACAAATGCAACAAAATAAAAGTAATTAAAACTTATAATGTATTTATTGGTCTTAAGTCACAACGTTTCGATTGGTAAGCATTAGTCACATTCAGATAAAAGTGAAGACAATAGAAGTCTGATTATCAACTAGTATTAATTACCTGGTGTCATTTTTTAAAACATAGTCTTCATTAACTTTTATATATAGCCTTTCTAATAATGCGTAACTCTCCCCTAAATCTTTGGCTACATTTATTAAAGACAAATATATATCTTTGTCAAATTTCTCTGGGGCTATTAAAGGATCGTATTTATCTCCCACCAAACTCTAAAATAATAAGAAATATGTATATATATTTCATATCAATAGAAGTACTCCTTGTTTTTTAATAAGACGATACTAACCACAAAAAAGCATCCTTTCGATATTTTGTGACAATTTCTTATTTCATGTAAATGATCTTTAAATATCCACGGATCGTATTTTTCTCTCTCATCTGCCCCAAAATGCATATCAACTAATTCTACCTAAAAAAAGAAAAAGAAGCTTTTAAAATAATAATTTGAAATAAAAAAAATGATGCTTATTATTACCTCAATTTTATGATCTTCAAATACTGAATGTAGCTCCGGTCCAACATTTTCTAACAAAATTCGTCTTTCATTGGTAAAATCTGTAACATGTAGCAACATAAGGCAAGTAAATAGTATAAAAGCTCATTTTTTGTAACGAAACTGGCAAACACAAGAAGACACACTTTTCTAAAGAATAAAGAATTGCCACTTTGACGTCTTTTTGTCAAAACTTTCCTACTAAATCTTTTCTTTTGGTTAACTTGAATCCAAATCCAAGTTTTCTTACAGTAAAAATCTAAATTCATGAAGTGAAAAAATAAACTTTTAAATACAACTAAGAAAAGTACTTCACAAAACAATACTTACTAGGAATATGTACAGATTTCTATAATCTGTTTAAATGGGACTCGGACAATCAATTAGTTTGGTGTTTTAATTTATCGGTAACATAAATATTTTATATCTTAACGACATTTATTTATATATATATATATATATATATATATATATATATATATATATATATATATATATATATATATATATATATACATCTCTATCAATATATCTCTACATATAATATCCGTTACTAATAAGACGATTTTATTATTATGTGGTTAAGAAAACAAACTCACAAACTACAAGGTTCAAATTGCTGTTATCAACCGGCAAGTGGCTTTAACTTTACGGCATTTTTCGCTCATCATGCAAGCACCATCAACTTTTTACGGATTAATCATCCAGGTGCCGAAATAACCGATCCTAATTTGAAATAAGACGGTTATTTATACAAAAAGAGATATGCTAACAATAGTTAGCTTAACTCCAAAAGGTAGAATATCATTATAAATGTAGGCTATTACCATATTTTTGTGTTTGTTATCCTTAAAAACCCTTTTATAAAAAAAATGCTTACAATCCTAAAAAATAGATAGAATACGTATCGTCAAAATTGAACTTGTTATCCGGCATTGTTCAGTAAAACCTTTGGCAACAAAAAAAGATTTCAGGAATTTTTTTTTAAGCAACTTATAAGAGAAAGAAGTTAATCTTCCTACAGAATTTTGTTTTTTGATTTTTTTATTGTCATATAGTAAAGATCAAAAAATAGGTAAATTGCGTAGAGACATGTTACCTATTTTCTGCTGAATAAGATGTTCGAACTATGACTGTTTTTAAGTTAAAGAGCCTTATATTCGATTAGCTAAGTTTACATACTTTCGACAGACCTTTGTAATAAAATAGTTGTTATTATTGTTTGTACCATAAACTAAATTAAAATACCCTTTAGGCGTTTAAAATGATATTACAGTTTAAAATAGCAGTGTGGTTGCATTTTATGAATTGAAAAAATTGCTTAAGCAACCCGTCCTCCAGTTATATAATTAAAGTTGTAACGTGTGCTAAGTTTAAGGTAATTTAATTCGTTGACGCGATAGTCGAAATTGTGGATCACAGATTTTTTTTTTGTTTTGCTTCACATATGATCAGCCTAATAATTTACATAATTAAATTAATCAATGTTGATGACATAGGTATTTATAACCAAAAAGAAATAATAAATTTACATAAATAAGTAAATGTATACGTAGTACATATATTAGCCAAATGATAAGCATTCATAATTTATGCCTAATTTATGTTTGTAGAAATAATCATTCACATTAGTAATTCACAAAAATTAACCTCCACAAAGAAAAATAAATTTAAAAAAAGTATAGCATGTGTAAAACCTTTAACAACGTCTATTACACTTTTGCATGTATTTAGATTCATTACTCAAGTTAATATTAACAATACTTAGTTTCATGCGATTTTATGTTATGTTGTCGAGGTTTTGTTTGTCTAAGTAAAATTTTTCTATTCTAAAAAACGCATTCTATACTTACATATCTTAACTTTAAACGTAAAATATGACATATTCTTATTTATTTCTAACTGCTTCTTTTTATTGTCAAAAACTTGTACTATGTATTGCAAGCACAAAACTGCCGTACTCAATAAAGCTCTCAATATATCCTCTAATTCTATTTCTTGTTCTAAAAAAGGGCATTCTAGAATGCATGCTTACCATTAGGAAGGAAGACTAACTCCTTTTTTAATTTTTAGTATGACTAACTATGACATTTTCCAAAGCCACACAATTTTTATTATTTCTATAGGCATAAGAGTTTTCCTTGTAGAGTAGCAAAATCTAGGCAGTGGAATAATAAAATTAGCTGCAAGCATAATATGAGAGCCATATAGTGCAAGCAAGAAAAGCTTTCTCAAAAATAAACAAAACAAATATCGTGAATATAGATCTAAACCATACGAATGCATTTTAAAACTTATTTTGCCTTTAGCATCTATTCACTATTTTGTTTTCAGAAATTATTTTCTTTTAGAAATTCCCAACATGCCACACCAAATTATTGTGGCTTATTTGGAGATTTTCAGGGTATTTAGAGTAAGTTAATGAGAACGTGTTTGTGTGAATATAAGTTGACAACACATAAAAGTTATTCTTATATATATATATATATATATATATATATATATATATATATATATATATATATATATATATTCATTTTTAAGATTTACAAATCACTTTAAAGTAAGTGTCAACAATGACACAAAAATAAATGTGGCTGATATTTCATGAAGTATTTTCATTACAAGTAGGTTCAATCATGTTGATTAATTTTACGGAGGTCTTTGCGCCGTGAAATAAAAATAATCTCACCTTTGTAAACAGAAGTATGTATTATAAATTTAAGTAAATAAAACTGTTATTTCACCAAATGCTTTTATTGCAAAAAAATATTGTATAGCGTGTTTCCTCACTAATATTTGCTTTTTTATTGAGATTGAGATTTGAGAGTTTTGTCCGAACGACAAACAAAAGTAACAAGAACTAACAAAAACCAACTACCTACGTTTATTATATTTTTTATGGGAACAGTACACGTGCTGCAGGGAAGCTTCTAAAGCTCTACAGAAGCGATGCGTGTGCGGAAAAAGCGATTTAGGGTGGGCTTGAATCGCTATAAATTGTACTCAGTGGGAAACACAATCTTGGACAAATCATTCCAAAGAACTGAGGTTGTCCTTGTAAAATACTGCTTAGAAAAGGGTGTAAGAGGAGTGATAAACTAAACCTGCACTTTCCATGAAAATACTTGTACAGTAGACTCAAGTCGCCAACCGTTCTTCGATATTCCAAGGAGTTAAAGTGGCTGGGAATTCTAAGTCTCGAATCAGGCAGCTACTGAATAGAATCCAACGAATGCAGCGTATGTTTGGGAAGATAGCCCTAAACATGGAAGTTTGGGTTTTTGTAGCGTTAAATTCTACTTGGTTACTGTCACCCCAAGATAGAATTTCTTTCATATCTTTGTTAGGTTAAACGACTTCCTTCTATCTGCGGATATTGCATGAGTAGCCAATGTTCAAGTTTTTATACCGAATGCAGAAATAAGCGTGCAGTCATATGCAAACCTGTAGATTGGATTCCTGGTCTTTTCCAGCAGATCGTTAATGTAAATAAGAAAGAGAGTAGGAGACAGTATGCAGCCTTGGGACACACCGGCGTTAATAGTGACAGTATTAGAAAGAAATCCGTCGACTGCCACTCGTATTCGTTATTTTGTTTCAAAACACCGTTTTTTTTTAAATGTCGTCGTATTTGAAATGCTTCATTTATGTTGATAAGACATTGATCTATTCATACGACCCAGAAATACTGGAGCATTCAAGTGGGTATCATACAAAAGGTGAACCAGAACAGAAAAAAACACGATGTGCTGTCAAAATTATGATAGAGAATCGAGCTTAAAAAGTGTTTTGAAGACTGTAGCGTTGGTATAAATATGTTGTAGTAAGAGAGGATTACTCTGAATGGCATTAAATAGATTTAGATAGATAAATTTATGGTTTGTGATATTTTTAATTTTTGAATATAGGGATATTAATAAATTAGTGCCTACCCGTTTATCCCAATTTTATAAAAAAACGTAACTTTGCGAATATTTAATTTATTTCTTATTAATAAAGTAAATGACTACTTAGCTTCAGCATTTAAATGTGTATTTTGTAAAGACCCAATATTTACCCAAAGATAATCAAACATTGTTTTGGTATTAAAATATAAAATATATTTTTAAATTCCTTATATACATAGGGGGTAAGCAAATATGTGTTTGGCTATAAATTGTCAGAAATGTCAAAAATGAGAGTATAGGGATCAGAAGAAAATGTTTTTTTCTATTCCTGAAGAGATATTTTATTTTTGTCAGTTCGATTGTTTGAATTTAGCCGATCTTGTTGAAACATATCAGTGGTATTACAGAAATAAATAGACTAGCTTATCTCAAATCAATAATAGTTTCCTTTATATTTAAAAAGAAGAAAATAACTTAATATTTTCTTTTTGGTTATATACTGACAGTTATTTCAATATTATTAATGCTCATAAATTATCGTTCATGTATTGTACAGGTAATACGTACATACTTACGTGCATATATGGTATAGTAATGTATCTAAGTATATATGACTATCAATCATTTCACTACCAACCAAAATATAATATGTATATGTATAATGTATCAACTTGATATTAGACCAATTATAGTCCATGAATATGAACAAGTAAGTATACTGTTCGAAGATAAGTTTAGTTATCATACATGACACTTCTTTACAACTAACATCAGCTTATAAATATGATCAGTACATTCAATCGTATATGGCTTCCTTTAAATAATAAATATACGCTATAAAAACTATAAAGTTTTCGCATGAATTGTGAAAGCAATACTTGAATTATTGGAAAACCTGTGATGCCTATCGACAAAAGATGAAATAATTATTTCAAATATAGTTTTTTAAAATTTAAAAAATAAAATAAAAAAAAAACAATGTTTTTTTTCAAAATTTTTAACAGTATTATTTTGATGAACACAGCCTGTTTTCTCATTAACAAAACATGTTGTATTATACAAACAGAACAAAGAAAGTTAACTTAAAATAAACATAAATTTGTTACCCTTACACAACGGAAATGAAGCTCAAATTCAAGATACGAGAACCAATTTTATTCTACACATAATTTCGCCTTAGTTACAATAAAAAAAAAAACATGCAGCGCAAATCTTTATTTTATAAAAATGTGTCTTTGTGGATATTTCTTTTACGATGTAACCATCTTATGTATAACTTTTTTACTTAGTTTGCCTACTTATTTAAAAAAAAATATCTTTCTTTTCGTTTTTAAAGAATCAAATACATTTTAACTTTCTCTAAAATTTATCTAAGAATGTTTTTACTGCAACATTTAGCATTAAACTGATAATTCAAATGAAGTATGGAATTTGTAGACATAATTTGTATTTTAACAACATTTATATTCTATATGAGTATTTGAGAAAGAAGCAAAAGTGAAAATTATCTATTATGTCTGCCTAAATATGCAAACCTTTTTTTTTTGAAAAATGTAAATTTCTTACCTTCTTTAGTGCTGGCTATAAATATTTTGACTAACTTAGCACTGGGCCATTTAGTAGTTTTATGTCCTTGTAATATTTCCAAAATAGTTTCATCGTTATTCTTCATTGCGTCTTTTATATTTTGTTCTTTAAAAATCTATATTACGTTAATATTATACAGAAGTATTGTTAGTTTCTAACGATTGTCTCTTCAAGGTCTCTTTTTTTCGATTGTTGTAGATTACTTTACTAAAATATGATCCTTAATCGTAAGTTCTTCCTATATTTTAGACAAATTTTTCCTTATTTAAATTCCATTTTTTTAACCTGAAAATTCAGTTAGATTTCGCTTAAACAAATTTATACTTACCGTGCGTTTTTCTGTTATTTTTTATTAAATTAAAATTTCACTGTTGACTTCTCCCTGAAAAACATAAATTTACCGTAGGCAGAATTTTATTTTAAAACCACCAGGGTAGTGGATTTACTTCATATTGTTCAATAAAGGCGTATTTTTAATCCTTAGTTTAACTAGGATTATATTTTAATAGGGTGCTTCGTCGTTTTAATATAATAGCTTTATAGATTGAAGCCCGTTACAATGGACAATGTATGTTATTAGGTTCAAATGCTTTCAATGCCTGTAATTACTAACATCATTTCACAATATTAGGTTATATTTTAAGGTAAATCCTTACTGCTGTTCTGGGTTGACTGAGTATTTTCACAATAACCAAACTCAACTAATGCCATTTTGAAAATTAATCTATAGGAATAATTTTTTAAAAGGTGTTTTTTATTGCACTTATTCACATAGACAAACAAATATGTACTAGGTTTTATTTTTCATTTAAAGTTAAAGATAAAAATGTTTTCGTGATTTTGTTTTCTTTGATCCTATAAAATATATACAGGAAAAATATACCGTGGTTGGGCAGTTTCAAGTTTGTCACCCCTTTTTTTATTAAATTAAAAGAACTAGTCCAAAACAATGGACATCCTCGGAAAATGTTATAGTAAAATACGAACATGTCGTCCTCTTTAGAATTGGCCAGCTGACAATATCCTGTGAACCTTATGTGTTTTGTTTAAAAAATTTACAAGTATAGGTTATCTTTTTTTTTTAACATTACCTAAATAAGGAGATGAAGCTAACGGAGTTAAAAAACATAAATTACATTGCAACCTGGCGTTCGGTCATGGAAGACGCAACGACAAAATATAAATAAAATCCACAGCTTAGATATCAAATGTTGCTCTATTTTTGTCTTGCCATGTAGGGACGCGTTTTGATTTCGACATGTATTCACTCATATGACTCTGCTTATGGGTTACTTCAGTAATTGCAAGGATGCATTATTGCAAATTTTAGTATAAATTGTAGTTAGCAGTTGAACTGTCTTTGATAGACAGCGCGAATATGTTTTTAACTCTAGCTGGGACTAGCAAGTCATACTGTATCTTATTAATAACTTTTAAGTTTGCTTTTTCGTTATAATGCGTACAACAAAGGTTTTTTATTTTGTGTTAAACTTCATTTAAATTTGACAAATAATCCGTCTATACAGGTATATCCGCCGGGGAAAACAGGATTTTGAACTAAAATTTTCCTAAAGGCGCAACGCTTTTAAGGTAATAAATTAAAAGATAGCGAACTTTTACCTTTTGTTAAAGCCAAATTAAAAATACCATGCACCTAAAAACAAAATGTTTATGCAAGTTTTTGTTTATTTTTACCAGACTACAGTAAAACTTAAGTGGAGTTACGTATTTTTTATGTTTACACTGACACTGACCTGTCGTTTAAGGAACATTTTTTATCTTCTCACCACAAACAGGTTTTATTTAAACTACTTATAAAAAAACGCTAGAGTGCATTTTTAATATTAAGCCAATTATTAAAACATATAAAGAAAATAAGAAAATTTTGAGACATGTTGTGAAAAAAAATTATTAACGAAATGAAGTTCTCTAAATGTCATATTCTTTTTCACTGTGTATAAGAGTCCAAAGCTCTTGAAAGAACAGAAAAATTATATTGATCAAGATCTAGAGAAAGTTCAATCTGAAAAATATACCGAAATTGGTTAAGCCATTTCGGAGTTACAAACATTTCAAAGTATTGTTGGAAATCGGCTGTATCGTGTTTTTTATGACGAGTAGTTGATATCTCTGTTCATGGAAATGAATGGAAGTTTGCATGTGCATCGAGACTAGTTAAAAAAAATGATACATCACATTTTTAACATTATAGTAATTACCAAAAATACTAAAAATATTTAGAGGCACTGATTTACGAAATTTGTTGAAAACGTCCGAGCCCAAATATAATTTTTTTTTTCCATTGTGTGTAAGACATCAAAAATCTTGCAGTAGACTTTATCTACTTAAATCTGTAGAAAATAGACTATTACAATTTGAGAAATTCATGAAAAAGTGGTAGAAATGGACTGCATCACGTTGCAGTTTCTATCTTTAACTTAATAAAAGGTTATATACCCATCGCGCTTCCATTTATGGTTAGTTTTTTTTAAAAAAAGGCTATCCAATCAGCTCATGATTCCAAACGAAATAAGATTATAATTTACTCGTCTGGATTTCAAGGATGAACTCATTGGCATAGCCAAGTTCAAGAGGCTGACAAACCGGATGAATATAATGAGGGGGTTCGGAAAAGAAAAGTAAATTAAATGCGAATCGATAAACAGGTGCAGAGCCTTCTGAAAAAAAGAAAAACCTCTCTTACAATGGAACTCGAAAATGCTAGACTCTTTCCAAAACAAGAACCCTTTAATACAGTGTTACTTTAATAACTTAAACTCAATTTAAAAAACCAGAGGGGAAAACTTTTTACCAAAAAAAAACCTTTCTTTCAATACATATCCCCTCTCCTGGCTATGCCAGTGGATGAAGATACTTTATTATTTTTTAAAGAAGAAAAATGGTGACCAGATGTAAGACGTTATTTTTCCGATTTTATTTTACGTCAGATATTTCGAGTAGGATGTCGAACTAAGCAGAATTGAATGCTGTTTGCAATAATATATATAGTGTTTAAGCGTTTAGCCTTATATTCTAAATTTTAATAGTTGAATAGTTGAATTTATTTGCTAATTAAATCAAAAACGAAATGTATAATTGTTTTTATTAATAAATATTAAATATAAATAAACAATGGCTATGTTTAAAAGAAACAATTTTTAATAATTTAGAACTATAATATAAAATAAGGTGTTTATTTTGAACACGTAGTCAATTTTGACTGTTTTCCAAAACAATGTACGAAAATTTGTATTAAAACTAGTCATAACGATCATACGAATGGTGTTGATACGAGTACTAATAAAATAAATAGATGTTTAACTAATGTTTTACCATATTGCTCGTCCTATCTCAACATACTTTATTGTTTTATATACAATTACACCAAGTTAATGTGATTCTTGTTCTGTTGCTATTTTAACGTTGAAAATACTTACTCCGTATTTTTCATAAATAAAGTTTATGTTAAAACTAATTTATGTTATAGCATTTACCACGTACCTAAAAAGTGAATAATAGAAGGGATTAAAAATTTTAAGTGCATGCCTGAATATATTACCGTTTTGATGCGATATAGTCAGGAGAAAGGAAAGGGCATTAAAGTCTCTCACTTTCATTTATATTTGCTAAACATACACAGTGACTGTGACCCCAACAGTATTCTAAAACTCATATAAAGAACTAATGTAGCTAATGCTAGACACTGTATCAGAGTCTGGGGCGACTACATTAAATAAAATAAATGATTCAAAAAATTATTGGATGATTGCAAAAGTTCGTGCCCGATTTTCATAGATGGCAGAAGCATGTACTTTTGACTGTGCTGACGTTTCTTTTATAATCATATTACTAACTGACAGTTATCTAAATGCGTCATGAGTTAATATAACCTTCAAAAAGTTAATTTAAATTAATTGATGTGCAAGATTAATATTCAAAATGGAAAATGAAAAGTTACATTTTCGTCATGTTATGTTATATGAATTTCAAAAGGAAGCGAGTGTTGGACCTGCAACAAAAAATATTCAAGACGTTTATTTGGATCGTACTCCTGCTCTTAGATTAGTTAAAAAGTGATGAACACGATAAACATTGGCAGTGACCATCGGATGCTCAGAGCAAAAATAAGAATAAATCTGAAGCAAGAGCGACGTAAATTGATAATGCATACAAAGATAAAGACAAAAAGACGAATATCGAAAAGCATTGGAAAATCATATAAAACACATTAACTACCAAAGAGAACTTGATGAACTAAACGCACAAATAGCCAACAGCCTACTCATTACTACAAAACGAATAGCAATATCGAAAAAAGAGGAAACACAAAAATTAAGTAGAGAGACACAAAATCTTATGAAACAAAGAAGACTATTAATAAATGATCCTACACATGTCAGATTAAAATTGGCACAACAACAAAGAACCAGGGGACGATGAAATAACTATAGAAATGATAAAGTATGGAGGAGCATCGATAATATAATCTCTTCAAGCTCTATTTAACAGGTGCCTAATAGAAAGTAAAATACCAACACCTTGGGTAAACGCCTTTATTGTGCTTATTTTTAAAAGGGAAACAAATTTAAATTGGAGAATTACAGACCCATCAGCCTGTTATCGGTACTATACAAAATACTCACTAGAATCATAACATAGATTACTAACGAACAAATTAGACAGTTATCAACCATTTGAATAAGCGGAATTTAAACGGGGATACAGCACTTTGGACCATTTTCAAACAATTAGAGTAGTAGTGGAAAAAGCAAATGAATATAAGGTCACCTTGTGGATAGCAATGGTTGACTACGAAAAAGCATTTGATTCCGTATAGATATGGGTAGTCCTTAACGCCTTAAGTAACAGCAGAATCCATGAAATATATACAACTCTTCTTGAATACATATATAAAAATGCAACATCACAAATAATGCTTAAAGAAAAAACAAATAAAATCAAAATTAAAAAAAAGAATTAGAGAAGGCGACTCGATATCCCCAAAGCTGTTCACGTTGACTCTAGAAGACATGTTCAAATTGATAAAGTAGGAAAAGAAAGGAATACTGTGGCGGCCCGTGGCTCCATGGTGCAGTACCTTGTTTACGGTGCAGAAGGTCAAGGGTTCAATCCCGAAGGTCGGTATACTTATTTATTAAATTATTTAAGTATATTTGGCCTGGTCACGTACATAGGTAGTAGTTGTTCGCAGAAATGCAATAATGTTCTAGGCAACACTACCGCGTTGTCTAAAAGGTGCTGTGAAATACAGAAATGTATGTTTCGGCACTTGGACGACGTTAACGGGTATTACGACATTTTCGCCGATATTCTTAGAATATTAAGAAGGGGTAAAATCCCTACTCAGGCGAGGAGGTGAACGATAAAAAAAAAGCAAGTCTGGAGAAATAGGTGTAAAAATAAACTTCACCAAGACCAAATATTTGAACAACGAAAGTGCAGATAACAGCCAGGAACTGTTAACAGAAGGTGAAAAAACAGGAAAGGGCAAACATTCATATATTTAGGACAAAAATCGAAGTATCAAAAAATAATTTAAAGGCTGAATTGGTTAGAAGAGTCTTGTTAGCTTGGTCTGCGTTCGGAATGTTACAATCTGCATTTAAATTAGACATCCCAAATACAATAAAAGCCAGAGTATTGGATCA
>CM032450.1:29910677-29915677 GCA_019049505.1 Pachyrhynchus sulphureomaculatus | reverse complement strand
TTTGTATTTCCCCTGAAGATAAAACTTTCTCTTCTACTTGTTCTTCCTCATCGTAGATAGGATTATTCTGTAACTCGATCAGATCTTCATTGCTAATAGGATCGTCGTGCGTTGCTACAAGTTCTACGAGATCTTCTACCGTGACATCTTCAAGTTCAGACCCCTCAATCATTGCAGCAATGTCTTCAAGCACTTGTCTCTGCATCTGGACAATTCTTCTAGGTGCTTCCACTACATCTGGCCAAAGATTACGCCACACCCCATTCATACAACTCATTTTAACTTCCTTCCAAGCCTCTTCTATGTTGTGAATAGACTTCATAATGTTGTATGACTTCCACCACTCTCGCATAGACTGTCTTCCTTCCCCGTCAGTTTCATGAATTAGTTGGCTAAAAGTGCGGCGATGGTAATAAGCTTTGAAGTTTGCTATTGCTCCCTGGTCCATAGGTTGTAATATTGACGTAGTGTTTGGTGGAAGGAACTTTACGTACACTTTTAAGTCTCTGGGCGTATCAAGTGAGGTTGGATGTCCTGGGGCATTGTCTAAGAGTAATATAACTTTAGGTTCAAGCCCATTTCTGTCACAGTATGATTTGACTGATGGGCAAAAACTATTAGAATACCATTCTTGAAAAATTTCCCGTGTAACCCACGCCTTTCTGTTTGATCGCCACACAACTGGTAGACTTGTCTTGTCTGTGCCTCGCATTGCACGGGGTGTTTCTGAATGGTACACTAGTAAAGGTTTCAGTTTGAAATCACCAGTGGCATTACCACCCAGCAGAAGTGTTAGTCGATCTTTCGCAGCTTTGAAACCACTGGCTTGACGTTCTTCCTTAGAAATGAATGTTCGAGATGGCATTTTTTTTCCAGTAAAGTGCGGTCTCATCAACATTGAAGATGAGACAAGCAGGAATTTTCTCTCGTCTAACGAAGTCTTGAAACTTGTCTGGAAACTCAGCTGCAGCTTGAATGTCCGCGCTGGCCGCCTCGCCTGTTATGTGGATATTGTGAAGATTAGAACGCTGCTTGAACCGATGGAACCAGCCTCTGCTGGCAGCAAAAGTCGGAGTGGCACTCCCTTCTCCTTCTTTTGTTTTCAGCATCTCATACAAAGATTTTGCTTTTGTGCATATGAGATCTTGACTTAGTGGTGTGTTCTTCTTATTCAAATCTTCGATCCAGACTGACAGTAATTTCTCCATTCTTTCTAAGATAGATGATCTCGAACGAGAAAGTTTTGTTGCACTTATAGGTGTTGAACCTTCGCTGGAGATTTTAATTTTTTCCCGATTTTTATAAATCGTTCTCACAGTCGATTCTGAGAGTCCAAAATCTCTCCCAACAATTGTTGCTTTGCCTCCATTTTCCATTCTTCTTAACACTTTCATCTTCAATTCCAAAGTGACGCTTTTACGCTCTTTTTTCTTTACAGGCGGCATTTTTAACGTAGGGTTAAATTATGTATGTATGTATCTCCAATAAATATTAAAACAAAACTGCCAGCCGACCGAACTAACATTACGGAACAAATGAACACACGAAACGAACGAGGAAATCCCCATAGAACAAAGTCGAAGGACAGGGAATTCCCAATTCTTCAAAGAGAATATTCAGAGAAAGCGGGGATCCCCCCGCGACCATAGAGAAGTTAATGACTACATGAGCGCGAAATTTGAAATTCGCGTTATAGTGAAACCGCGCATAACGGGGTCGCGCTAAGCGGGGTATTACTGTATATATATATATATATATATATATATATATATATATATATATATATATATATATATATATATATATATATATATATATATATACATATATATATATACATATATATATATATATATATATAATATATATATATATATATATATATATGTATATATATATATATATATATATATATATATATATATATATATATATATAAATAATATATATATATATATATATATATATATATATATATATATACATATATATATATACATATATCAACGGATGGAAGATTTTTTTTATTCACAAGTATAAAATATTTACCGATACTAACTCATTAAAAACTTTTTTCTACTCCCTAGTACGATTTAAGTTAGAGTATTGCTCTTTGGTCTGGTTCCCCATATATCAAATGAATGTCTTGGCCCTTGAGACCGTTCAAGGAAAGTCCACACAGAGATTTACTTTTATCTAGATTTAATTTTGAATCTTTTTAATTTTAGAAGAATCTCGAACTATGTTTTTGTTCTCAGCAAGTTACTTCCTAACTATATTGATTGGATGATGCCACATTTACTTAAATTAATAAATTTTCCTCGTCGTCCCGTGTCCCTTTCGTATGAATATTTAAGAAAATCACTAATATTTGTAATGATTTATAACTTTAACGTCATAGCTCCGTTGTGTAATACAAATTGATACTCTATAAACCAGCGGGTTAATATTACTAGGACAATTTTTCTCCCAACTAGTTAGTTGATTAAATATTTTTTAACGATAAATAAGATAGTATGTTATTTATGTACTTAGTTTTAGGACATTCATTTTTTCAGTTATCGCTTATATAATTGTTTCCCCGTAAATGTTGTTGTGCAATTAAATAAGATGAAATGAAATTTAGTACACCCGAGATAAATTGTATACAAATACACTGTTGCACAACATTACTTAAAAAAATCTCACAGAAACGTCATCAGATTCTTTAATCGTTCGTTAAACATCCACGAGTTCATCAAATGTGTTCCAGAATAGATCAAGAGGTTGTGGTTTATCGTAAAACAACTGAAAATAGGCAAAGCCCATATTTCAACAGTCTACCCACTGTTCTCTTATTCGTCCATCCATCCGGAGACGCGTTTCGCCGTATCACGGCTCATCAGTCGGGCTAGGATCGACAAACAAGAGAACAGAATTTTAAGTACTTTACAATAAACCATATAGGATCTGAGGTTGATCCCTCGCAAATCTTGCTGCCTGCCTTTAGTGTTGGCTGTGTCAACCACTCTGTCGGCTTGTGGCTGCTGTGTCAGCCTCCGATTGAGTACTAGGTATGCGTATTTGGTATTTTGGTATTCATTGTATCTTACCGTTGTATTCCGTAAGTACCGGAATAAAGTACTTAAAATTCTGTTCTCTTGTTTGTCGATCCTAGCACGACTAATGAGCCGTGATACGGCGAGACGCGTCTCGGGATGGATGGACGAATAAGAGAACAGTGAGTAGACTGCTGAAATCTGGGCTTTGCCTATTTTCAATTGTTTTACAATAGGCCACATGAGGTCTGAGGTTGATCCCTAGCAAATCTCGCTGCCTGCCTTTAGTGTTGGCTGTGCCAACCACTCTGTCGGCTTGTGGCTGCTGTGTCAGCCATCTTACCGATCACAAGTTTCTCAAATTAACTTTATCAGCCTGGGGTAATCTTAAAAGAGGCACTGGAGTCTCACAGTAGTATATTCTAAAGGATTTGCAATTTCAACATATTGGTACCTCTATGGATACCTATTAGGTCCCACAAGTTAAATCTTGGACCCCATCACGTTGACAATCTTCCTTACAGACGGTTTTTTTAAATGTATTTGTAATAAATTTTACTTTATTCCTAGTGAAGAACACATTAATTCAGGAGCTATGATTAATTAGTGCTTGATGGATTAGCCAGATCTACCTGAACGCCTGAAATTTCAGTAATATTAAAATTTAACAAATACTTAAACAAATTTGTATTCTTTGAATTTACATGATGGTATATCTTTCTAGATGTGAAGAACTCATCTGAGGAAGTAGCTTCCCATAAAAAACTTTTACGGATAAGGTAACTCTGGAGAATATAATATAGACAAAAGAATGTAAGAAAAGACGATTAGATTCCCAAAATACAAAAGTTATGACGAAAAAACGCTGTGGTAAAATTTAATCTTTTTAATGTTAGATTTAGTAAAAGAAAAAGTAAGAAAACTTGCAATGTAGAGCTTTTCTTGAGGAAATTAAATTACAGTTCCATTTGCCTAATTATAAACTTAAAAGGTTTTGCCTGATTTCACAAGATTTGTTTAAATTTTGATAGCGATAATTGAATGTTCGAATCAAAGAGTGAATAATACTGCTATTTCCTTATTGTCATGGGTCTTATTAAGTTCCTTCACAGCAAGAAAATTATATAAAAATTACATGGTCATGTTTATTAATTTTTGATAAGTATTTCTTGATAATTTAATGGCAATAGTGTCCTAAATTTTTATTAAAAAATATATATATTATATTTATGATGTCAAATTAATTAAAATATTGGTTTAAACCATTTTGTTGGGGCAAAAACTGAAGAAATCATCAGGCTTGTTGAGGATTTACTGCTGTCAAATCGATACGACGAGGTCCCAGTGCTTGCTAAAGAAACTGGAGTATCCGAAACTACACTTGTGCACGAAAATTTAGGAATAAACAAAGTTTTTTTTGCACATAGATCCTCAAACTCCAGAGCAGAAGATGACGAGACAAAAAAATTTCTCAAGAACATTTAGCTGCTTTAGAGAACGATCAGTGTAATTTTTCGCAAATTGCCCCAGATGACGAGATGTGAGTATTCTGTTGAGATCTTCTCACAAAATAAGAGTCTACGCAATGGGTTCATAACGATTCTTCCGTCTCTTAAAAGATGAAAACTCATCTTTTGTAAAGTTGACAGCATCGGCATTTTGTGACTGCGAAGGAATTTATTTTATGGAATGTATAGTAGAAGGGCGCACAATTAATGAAGAGGTTGACGAAAGGGCGATTTAAAACTCAGCCCCATTATCGAAGGCTAGTCCACATTAAGCCATATTTTAACGTCCTGCGATTTCTTATATTTCAAGCTTTCAAGAGATGTACATATATACATATATACATACATACATATATATGTATGTATATATATATATATATATATATATATATATACATACATACATACATACATACATACATACATACATACATACATACATTACATACATACA
>CM032450.1:29837615-29910577 GCA_019049505.1 Pachyrhynchus sulphureomaculatus | reverse complement strand
TACATACATACATACATACATACATACATACATACATACATACATACATACATACATACATACATACATACATACATACATACATACATACATACATACATACATACATACATACATACATACATACATACATACATACATACATACATACATACATACATATATATATATAAATATATATATACATATTGGGTCTAGCACACGTGCTGCAGGGAATGACTCGTGTGCGGAAAAAGCGATTCACATTGTTCTTGAATCGCTGTAAATTATACTCGGTGGGAAACACAGTCCTGGGCAAATTATTTCAAAGGGATGATGTTCTCCGTATAAAAGACTGCTTGAAAAGCGTTTTACGAGGAGTAACAAGCTGAACCTCATACGGATGTGAAGTATTAGCGCGACGTGTATTTCTAACATCCACCGCTCTGGGAGGAATTAAGCGGGCTACATCCTTCGAACACTTTCCATGAAAATACTTGTAGAGTAGGCTCAAGTCGCCAGCGTTCTTCGATGTTCCAGCGAATCAAGGCCGCCGGTCAGTTCCGGGTCTCCGATCAGACGAACAGCTCTTCTATGAATAGAATCCAATAAATACAATGTATGTTTGGGAGCGGAGCAACAAATATGGAAAGGGTATTCGATAGTTGGTCGAATTTGACCTTTGTAAAGAATTAACAGTTGTGGAGTGTGAAGCTTTCTGTTTCGAAATAACATTCCCAACCTTTGAGAAGCTCTCCGTGTGTTATTAGTAACAATATTATCATTCTAGAATGAAATTACAATCTGAACAGTAAACAGGAAATACTACAGGACACAACATTTTTACACAAGAACTGTTCCTAGACTTCTTATCTACTATGTTAAGGAGTTTCCTTCCAAAAGCAAAAAAAAAGTTGTATGAAAACTATAAATAAATGCTTTTTAAGGTTTATCATGTAATTAAGAAAATAAGGACGCATCAGGACGCATTTAATAGAAAATTTAAAATTATATTTTGAAAAATATTTAAAAGAAAAAAGGTTAAAAAAAAATTATACAACTTAAAGGGGAAGTGAAAATTAAGGGTCATACGTAAAGTGTAATAATGAGTCTAGAAACTATTTTTAAACATGCATTAATTAAAAACTTCTTTAGCGAAAATCTGTGTACTTAAAAAAAAATTTCAGCATAATTAAAACGTACATATGTGTACATTTGCGGCAACACATGTAATGTACTGTACCGACGCAGGTGCCATTTCGCCCAATCCGTGATATCAATTATTTTTATAGTAGTCAGTTTCCCAGAGTAATTTAGTATTTTTCAAGAAACGGTACGTTCTACGAAAATATGGATAGAAGTTTCATTTAATAAATAATTTCAGAGAGATTCCCGAATTCATCATTATATATATATATATATATATATATATATATATATATATATATATATATATATATATATACGAGGCTGGTTTGAAAAGTCCGTGCAAAGTCCGAGAGATGACACCACCGCGCGTATCGAGGTCATGTTTAGTTAGTAGCATCTCTTGAATGAACGCACACCAAGTTTCAGCCATATTGGTCTATTTCTTTGTGTTTGGCATTCGTGTGAATCAAGGAAGTCGAGTGATTTTCAAGAAATGGACGAAAAAGAATTTCGTGTGGTGATTAAACATTACTTTATGAAAGGCAAAACGCCTCAGGAGACTAAAGAGAAGCTTGATAAACATTATGGTGACTCTGCACCTTCGATTAGAACAGTTTATAAGTGGTTTCAAAATTTTCGGACTGGCCATATGGGCACAAGTGACGCTGACTCCAGAAATCATTGATCAAATCCATGATATGGTGATGGATGACAGAAGAGTTAAGGTGCGTGAGATTGCTAGTGCTGTGGGCATCTCGACTGAACGGGTACATAATATTTTGCATAAACATTTGGACATGAGAAAGCTATCCGCAAGATGGGTGCCGCGATTGCTCACGCTTGACCAAAAACGGAATCGTGTGAAGTGTTGCAAGGATGGTTTGCAGCTGTTCCAGAAGAATCCGGAGGACTTTAATCGTCGTTTCGTCACTGTGGATGAAACATGGATACATTACTATACTCCTGAGACCAAACAACAATCTAAACAATGGGTTACCAAGGGGGAATCTGCACCAAAAAAGGCGAAGACCGTTCCTTCGGCCGGAAAGGTTATGGCGACTGTCTTTTGGGATTCGCAAGGGATAATCCTCATCGACTATCTGGAAAAGGGTAAAACTATTACAGGTGAATATTATTTATCGTTATTGGACCGTTTGAAAACCGAGCTGCAAGAAAAACGCCCGCGATTGGCCCACAAGAAAGTCCTTTTCCATCACGACAACGCACCAGCACACACCTCAGCAGTTGTGGTCGCAAAATTAATGGAAATAGGATTCCAACTCGTTTCACATCCCCGCTATTCTCCAGACTTGGCTCCCTCGGACTACTATTTGTTCCCCAATTTGAAGAAATGGCTGGCGGGACAAAGATTTTATTCAAACGAGGAGGTGATTGCAGACACTAATGGATATTTTTGCAGACTTGGATAAATCCTATTATTCGGAAGGGATCAACAAACTAGAACATCGTTGGACGAAGTGTATAAGCCTAAAAGGAGACTATGTCGAAAAATAAAAAAGGTTTACCCCAAACACATAAGTAGTTTTTTATTTTTGCACGGACTTTTCAAACCAGCCTCGTATATACTTTGGTTTTGTCATTTTTATGCACTAAATACGGTTTTTTGCATCTAACTCGTTTTCTTCGTTGGTGTAATTCTATTACGGTTAATTTCTTACTTGGGACTGGATCATTGACCTAGCCTGCTTCAAAGGGCGTGGGACATATGAATACAAGGAACGAAGGTAGTTTTAATATTGACGACAGTTCAGTTGGAAGTAATTTAAATAAATTACTTCCAACTGGAAAAAACATCAAAAAGTTATCCAAATTTCAAAATTTTTCTAATAAGATTGATTCTGATTCAGAATCAATTCCTTGCGGTCAAATTAGGCCACCGACCCTTCTATTAAATTTTCAGTTTTCGATATTATTTCAAAATAATTTTAACACCAATTCTCCTTTTCCAGTTGAACCGTTTAATTATAAAAAAGATTGTCAATATCCAGTTTCGGTCCAGACAGTAAATATTCAGATTAATAAGGATACCCAAACTGAAAAAATTAATCATTTGGCAAAATATTCATTTAAAGTAACAGAAAAACCACCACCGGAAACAATTTTCAAAATTAAAAAGTTGGCTTTAGAGAATTTATACAATAATCAACATGCGTCAAACGAAGAGGAAAAATGGAATTAGAGATGCCACAGTTCTTAAAGGTCACATGAAGAAGGAGTTAGTGAGAGTCGCACATTTTTCCACCTAACGTAAGTTATTAAAATTAAATAGTAACAAATATTGGTACGGTTGCTTAAAGGAAAACGAAAGATATGCTAAGATCTATCACTTTAAAATTAAAAGAAAGTAACGATGATAATTTTCGTTCAGTTTTATGTCCACCTTATTTCTCATATCCCTAAGGCAGGGGTGCTCAAACTTGAACTGCTGGCGATCTACCTCAATATTGTTAGACTACGATCGATCGACTCTGAGAGGCTGCAAGTAAGTGTGATGCAGGATTGTCGTCTAGGTAGGGTGTATCGTGGCATAGATATTAGTTTTCCGCACAATATGCATTTTTTTTAGTCAAGGTAAGTGTAGGTCTGCTCTAAAATGTCAATGAAAAAACTCATAATTATTCAAAATTGCGAGTTTATTGGTTCTTACAAAACAAACGAGTTCTAGTGTCTAAACTTAACTAAAGAGTAACTTTGGATGTTGAAGCGTGGCACTGCATGTCCTCAGCATACTTTTCATAAGATGGTACGTAATTACCGAGTGCTAATCGCAAGCATGATGACATATGTTCGTCAGTTAGTCGATTGCGATATTTTGACTTAATTATCTTCATTTCAGAAAATGCTCGCACAAGTAAGTTGACCCAAACATTGCCGTCAGTTGAAGGGCGATTTGCCTTAGATTCGGATATTTATCTTCAGATATAAAACACCAGAATTTTGTATCAGATGCTGTGGCTTTGAGATGTATATCTGATATAATCTGCACTTACTCATTTTTGAACAGAACATGAGTCCATGTTAAACTTACTTGCTATTTCAGTAGCTAATTCCTCAATGTTTTTACACGAAAAAGGATAACTCATAAATGATGCGATATTTGCCAATTTACTGAAATCATAAAAACGTATTTCGAATTGGCCCAAAAATTTGATAATTCTGCCTCATAAATATCAAAATTCAACTGAGGAATCCTTACTTTCAAAGACGAAAAATTTTTCAGATCCTTTCTTTTCAGTTGATCTATCATAAGTTGCGATTTACTTTTGAATACGTTTATTGTGCTAATCATCTCAATAATAGTTTTTCCTTTACCTTGAAGCTCCAAATTAATGGTGTTTAAATGCATTGTGATGTCTGTCAAGAATGCCAAATCAGTCAGCCATTTTCCGTTTTTTCAGCATCTGAGTGTCATCACCTTTTTCGTCCAGAAAAGCTGTTATTTCGGGCAATAATTCTTGAAACCTTTCTAGGAATTTTCCGCGACTCAACCACCTGACGTCCGTGTGAAGAACTAAATCAGTGTGTTCAGCTGACTCACTATCTTCCAACTGCAATTTAAAGAGCCGTCGTTGCAAGCTACGTGCACGGATAGAATTCACAATTTTTATTGCAATGCCCATAATCTCCTCCATGTTTAGAACTTTTGAACACAAAACTTGTTGATGTATAATGCAATGGAAGGAGAAAAATGAAGGGAAATCATCATTAACTCGACACAATGCCACAAAAACCGTTTTTGTTTCCAGTCATTGCTGGTGCTCCATCGGTTGTAATGCACACTAGTTTATATATTGGTAGCTGGTAGTTTGTTACAAAATTGAAGAAAACGTCATATATATCTTCGCCACGGGTCTTTTCTTTCAGAGGAATCATTGTCAAAACCTCTTCCTTAGCCGACATGTCATTGAATACCATTCGAATAAAAATACACAGCTGGGCAGTGTCTGTCATATCGGTGGATTCGTCGAACTGTAAAGAAAAGTATGTACATTCCATGATATCATGTTTTAGTTGATCTGCCATGTCCTGACTCATGACTTCAACACGCCTTGTGACAGTCGGACGAGATAACTGAAGTTCTCTAATAGCAGACATAATTTCTGTTTTATTTTTAAAATCTCCAAATAAAGTCTCACCCGCTTCAATAAATGCTTCCTTCACAACCAATCCATCATCAAATGGTTTCTTGTATTTCGCCAATATATGAGATATTTTAAATGACGCGATCGTTGCAGCTTTTGATTGTTTGGCTGGTCTTGTGAACATGGTTTGTTCTTTTTTCAAACAAGTTATCAAATCACGTACTTTTCGTTTTCTTAATTCACTCTGTGACGGAAAATCCTTTTCATAGTTTTTATGAACCGTTTTATGATGCCTCTCAAAGTTCCCACGCTTAGGTATTGCAACTGACGCACGGCAAATGAGACAAATGCACTTATCCTTTACCATACAAAAGAAAAATTCTTCCTCCCAATCGTTATTAAAATGATAAGTTTTACTTTTCTTCGCCGCACTCATTTTGGACTGTTTATTAATAAACTTTGTGTGGATGTATCGCCTTCAAGTTACAACTCAGACTGACTCCTATTCCTGCAGGCGCAACATTTATATCGGCGCGAACGAAGTCTCGAATGTTCCCGTCATCCACGCCGCCCGAAATTTCTAGAAAAATCGGCGGGAATCAAAAACGCGGCTTTTCTTTGACAAGTACCGCGGGTTCCTTTGATAAAGCCGCCTTTTGCCGCTAGCAGGGGGTTATTACGATAAAAGAAAGTGATGAGGGTGTTATTCTGGCCTAATTGTGGATCGAATAAATTTTAGTAGTTTATTCATTACATTTTGTTTTAGTTACCTAAAACAAAATCTGTGAATAGTTCTATATCGGAATTTTTTTCTCGAGATCGACTCAAAAAGCACTCGCGATCGACTTGTCGATCGCGATCGACCGTTTGAACACCCCTGCCCTAAGGGTATACAATGCAAGAGTTATGCAATATTTATGTTCCTGTAATGTATTTTTAAGAAGCTCTGCATTACAGTATTCCTTCTTTATTAACAATAAAATCGTATTGTTTTACAGACAATACTCATAATGGGTTGGATAGTTTAAAAAAAATTACAAATTTTAAAAATGTAATGCTAATACGTAATATTTACTGAACCACACAGTTCTTAGGTACTATCTTAGCAATCAAAAAAATGAATACTAAGAACTCCTACGAGCACAGCATACAGATTCAGACATTTTGAAAAATGAATTCATTTGTCTAAACATTTCGTGAAGAATTTTTTGCGACTATAATCATAATACGTGTTTAGGTTAATAATGTCGATTTTTTCGCAACATTTAAGCGTTTATTTCCATCACACCGTAATAATCAAAGTATTGGCTATCGTTAGCTATGACTTTTTCCCATCTTTCTGTCAAAGAATGGATTCCGCACCAGAACAACTTTTCATCTTTTGAAGCCAACCATTCATCAAGCCAAATTTTCACTTCTTCGCAAGAATGTAAGTGTTGTTCTGAAAGTCCGTGCTGCATCGATCGAAATAAGTGATAGTCTGAAAGGGCTAAGTCCGGTGAATATGGCGGGTAGGGTAGAACGTCCCATTTGATGTTTTCCAAAAAGTTTTTAACATATTTTGCAACATGGGGCCGAGCATTGTCATGTTGAAAAATGACTGTATCGTGTCTTTGGGCGTATGGTCGTTTTTCTTTCAATGCTCGGTTAGGCTTCAATTGCTATCAGTGTCGATTGCCAGAAATCGTTTCACCAGGTTTCAGCAGTTCGTAATACACAGCTCCTCTACTATCTCACCAAATACATAGCAAAGCTTTCTTTCCATGTATATTGCGCACTGGTTGTGCTGTTGAAGGCTGGCCTGGGTCTACCTAAGTTTTTTGGGTTGGAACATGTTCACCATAAGCTTCAACCAACAATCAATAACTTTCAGCAGCCGTTTTCTTCAAATGAAAGAAGGTTATTAAACTTCCCCGCAAAACGTCTTTTTCTGGTATGAAACACGGCATATTCAAAGCTATGAAGAACTATGTTTTTCACACAACGACAATTAATAACGAACTGGCTTTTGATGGCGTATGTTTACCTTCCAAATCACCATAGATGCCATCTTTTAGCAAAATCGACATTATTAACAGAAACACCTATTAATATTATAAAGAAATTCATAAATGTACGAAAGAATCAAAAATGATTCTAAAGTGGCTCCAAAATTTAAAGAAAACCATCTACTATTTTAAAAAATTTTATGTTAAATATTAGTAGAATTAAATCTAAAATAACTAGGAAAGTCTGTTTAATATATCTTATATAATTTATATTGTACGAAATTGATAAAATAAAATTACAGATAGATATCTTTATCATCCAGTGATGAAGCTTATAACTATAATTTCCTCCTTATTAACAGAAATGATAAAACTACATCAATTTTTACACACCTACATAGTAGTTTTGTAAGTAAGCTTTCTTCTAATCACTAATATATTTTAACTTACCACTCCTAATGCGGTTAGTATATTACCGTGCTGATATACTGAACTAATGAGAGTTCCAAAGGATAATGATTGCCAGATGGATTTTGCTGTACTTATTGAGGATAATTTAGAGCGTTCGAAAAACACCTGGGTTCCAGGAGTAATACAAATTTTATAACATCACAGGTTAGCAAAAGTACCTTCTTAGCTTTACATTATTTAGAAGATTTTTAACTTTATGCCATATAAATTTATTAAGAAGTTAAAAACAAGGAATGTTATATATAATTATTAAATATTTAATGTTTCTGTAGATGAATTTACAAAAGTCTTCCTCTTCATCACATTTGAGCTTAAAATTTCTGCTTAATCTATTTTCTTCTAGAGATGGTCTGGGGCAATGAACGGAGATCTATAAGAGCCTTTCTGTTTAGGGCTGCGGAAGGCGCAGCGGAACAACTTGGACGGTGAATTTGACGATGTTATCGAACAACGAAATGGCAAGATTAGCATTTTAGCCTAACAACACACAGCTGAACAACAGCAATATAGATAGCAACATGAAATATTTTACAGAAACATCGATTCGCTGCAGCTATCGAAAAAAACTAACATGTCGTTTTTTTACAGTTAGCAAGCCATAACTCAAAGATCGAAGGATTTCTATTAACTTTTCTCGATGGTGTGATTAATACTAGAGATGTAATGGGTAGTACTAGATAGACCATTCCGCGTGGCAGCATGTGTGGGTCAAAGTCACAGAACTTGTCGCGTGGAATTTTGTTTCTTTTAGCCAGTCCTAGTAATAATAATAATAATATTTTTTTAAGACTTTCTGAGATATTAACTTCTAGAAAGTGCGCAATAGTGAAATAACGCCTTTAAATCTCAATAAAAACATTTTAAACAGGGAAATATGTTACAGTAGTTACCTGACGATTTATGAGTATATTTCTGTGGCAAACTCTTTCGGAATATTAAAATTTAAAGAAAATGCAAATGCAAAATTTGCGAGTTTCCTATCTTTTTATAGGTTTATCTCAATTTTAAAACTCTATAATAGAAAAGGAATATTTTGAAAAACGATGTTTGCGGAGCGTAAGTAGTGAAAAGAGGATTCGAGTATAATACAATATGCGAAAAAGATATTATTTCAGCAAGGGTACCTAAATTCTTCCTTTCATCTATGATATTCTCTAGAAATATTATATCAAATATGTGGGATTAGACAAGGGCCTTTTTTTGAATCATCTGCTTCGCCACGAAGAAAAACTCGCACGATTTAAAAATATTATTTTTCCCCATAGCATAAACTGATCTAAATGGTCAGTGGTCAGTTCCACCACTAGTTTGGTCTGAGCTCTTATTAAACGAAGAACGTCAGTTTCTTTGAAGGGCCGCCAATTACGTCTCTCGCATGACTTGGGAGAGATGTTGCGAGTCAATGATCTAGATGTTGCTGATATGACCATCCGTTGATTGTCATTTTTGCCACCTGTTTTAGTGTGCTAAACGCTGGTTCTGGATGATTGTATCATTCTGTAGCTCCTTATCTTGCTAATTGGTCTATTTCTTCATTACCTTCTATCCCCGAATATCCTGGAGCCCACAGTACTTTACAGCTGTTGTTCCTCGAAGATGTGTACAATAGGTTTCTTCCAATAATAACTAAGAAATATTTTCTAAGCTTTGTGCGTCATTTACTTTGTTCACATTTTGTAAACAAAGGCTTGAGCTGTGGTAAAGTAGCTCCTGAATTTTGCATCACGATAACTCATGATCATACAATACAATATGTTTTCAAGTTTTTGTGTAGAAATGGAACAATGGCTGTTTCACGAGTACCATATACCAGATATGGTACCTTGTGGCTTCTTTCCGCTCCCTATTTTACCACCCCGTGGGCATTGTTTTGAATGAAGAAAAAGTTTGAAAGGAAATCCTCTGGCATCCTGAAAGCACTACCACAAATCTAATATAACAAGTATGTCAAAGCTGCATAAATGTGTTACAATAAGAGGAGGTTAATAGTTTAATAAGTTACCTTAATTTTTGAATATAGAAGTATTTTATTCTTTCCAAGAGTAAAATTATTTTGACAGAAATTAAAACCTTATTATGCATGTACATAATAAATTTTCAAAGTCAATAATTATTTCAATCGCCACTCGTACCTTACTCACAATTAGTTAGATTAAAAATAATTATTGCTTATAATTTATAACGTTCATTGTAGCACAGGTATATCAGGAGTTATATTATCGACCACATTTAATTAATTAGAACCCAAAAATCCCTGCAATTAGTGCTTTGAGAATATATTAAGGAAAAATAATTCCTAAATACCTTTCAAATAATTACAGAAATTAGAAATTGCTTTGATCACATCAAGGTATTTCCGCAAAGAAAAATTAAAATTTTATTTTAATTATGAAAGCAGTAGCAAATATTATGTAGAATATAAAAATGTTGGGACATTTGATTTTTTAGACCTCTTAAAAATACTCAGTTGCAGATAGATTTGAAATAAAATTTAGATCAGATGTCAAATTACAGGCATTAAAAAATAATAACCTAGAATCCCAGGTTTCCGAGGATGTAGGTCGCTTAATTGTACAAATATCAAAATAATAGTCACACTCACCATCAGACTTACAAATATATATAATATGTGCACAAATCAGACGTACCACCAAAGATAGCCTAAAACCCCATTTATGAGTTTTGTACAATAAGTTACAGAAAATATAGCTATCGTTACAAAAAGACAAACAGATGAAACAACAAAAAGGACAAATATGCGCGGTATATCCGAGAAAGTCGGCTTCATTTGCGACGCCGCTTTGTACCACGTGCTGGTCTTTCTGTAGCGATAGCTAGATTTTCTGTGGTACATTGTTTCATTTTGCCCTCGTGCGTAAATCATCCACCAAAATGAGTTAAGGTTTTCTTCGGACCAACCAAGTAACGATGCCTAATGAGTAAAATGGACGATTTATACTTTTAAACTTTTTGTTTTGCTTGACGACTCAATACGGAGATAAAACTGATCTTACATCAGAAGTTACGAGGCTAATATTGTTAATTTAACCTCATATGCCCTTTACTTATTGCATATATAAACTTAGTGTTTTATTAAAGCCATATCAAACAATATTATCATAAAGGAGATAACGCTGTCTAAATTCTCAATCAGGGTAACTTTTTATTAGTTTTTTTTTTAAATTAAAAGTCAATCCACTGTTAAGCACAAAATACACGTAATTAATAAAAACCACTTTATTTCATTTCACAAATTTCCTGAATAATCATGAACAGCGTAGAATAGAACCATTCCTCTCCTCCGAACCTCGTTCGAGATGATAAAATATTTCTACAAAAATAACTTTTGTAAAAAATTATCGAACGTTTAAATTTCAGTAGCATCTGATAACCCCTCTTAAACTTTGCCAAGTTACCTTGACAAGCTCTATTAACCTTAAGAATCGAAACTCAGCTGCACGGGAGTGTATAAGAGAATAATGATTAACATTAATTAAATTTAGAATTTACTGATATTGGATTACCGTTAAAATTTAGTTGCAGAAGTACTTCGTAACCACATCATGAATTCGTCGTAAAAGTTTATTCTCCGTGTTACTCTTAATTAACGCAGTGTCTCCTTAACAACATTTGTGGAATTTTTACTTCGTTAAAAATTTTTAAATAGCCTTAACTTATATATTTGTGTAATTACAATAAATTGAAATACTGCACTGAAAAAATAACTTAATAACTCAAGAAATAAAATATCTTTTAACTAAGGGCAGCTATATACAAGCGATTAGGTATTTGATGATGTAGGTGCACACGTTATAGTGTATGTAATGTCTGTATGCCAAATATTAAAAAGACCTTTCACATGTTGGAGAGATGATCGAACATAGGGAGGAACAGAGACAGACATTTTTTATAGACTACCATTGCATGGTATAAGATTGCAGACAGACTTTACAGTCTATCATGTCTACACACCATCAAACACGTATGTATCTATGTATGTATCTATAAGTAAGTAATAATTCAGATCAACTCGGTTCATGCTTACAGAAATATTGTCCTGTGTGTAGCCGCCCTATTAATAAAGTAATATGAAAAAAATAATGTTTGAACCTACCTTTGTGTAATCATTCAGTATTTTTCTTATCACAGCTCTTCTCAAATAATTTATCTAATACTCACAGTTTACTCTTTCATATTCGGTGTTAACTGTAAAAAAAATAAAAATATTCATGAGCAATGAACTTTTCTAATTTAATTTTTGTAAGACTTTTAACAACTTTAAAAGAAATAATATTTCGGGAGAGGATATAAAGTTTCTAAATTGAGACGAAAATGGATGTAAAAAAGTTATTTCGTTTTTGCGTTGAGATATTGCGTGTTATTTTGTTGGTAGCCATGAAAATAAAAAGTCGATTTTTATACGTTTTAAAATGGATTTGAGCTAATTGTTATTTAATTTAAAAATAAATACCTTTTGTTTTCTATAGTTACTTGCTATTGTTCAATAAACAATACGTTTTTGTTTTCGGTAAATAAAAAAACATTTTAGATACTACAAAATATAATTAAATATGGTAAAATGTTATCAGTCAGCATTAATGCACCAATAATTTCCTTTTTGAAAAACCTGTTTTTCAAGTTAATAGTCATAAGGTTACATTAACTTAAAACTTATTTAATTTTTTCTGCTTTTAACCACGTAATGTACTGGCTAATTTGGTTTTGTATTATTTATTAGTAAATGTGAATCATTATAAGTAGATTGAAGAGAGCTGTCCAACCAGCGTTTCTGATACTGTATTTTCTTTGTTCAAATTGATCTTATTATTAAGTGCTTCTATAATAATCCACCACTTTAAATTGTTTGGATAACTACGCAGGAGAAAATCCTAAAAGTTTTATGTTATAACATATGTAATAAGTGTCGAAAAATTTGTTTCCCTAACTTAATAAAATAATTCTGATATTTTTGATATCAACATTAATTATTAATTTATAAATCATCAGCAATTATTATGTGCTTTTTCAATTAGTTATACACAGCTTAGACCATCATCCTCCTTAACAACTATCTGTCCTCATCTCCTTAAAATTTCGAGCTCTTTCAATATTTAATAAACATTCGATTTCATGAGAAAAATCAAAACTGACGTCTGCTGGAAAAATCGGAGTAGATAGGGTTGACATATATAGTATGACAAATAAAATAGCCAAATTACTAAAAATACTTTACATTTCACAATTTTCGATGCTCATAAGAACATTGGGGAATGCTTGAGATTGCCAAAATCAAAATTATTTTACAAACTGAATGTGCTTATAAAATTCCCTGTTCATTTGATATAGTGTATTTCGGATAAACTGGCACATCAATATCCGTTAGAATTAAATAGCATGCAAAATGTACAAACAAACAAATTGTATGTAGTTAACAATAGCTGAACATCAACACGCTACTCGATGTCATATTGTACCGTAGTAATGCAAGAGAAACCAAACGTCTTGCTTCAGGTTCCAATTTCTATAAACGAAAGAATAACGAGACACTCAATTTACCAATAACCTAATAAGAGAAATATGATAGTTATGGTCTCCATCACACGTGAGAACCGATTCATACACTTTGTCACGGTTTCGTTACCTCCAATAGGATATAACTACTTGAACTGTACATCTCCGGGTTTATTCAGAGAACATACCATCTCTGAAGACGCTTCGTCGCAGGAGAAACATTGAAAAATAACCATCATTTGACAAGATTGATCCCAAGAACTATAATTTTTCATACTTATCCAAGTTTTAAGTAATTTATTATTGTCATGTAGATGCTGTATAGAAAATATAATTTTTGAATTAGAAAAAAATAGATAACAGACCAGAAATGTAGGTCAAATCATGTCAGTGACGTCTTGTTCGAAAGAATTATTGTGTACGATTTATGGCTACTATTTCTTACATTTTCGAACATAAATTTACTAAAAGTTTCCTTGGGTTTTTCTATAAATACTTCTATTTTAATTAGGGCAATTATTACCTTGAAAAAATATTTCTTACTGCCCCTGTCTTTGTTTATTCAAATCATCGCATGTCGACTATTAAGTTTTCATCAGTAAATACAGTATTACCCTTAAAGGCAATTAGATGTTTTCATTATATCTTTACTATGTTACGAGTACTTTATAAAAAATCATTAACGTAATAACTAATATTTAAAGAAGTTTTTAATTTTATGATTTCGTTATCCTAATTTGATTTTATTAATAAAATTATTTATATCAATATTAATTTTTGGTCGTTTTAAAATGATTTTTTATTAACGTAAAAACGTTGGAAATGCAAGGAAAAAAACTGAGGTTAGAGAGGTTGCTTCATATATATTGTGTTAACGTCCTTTTTACGGTTCTTGGATGCAAGTAATCTAAAAATTATGCTATGTTTTTAATATTTTCGATCTGAGTAGAAACAGCTTATAGAATTTAATGTCAAGTTTCGTTGGTATATATCTGTCCTTCTTCACTTCAACTTGGTTATTTAGTATCTCATCAAAGTACCGATTGTTTAAAATACCAAGGTGTACTACTTGGGTTAATTATTTCTTTATTATAAGAGCGATAAATTGGATATTCGTTTCAAAACCGCGTGCTTGGGAAAAACGCACTAAGGAAATCACGTCACCAATATTTTGGTTTGGTTAATCCCTTCTCCTTTGTTTATTTTTTTAAGATTTATTTTCGCTTCTAATGAATATCTGTCCTTGTTTTATCTTTTACTATGTGCAAATATTTAGTAAATATAAAAATCAGCTCTAATTCAGGGTACAATTATCTTGTTATGGGTTTTTAACTAATATTGCTAAAGGGTAAGATAAGAAAGAGTAACTTAAATTTCGATAAATAAATTTCTGCAAATTCTACCAAAAACGTTGTTAAATTGTCCTAATTATTTTAATTCTTAAAATGGAGTTTTCCTGCAACCATTAAAATAATAAAATTTCGGATGAAATAAATTAAACATAACGTTGAAAATAAAAGACCAGTTTAAAAAAGTTTAAAACAAGAAGCTAATGAACCTTTCGTTCAAAAAGTAAACTTTGTTAGGGTACGTATTTTAATTTTTAAATTAAAGGTTTTGTACGATTTAAACTAATTTTACAACTTTATTTGTGTAAAAATATTTTATTTAATTATCAATTTAATTATGAATGTAAAAAGTTTAAATTTGTTTTTATGCTAAATCAGGCATTTTCAAGAATTTAATTAAATTTTTAAATAACACAATAAAACTAAAACAAAATAAGTTAAAGAATATAAATTGTGGACAATTTATTTTTTCAGGCTGTACTACATGTTTTCTTGTATTATATGTTCACTAAAATTCAGAAAACGGAATATTTGGATTGGTACTGATTTTTGCACATTCGCTCATTTTGGATCGGTGAAATTGCTAGTACCTTACCGAATTTTAGAGAGATGTTATAAATGGCAGAGGCTGATTTGAGTATTATACATTGTTTCTTTGCAAAAACTTTCATCGTAAAAGTATTCAGTCTCATTCAGTATACACATAACAGTATCAGCAGGAAAAATGTAGGGGAGACTAAATTCGTTATTATTTGGAGAGGATTAAAACGTTAATAAAAAGACAAGGTAAATAAAGGTTATAGAACTTATTTTTAGAATCTTTATTTGTAATTAGACGTAATGTTAAGCTTTTATGAGGCTTTAAGTAAAAAACACTTAAAATGAACAGCATTTTTGTAAAATTGTAGTACAAAAAAATTTTTTCAAATACAATATTTTTATAGTCCCAAACCGTCTGTCTAAAAATTTTATTTGTTTCAATTGACATTTGACACAGTTAAGCATCCGCATATTTACATAAAAACACTATCAGTCATCTAACGTGCACTCAGAACTTAGTTGATTGCATCAACTAGTAACGAATCGGCTAAATTTATAGTGTTATGAAACTTTAAAGATTTCTTCTTTGGACCTCTGGGATATTATAAAAAGTTTAACCTAATTACTCTCATCATTGTAGGTAACAGACAAGAGAATAAATAATATTATACATTGACTGACCATTTTCTAAATTTGAATTATAATACGTTTATTAAATTTAATAAGCATAAGTGGCATCACCGTTCCTGTATGCAGTCTGTACTATAAAATAGCAGATGCCCATAAATTTTCTTGTAACGGTTGCATGGACATAGAATAAAATCATTTTTTGTATGTTATCAAAATGATTTAAAGATCGGACAGGGTTGCAATTTAGTCTACTATTTTCTGCTTGTCTTTACCACACTTGTTGAAATTTTAAGTGGAAAACTGATGACATATCTGATGACCCGTGGGAGTGCGGGAGAAAATATCACCCCCGGTACGTTCTGCCCGTCGTACAAGGCGACTAAAAGAACAACTTGGATGGTAGATGCCCAAATATTTTCAGACATCAACCTATGTGATACCATCGCTTCAGCTTAGGCTGCATGAAGTTACTTAACGTTTTATAGCTGTGCCGTTGTCCTTGACCTGTAAGATCAAATAGCATGATGAAGCTCCCAGGAATTCAAAGTCCTTTTGGTCAGTTGCTAAGACCGTTAGTCAAGATATACCACCACTCACACGGCCAGATAATACTATTGCAACAACAGTAGTTGAGAAAGCTAACTTTTTAGCTGAACGTTTTACGTTCTGCTGAAACAAAAAAGACGACTACGATTTTTTTTTATGGGTCTAGCACACGTGTTACAGGGAAGTCCCTAAAATGGCATATGTGCGGAAAAAGCGATTCACATTGTTCTTGAATCGCTGTAGATTGCACAAGGTGGGAAACACAGCGCTAGGCAAATTGCTCCAAAGGGATGATGTTCTCCATATAAAAGACTGCTTGAAAAGCGTTGTACACGGATGTGAAGTATTAGCGCGACGTGTATTTCTAACATGCACCGCTCCGGAAGGAATTAAGCAGGCTACATCCTTCGAACACTTTCCATGAAAATACTTGTAGAACAGGCTCAAGTCGCCAACCGTTCTTCGATGTTCTAGCGAACCAAGGTCGCCGGTCAGTTCCGGGTCTCCAATCAGACGAACAGCTCTTCTCTGAACAGAATCCAATAAATGCAGTGTGTGTTTGGGAACGAAGCCCCAAATATTGGAGCAGTATTCCATAGTTGGTCGAATTTTAGCTTTGTAAATAATTAACAGTTGTTGTGGAGTGTAAAGCTTTCTGGTTCGAAATAATATTCCCAACTTTTGAGAAGCTCTCCTTGCTATGCCTGCAACATGTTCATGCCAGGACATATTAGCTCCAAAATTAACGCCCAACAAATTGAGTGACGACGCTAGGGGAATGGAATGTACCTACTTGACCATGTCGGGTTCAGCAACATTAACTTTTTTAGAAAAACTGCCGCCTGGGTTTTTGTAGCATTAAATTCCACTTGGCTACTATCACCCCAAGATAGAATTTCTTCCAGCTCTTTGTTAAGTTGAACGACCTCCTGCTGTCTGCGGATATTCGCCTGAGTAGCCGATGTCCGAGCGTTCAAAGAGAATGAAAAGATAAGCGTACTGTCATCTGCAAAGCTGTAGATTGGATTCCCGGTCTTTTCCAGCAGATCGTTAATGTAAATGAGAGAGTAGGAGACCATATGGAGCTTTGGGGCACACCGGCGTTGATAGTGAAGGTGTTAGAAAGAAATCTGTCGACCGCCACTCGTAAAGAACGCTCTCTGAGAAAACATGAGAGCCACAAACAGAACTTTTCAGACATACCATAAGAGCGCAGCTTAGCCAAACACGGCCCAATGCCTTGGATATGTCAAGAGCAACCACTCGAAATTCCCCAAAGTGTTCAATTGCGTTGTTCCAAACATATGTTACGTAAGTCAGAAGATCTCCTGTTGATCTATGTTTACGAAAGCCATACTGGTGATCGCTAATAATGTTGAATCCTTCAAGATATTTTAGAAGATGCTGATTGATAGCCTTTTCCATGACTTTTGATATTATTGAAAGCAATACGACTGGTCGATAGCTATTTGGCAAGGTCTTCTTGCCTTTTTTAGGTAACGGCTGAACTGTGGCACATTTCCAGCAGGAAGGAAATATTCCCTTTCTGTAGGATAGGTTGAAAAGTCTACAGAAAACTGGTGTTAGTTCCCTCGCACAGTTTTTGAGAACTATGACAGGTATTCCGTCAGCACCAAAAGCCTTTTTGGTGTCTAGCGTCATTAAAATACGCTTTATGATATGCTGTCTGAAGACAACATCGGGCATCCTTGACTGCAATATGGGAATAGTAAGTGGTATTTTTCCTTTGAAGTCGACAATAGAATGTGAAGCAAAGAGTTCAGCCAACAAGTTCGCTTTCTCAACAGGAGTCGTTGCAATAGAATTATCTGGCCGTGTGAGTGGTGGTATGGTGGATTTGGTGAAATTTTGACTAACTGCCTTAGCGACTGCCCAAAAGGACCTGCAATTGTTAGGACAAGCCAGAAGTTTGTTTCTAATTCGTTGATTGTGTGCCTCTTTGGTTTCCTCGATAATTCCTTTGCATCTGTTCCAGGCACAAAGGTGTTACGATTTTCACGCCATTGTCGGTAGGCAAAATGTTTAGAAGCAACAGCTTCTTTGCATTTTCGGTCAAACCAAGGCGTGCCGTTGGAGGGGCATTTCTTCGAAAAAGGGATGTAAGCTTCTGTACCAGCCAAAATAACATTGGAGACCTCCCTGGCGCACTTAGATGCCTCTGACCTCTCTGTCACTGATTGGTAGGTTACTCGATGTCGAAAGCAGTTTATGGTCGGAAGAACCTAACGGCGGATTTACGTTGACCGTGTAAATGTCCGGATTGGTGGTTAAAAGCAGATCAAGAAGACTGGAGAACTCCCCGTCTCGATCAGGGATCCGTGTTGGTTCGTCAGTAAGCTGAGTTAACCCACAACTGATTGAGAATGATTCATCTTCATGACCTTGTTCGTCGGTAGTATTTGAATATTTAAGCCAGTTGATATTGTGGACATTAAAGTCGCCCAGGATGGCAATTTCGGCACTTGGATAGTTAATTTGTAAATGATCGATGGCGTCTGCAAGAAAGGCGAAAAGTGTTCTAAAGTTGGTATCACTTGGTGGTCGATAGAGGATATAGATGAACCTTGTGGTTTGTTGAGTCGACAGTGTTTTTCTTGCAAATTTATAGAATATTCTATGTAGAAATCCATTAAACAACATAATCTTTACAAATATCTATTAGATCTCTAAAAGATTTTTTGGGAATTTCTAGAATATTCTTAGTAAATTAATATTTACGTATGTTTTTAAACACCTTAAATTTTAAATAAAGCTGCTTGATTCATTCTGAGAAGTACAATAATTTCTAAAAAAAGCATACCAACCCTAAAATCTATTTAAAATCGCCCTAATCTAGTTATTTAATAAATTGGAGATATTTTCACTAGGTGAAGGAATCTTCTTCTTCTTCATAGCCCTCTTACATCCAGTGTCATATAGGCCTCCCCTTTTGTTCTCCACTTATCTTGGTCCTGTGCTTCTCTTGTCCACGCAAGGCCGGCTCTAAGTTTTAGATCGTCTTTCCACCTGGTCTGAGGTCTGCCCCTTGATCTTTTTCCCAACCAGGGTCTTCAATCCTGCATCTTCCTATTCCAACGATTGTCCGGTTATCGCATTTTATGTCCAACCCATCTCCATTTTAGGCTTGCTATATGTTCTTTTACATCTATTAGTTTAGTTTTTTCCCTAATATATTCGTTCCGTATCTAATCCTTTATCCTTATATTCAACCTCTGCTCCAGTTCTCGTTGTATTTTGGCCAATCTATCCATTATATTCCTAGTCAGTGTCCAAGTTTGTGCTGCGTAAGTGAGAACTGGTAAGGCACACTGGTTATATATAGGTGAAGGTGAGGGAATATAGGCACAAAATAAGTAATGTGCTATTTGGCATTATATTATTTATTTTAATGCAGCATTGTTAGGAATTTAGAAAAGTCATTAAATATTTTGAATGCCTAAAGCTATAAATTTAATAAACCCTATAATTTTATAATACAATCCCAATACAGTAATTTTATTAAATAAAATTTACATAGAAAATCACTTTATGGACATAATTTTGATAATAAATGTATATAATTTTTAATTCTTTGTTACAACTTGTTGTGATTTGCATAGGATTTCTTGTTTACTGCAAATAATAGTTATATTGGTTGCAGCTTATATAATGAACTACTAATATGAGTATAAGTACAATAGACAAACTCGAAAGCTGATAAAACGATGTAAACCACTGCTTTTAGTTAATCTTACTGTTGTTGCTTCTTCAATATTCATCTTAGTTTTTTTTTAAGTTTGCAAGTACCTGATTCTTTCTGTATACAAGGTGTCGAATAAATATATGTTATCATTTTGTAAGGGTTTGGGGAATTTCTTTTTTTTTTTTAAGGTAAATTGTAAGGGTCATAGCGTACCCAATGCATTCAAGCACGTGGGACTAGGCTAGAATGTCCTCGAATCTAACTATCACAACAGATCAACATACCAGAGACTTCCAGATCTTTCTAGTTTAGCCTACTAGTATATAAGTGCGGTATCGGCACGTCAGTCTGCTGGTGAAATTTTAAGTTCGTAATTTGTGTTTCAACTGTCATCCTTGTATATACATATATGGTATATATATATATATATATATATATATATATATATATATATATATATACATATATATATATATATATATATATATATATATATATATATATATATATATATATATATATATATATATATATATATATATATGTGATGTATCATCGGGAACTTGACAATAGGTTTAAGAACTTTGATAATATGAAACTACTTGACTTTATTAATTCGGTGCCTCCAAAGATTTAGCAAATGTTAAAATATGTAAAATAAAGTAGGAAATTAAAAAGGTGCGTGATTTTTGAATTTTACAAAATTGTAGATAATTTAGAGTAAGAAACACTAAAAATCTGAAGCTTAATTAATGCTTTACTGATTTCATTTCCATATAAATCCTAAAATGTCAATCCCTTTATACCATTCCAACGTATTTATGATTGCTGTGTAAGATAGTAATCTTCCAAACAGAATTTTGATGTTGCTTATTTCCATAAATTCTGACTATATGCTAATTGCCTAGATATAGACCTAAGTCGCCAGGAACAGATATAATAGAATATAGCCAAGATTAATTTATTTTAATACCTTGTATTATTTTCCCAATAATTTATGGTTTAAGAGCCTTACTTAATGTGGGTTCCTTTGTTTCAGTTACTAATTATTTTTATTTAATCTATTTTTTTCTGATGCAATATAACTTTTTATTGGAAAAATTCCTATGTACAATAAATGGTTGTGTTTACATTCTGGTAATCCTTAATACCCGCCACTAAACTATGTAAATCTAATAGCTTGATACAGAATTGCCAATGATTTACCCTTAATGGCTTTTGTTGTCCCTCTACCGCGAACATTGACTCATCCCAGATATACTTAGATATCATAACCATTGAGTGCCTTGTTATTGGTTCTCAGTTATCGAGATTTTTCGAACACTGCTTGATGTTTTTTTTTATAAGGCTCTATGAGAATAATTTAGATGCTGTTTAGTCCCATTTTCTTTTGTATTGGAGCATCCAAATCTCTATATTTCGCACCTTTGTCATTATATTTTTTTCGTAGGTTGTTCTTGTTTGGAACGGCGACGTTGATCATCGAAGTGTGCCTTGAAGATTTACCCACCAGCACATAATCTGAACTATTGTAAGAATAAATATATACCCTCAGGGGCTCACATCTTATGAGTACGGGTGTGGCAAGCCCGAGGTACCCTAGCTGGACACTCACTTTGCTTCAACTAGTCTTGGGTGAGGTCCTCTCTCCTTATTCTTTCCTATCGATCTCTCTTGATCAACTCTTGTTATTTTCCGACCCCGACGCTATTAGAAGCCAATCGGAAACCACTCTAAGTAATTTTCCCAATGTACTATGGCAGTGACAGATGAGATATATAGAATTACTGATCATGAGGGGAAGATCACCATTAGATTGCAGTGCCTCCCCGGTTATAAACCAGAGAAATTCCTGTGATTTAAACAGAAGCGTAAATGATCAGCTAAGAATACTCAACAAATGACAAGACTATCCATTGATATTTTAGGAATTAGCAAGATGCAATGGTAAAGTACAGGGCAGTATCAGGTTGCAGAACACATGGTATAATACTCCTGTAATACCGAGGATAAACATAAAAATGTCGTCTGAATTATGTTTTCCAGGAATGTGAGTAAATTTGTTGAGAGCTTCGTCCCGGTTTCGGAAAGAATTCTGCTAGTTACAATCAGTATAACACCGATCAAGGCTATTATATTACAAATTTATGCCCCAACAGCCCATAAGTCATTTGAATAAATAGAATCATTGTATTAAGAATTAGATAGACTGATCAACAAACCCTCAAAGAAAGATGGGATGGGAATAATGGGCTATTTTAATGCCAAAATGGGACAAGGCAAACATGGACGGTTAGTTGACAATATGGGTTAGGAGAACGCTATGAGAGAGGAGGCAGATTACAGATATTTGCACAAGAACATCTATTAGTTATAACGATCACCTTTTTTAAATTACCTTTAAAAGGCCATACACTTGGGTATTCCCGCAAGATAAGCCTGACCATACCATGAGGAATCAGATCGATTATGTGTTGATAAATAAAAGATTCAGGAATTGCATTTTATCATTGAAAACATACCTCAGAGCTGATGTAACCATAATGCACTTGTAGCCAACATGAAACTGAAACTAAAGAAAATAGTGAAACACAAACAAACAGAAACATATGACATGAAAAAATTAAACTAAATGCAGCCAGTTTTAGAATTGATTGATTGATCAAAAAATAAAAACTACTAATTCTTTCAGTTTAATCTGATACCGTAAAAAAATAAAACTTCATAAAAAATTTAGAAACCTACGTTATAATTAAAAATAATATTTCGCACCAATTTAATAAAATGACCTTCAAAAAATTCATACATTACTTTAGCATCGCATGTGGCAAACTTTTAACAATATCGTTCATGACAAAACACAGACGAGAGACAATATAAACTCGCTGTAATACTAGGTCACGTTTGCTGCGAAAAATGGAAAAACGCTTCCACACGAAACAGACTAAAAAGCGTTTCTACACTGTCCTTTTTAAATATTTTTTTGCGAATCACGTAATTCAAATAAATGATAATTTTTACTAGACATGAACTTATTCTCTTTTATTAAAAAAGGCACTAGCATGCATACATTTCTTTAAAGTGTTCAGGAAAACTACTTTAAGGCATGATAAACGATTGTGCGATAACTCCCTAATATCGATTTGGTTCACATATACCTACATATACCTTTCCCTACATGTATTATAATACTACACTGGCAGTCCTAAGGCAGTTTGTGAAAAAGTATGTAATATAGATATAGGGTGTTCAAATAGGGACATTTATTTCATCGGGTCGTAGTTATCATTAAATGTTTTACACAATCTAGTTATACACCACTATACTAAACACTTTATTTAGACACTCGACGCGCATCTTGCTAACTATGTTAGCATTATTGATGATTGACTAAACCTAAGATTAAAAACTAACTACTCATCTGGAACTGCTCAGTCACAGACTTTAGCTTTGTTCTGGTGAAGTAATCAGTAAAAGGGACTGTGAGCAATAGGTCCTCCTTCTTTGTTTAGTCTATCTTTACTTGTTACAATAATCTCCCACCAGTTACAATTTTAATTAACGTAAAATTATCTAATGTTATTATATAATCATTTATTTAGCAATGCTGGTCTCCTGCTATTGTGCTCATGTGTAAAAAATATAGAATAATGAATGTTTAATTGATCCTAACTATTCCTAATATCAGTCCCTTTTATTTGTGAATTTACTTCATTCAAAGGGAAAGCGAATAAACGATGAACCAAAAAGTGTACCGCGGCCAGTTTATGTTGTTTACAATCGTTAGGAATATATTTGTTATGATTTAATAATGGTAATAATTAAAATATCGAGGAATGGTAATTATCCTTCGTTCTCATTTTCAAAAGTAAATATTATAGGTAGTCATATCGGTCGTTTAATTTAGCAACAAAATTATCTACATTTGCCTTTTTATATCAAAAATAGCGAATGCCTCATCTACATACCTACTATTTATTCCCTTAGGCTGAGCACATACTGGAGCAGCGAGCAAAGCAAATATGAGAGCGGAGAGCAACGCGACGAAAACGAACACATCTTTTCCTGTCGGAACACGCATACTGAGACCTACGTCGGTGATGTGCACGCTCTGATATAGTGAAGCAAAACGAAGCGACCAAACAAATTTGATTTCTGTACTCTCAATCGCTGTTAGTATTTTCGCGAAAAATGAAGTCAGAAGAACTAATTAGTTGTATTTTTGTTAAAAATGCTCTGTGGGATCAAGCTTTTTTTGATAGTTTACTATCCCATATGAGAAAACTTCCATCAGGGCAAAAAATGGTATTAAGAATGAAAACTCAAGAACTGGTGTACTATTCCGTTTACGGAAATGATTGCCAGAACATTCCGAACGTTTCCCATATTCGGGAAATTATAACTCCGACACAAACACATCCAAAAAGTCATGAAAAGAATTCACAATTCACCGACTTGCAGCCTCTGACAGAGGAATATTCAAATCCCGCATCAATTGCATCTTATATAAGCACCTTTTCTGATGAAAATTTGCACTAAACGTATAATGTTTATGTGCTGTCGTAAGTTACGAATAAATGTAAGCACATAATATTACGAATTAGTTTTATTATCTTACCGTAACGTAACTGCAGGACGTTCAGTAGGATCGATAGGATTCTGATTACAATTTGTCCATTTTTTTAACAACTTATGTTTTAATCTCTCTAAAATGTAATCAAATGTACTAATACTCACTGTACAAATGATGAATTTCTCCATGAATGTGTCTAGTTTTATTGATTTTATGAACATTGCAGCTTCTAGTAGCTTTGTTTTTGTCGAATAAATACCAACTTTTTAAGGAAGAACTCTCTAGTAACAATAAATCTATCCTCCCCGATGCTGAATACTCGCTTATGAACCCCTCACTATGTGTGGTTAACCCACTCATCGTCGCGTTTGCGCGTCCTACTATCCTCACTGCTTTGCTCGCTGCTCCAGTATGTGCTTAACCTTAGGGAAGTACTCAAATACTTGAAGGAGCTCGATTGCAAACTTGTTCATGAATAAAATTGGTCATGAAGGATGATGACCAATTACCCCTAGCCGTGTCTTCACGTTAAACAAAAGATTGTAAGTTATATTTAAAATAATTCTATTCCGTACAAACTTTGGCCAAAATTATGAATAATTTCTCCCTCGATGTTGTTCATTCTAAACAACTCCGGAACGTATTGCATGGTTTGTTTTTGTGTTTTGTAGAGAACAAAGAACTGACGTCAAGAGAAATTAAAATCTTGTCTTCGTTGAGAACTATAGCTTTCGTTTGTTAATGAGCTCTAAACAGTTTTTCATTTATTCTCTATTAAGGTTTAAAACTCTTTTGCCAACCATTTAGAAATTAAATAAGTGGCTGATCGTACTACCGCTACAATATGTGTGCCCTGGCATATTGCAATAGGCCAAAAAAACAAAAATGCTTTAAATTATATACAGTTATTTAAAATGGTCGCTATAATTGTTATAATAAAATTTTAAAGGTTCAGGATATTCATGGATGACGGCGAGCGCCTATTGACTCCGAATTTCGGCAGTTATGAGAGCGATACTTTATTTTCTGAGACTCCAAATTTCAGTGTATGGTATAAACCCTAGAGAATATCTTACAGTATGTAAATCAAGTAAAAGCCACCGGTTAGCTTTCAGAACCTACAGAACACTGCTTTCTAGCCAGCAGTGTGTTCTCTTAGCTGCTTGTTTTTTTTGAACCATTCCATTAAAAAACTGGTTCAACTGACAATGGTTTTAATAACATAAAAGTTCTTTCCGCTCTCCCCCTTTTCCCCGAAATTTAAACAAAACGCCTCGTGGACACAAGATAAACTAAGCTCAATTGTTGCGTACATACTCACAGAGGATGAGATAATACTTCTACCGTGGTACCATCGGTATGCAAGTAAAATTTGCGACCACAGTCCACTGTTGGTAGACTGTGTATTATATTACACCTGTGTATATAGTCTATATTTGGTGAAGTAATTTATTTTGGCAAATACTACAACTTAAACCTAGAATAAACTTACTAACTTAAAAAAAATACCCTGAATATTAAACAACATTTATCACCAGTATACCGAATACTGTAGTTTGCACTCGCCCGTTTCAGTAACTGTTGTGTAGTGTCATTGTGCGAAAGATTCCAAAATATCAATGTACACCCTGGATATGTTATAAAACGAGACTAACCGCTTACGCTGACTTACTGCAAGTTGTAAAAGCAATATTTTAACTAATAAATAAGATTAAAACGCTTTAAACATGAGATATTTGGACATGTGGCGGCTCTAAGTAGTTTTCTAAAAGGGTATCTTTTATTATAGCAAGGAAGGATTATTGTTAAATTAATTTTTTTCCCTAACATAACAAAAACTGAGTATTCCAGTATATTTAACCAACATACACACAGGGGGGGGGGGGGGTCTATTTCTTGAGCGGTTACCTGTATAAGGAAAATCATCACTAGCGATTTGCTTTCAACAACTTGTCAATTGTTCGCAGGTAGCTAAACACTTCTGCATATCAAAACTACGTATTACTTTACGCTATTAAAGGCAGTAATTTTGAATCAGACATCTAACTTAGCTGTAATAATAATTTGGAGTCATCTTCTCTTTGAATGTAGAATAGTCAATAAACTATTTCGATTAATATTGTCAAATCACACAGTCAACATAGAAGTTTAATTGAATTGAATATTGAATTTCTCACTTGCAAAATCTGTATAGCATGGCCAAATGTAACAAATTGTTTAAATCTGTAAGTAAATAGAGGCGTTAAAGGGTTTATCAGCTAAATAATATTGAACCCTGATTAAACAAAGGTTATATTAACTATAACATAACATTTATGTAACTAATCGCTTTTAAGGTAACTTACAAATCAGGATGGATATGTAAACTAAAACCAGACAACATTGAGCCAACGTAAAGACTTTGTTGTTGATTGTATCGACCTCAAAGTTACCGTCGTCGAGCCAAAAATGTACAATTAAAGCATTGGTTCCACGACGTGTGCCTGCTTAAACGCTTATTAGACCCGACAAGAAAAAGATACATGTTTCAATCGAGCTTAGATTTTAATAGACAAGTATGACGATGCAGAGATCCATGTTGGTCTTGAATCACTGTAATCGATGTGTAACACAATTTGAAATAGTTCGGTCAAAACGGATAAGGTTCTCTATATAAAAGAGAGGTCAATACGAGGACTGAATGGATCGGATAAATGCAACGTTCTGTGAGGAACCAAGCGAGTTCCATCGATCGCAACATAGCAGAATATTAGGTATATATATATATATATATATATATATATATATATATATATATATATATATATATATATATATATATATATATTAGGGTGGTCCTTATTTTTCGACTTTCGAATTATCCCCGGGGCACTTTGTCATTTGATTATATTTTTCTTGTTAAGATTTAGAGGTCGCTACAAGCTGTCAAAGTTTTTACAAAAAGCGTTGAAGCACAGCTTAAATGATGGTTTCACTAATGTTTCATTTAAGTGTTTATATTACATTTTACGTGCAAGTGAAACTCGCATAGACAATCGCTCCTTATCCCCTCCTCCCCTCAACCCCTCTTCTGTACCGACGAGTCGAGATTTAGCCCGCCTCGCACTTCAGTTCTAATAAGTCATTAACGAGAGCGCGCGCGTTTCATTTGTAAAAGTCATAGTAACGTGTTTCAACTTGCAATGGCGTCTACAAGTAGCGGACTCAGTAAAGCTACTAGAAATCAAAGTAAGGTTTAGCTTATCGGTCAATTATTATCCGAATTAAACCAATCAACGTTGCCATCCATCGATGAAGTATTACGTTTGTTTTTTTACTACAAAAATGAAGAAAAGAAAAGCATTCGTGAATCTGCGACTTTGGCGGCTTGCGAAGTTATAAATTTGGGGGAAAAAGCTAGTGTACCAATTCAATTACAAAAACATATCATCAGTAAAATTGAAAAACTATTTAAAGACTGGCAGAATCTAAAAAAAAAATAAAGAAAACAAGAAAAAACGCCCAGAAGCATTAAAGAAAAAAGAACAAAACTGGCAACAAAAATTAGAAGATTTATTTGATATTGCTCATCGTGATGCTTTAAATATTATGACTGTAGAAGAAGACGAGCAGTTTTTATTAGCAATACGACAAAATCGACGCGAATTTTTAATTGGTTCAGTGGACAGAAAAAGTTTAAACAAATGTAAGAAAATAAAAGAGAAAGGAGAACGCCTTGAAAAATTGCGCGAACGTGAAAACAAAGATATCTCGGCTTTAACAGAAAAGTGCTCTCTTTCTTCATTGTCGTTTCTTTCGTCGTCGTCTGCCATCACCAGTAAAGAAGCAACTTCATCTGATTCCGAATGCATATCAGAATTGTCCGAAATGCAACCACCTCAGAAACGAGCTCGAAAAGACATTATTAACAGCTAAGTAGCTTCCAGTCTCGATGTCTCTACAGACAGAAAAGCAACTATGGTCGTGACATCTACTTTGAAAAGTGCAGGATGTGATCCATCAGAATTTAATGTCAATAGATCTTCTATTCATCGGCAGCGTGTGAAAAATCGCAAAGCAGTTGCAGAGTCTCTCAAAAGCGAGTTTAAACCCAGTTCGTCATTAACAATCCATTGGGACGGTAAACTTATAGAAGATATTACTGGACACGAAACTGTAGATCGGCTGCCAATTTTGGTATCAGGACATGGAGTTGATCAACTTCTAGCAGTTCCAAAATTGGAACGTGGAACGAGCGAAGCATGTGCGTCAGCTGTCTACGAAACTATAAATTCAAGGAATTTGAGCGATAAGGTAAAATGTTTGTGTTTTGACACTACTGCTGTAAATACCGACTTAAGAAGTGGAGTATGCGTTCTTTTGGAGCGAAAAATGGATAAAAATATGCTTTGACTTGCTTGTCGTCACCACATAATGGAAATTATGTTGTCAGCTGTAGTGGATCAATCGCTTGCCCCATCTAGTGGTCCTGATGTACAATTATTTAAAAGATTTAAGAACAATTGGAACACTATTGATCAAAGTGACTACAAAACAATAACAGATGACGCTGAGGCAAATATTCTTGCAGAAGTGGCCGCAGACAGGATTTCTTTTGCCGAAAAACAACTACAAGTACATCAACCTCGTGATGACTACAGAGAACTGTTGAATCTCACAACCATTTTCTTAGGAGGTGTTCCTGAAAAAGGCGTTTTATTTAGGAGACCTGCTGGTCTACATCGAGCTAGATGGATGGCAAGAGCCTTGTACTGTTTGAAAATTTATTTATTTAAACATCAGTTTAAGCTAACGAAGAAGGACGAAAAGGCTGTGAGAGAAATATGCATTTTCACGGTGATGATTTATGTTAAATATTGGTTTCAAGCCTCTACCGGATGGTCAGCACCAAGAAACGACTTACAATTATTGAAAGACCTTAAAGCCTTTGAAAGCTTTAACAAAAATATAGCTACTGTTGCGCTGAAAAAAATTCTAAATCATTTGTGGTATTTGTCGGAAGAGCTAGTTTCGTTTGCCTTTTTCGATGACGAACTTTCAGTTCAAGAGAAGAAAAAAATGGTAGAAGCACTGAAAATTGAAGGCACAGAAGATTGCTTAAAAAGAATAAACCTTGATATCACACATATCCACGAAAAAAATATAGAAAACTTCGTGAGTAGTAATTCCTTAAGATTCTTCCAGATCCTAGGTATCTCATCAAATTTTTTGAATAAAGACGTGGAAACTTGGAACGAAGACACTGATTATGTAGCTGCCAAAAACATCGTTCATTCTTTGCGAGTAGTGAACGACATAGCTGAGCGCGGTGTTGCTTTAATGGAAGAATATAATAAATTGATTACAACCAATGAAGAACAAAGGCAATATTTGCTTTTGTTGGTGAAAGAGTATAGGAAAAAGTACCCTAATACTAACAAGTCAACCCTTGTATCCTAAAAATAAATGATTCAAATATCTACATAATATCTTAATTCATAACAACAACAATAATTTTGTAATATTTTTTATGTCCTGGCTTTATGAATAAAATAATCCAACAAATACAGATTTTGAGTTTTTATTTAAAATTCAAACCTTGGTAGCGACCCTTAAATGTCAATTAAAAAATTCAAAAAAATTACTGAATAGTTTCTCATGGTATATAATCAAATTACGTGGTGCCCCGCGAATAAGGACCACCCTAATATTTATATATATATATATATATATATATATATATATATATATATATATATATATATATATATATATATATATATATATATATATATACTGAAGCCACAACTTTTTTTATAATCTGACGAATAAAGGTTTTTAAAGAGTTTCGCGTCCCCAGTTACGCGACCTCTCTTCTGGGTAGAATCTAATAAATGTAAAAGTATCTTACTTATCAAACTTGAGCTAATTACGCAACAAGACATATTTTCTTCGAAGTCGACTACCAATTTGCGTGACGATACTAATGAAAGAGAGTGTTCCGACTTAACTGAGGACTAACGTGGTGCCGTATTTATTGTACGTTGAAAAACGTTTTCCTTAAGACATGAAAAAATGTGATACGATATCTGGCACGTTTACATTAGAAATCATCACAAATCATTTTCTTTTATTGCTAAAGAAGTAAAATCTATGAACCATAAAACGTACCACAGAAATATTAATAAAATAACCAAGCTACGTAAGACGTAGAAGTGGATGACAAAAACGTCTAAGAATTAAAAAAAAAACAAAGAAGAAAGTTCTAAAGTGCATCGTAGCAATCAGAACAATGTCGCTCCGAAGTATTCCTTTAAAAACTAATACCAAATGGTGGAAAGAGGTTTAAAAAGAATTTGCTTAAAACATATAGACAACAAAAAACTCCAAAACCATGGAACAAGAAAACATTGCTATAAAGTAACTAAAGGCAGGCCTCGGTAACGTAGTTGTTTAAGAGCCTGCATATTAAATCGATGGTCGCTAGTTCGATTTCGGCAACTGGCTGGGTATTCTGTATGTATATTTAGGTAATAATTAATGCATAAATGTAGCACTACCTCGTTGTCGTAAAAGTGCCGTGAAACACAAATGTGTATCTCGGCACCTTGGCAACGTTAACGAATATTATAACATCCCCGTCAATATATGTTATCTCTTCAGAGATATACTATGAAAAATGGGACTATAAAAAAAGGAACTATATGTTCTCTTGGTGAATCCATCTGACAAACGTTTAATAATGGATGATGATCCCGTATTTTAAACACGGTTTTAGCATACTACCAAGCCCATAACTCTACCATTACCGTAGAAAAATTCGGACCCGAGGTACTTGTCTATCAATATGGTTCTCGTAATAAACTATTCTTAGTGACTGGAAAAATTTTTCACAAAATTTACATTATTAAATTTCTTCAAAAATTTTCCTCGAACGGGACGCCAGTAGTAGAAAAATTGAAGCTCAGACTATGCTGAAATCAATAGAATGTGAGGAAACAAGTTCTTTTATTTAGTAGAAAACTATTAATTAATAAGAAAAACATTCTTAGTGTATTGTGGAGTTACTGTAAATACGTCAGAAATATAATTCTTTAAAGTTTATATTATTAGCTTTAGTCTCAGATCATGCAAAACATTATGAGATAGTTCTTATGTTAGGTTTCGTAACATTAACTACTTTAGAAAAGATTACCGTCTGGGTTTTTGTACCGCCAATTCTACTTGGTTAGTGTCGCCTCAAGACAGAATTTCTTAAAAACAGAACGTGTTTCTTCTTTTCCAGTAGATCGTTAATTCAGAGAGTAAAGACAGTATGGAGTCTTGTGGCACACCCGTATTGATAGTGAAGATATTCTAGAAAAAACATGAATTGTCTTTGAGCAAACCCGGTTAAGTAAATAAATTCAGTAAAGACAGTAATTAAGTTTATAACTTTTGAATAACCGTTGTAATTCAGAGAGGTTTTCTGAAAATTGCTGCTTTTATGCACGTGTATTTCAAAGGAACCACCAAAACGCTTTAACTAAAACTATTATTCGGAGGCGTATTAACTTGGTTAGTGGACAGTGACTATAATAACTATATAATTGACTAATAACATTTGGGTAACGCAATCGCTGTGTACGTGATTTACACGTTCAGGTAGATATATCTTTGATAGTAGATTGATAATTTTCACTGGGAAAATATTTGAGGTATGTTATTCAAATTAAATCTAACCAAGTAAAATTAATTTAATGTTTATGTAAAATGCATGTATAACTTAGTAAACAGAAATTGTGAAAAATTAATTTGTATTTTGCTTCATTTTGTTATTCATAGTTAAATTTCACAAAACTACTAGAACTTAGAATGTAATCTAATTTTGTTTAAGACAGCCACAGTTTAAGCTGGACTAGCATTTTGACCATTTGAGTGTAATTGATAACACACATAGGTACGTACATATATACATACTAAAGTAATTTATAAAGTGGCAGGCTCTATGCAAGAATGAGATATTATATTAAGATGAAATTAGTTGGGAAACCTTGGTCTTGAAGAGGTGAGGTTAGTTGAAATTATTCCACATTCCAATAAGATGAGGTTTTTTAGAGAGAAGAGTTCTTTAATAGTAAGGTACGTTATGAAACTGATTTTTTTAACAAATATTATTACCTGCCTCTTTTATCTAAATAAGATAACGCACACCGGCCTTTCTGAACACTAGTGTGTTCATATACGTGAGCGATTCCATATTGAAACTTATTTCATCTGGCATACGAGACTCAGTTTTACGGCTTTACTATAAAACTTAGATGTGCGATAAAAACAAAGTTATTTTACAGTGAGTCATATTCATTATTTTCCTCATTAGAACTTGGGTCATTAATTACAATATTATTAATTACAATTAATATCTTTCTAAAATTACGATAGTATAAGTTTATGATATATGTAATTAGCTTTTTCAGATGCTGTTATAACTGACTTTTTATTATCGACTATTTGTTATTTGCGTCTACAAGCTGCTTCATGGGTTGAATTTTAAGAATGATTGAGCTGTGAATGGTTCTCCCAAGTAAATATCAAGTCACTAGCATCATTTATTTGATTCTCTAAGAGCTATTGCTTACTCTGACTGAAATGAAGTAAAAATTATGAAATAGTCATAGATGGCATTCGTCCCTTATAGTTTACTCGGAAGTACCACTTGCCAGTAACGATATTAAAATTTCAGAATTGGAGCACTGAGGTGCAGCAACTACGACATTCCGTTTTATAGATTATCTGTCAAAAATAATAAATGAAAGGCTAACACAAATAACATTGCATTAAAAGAGAAATGGAGCTACAATTTTTCACCGGTAAATATCGCCATCCTTTCAACTGCTTAAAAAAATTATTCCTTCGCTTCTCTAAACCCTACGGGCCTTGTGTAATTCCATTTACTCTTAAGATGTACGATTTTTTACTTTGTTACGTCTATAAATAAAAAGTCTTTTTTATCTTTCTACACTGTACCTGGAATAAACATTACTTTTAGAATGGGATAAAAAGTGATTTGAGAAGTTTTAGCTTCAAAAGTTATTTATATTTTATTAAAACTATTATCATCATTTTACTTTAAACATGCATAAAAAAAAACATATATAACTTTCTGTTTTTTTCTGTTTTACTATTTCTACTCGTATTTATTTTATTTTAGTAACAATACCGATGTTACATCTCCGTATTTAAGTAACAAATACTAAGTAAAAATAACTAAGAAGGGCGTAAAAAATTTTCGTACATGGACCACTTTAAGATTGGGTTAGAAGGGAATTTAATAATTTTTTAAAAACCGTGCAATAAATGAAACATTTTATCTTACCGTTGATTTCCAGGGAATCAATACTTTTAGCTACTTAGCTGAGGCATTTTTAACGACATTCCTCTCAATTTCAACTTTTTAAAAGTCTTTCGAGATTTCAATAAAAAACTTTTCTGTATATAATGAAGAAAGGGTCCTAAGTATTTAGCTTCTTTGGCTCCCGTCGGAGTTATCTCAGTTCTTTTTCGATCTTTTGGGAACATTATTTCTCAATTATTTCCTCTTTTTTTTGTTATTACTTCAAATCTAGGAGCATATGTTTCCAAATAACAAGATCTTACCAAGTTTGACGGATTACTCCGATGAATTGACTTTTAACCAGCTTACCGACTACGAAACTATTAATCTGTTATTAAATGGCATCCCATCTCGTAACTTACGGATTTAAATACCGAGTACTTAATTTTAAAATCAATCATCTAACGTACTTATACATATGTAGAATTGTGCCAATAAGCAATACGAGATGGGCATATTTCATTAATATTGCAGTACTTCGATAGCAAACAAACAGTTTTAAAATAAATACTGCATTTAACTTCCTCAGATTAAAGAATAACTTAATTCAAGCAATATACTATACTATATGGGGATACATAAGGCACAAAAAAATCAGATATTTACATATGAAAACTGTTCATGTTGAAAATTGGAATTGAAAATGGAAAAAATATCATTTTCAGATTTTTCAACTGTAAAACCTCTAAAAATGACGTCTAACATGATATATTTAAAGGAATGTCCCTAACCCATCCTCTATCCCTTTAAATCCTTATATATTTATATTGGGAATGTTTAATCTTTGACACAATGACACTTCTCAGTATATATCACCACTACACCAAGCATTTTATTTTTGCACTCGACGTGCGTTTCACTAATCATGTTAGCTTCATCGGTGATTGACTGTCAATCATCGCTCCTGATGAAGCTAACATGGTTAGTGAAACGCGTGTCGATTGCAAAAATAAGGTGTTTGGTGTAGTAGTGATATATTCTGAGTAGTACCCTAATATATTTGGCTAAAAACACCCTTCTATAAAATTTAGTCATAATCTCCCATTCATTTGTTCCACTCCTATTTTTCAATATCCTTCAAAAACTATAGGTTTCTTTTCGACTTTAAATATTATATGTGTACTAAATTTGAAATCGATTATCTCATATCTTATCATACCAAGAGACAAATAGTCCGATAGGGTCACTGAGACATGCACAAATTGATAAAGTTATTTACCCAATATGTTCTCACAAATAGAAGTTATAAAACAAATACCCGGCCGGCCTCGTCAGCTCGGTGTCTATAGAGGCTGCCAAGTGTACAGTCGGTCAAGTAAGAAAATGTCACCTATAACTTGTCAGTAAAGGAAATTCGCTTCGTGCGACTTTGTTCCATTGTAATTATCCAAAAGATCCGAAAACGATACCTACAGCAACTGCTAAAGCCGAAAGGTTTGAATATATCGTATGAGACGATTCGCAGCCATCTCCGGGCTAAAAATTTGAAGTGGCGAAGAACAATTAAGAAACCATTGCAGAGCAAATAACATAAAAAGAAACAAGTCACATGAGCAGACGAAAACATAGATCGAGACTGGAACAATGTAATTTTTTCCGATCAAGCTTTATTATGGGTTACGTTATCACCCCACGAGCCTGGTCAATTTCCACTACCCGATTCGTTCAGCGCACCATGAACCACCCTGTGAAGATCCATGTTTGGGGATTTTTAGACAAAAGTTTCAAGAGTCTCTTCATTATCTACATTAGTATCGACTGCCAAATGGTGATTGATCGATAAATATTAGGAGTAGATTCTTCAAGAGCGTAACGACCTCAGACATCGAAGTAAAACGTGAAGCCAGTGGAAAGAGGAATCCGGTATTGTCAGACTAGATTGACCATCCCAGTCGCCCGATGTAAACCCAATCGAGAACGTGTGGTCATTCATCAAGCAGAAGTTACGTAGTAAAAAGACAGTGAAGCAGCTGTCACGGCAAATTCGGGCAATTTGGACATTTTTGCTCCAAGAATACGCCAAAAATCTCGTCAAGAGATCATCGACGCTAATGGAGACTGGACAGACTACTAAATCATTAGCATTTTAATGGCAATCTTAGTCTTTCGTTGTCCGTTTTTTTGGTCTGCAGTTAACAAACGGGACACCCATCGCGCACTCAGCTTTTTCATTTTTAAAACTTCATGCACGATATTACATACCATTCATATGAAATGCCAACCATCTCAACAATCTCATAAATAACTAATACGACGATGTTCTATCACGATACCATAGATTTTATCGACTATTTCTTTAGGAGAAATCTCAATCGGGCGTCCTGAACGACGGCCACGTTTAAATTCATTTATCCAGAAATAAATGCTCTTCAGTGCTGATGCGGAGCATGAACTTCCTTAAGTTCAGTTTGTATCTGGGTCGTAGTCCACTTTTTTAAGTAACAACGTTTTATCACTACACGAAACATGTAACACCAGTCACTTACGATAGCTACCAACAAACAACTGCGCGTTGGATCTGTTTAAAACTTTGAACGGAACCGTTACAAGATTCATGCTTACCAACAGTCATGCCGCTTAACAAAATTTCTCTACATTTCGTAGAAATTTACCAGGCTTATGAATCCACCCTCGTATAAAACCTCTTAATATTGCAAGCACAACAACATATAAATTTCTATTGTTCGCTGTAATGACTTTTTTCCCTAAAGCATCCCTAATGTTCATCCTTTACAAAAAGGAATATATTGTGAGATGGCCAGAAGGACCTTTTTTCTGGGGCATTAATATTTAAAATACCTACAACGAATAAATTATGAATTGACAAAAGTTGTGCAAAATTTTATTCCTGCATTTGAAGTTTACTTTTTTTTTTATTACTTAAGTATTTAAATGGGTACATAACTTGTAGCTGATTTATAATTTGTATGTGAATATGCAAAAGTATGAAAGTCTTAGTGGTAATGTTATCTTCCTCAATTTTAGTCATATAACTTCAAACTTTCCGTGCATCCTGAACGTATGCGTGAAAATTATAGAGCACTCTGTGAAATCTTATTTAAATAACACGTACACATTACATACTTGTCACTTTAGAAGAAACTAATACTTTTTAATGAGTTTAATTTTTTCTAGCCGAATCTAGTTTTTTAACTGTGTGTAAATATATAGAGAGATTGGAAAGGTTAGAAAGTCTTACGATTAGGTGTGGGGTCAACACAACTTTATTTTTAATTGTTTTCAGGAAACTCAAGATATTTACCTGAATGTGCGGCATAGAGGTCGAGCACTCTGTATGAACTCATACGTATATATTCTAGAAACAGCATTTTTTGCAGATAGTGCATATGTATCTCATGATTTTTCATTTGAAAACGGTGTCTTTATAGGAACCGGTATCCGATACGTTCATATCAGAAAACAATTTGATTTATTTTCCCGAGATCCCAGTTTGTTTGATAAATGTTCTTTGAAACTATAAACCAAGGGAGAATTTCCCTCGAGGTGTTCCATTAATTCCCTTTTCCATATCGAGGGAACCTAAGTCATGCAAAACTCTGCGGTAACTTGTGTGCACGGTAGTTTGGGTTGAAGCATTCCCCCATATTGTGCCAAATTTAATATTTAAATGATCCAGAAACGTATAATTAATTTTAATTTCTATGCATTATTATTAAGTTAAAGAAAAATTAATTCAATAAATAACATAATTTTTTTCCCAATCCCATTTTTCAACCGTGGCATATAATATGTCGCACCCGTTCAAGTGTTAAGCAAAACAGAAACTCTCCTGGAAAGCTTTCTTGGTTATCGGTCTGTCCTCAAGTCCTAGCCTTAAGCGGCTATACCAGTGTAACTACTTAAAAATAAGAATATTTTTCTAGAATTTTTTTAAAGAAAACTACTGCATCAAATGTTTTAAAATTTATTATTTGTTTACAAATACACACAAATTGTTTCCAACCAAAATATTAAAATTTACGGGACTTACGCCTCAGTAACGGGACAGGTGAAAAAAAAATTAGCTTCACTGCTGCCGTGATTGGCGCCTCCACATTGCCTGGAATCAAAAAAAAAACAAAATGATCATTAAAATAGATATAATTTTTCGTACCATCAAAATTGATTGTTGATTTTAAAAAATATTGAAAATTATAAGAATGGCGGCGTTTAGAAAAAAAAGTATAAAATTTTCACCAAAAAAGTGTCCGTTTTTTGCATGCCAAATTAACATTTTTGGTCCAATCAAAAAATCCATGGTTCATGGTACGACAAAACATGTCCTTAACATACAAAAAAAAATCGATGCAATAAATTGTTTTCGAGTTACAGCGGCAGCAAATTTTAAAAATGCAGTTTTGAGAAAAACGCTAATAAATGGAAAGTGTTCGAAGGATGTAGCCCGCTTAATTTCTCCCAGAGCGGTGCATGTTAGAAATACACGTTGCGCTAATACTTCACATCCGTATGAGGTTCAGCTTGTTACTCCGCGTACAACGCTTTTCAAGCAGTCTTTTATATGGAGTACATCATCCCGTTGGAATAATTTGCCCAGAGCTGTTTCCCACCGAGTACAATTTACAGCAGTTCAATAACAGCGTGAATCGCTTTTTCCGCACACATGCCGCTCCTGGAGCGCTTTAGGGACTTCCCTGCAGCACGTGTACTAGACCCATAAAAAAAAAGAATGACTAACGTGTTTAACACATAAATAATGATCTCTTGCCACGTACCTACCTTTGTGACTATTTTGAGTTCACTGAAGTATTAGATGTTCCACTTTTACTTATGTGATGACGTCACGGCGTTGAATTTTGATACCTGCTCCGAGTCGCGTTACGCTTCCAAAAACGAGTTTATGGCGCCCGAGCAGCTGTGCCTGGCGACAGCTGTATTTTAAAAAATAAACATAGGCTGACTTTGATACTTCGACTTCTTATTCTATACATATAAAAGCATTGAAATATGTAAAAAAAAATATTTTTTTCGAAATTATCACACTGGTATAGCCCCTTAACAATATGGAAAACTTTTCTCAAAAGGTTCCGTGATATCCATTATAAAAAACTAATTACAACAAACGAATTCAGTTAAGTTAAAAAGGTTATAAATACGGCCTGAAAATAAATTGTTACCTTTGGGATTAGACCGTGTCAAAGTATGACGACTATGTTTCATCTGCGATTGCACAAGGTGTCTTTAGGAATCTTTACTTACTTCGAAATATATCCTGCAATTATTGGACACGATCTAATCTCAAGAACAATTATGTCTGCAGACAAAGTAAAAGTCTTCCTTCTACATATACAGTCGTTTGCTTAATGTGTTAGTTCATATAAGAAAGATCGTTTCTTTAATTTTTAGAGTATCTCTGTCTGATCGCTTCAGGTTAATGTTAATTGGAGCTAATCTATATTGAGCTCGGTCGGTACTTGAACGGGTTTTCACTCGGTCGTATCATTGATGGACTATGCATGTCATCTCTTTAGTATTCAGAGGACCGACGTAATACCTTCGAGATTTGTGCATTTCTTTACATCTTAGGGTCCCTAGATCACGAAAAACAGTCCTCCAGTTCCGTCGGTCTGTCTATCTGTCCTTAAGTCTGTCTGCCAATCTGTTTACACGATAAATCTTGTACGAAATGAGATATAAGCTTTATGTTTGTTACATATATAATATTTAAAGTAAGAATAGAACCTATAGTTTTTTAGTGATATCGCTTTAAGGGAAGGAGGTGAAAGAAGTGGGAGTCGATAAATATCATATCAATATAAAAATTCTTCTTGGTTTTTGCTTGCGATAATGAACAAATTTTAACAGTAATTATGTATAGTCGGGCATATAAGGGGTTAAATGTTTGTAGAAGGGTGGTAAAGGTATAACTTCGTATCTATCCTGTTATACACCCTCCTTACTGTACTTGAAGTCGTGAAATCTAAAAATTGTGTTATGTTTTCATTATATTAATAATTCAACGTATAAGGGGTTAATGAGGTGCGGTAGAAGGTTAGGGGGATTATATCGTGTAATATGTCCTGTTCCTGTTGTACTCAACTTTTTTTTTATGACTAATATCTTACCATAAAGTACCTATTATTAAAAATGTGGACTTATAATCGCTAAATTAAGTTATTGTCTAATGTCAGAAAATCAAATTTAGTACTTCCTTTCAAATTATGTGTTTGCAAGAGAGGTGATGGTTAATCACTCGAATATTTTTATTTTGCTAATATTTACCGATTTTCATTAAGCGTTATTATAGAATTAAACAATATTAACTTACTCCAAATGTTAGACGTTTTCGTTTAAACCAACATACTCTACTTTCCTGACGTTTCCCAAAGTTTTGTATTACTTACAACTCCCTGATGTGCCATACCATTGAAATTATAGAATTCTAGGAAAGTTTTCCCCAGACCTGTTGGGTTTATAATTTCAAAGAAATTGTACGTCAAACAGCCAAGAAAATGTAACATAATCCAATAGTTTGACGAAAGGGATTATTTTGAAGTCGAATGCTCTCAAAGGCTTGACGTATTTTGTTACAAAGAGAATGATTTTTAGTAGTATTTTGATGTTTCTATGGGAAAAAAAATTATAAATTATGTATTACTCACAACTCCCTGATGTTCCATACTATGGAAATTATAGAGTACTAAGAAAGTTTTCCCTAGACCTGCTGGGTTTATTATTTCAAATAAATTGTAGGTCAAACAGCCCAAAAAATGTAATCCAATAGTATCCCTAAAAGTGTACTTTAAAAAATGCCCCCGACAAAAAGGCTGGACGTATTTTGTTACAATTTTTTGGTAGAATTTTGATGTTATCGTCAAAAAAAAAAAATATATTAATAACTAACAATGTTTTTATGCATAAAACACCGCGCAGCAGCGAGTCTAGAACATAGCTATAACTTTTAAGGATGTTTAAATACTTCGTGACAAACTAATTTTATATCGATTTTTAAAATTGTTTTATCAAGAAAATTAATTTAAAAAATAAAACAAAAGTGTGGAAAGTGGAATATTCCCAGAAATATGTATTTGTATAAAAATGTGTATAAGTATTTTTTACTTCCTGTCTTTTCTTTCCAATTAATTACCATATATATTGATATATAAGCAACAATAGTGTTTACAAATTTAATTCATTAGGGAATTTCTTATATCTAATATCGAATTGATGGATAGGTGGAACAGCTTCTGAAAAGGGCCGTAGTATCGTGAACCATACTATAGTTATCTGAGTATAATGATGACGACATGAATATAATCACAGGAAATGAGCCCATGATTGTGATAAAAGGGAGTAACGATAGTTGTTATTTTATGAACACTGACGATGTCCTTATTTGCTATATTTTTAACCAACAAAGATCCTTTAAATGTTTTAACACGATCAAACTTTCCCAAGCAACACGTAAACAAACAGCATGAGTTTAGACTCTGGACAGGGATCCCACCAGCTAAGATGACAAGCTTCCATTCAATACCACTTTTTGAAACTCATCTGAAAGGTATAAGTGAAAAAACCTCACAGAAGAAACACTAAAACCGTAACATTTTAATTTTGTGTAAAGCAAAGCACAGTTATGATATCGAATACATTGGAAAAGCTCAGCAGCAGCAGTCCGACACCACGACCGCCATTGACGTCAGTAACAATACTATCCAAAACATTAACGAGAGACGCAGCAGTACCATACCCTCGCTGAAAACCCGACATAAATAAGGAATTATCTTATTGGGTTTACAGTACTCAGAAGGAAGTTCGTAAGTTATTCTCTTTAATATTTTAGACAGCACCGGTGATAAGGCCGCAAGGTCAGTGTATACTTTAGGCTTAGCAATTTTTGGCAATTGTTTAACAAGAGACAGGTTCTACCCTCTCGGAAAATAGCTTGCTGTTAAGCAGACATAAACAAGAGACACATTATCTGAGCCAGAGATATTTGATTTTTTTTATCTAATGCGATGTTAATGTGTTGATTTACTTGTTTATATTAGAAAAGAAAGACGTAAAGAAGAGCGAAACCAGAGAACTTCTCTCTTTCAGCTTAATTTCCGGTTTACCAATTTACAGAATGTATATGTATATATATATATATATATATATATATATATATATATATATATATATATATATATATATATATATATATGTATATATATATTTCTCTAAACTTCGTAGAAAACTTTTAGCTAAGTTCTGCATCACTTACAATTCCCCTGGTGTATGAAACGAGAATTAATGGAAGAACTTCACGAAAATTCTCTGAAGACTCGTAAGGTTTACGATTTCAATAAACATTATATATATTATTACACAAACCTCAAATCAAATAAATAAATTAAATCATTTTCTACCATCACAAAGTGGCATAACACTCTTATATTGAAAGGAGGAATTAAAAATTTGTAATCTACCTGTCAATTCAATATAAATATTTAAAAAAAAGCCAAAATATAAATGTTTTTAGATTTATGTTGAAATGTCGGCTTAGCATTTTTACATACAGACTTTTTATTTTGTAAAAAAATATGTTTAATCTTGCTGGTAGTTGCAATGGTAGTATTTTACAAAAAATACTAGTTTGTTTTAACCCAGATATACAATAATCGTCAAATCATTTTTAACACTCATTACTATGCCCACAACAAACTCAGTCTCAACCTCAAAAACTTGGAATATTATTTTGAACTAAAAGACTGTATAGTCATAAGATATTTGATACTATACAGAGTTCAAATTCAACCATCATTGTAATACTGCGCCTATATTTGAGGCTGTGCTCCCAAATATACTCGAAGAGAGCTGTTCACCTGACTGTTCACTCAGAACCCTCTCAGTACCTTGATTCTTTGGTGGTTTGAGCCCCTTCTATAAATACTGTCATGGAAAGTATTTGAGTGATGTGGCCCCGCTTAATTTCTCCCAGAACAGCATATGCTAAGAATGTACATCCCCTAACTGTACGAGTATATCCGCATCAACTTAACTTTCTCACTCTTCCTACAATCGTCTTCAAGAACACTTCCATTTGGAGAATCCCATCCCTTTGAAATAAGCTACCACAGACAACCTGCGACGATTATAAAGCAAATATAAAAAAATCGCACTATGGGTGCAAGATAACCATTTTATACTCTTAAGAAGCCAGGATATTCCTCTTGTGTAAAATAGGAAAATTAATCTAATAAGTGGTATCTACAGTAATTTTAACAAAATAACTACAGTAATTTCTAGACGCCTACCTTGTATTAAATATTTAATTTGTTTGTTTAAGTAATGATTAATATCACTAAAATGTAGATATAAAATACGTCAGAAAAATTTTACATGGTGTATGTTATGAAACATCATCTTTATCATTCTCAAGACTAAAAATGAAAAAAAATGTTATTTCTGGAGGAATTTAGTTGGTAAAAATTATAATACGAAATTTTTATATACAAAAATAAACAATTTCCGAAGGCAATCTTGGCAAATGTAATACTTCACGAAAATAAACAAAAATAAGCCGACGAAAAAATATTATACACCTATGAAAAATATCAGAGGAAATATACCAGTGAACTATCAACAAACAAATAATTACATAAAACGAGTTCAAAATGATCCGCCATAACTTTATAAATCGATTATAGAGTTTATTTGCCCCTGTGTAAGAGATTCTCAAATCTCTGGGAGACAACTGGAGACCCCTTGAGTTTAATAGCTTTCAGAAATCCCGCATAATCCTACAAATTAAATATAAATAAATATCTATTTCAATTTATCTCTTACGATATTTAACAATGTTGTTGCGATTATCCGTTAATAACAAAACTATGTAGACCTCTCGTTTTTCCATTTAAATTGAGAATATTTTCTTCATTATTGAATAAAATAAGACATCAGAAAGCAATTTGATTTAATCTGCAAAATCTTGTTTGTTTAATGAGTTTTCTATGAAATCGTAAACTGTATACCAATTTTCGAGAAGGTACTTTGCCTCGAGTTGTTCAATTAATTTTCAGTTCATATATTAAATCACGAGATATTGCAATATATATGTACAAATATTCTCAAAATGCTATTAAGATTTTATTTTTTAGAGGTCCTTGTTCTTTATTTTCTCATTAAAAATCGTAATATGTCGATTTGTTACGATAGTTTACGTACATTTTTTTATATTTTGTATATATTTAAACTGAATACCGAACTTGTAGGAGGTATTTATATATTAAATCTTTTTTGTTCGTTTATCCTATGTAAGCCTCAATGAAATATAGAAAGTTAACTGCAATGCTGCAAAAAAAGACCAACTTAGTACCCCGTAACAAATAAATCACATCAGCTCTTTTTTAACCCCACTTGGCGACAGGTGGTATTAAAAATTTTAGTGTGCTATTTAGCTCTCTCGTTTCCTTAACTAAAAGTGTCGAAAGTTCACCCGCCGGCTTTTTAACTCGGCGATGAATTGCTAAACAGGTAGGGACTATCCGAAATGATATTTTTCTTTCTGGGAGTTTTTAATTCCAGGCAGGCTTTTAAGGATAACAAAATGCCTCCATTAACTTTAAATTTTAAAACGTTTTCCACCGACTTCAGAATGTTTGAGGAATACAAGCTTTTTTTTAACAAATTTTATCACCACAAATAAACTAAAAAATATTTATTTAAGAAGAATGGTTAGACCATCCTATAGGGTACCAAGCAATGAAGCTATACGGTCTAATCCTAACACAAATATTGATACGAAAAAAGTACTTATTTAAAAACCACATTGAAAAGACTTTAGAACCGACACGGTTATTCAAAATATACACCCTCGTTTTTGTAACAAATCTGTTGACAGTTTAGTTTTTGTAAATGATGGAATGTTAGTTTCTAACTAGACAACATAACACAAGTTTTGTTGTCTTAGCCTCTTTTATTTTCTTTTAATTTTTAACCCCTTTTTTTAAGTACGCTCTCGTTCTTAAAACATTTTCAGTAATTCGAGAGGTGGTGCTCAGGTCGATGTTCATTTGACATGCCATCACTTTTTGTTTTCCCAAAGAATGTCTGCCGATACGGAGACGCACGACTTTGTATAGCATATCGACACTAATCTGAGTTTACATATTGCAATATCACATTTTCTAAGTGGTGATGATTTTTCAAAAATATCCTGAGTACTTTTCCTCACTTTGACCAACGTTAAAACGGCAACATGATTTTCATAATTTTCTCAAGCCTTGGCGACAAAAGAGAAACTAAGTTCAGTTGTGTTCCTTGCCTCAGTACTTACGAATAGCAAAATAACACGTCTGTAACCGTACCACCCGTTTATAGGTAAAATTCCTGACCGCAGTTATTCATAGATAAGAAACATAATACGATCTTTGAAGACCTCACGGCAAAAAATTGTAAAGTATAAAGAGTTTATTTCGTTTTATTTTAATTCATCCTCGAATAATTCCGAACCTATCCACACGTTACGAATCTAATATCCTAGCCTGACTTTCTCCTAATGAATAATCCATTTTGTATTTTTGGCCAGTTTTCTTACAGTAAAAAGAAAATATTTTATTCTTATTCAACGTCTAGGAGTTCGGTCCCTAACACAATGACGCTGCTGTAGTAGTAAGTTTCGTTTTGATTATTCAATAAAATTAATTTTACTGAATTTAATTAATAAATCAAATATTCAGTTTGTTTTTGTCCATACTGAAAAGCTAAAGCTCATTGATTATATCAATAAAATGATGGAATTAGTGAATATATGAAAAGGATCTTTGATATTTAGGATTATCCAAGGATGCATTTTATTTATTTTTTGTTGGATGATTTTAAATTAATAGTGTTTACGCGACTAAACAAATAATCTCTAAATTTTAATCTCTTGAAATAAACAGTTGTTTTTTCCACTAAATCGTAATTTTTCCAAATGTTTCTTTTTTTGATTTTTTTGTGAGTGATTACTTTTTTATTTTGATTTGATATCATTTATAGTTTTTATAATCTTGATACCTACAGAAGATGTGCGTGCCAATTTGTATTCATAATTTTATAAAAAAGTAATTTACCCAGTACCTCTATTGGAAACCCGTAGTTCTACAATAACTACTAAATTTAACTTTTTCACGCTCAAGAATAACTAATTCAAGCACTATAAGTCAAAATAAAAATTAGGTACTTTATCCACAAAGAAAAAGTTGAGCAGATGGAGGATCTTTGAAATAGTTTTAATTGAACCTTAACATTCCCTTCTACGCACTATTTATGTGTATGTATGTAAAAAATTGAAAAAATAACACAATTTTCAGATGTCTTGACTTCGAAAACCGCGAAAATAACGTAAAACACGATATTTACGCAGCCACTCCTAAAATATGCACTTCAACTTCCTTAACCTCTTGTACATTATACCATAAATAAGTGAAAATAATGAGAAAATAATTTTTTGGATTTCTCAGCTTCAAAAACTCTTAAAATGATGTACAATATTTTTAACATCCTTCCCCACGATTTTGAACTTTTATGTTTCTCTAAGTAGTTACACTTAAAATTTCGTCATTATCTCAGTTTCAAACCAAAAGCAAACGGCATAACGACATAAAACAATATGAAAGTTGTGGGCTTCCGAACCCTTTCACCCTCTTCCCTTATGGCTACATTGCTTAAAAAGTATTTCTATTCCTGCTTCATATATTACAGGTGAACCAAATTTGAAATGGATATCTCATTTTGTACGAGAGTAATGGTGCCAACAAACGGACAGATCGACGGAAATAATGTTTTTGTGGCCTAGGGACATTAGAACGTAAACAAATGCAGAAATCTCCATGATGTTTTCACGAATAAAAAATTAGCAAGAAGAGTAATAAAACAGAGAAAGGATAAATAATTTTAATAATCCTTACATATTTACCATAGGTGTTACGATCATTTTTTATAATTTTGTGCATTTTAGTCACGAATTACACAAAAACTAAAAGCAAAAAACATACTTTCCAGTAATGGGAAATTCTTTTTAAACTTATTAAGAAAGTTCCTACTCTCAGGCAGTGGCGTAGCCAAGGGGAGACTAGGGCGCGCTTGTACATCCGTCTCTAGAGCTTGGCTACACCACTTTTCTCAGATTGTCACTTTAGTACATAGAGTGGCTCAAAACATAAATAATGTCAGAGAACACTACTGTTGGAATTACTCGAGTGAAAAACCGTTTGAGTACTTGGAACAGACACAAGTACTTAAATTATAAATTCACCTGACACTGGTTAGCAAACAAGGATTCTGAAATATTTCGAATCATCTACTCATCGCTCGATCGGTACGAGCCGCTGCTAATCTTAACTAAGGATATGTGTCTGTTGCTATGCATCGCAACTCCCGTTTAGAATCCGTAAACGGGTACATTTATGTAGTAATTGCAACGATGATTCGAGCATTTTCCACATGGCTAAAATCTGACATAGAAAACGAAATATTGTGAACTGCGAGCCATTAATTCAATATTTATCACTGACTATTTAAATTAGAATTATATTAATATATTTATAAGAAACAGCTAAATGTTTTCTAAATTTGTACTGTAATAAGTTGCATATAAACACATATAACCTGCTATAAGGAAATATAAGTGACAACACTGGTACACTTGTCCGACAAGTTTTACTACCAGATCACGTGCGATCATTCCGGTTTTTAGCGGCGCTGTACAGTCGGTAATTTTTTGAGTTCAAATTTTGTCTAGTGTATACTATTTGTCCTTACCGCACAGTTTCGAATTATTTGGTGGGAAACGATGTGATAAATGACATACTCTCTCATAATAGTGATCTGTTTTTATTGACCAATAGCACACACCTGTAGATATACAGACTTGGGAATATTAGTAATTCTTTCTTGATAGAAACTTCATTACAACTTTCCTGAAATTTGAGATTAAACATTAACCTTATTATTCTCTTCTGTCCTAAAAAACACGAGCGCTCAAACCACTTACTCCCCAAGCAATAACATTTTTCGGCATGTAAGCCGAGTAATCTACGGACAGCAAACCCAACTCATCCACTGTGTGTTTCAGTTGCAATAGAGCAAAAAAGGCTCAGTTTAGCACACACATAATCGATATGATTACCAAATGTCAGCTGGGAATCTTTGTAAACTAATAATGCTTGGTTAATGAACACAAGGCTGCATCATAATTAGAAAAGAGATGGAATTTAATTCCTATTAAACATATCCATAAAAACTGTTCTCTGAGAGTTTAACATTCAGTAATTTTTTTACACTAAACTTCCATATCCTATTATATTATGTTGTGGTATCATCGGCATACATTGTTATGTGGCCAGTTTTTACGTTGAGAGATAAGCCATTTATAAATAAAATGAATAGGAACGGTTCTGTGGAACACCTATACTAAGAATTGGAAAAACCTTTGTATTTTACCACTAGTCTAGGAATATGCCACGGTACCTAAATTGCATAGATAGGCGAAATTGCTTAGTCACGGAATCCAATCTTGTAAATATTACTAAAAAATACAAATAAGAAAACTAAAAATTATTGCTCGAATTGAGCTTTTTGGAAAAAAGCCATACTGACAGATATTTGGAATATTAAATTTAATGATATAATGAATTATAGTAAATCCCAAGATATAAGATCCTGCTTTTTTGCTTTTTCAATGGGGCAATAAACGACCCTATTATGGTTTTGTGCATAGTTGCTAGGTATTACGATAAACCTATTTTTATTTTACCTGCTTTGTATACCGTCCTCACTTGCACCTGCAATCATATTGGATCTATTTTTACCTATATATTTACTACCTGGCAACCGGGTTTGGAGCCCTTTAAGTATTTGATAGTATAGGCCTAATGACCACAGGTCCCCATTATGTTTCGAAAGATACTTTTTATTATTTTTATTTTTAGTTTTAGTTACAACTTACAACATAACAGTTCTATTTTAATTATGTGACGTCCGTGGAAAAATTGGAATAGTGGCTATCGCAAGAGAAAACATTTATCACTTGACGCTAAACAAATAGTGAAAAATGTTTACGACAGTTTGGTAAAAAGAAATTTGAATAAACAAAGTGCCTTGCAAGAAACCAGTGAACTAACAAAAACCCCAATTTCTACGATTAAGGGTATTGTAGAAAAACCATCACTCAGGAACAGGAAAAAACGGAAGGCTTTTCAAATGCATCATGTAGACGAGTGTGAAAAAGACGTCATCAGAAGAAAAATATATTCTATGTAAGAAGAGCAGTTGGTGCCGACACTAGACAAAATAAAATTAAGACTGGTGCAGGACGGGACCAATATACGTTGTGACCGATCAACCCTTCACAGAATTCTCTTAGTCACAAAGATTACGAATCTTGCGACATACTTATTTACAAGAAATTAAAAAGTATTGATCAGAGAATTGGCAAATAATTAATAAACATGGTTCGATACCCATAACACTGTGCAAAAAGGGTGGCTTGACAGCAGTACAAAATGTCAGACTAACGCACCTTCAAATAAAGATAAACGAATAACCATTTTGCATGCTGGATCTAAAAAGGGCTGGGTTTCAAATTGTCTACTATTATCTTCGAAAAACATAAAAGATTCTAGTTTGGACTATCACGAAGACACGACCGCAGAACTTTTTGAAAACTGATTTCAAATGTTCCCGAACAGAGTGTTATAGTTATCGACAATGCAAATTACCATAGTCGCCTACTAAATAAGGTTCCTAATGCAGCCAACACCAAATCGGAAATACAGGAATATATGTTAGAAAATAATATTTATTTTGACTTTAGTTATAAAAAAAAGATCTTTTGGAAGTTTGAAAAGACTATAAATTGAAAATAAAACCGGTCAAGTGCAAGTTGAACTTGCGCAATTAGTGTTCCGTACGTTGATTGCTTTTAAAATAAAAAATTTTGTTACAAAGGTATAAAATGATCAGTGACTTCACAAAACACACTCCAAATGAGTTTTCAACAAAGTTTGTTTCCAATCTTTACTGAAATCTGATTACCTTGAATTTTTTGTTTTTTTTTATATACCAGATAAATTATTAAAGGTAATGCACTCGTGATAATTTTCGTTCAATCTACATCCCGTGGAGAATATTCCAGAATTTTTTAAAAATTTCTTGATAAGTACTTTACGAGATAAGGCGCGGGACAGCGATTTTTTAAAAATAACACAAAGAAAAGTGCGCGCAAATAATACATTATATATACATTTTTTACTCGTGTTTTCACAAGCTTTCGTTTGACACCACACTCGATGACCTAGTAAAAAAAATTTTTTTTCACTTCCGATCTCACCCCCCAAAATTAACCCCTTAAGTCAAAATTTAACTTTCAAAACTACATGGCTGTGATGAGGCCATTAATTTATACATTAGTACCAAATTTCAACGTTCTATGTCAAATAGTTTCTGAGAAAATCGGGTGTGACAGACAGACACCGAAGTGATCTTATAAGTGTTCCGTACGGAACACTTAAAAAAATATGTTTGTGATAGTATGGCTGAGAAAATGAGACACACTGTTTTGCGGCTTCCTCCGTATTATCGTGTGTTTAATCCAATTGAACATATTTGACATCGAGTTAAATCAAAAATAAGGGCACAAAATGTTTCTCCTACTTTAAGCGTGTCAGTGGTTGAATTAGTAAAAAAAGTTATAAATGATATACCTTGTGAAAGCTGGAAGAATTCCATTCAGCACGTTGTTAAAGTTGAAGATTCATATATTTATGTAAATAATATAAAACCACTGATAATTACCTCAGCTGATGACAGTGATAGTGAAACTGAATTAGGCTTAAGTTAAAATATATTTTTTATTTATACAGTATGTCCCCTCTTGTAAACCTTATTCATTCGAACTTTTGTTCTTCTTATCCATTTGTTTTTACATGCATCTATAAATAAACATCTCCAAAAACCCTTACAATTTTATTTATTATAATGAATAAAATTCTTAAGTCCATCTCTGCAACCTATCATAAACAAAAGGTCAGAATTTTTATATTGCCCACTTAAAACGACAAAAATCAGAATCTTATATTTTGGGACAGGCTATACCACTTCATAAACTACAAGTATCATTTCCAAAACTTCAGAGAATATACCTAATGAAGATATTTGCCTGTAATTTTAAAATTCGTCGAAAAGTACCCTTATTTAAACGAAAATTCGGTGAGTAACTGGCTTATAAAACTTTTAATTGCTTTGGTAACTTTAACATGATGTCGAATTTTTAAGATTATTTATAATTTCTAAGACCTACTATAACGTAACTGTGTCTGTTACAATAGTACTAGCCTGAACTAAGGGAGACACTGTAAAATTGGTGTTGGATTGCCTATTTCCCTATTTTATCCTATCGTTGATGTCCTACATACATTAATTGACCCACTAGTAATGTTCAGAATAATGTTTTGACTACTCTTCTTGCACGTAGTATTAGCTATATTCCAAATAATCTTACTTATACTTAAAGATTAATTAAAATCAATCTGATTTGCAAAAAAAAATTATTGGCTTAGTTTAATAAGAGATTATTAGTTTATTCTTTGTCAAGCTTTATATTCTAAACTTATACCGTTATCAGAAAATTCATTTTGCAACTAACAGATGGTCAACTGCTTTTGACAATATTGCTAATTCATCGTTATATCAATAATCACTAGTTTATTGGCTATAAATTTTAATCGTTTGTTGTATGGATATCAGTAGTTTACACAAAGGTAATCGTTTTAATGAGTCCAGTGTATACAATACCCGCAATTTTAAATTTTTAACCTTAATTAAAAAATGTAGTATGACATTTTGCTTTAATTACAATAAAATCACTTCATCCATTAAAATGTTACCATGTACTTGTAAAAGCATGCTAACATAAAATCTAAATGCAAAAATATTCTTTTTATTAGTATCTATAAAAGTTTGATGGTGCATATGCAACTCAATAATTTTTTTTTAACTCTGCATTAAATTTTAAAATGTTAAAGTAAAAGTCTAAAAAAATAAATTTATCGCTTTCCATGCATGGTGTGGCGGGAAAATTTTCCACAGGAATTAAGAATCCTGTTATGTTGAGTTACCTTGATACTAAAAAAATTTTGAGTTCAATTTCTTTCGAATATTAAAAATATCAATTTTTACTTTCGCCAGAAGGATACGTATTGTATTCGTTAAGAAATCACCTTCAGATATTTGTGCATTTCTTTACAGTTTAACATCCCCAAATCACGGAAAACCATCAAATTATCATCGGTCTCTGTGTTTTATTTTTCTGTCAGTTGACACGATACTCTCACACTATTTGAGGTACGAAAGGAGTTTTTGGGCGATATTACCTCACGGGAAAGGGGTGATGGCCAACTCATTTTGTGTGCTTCCAATAGTACTATGACTATTCTTAATAGTTTTAAGCATAATTATTTACATGAAACATGTAAAGAAAAGAGAGTTTTTGGAGTCGAGAAATGTAATATTTGTAATGTCTTCATTATATCCAATTTCAACAGAAGCGAACTTTCATTTGTAAATAATATATCATCATAAAGTACCCATCATTTAATATATCGATTTGCAATACCTAAATTAAATTATTTTTTAGCTTAGTCTTCATTTTAGAACTGCGTTTTTAGTGAAAGAAGTGCTGGGTAAATAACATATCTATATAATTTCTTTCTAAGAGTAATCAACAACAACGTCGCAGTATTGTTATGACGATTTCACCTGGTGAGAGCTCCCTGGGAACTGAGTCCCCAAATCATACATTCCCTCTACAGGCGGTAGTGAGGCCGAGATTCAGTTACGTTTCAGTGGTCTGGTCGCCAGGAGTTGACCATATTACAGTGCAAATTCGCCAGCTTGTGCATTTTAGGAGCAATGAGGACTACGCGAACCTGCTCGAACGACTTAATCTCCCAATAAAAAAAATGGAGGCTACAGCGGTGTATGTTCGGATGCGAGATTGTGCAGAGGTGGAGATTTACCTGCTCTTGCATTGGAGAAAGAGGCTGAGTACGGCTTTCTCCCTTATGATCATCAGCTAGAAACAACGGAATGAATAGAGGATCAACCTTCCTCAGGACACTCTGGTGTGTCACTGATGAATCGCGAGTGGCCGAAGTTGAGTCAGCCGGGCAACGGCTTTATTTGCAAGGTGCAGCAATGCGTAAAAATTTCCCCTTGGAAAGGTATACTACAGTTTCCCGAGCAGATGTTTCTATCAGCCTATCTACAATGGAAAAAATGATCACGTGGCGCGAGGAAATGTTGTACGTCTACTCTGATAGTCATAGTAATAGCTGGAGAAGCCATCATGGTGGCTAGGACCATGAAGGGGAAATTTTTCATGCTTGACAAAAAGGATTTCTCTGGTTTATTCGCTAGGCGCTGAACCTTCCTGCAACTACTACTACTACTACTACTACTACTACTGTTATAATGATCTCTTGAGAAAAATATACGAATGGTCTGTTCTATTTAGTTATTTAAGGCTTCTAATTCCAACTAATGTTACTGTTTGTTGACAACATATAAGGCTGAAGGATAAAAGTTCTTAACAGGCTTATAATCTCTTTGATGCTCTCACTCTACTTACAATTTTCCAAAATGACATGTCGATCCACACTAAGCCAATAACTGAAAGTAGATATTACCAACTCGTTAATAGAATTTACAAGCTCCGAAAGCTCAGTCGATAAAGCATCGGCCAAGAAAAGCGAAAAATTTTCTTCAATATTTGAAGCTTTGTGTTAAAGTCACGAAAGTATTTGTATATTTGTTAATTTTAACTTGATTATAGACACACACTATTTTTCTGAATTGACATATATGACAATCGACATGCAGACAAATATTTTTTATACTGTTACAGTTTGTGTTATCTCATTTAATTCATAAGATAAATAAAATTAAAACAATTGAAAATTGTAACGTCAGTGTAGATAGCTCAAATACCGAATACATGATCAAACCTTGAATTCTTTTTGTCGCCAAAAATACTTTTTGAGCGACTTCGGGATCGAACGTTATACCTCATTTTAAACTATATATATATATATATATATATATATATATATATATATATATATATATATATATATATATATATATATATATATAGCATTTATTAATCAGTGTATCAAAAAATATTTAAATAATATTTAAATAAAAGTTATAAGGTGTTATATAGCACACATACTACCGTTGAAATAAAATGTTTTGAACAAGAACACGAAGAAATTACGCCATCTTGATTTTTTAATTGGAAAGGCCTGTATATTGTTTTATTTTTGAGTCCTACTAAAAATTCTAGATATTATTTGTCGATCATACCAGTGAACTGTTTTGGAATTATTGTCGTTTGAAATTTAATACACAAAAAGACAAAATAACTATTAACACTCTAGGTTTTTTTTTTTTTTTTTTTTATGGGTCTAGCACACGTGCTGCAGGGAAGTCCCTAAAGCGCTCCAGGAGCAGCACGAGTGCGGAAAAAGCGATTCACGTTGTTCTTGAATCGCTGTAAATTGTACTCGGTGGGAAACACAGCGCTGGGCAAATTATTCCAAAGGGATGACGTTCTCCATATAAAAGATTGCTTGAAAAGCGTTGTACGCAGAGTAACAAGCTGGACCTCATACGGATGCGATGCACCAGCGCGACGTGTATTTCTAACATGCACCGCTTTGGGAGGAATTAAGCGGGCTACATCCTTCGAACACTTTCCATGAAAATACTTGTAGAACAGACTCAAATCGCCAACCGTTCTTCGATGTTCCAGCGAAACAAGGCCGCCGGTCAATTCCGGGTCCCCAGTCAGACGGACCGCTCTTCTCTGAACAGAATCCAACAAATGCAGTGTATGTTTGGGAGCGGAGCCCCAAACGTGGGAGCAGTATTCCATAGTTGGTCGAATTTGGGCTTTGTAAAGAATTAACAGTTGCTGTGGGGTGTAAAGCTTTCTGGTTCTAAATAATATTCCCAACTTTTGAGAAGCTCTCCTTGCTATGCCTGCAACATGTTCATGCCAAGACATATTTGCTCCCAAACTAACGCCCAACAAATTGAGCAACGATGCTAGGGGAATGGAGTGCCCCGACATAACTATGTCGGGTTCAGCAACGTTAACTTTTTTAGAAAAAACTGCCGCTTGGGTTTTTGTGGCATTAAATTCCACTTGGTTACTGTCACCCCAAGATAGAATTTCTTCCAGGTCTTTGTTAAGTTGAACGACCTCCTGCTGTCTGCGGATATTCTAATGAGCAGCCGATGTCCGAGCGTTCAAGGTGAATGAAGAGACAAGCGTACTGTCATCTGCAAAGCTATAGATTGGATTCCCGGTCTTTTCCAGCAGATCGTTAATGTAAATGAGAAAGAGGGTAGGAGACAGTATGGAACCCTGGGGCACACCGGCATTAATAGTGAGGGTGTTAGAAAGAAATCCGTCGACCGCCACTCGTAAAGAACGCTCTCTGAGGAAACATGAGAGCCACAAACAGAACCTTTCAGATATACCATAAGAGCGTAACTTAGCCAACAGTCCATCGTGCCAAACACGGTCGAATGCCTTGGATATGTCAAGAGCAACCGCTCGAGATTCTCCAAAGTGTTCAATTGCATTGTTCCAAACATGTGTTACATAAGTCAGAAGATCTCCTGTTGATCTATGTTTACGAAAACCATATTGGTGATCGCTAATAATATTGAATCGTTCAAGATATTTTAGAAGATGCTCATTGATAACCTTTTCCATGACTTTCGATATTATTGAAAGCAGTGCAACTGGTCGGTAGTTATTTGGCAAGGTCTTCTTACCTTTTTTAGGTATCGGCTGAACCGTGGCACATTTCCAGCAGGACGGAAATATTCCCTTTCTGTAGGATAGGTTAAAAAGTCTACAGAAAACTGGTGTTAGTTCCCTTGCACAGTTTTTGAGAACTATGGCAGGTATTCCGTCAGCGCCAGAAGCCTTCTTGGTGTCTAGCTTCATTAAAATACGCTTTATGATGCGCTGTCTGAAGACAACATCGGGCATCCTTGACTGCAATATGGGAATAGTAGGTGGTGTTTTTCCTTGGAAATCGACAGTAGAATGTGAAGCAAAGAGTTCAGCCAACAAGTTCGCTCTCTCAACAGGTGTGGTTGCAATGGAATTATCTGGCCGTGTGAGTGGTGGTATGGTGGATTTGGTAAAATTTTGACTAACTGCCTTAGCGACTGCCCAAAAGGACCTGGAATTGTTGGGACAAGCGAGAAATTTGTTTCTAATTCGTTGATTGTGTGCCTCCTTGGTTTCGTCGATAATTCCCTTGCATCTGTTCCGGGCATGAACAAAGATGTTACGATTTACGGTGTTAGGATTTTCACGCCATTGTCGGTAGGCAATATGTTTAGAAGCAACAGCTTCTTTGCATTTTCGGTCGAACCAAGGCTTACCGTTGGAGGAGCATTTCTTCGAAAAAGGGATGTAGTTTATTTTTAAGGTAACAATTGCTCAAAATGTCTACCATTAACAGCGAGGCAATGACCCAATCTGTCATAAACAGCTTTAACAGGGTTTTGCAGAGAATCCGGGGTGATATGTGCTACTTCATACTGAATTCTTTGTTGTAAATATTCTAGAGGTTCAGGTCGACTTCGGTTTTCAAATGATCCCATAAAAAAAATCGAGTGGAGTAAGGTCGAGACTCCTTGCAGGCCATTCTACAGCACCTCTTCTGCCTATCCATCGATTAGGAAAAATCGCATCCAAATATCTACGAACATTGATTTCATAGTGAGTGACGCGTTAAGTCGTTACCTGACAGTAAATGTTTGACATAAGCCAGCCTAAATTTTTTTTGTTTAATTTGATCTTCTTAATTTCAAATACCAATAGTTCCTAACGGGTTCAATTTAGACATATTAGACAAATAATATCTAGAATTTTTAGTAGCACTCAAAAATAAAATAATATACATGGCTTTTCATTTAAAAAAATTTAAGATGGCGTTATTTCTTCGAATTGGCTTTTATTTAAACATTTTTTTGATACACTGATTAATAAATGCTGTGGAATCATTATTCCACCCTGTATATATATATATATATATATATATATATATATATATATATATATATATATATATATATATATATATATATATATATATATATATATATATAGGTAAATCCGAATAAAAAAGAATATTTAGAGCAGTCAGAAACTGAAAAAATTTCTTGACAAGCACACTAGTTTAGCAGTATTTTTTCGAAAGTCTAGAATGTTTGGAACATGATGCCAGGGCCATGAATTCCTATATTTGTGCCAAATTTGTTTTTAGTTTCTATGTCAGATAATCTCGGGGCAAATCGGATGTGACAGACACCGAAGTGATCATGTAAGTGTTCCATACGGAATACTAAAAACACCTAATCATTTTAGTATGGTTATGCTGCTCTCCTGATAAAAAAAATAAAAATATTGATTTATCAAATATTTCTGACTTTTGTTTTACGAACATTAACATATAAAAATTTCTGTGTTTTTTTTAATATCCTCAATTTCAGCTTGCACCACCCTGGCATCATGTTCCAAACATTCCAGACTTTCGAAAAAATACTGCTAAAGTAGTGTGCTTGACAAAAAATAAATTATTATATATATATATATATATATATATATATATATATATATATATATATATATATATATATAGATATGTATATATATATATATATATAGATATGTATATATATATATATATATATATATATATATATATATATATATATATATATATATATATCTATATATATATATCTATATATATATAGATATATATATATATATATATATATATATATATATATATATATATATATATATATAGATATATAGATATATAGATATATAGATATATAGATATATATATATATATATATATATATATATATATATATATATATATAGAGATATATATATATATATATATATATATATATATATATATATATATATATATATATATATATATATATATATATATATATATATATATATATATATATATATATATATATATATATATATATATATTTATATATTTATATATTATATAACTGATATGCAACCTTACCTATTACTTTCTAAAACTATTATATTCATATCTTTCAATACCTGGAAATAATTCATTTATAAAAAAGAAATGAAGGATGAAGAATATAGAGAAAAATGGCAAAATAAGTAAATTGGACCAAAGTCGATCGTCTAACTTGACAAGATAATAATGGGCTTTTATTGGCTGTAGGTTCTTTTTTCCTTTATATTTTTGGAAAATTCGACGTTCATTTTTATCTGTTAATTGTACTTAGAAATAAATTGAGCTTTACATATTTTCTGTTTTCATTTTACAGGAGAAATATTAGTTTAGGAAACACATTTTAGGGTTGGAATATAGTAGATTCTTATTCATGTTGAAATATTCTTTAAAATCTTTAGAGAAACCATAGTGGGTAGTGTACACTCTTATGGTACGTCTGAAGGGTTTTGTTGATTGCTCTGGTGTTTCCTCAAAGAGCGTTCTTAACGAGTGGCAGCAAATATATCTTGGGATGAATAAGTCGTATGTAGATCAAAGAAAGCTCCTCAAAAGTTTGAAGTATTATTTCGAACTAGCAAGCTTTATACTCCACAACAACTTTTAATCCTGTCCAATGATGGAATATTGCTTCCATATTTGGAGCTCGGTTCCCAAACGTATCCTGCATTTGTTGGATTCTATTCAGAAGACAGCTGTTTGCCTGACTAAAGACCCAGAATTCATACCTTGATTCCTTGGAGCATCGAAGAACAGTTTTCGACTTCAGTCTAGTCTACAAGTACGTTCATGGAAAGTGTCCCATGGATGTGGCCCGCTCAATTCCTCGCAGAGTGGTGAATGCTAAGAATATACTTCGTGCCAATATATCACATTCGCATGAGTGCGTGAGAAAGTTGAATTCACAATTTATTTACTTATATGCCTTTTTAGAAAAAAATGCGGCTTTAGTTTTTGTAGAGTTAGTTAAATTCACCTGGTTACTGTGATCCCAAAACAGAAGTTTCTTCAAGTATCTGTTAAGTTGAACAACTTTCAGCTATCTGCAGATATTTGCATGGGTTCCTTATTTTCAAAGTGAATAAAAAAACCACGTACATAGCCACAGGCAAATTAGTAGCTTTAATTTCTAGTTTTTTTCCAGTAGATCGTTAATGTCAAGGATAAAGAGAGTAAGGGACCGTATGAAGCCTTGGGGCACACCGTCGTTGATAGTGAAAGTATTAGAAAGAAATCAGTAAACTGTTACTCATAAAAAACGTTCTCTAACGAAACTTGAGAGCTATAAACAAAACGTTTCAGACACCCCAATTCGTCATGTCAAACCTAATCGAATCCTTGAATACTTCAAGAGCAATAAGAGTCTAAAAAAAGTTCAGTTATGTTGTTCCAAATATGTATGACATGAGCTGCTTACGAAAACCATGTTGATGACCGCTAATAATATTAAATCCTTCCGGATATTCTAAAAGATGCTCGTTGATAGCCTGTAGGGTAACTTTCGATATTACTGAAGCAATGCGACTCTCAAAAGTTAAATGTCTGTCGATTAGCGTCAGCCTGTAATATTCTTTGTTTATAGTAATTTATATGATTTTTATGACATTAAAATTTAAAACAATTTTTTCAGTACTTTGAAGAATGAAACTCAATAGACAAACACGCATTTTTCAAAAAGGATAATGACGTCCTAATTATAATGAAAGTTATTTTTAGGGTAATAAATACATACAATCATATCTATGCAAATTGTACGTATTGTTTATATTAAAAATCATAAAATTAGATTATATTATCAGTAATAACCCATGTTGCATTATTGTCATTCTATTTCCGGTTCAAAGTAGGTTTGTTAACGCTGATTACAAAAATTGCAGAAATACGAGTTTTTTTCCTACAATTCCTGTTTTTACGTGATTAGTATAATTAAGTAACGTAGTGTTTTCACAAAATCTGAATTTTTTACAGTCTTTCAGATTTTTGGAAAATGGAAAGTAAAGTAATTACTTATATTTTACAGCTTCCGCCATTTTTTTTTTTTTCCGAGAGAGTTTTAAAATGTTCCCCTGAACTACCCAACAGTTATCACCACTACACAAAACACTTTATTTTTGCACTCTTTTTAACCATATTAGCACCATCAGCGGAGAGGACTACAATTGACAGACCATCATCACTCCTGACGATGCTGACATGATTAGGGACATACGCGTCGAGAACAGAAATAAAGTGTTTGGTGTAGTCGTGATAACTGCTGTAGTGTCATTGTACCAAAGATTCCAAAGTCCCAACGTTGTTCCAGACTGACTAGGACCTAAACTAATCACGATCACTTAACTGCAGCTCTACCAATGTAATATTAATTTAAAACAAAAACACTTAAAATTTGAATTTTTGATATAAAACAAAATTAAAAATAAGGTATTTTTTACAGAATCAGCGTTGTGTTTAAAACGTATACAAAAAGTATACGATAACGTATATAAAAAGTATACGGTTATATATTACATTCATTGGTTATCAGAACCTCTATCCTACAAAATATTTCCCTGCAAACACAAAATAAACACTGAATTTGGTTTTGTCTTTAAAAAATCTAGGTATTACAAAAATTGAGGAAAGGTTTCTAATAATGAAATCCGTCGACTCCCACTCGTAAAGAACGCTCTCTGGGGAAATCCAAGAGCCATAAACAAAACCTTTCAAACATACCACAAAAGTGTAACTTAGCCAACAATCCGTCATGTCAAACACGGTCGAATGCCTTGTATATATCAAGTGCAACCGCTTGAGATTCTTCAAAATGTTCAATTGCGTCATTCCGAACATGCGTTACATTAGTTAGAAGATCTCCTGTTGATCTTTGCTTACGAAAGCTATATTGATGATCCCTAATAATATTATATATTAATAGAAAGCGTAATTTGTTTTTGTTACGATAATATTTGATAAAATAACAAAATTATTGTGCGACTATTTCTGTCCAAAAAGTTAAATATTTACCCAAAAGGGATGTTAATAAAGATAAGTGTCAGGCAGGTGTAACTTACACCTGTACCAGTATTAAGGTGTTAATAACGCTAAAAAATGTTTTGATTTTATAAATACATTGAGCTATATTAACACAAATATTATGTTTAACTTGATGAGAAGCTGTGTTTTTTTTAACAATTAGTCAGCAAATGAAATAAAATTTTGATCAACCATCTATGATTTTTTTTAAGATAAATTCCAATGAAAGCAATTGGCTACTAAGACTGGAAATAATGAACCATTAACATCATTTATCACTCATCTTTCATCCTTTACCGTTTTGTTAATATACATTTCATAATTATGCTCAAAATGACGTATTTTACCAACTAAAATAAAGGAAATTTTCAAAGAATATTGCTGAAATTCTACGAAAATTGTGGATCCCACCTCTTTTTAACTTCTTCCTCTAGAGGGACATTACACAAAAACTATAGCTTCCTTCTCTATATGAAGTACTATTACGAAATTTGATATCTCATTCTTTGGAAGTTATCACGGGAATAATGAAAAAACACTCAATATCACTAAAATCGGACCTGAAACCTGACACTAAGTAAAAGTTTCCAAAAATCGATCTTAAAATGTCCGAAGGACACCTTTTCAAAAGATCTGTCTGTAAGCTTCTTTCAGTACTGGGCTTATATGTATATTATTATATTATTGCACACCCTGAGCCAAAAGTTAGAAATGTTTTTTTCACTAAACGAAGCCAAAAATCAAAATTTAGGCAATTGTAAATATTGTTTATAAGCACAAGCCATTCAATTTAAAAAATATTTTTTCTTGACGTTTTGACGTCTTGAAAAACAATGAAAAATTTTATGTTTATTCATATTTATGCAATAAATATATGTTTTTTTAAAACACGGATGAACGTGCAAAATAAACAACAATTATTTTGATTTAAATATAATAACAGGTTAATGTGAAAATATGTTTATTTACTTTGTAATCGAGTTGAAGAAATGCTAAGTTTATTTTATTTTTTTCCGGATGTTTTTCGTTGGATTTTCCAGTTATTGTTTATTCTTTTTCTTGCTGACTAACGCCTTCATATTTTAATATGATATATGCAAGTCAATAAATAATATTCGTAATAGCAAGTAAGAACACATTTGACAGTCGAAATTTAACCCAAAAGTGTTAGAGTTTGCATTAGAAGTTTGTTTTAGTTACATCTAAAATCTCGTTGTATTACTAATAGTTCTCTTATAATTTTTATAAATGTTTAAAGTATCCGACGTGGAAAAAATGTCATGGAGGCGCAACACTAATTGTGTCACTTCAGGCAAGGTGTAGATGGAACTATTGATTTCAGTTACTTATCAGAGAAGGGTAACTATGTTGTAAGGATCAAAAATTTGTTGCCTAAGGGTGTTAGGGATGTAATAGAATCTTACGTTTCTTACGTTTTTAGAACAGCCAGATACCTGTTCTAAACCATTAAAAAAAATTATACTTAAAATGATCCGAAATTGTCAAAATGACTGCATCACTTATAAATTTTCTCCCGTGCAAGTCCGAGTGCAATTTAGAGAATAAAAAATAATTGCTAGATAGGAGTCGGATGATGCAATTCCTGAAAACTACTGGCATATTCTCGTACAATAACTCTCTCCCTGAGGCTGCTTTACGTGAAGTTTTTCTTTTATGGCATCTATTAATTTGTACATTATTGACGCATAACCAGTAACTGTAGTAGTTTGTTTTTTTAGCCGACTAGCACAATCCCTTGAAAATTATAAAGATGATTGCCTTTATTGGCATATTGGGGATCCAGGAGAAAGCCACTATGTAGATTTTCTTTAGACGGATGACCACGGTATAGAACCATGATTTCATCCTCCGTCATTTTTTTTTTCTTGCCCCTCACAAAGTGCTAAAAATGACCGTACAGTACTCGAGTTTAAACATTTTAAAATATTGCACAACACAACTTCTGTTTACAACAATAGCTGAAGTGCTACTAGTGACAGAGCTACAAAATCATAACTGCAGCGCAACAAAGCATATAATAGAGAGTTGATGGAATTAGGCCTGTTCAAATTGATTTTAATATGTTTGGCTGAAAACGTTGGACCTTACTACATACATGAAAGTAAAAATATCAAATACATTTAGATAAAAGGAGGAATTGGATAAATGAGAAGTCTGGTAGAGTTTTACTTATAGATATCAAATAAATATAATTATAAGAGATTCACAATAATTTTATTACGGTTTATTCACACGTTGTCAACAACATTCAACCGCTTTCTTCCATATTGGTTTACAATCGTCAGCACACTTATCGATCCTTGGATTTGCAAACATCGCACTTTTTATAGACGATTTTATGCTTGTTGGAACTCTTATTGTCACTTATTTTTAGACAAATATTGTGGTAACTGTAAGGGTTTGTTAAAATACTTAAGAGGTTAAAGTTAAGCAATTTTTGCTTTTTAATGTGTCAGTATTTTTATTCGGGGGTAATATTTGGTTTAGTGAGAACTTTTTCAACAGTATAAATTATACTAAAGTCCGAGCTTTATGAATACATCTCCAACAGCCGAAAAATCTGTAAATTGTTTAAACAGATGTCTAAGATATCAATTTAAGCAACAGTCAATTATTGGGGTTTTCAGCAAATTTTGTGTTCGTTGGTAATATTTCAAGCATATTTGTCTATTTCAAGCGGTTCTAAAAAAATCAAATCTTTTACGTTTGTTATCTCTGTGTAGCAATTTCACATTATTTAAATCTACCGAATAATAAGGAGAAATAAAACATTATAAATCAATCACTATTTTATTAATTTGATTGGGGAGATTGTCAGGCAATATATGTTGGTCAAACAGGTAGATCTTTAGGTGAAAGATAGGAAGAACTCAGATCAGTCATAAACTGCACACAAAATATCGGCATGTCAACATATTGAATTAGATACAATCATTTGATATATTTAAATGAAGCAAAATTAAGGAAAATAGGAAAAAAAATGTGTTTAATATAATCTCCAACGTACTATCATCGAACAAAAAAAAATCTTACAAATCCTAATAACTGGATTTTTCTTAAATTGGTCTCTTTTAGACAACATCTGTTTTAAACAATTTATAAATTTTTTGTCCCTTTAAAAAATGAAATTCAAAAATAATTATTTTTCGTAGATTAGCGGCAACTTGGTCAACGATTTTCTTTAGAAATTACTCAGTTTTTGAGGACGAATTTTCGTTGGACGCTCATCATGGCAAGTTCGATCAAGCGATGTTATCCCTTCCGGCTTAGATACCAAGTCTTTATTCTTCTGAGGCTGAATGCTCAACTGTACTAGTTGTGTATCCCTGCGCCAACAGTATCAATACAACTTTGTTTCTGGTCGGAAAAAATAATCAGCCTCTTTTACCTCCTCTGAAACTTCAAGATCTTTTAGCTTTTCTTGTTTTTCCACTAGACCGCCACTTCGGTATCCAAATGATAAAAGCTCGTAAAGGAGTTCGTCTTTCGTTGATGTTCATAGTTAGTATGTGCGAAGGCTACGTGTGTTAATATTAAGGCCGGTAAGTTTTCTTCGGAAAATGACAATCCTAAATATTTAATTAGGGAATCCAAATATGAAACGAAAATGAATCTCTTCCAGAATTCCGACGTAAGAGACGTTGTAGGGTTGTTCCTGTGCTGTTGCCCTTCTACTGTCCTCGAAATTGTCTTGAAGTCATTCAACAGTTCATCTGCTATTGTTTCTGGAAATATCAGGACTCTCCGGTATTTGTATGTATACATGAAATAAATATTTTGGTAAATACCAGAGTCGATCCTTCTAATAACTTCTCGACTTGATTTCCCTCCAGTATTTCAACGTAAATTATTAGATGGAATGAAATTCACGATTTGACATTTATTCTGCTGCCTCCAACTTTTTAAACCTAACACACGTGAAAAGGGTTTTTTTGGGTCGCCGCTATATTCAATTTAATTTTTACAATCTTGTATGTTGTTGTCGTTTATTACATTTTTACTTTTGTATAGTCAGTAAAGTAAGAATGTGTCGCGCATTATGCTTTAAAAAAAATGTATTTATTTCAAAGTTTTTTAGATCATTCGTCAGTAAAGAATTGCCATTAAAATGTTAATGTTTCATTATGTCATCCAGCTCTCATGAGCGTCAATAATTGCCTGGCATCTTCGGGGCATACTTTTGACGAGATTTTCCGCCTATTTTTGGGGCAAACATTTCAAAATTGCCTGCATTTGCCGTGACAGTTGCTTCTCTGGGTAGCAGTGACTACGATCCCGGTAAAGGATGGCGATCTTGCCCATTGCGAGCTTTTAGCTTTCTTTCGCTCAAGCTCCAAATCCTCTTTCCCACCAAGAGACACCTTTTTATCCCTAAACCCATCCCTTTCCCTCTTCCAAGTCTAGCCGCATCCAAATATCTACGAACATTGATTTCATAGTGAGGAGGTGCTCAATCCTGTTGATACTACAGATTCCTGTTTTCATCGGGAAAAAGACCTGCGCAAGTTGGAATAACTTGCTCTTGGAGGAACTGTAAATACCGCTGTCTTGTAAGAATTCCATCGATAAAAAAGGGGCCAATGATTTGACGACCACAAATCCCTGCCCACACGTTTATCTTTTGTGGTCTTTGAGAATGACTGTCGATTATCCAGTGAGGATTCTCAATAGACCAGTACCGGCAGTTAACTCTTCCGTTGAAACAAAATGTGGCCTCATCAGAAAAAACAATATAATGAATTAGGTTAGGATTATTATTAATTCGGTCCATCATGACCTCGCAAAATTCAGCGCGTCTATCGTAGTAATCTTCAGACAATTCTTGCAATAGAATGGGTTTGTATGGATGCAATTTTTCTTCATTCAGTATACAACTTAAGATACCTTTACTTATGTTGTGGTCTAGGCCAAGCTAACGAGTGACTCTATGGGAATTTTCTGTAATTTCCAATAAAACATCTAACTTTTTATCATCGCTTGTTTTAACTTTTGGAGGTCCAGATTTAGAACGATCCTTAACATGACCTGATCGACTAAATCGTTTTTAATGTTTTGCCAACTACGGATTGAGTAACAAGTTCTCGATTCGGATATTCTGCGTTAAAAAATCACACACCTCCTGTTGTGTTCTCCTACGGTCTCCGTAACCAACCATCATTAACAAAGTAATTCTTTCAGTTTCTGTTAAATGTACCATTATGATATTAGGCACAAATTGCAGCTTCACAAAATGCAGCAATAAACGTTTTCGTCAATAAATCATTTTTTGACGCGTTAAATCGTTACCTGGCAGTAAATATTTGACACAAGCCAGGTTAATTTCTTTTTTAATTTGATCTCTTTATTTTAAATAACAATAATTCAAAACAGTTCAATTTAGACATATGGTATGTTGGACAAATAATATCTAGAATTTTTAGTACGACTCCAAAATAAAATAAAATACAGGGCTTTCCATTTCAAAAAATCAAGATGGCGTAATTTTTTCGCACTGACAGTTCAAAATATTTTATTGTCAACGTCAGCATGTGCGCCGTATAACACCCTATAACTTTTATTTAAACATTTTTTTGATACACTAATTAATAAATGCTGTGGAATCATTATTCCATTCATATGGAGCACCCTGTACATATATATATATATATATATATATATATATATATATATATATATATATATATATATATATATATATGGTATATATTATTATTGATTGATTTATTCGAATAATAACCTCAGTATTATGCCTTTGAGATTTCTGTAGAGATGTGGATTACCGCAAAGCTATTTGGGCATTCGTGGGATCAAAGCGGCTATTATTCTTGTGTCAGTTATATATTTATTTATATAGTCGTCATATAAAATATGTATTGTTACAAATACTAGTTAAATACAGAATTCTACTTACTCGTAAAGTTTATTTTAAAAATTTTCCAACAACTGGATCTGGGATTCTGATTAACGAAATGATCTTAAAAACATCAGTAGTCTTATCTGACTTCTTGTCCATTTTTGTTGGCAGAAAAGCTAATTTTAGGCATAATTATTTTTAATTAAATACAGTAAGGATAAAAAAACTTTTGGAGGAGGTGAAAGATGGTAGCTTGTATATCGTGATATCTTTCAATTACAGTGTTCTTATATTTGCAAGTTAAATAATAACTTTATCGTTTCTCTTTATTATTATGCAATAGTGTGAAACAATTTTTCACATGTATGTATATATATATATATATATATATATATATATATATATATATATATATATATATATATATATATATATATATTTATATATATATATATATATATATATATATATATATATATATATATATATATACATATATATATATATATATATATATATATATATATATATATATATATATATATAAATTGAATATAAAATTCAATAAATATACGTCTTTACCTATTATATTTACAGCTTTTTAAAAAAAATATGCTGGGTAAAACATATAACAAAAATAAAATCTCATTAAAAATGTAGTTTGTCTAAGGAATTTTGTTCAATTTACGATGTTTATGCAAAATTCCTTGATCAATCATCAAAATGTATGATAAAATATACTTATTTGACAGAGTGTGTGGTATGAAACATCACAAATTAAATAAACTATTGTTAAAATTAATTGTTCAATGGACTTCAAAAGCTGTGTTAAATCGTAATTTTTTGTAATATTGACTTTTTATGACACCATTAAGTAAATTTTATGATTTCAATTTGATTTCTTCAAAATTATGCACGTTGCTATTTTTACTAACCATTTTAAATATAGGTAACACAATTTAATATCTCTAACTTCCAGCAAGATGTATTAACATGAAGTTCTCACTGTCTTGTAAATAAAACAACTCTTGCAATTACTGAGTCATCGGCAACTTAAAATATACATCAAGCAAGGTACATTTATACCGGAGAAAAAAATCTATTAAGTTCGGCTTCCTGTAAAAATAATTTAAAAGAATTCAAATTATAATTTTAGTTAAAACTTAAATATAATATTTAAAATTCCACCGCGCAAATGTGAAAAATAAACCAGGCAATCCGTAATTACATGGTGGTAGGAACAAAAATGACCGAAATTGAATAAAAATTGGCCTAAACTAACCTAATCTGACTCCATGTAAGTAATAATTTTTTAAGTGTAGTCGGATTAGACTGTTAAGATATACTGACGCTTGGCGCCTGATTAGATTTAACCAAAATATAAAATAAACTAATTTGAACTAATCTAACCATGTAAGTAATGATTGTTTAAAGTGTTATCAGTTGGCAAAAATTGATTATTAAGGTCAAAGTGAAAATCGCGAAAACGGCAAAAATTTTCACTAAATTATGTTGTAGTGAGAAAAGTTCCCAAATGCCCCTTTGCCATAAAATTAATATTGAAACAAAATATCCCATATACTTTAAATCAAAATTTACCCCCTAGTGGATAGAAGCACATAATTTTAGTGTCATTCGACTCACCTCGTCGAGTTCTGTCGAATGAAGGGTCATTTGTCCAAGTTGGTCAAGTGGTCTAAAGCGAATTTGAACCCTAAATTTATTCCACTTGATACTTTTATTAACATATATTATTTATTGTTCAATCTTACTAACACTTTTAGGCGAAATCATTAATATCTAATGTTATATCTGCTAAAATACGATGTAAAAAAATGGTTTTGTGAATTTTTTAACCTATATTTAAGTATTAATATTAGGCTATTAAAACTTTAATAGATTTGTGTTTATAAAGAAAATGGGCTGGAAATATCATCCAAATATTTCAGTAGTCGCTAAAATGTTTTCACAGGATAGTAACTATATTTGCAAAAAAATAAATTCTTTGTCTAACTATTAAAACTTTTAAGTTGTTTTAAATGTTTACGAGTTAAAATATGATTTGAAAAAAATCAAGGAAAATATTATAATTATGTTTAAAGTTTAAAACAAGAAAAATCAATTATGAAAAAAAAAATTAGAAAATTGTCTAAGTGTAAATCATATACCTGTAGCCGCACGAGCGATGTTTTGTAACAGGAACACTCACGAACTTCGTGCGATAATCGGTGTGACTGGAGCGGCACGGCAAGTCAAGAGACGGGAAAACGGGATCACACCGTCCCGGAGGCCAACATTGATCCTGCGCACCCTTAGCGCGGGATAAACTTGGTGTCCAAATAGGTTTTTTTTTCGTAACCGTTTTTTTTTTTTTTTAAAATATTCTTTCGAAGTATAATAAGCTTATTGTTTGCATGCACCCACTATACGTAAAACTATTCCTATGAAACATTTTCATTTTCCCAAACAGAAATAAATAAATGAATGAAACAAAATGGAATTATTTATTAAAACATTGTAAAATAAAATGTTCTTCCTACTCGTACTTACGTGTTCCTGATTTATTTTTGTAACTTTCTAGCTAGTTATTTTTCTCATTTTTTAAAATTTTAACCCAAAAAGGATTTAAAAGGGATGGGGGTCATTAAATATTATACCAATTTAACAGTATTTTCAGAATGTTTCAGCTTTTTAGATTGATGTAAATATAAAATAAATATAATATTATTTATAGTAAAATATATAAGGGGTTAATGGGGTTGGGCTAGGAGGTTAGAAGAGGTGCTACATATATATCGTGCTATATGTTCTTTTCAGGATTCTTGGACTGTGGGTATATAAAAATTAGGCTGTTTTTTTACTACTATCAGTTTTAAGAGGGTAAAAGAGCGAAAGAGATGGGAAAATCTTGTATAGTTTTAATAGTATTATTTTTCTAGATTTTTTTGATGGGCGAATGGGCAAATTTTAAGCATAATCATTTATAATAAAACATATAAGGTGCTAAAGGAATGCAAAAACCAGGTAGAAGAGATTTCATATTTGCTATAGATTTTTTTTTGAGGATCTTTTAAGTCAAGAAATCGAAACATTACTTTGTTTTCATTATTTTTTTAGAATATGAATTTATATCAGATTTTTGCAATACGTAAATATTTTATGTGTGAGTCTTTTTGTAAATAACATACCTGGATATAAAGAACAACTAGCAGCGCTAAAAAAACACATTTTTTACGTAACTACCGTCAACGGTCATATATTTGGTCCAGCGTTTCTCGAGTTCTTTGATTCCACCCAAAAAAATTCTTTTGTTTGCGTCTCAAAAACGACGCTACAACGGCTTTGTCTAATCATCCGAGGAAAATTTTCAGCCCCCGAGGTCTTTCTTCAGATTTTTGAAGTAGCAAGGCACTAAATTAGGGCTACAGAATCGATGTTATCACTCAGCGAATTCACAGCTTCCTATAATAACTTGAACTATGCAAGCCTTGTGGACCCTGCAGTTGTCAGGCAACAACAAAGTTTTAGTTATTCTATCAACCTCTCCATTAATTGTGGGCCCTTTTTTCATGCATTCAATAAGTAAAATTCCTTCGCATTCCCAAAAGAACGGTCGTTATCAACTTTCCAGAAGACCGCTTTCTTTGGAGGTGTAGAGGCACTATGGATTCAATATATTGCCTCCTACTTTGTTGGAAGATCCAAACCGAATACCCATGTTTTCTCACCTATGACAGTTCGTGAAAAATAACTATGCTCGTTTTCTAAAGCGACCAAACTTGCCCGCGAAATTTTTTTTCTTCTCCAGTTTCAGCTCTGGAATAAGGAATTTGGTGATTCATCGTGCGAAAACGTTTCTCATCCCTCAATCTTCATACACAATCTAGAAAGCTGGAGTTATGGGTACTCTAGCGTCTTTAACAAGTACTGGGATCTGCATTCGTCGATCTGACAGCGGCGAATCTTCAATAAGCTTGATGGTATTCTCAAATTGTGTCTCAACCGGTCTTCCTGATCTAGGGCCCTCCTGAATCGAGTCTCGTCAAAACTATCAAAACTATTTGAACCAAAATTTTATTTGAAAATAATATGGGTCGTCATTGGCGTACACCCGTATTCTCCTATGAATAACTTTTGACCATTTCGCTCATTAGTGAGAAACGCAACAAGCTCGTACAAAATTTCATCGAAGTACTTGAAATAACGACAGTAATTTATCAACCAAGCACTATTTTGTATGGCTTTATTTTAATGACTACCTTTACCCAAAAAAACACCCTTTAACATACTTTTTACAAAAATATAAAACATACAGAAGGTGAGTCAGTAAGTTCTGGCATTACAAATATTGGAGTTCCAAGACAACGGAGAATGAACAATTCGATTTTAAGAACTACCGATCAGTGAAACTCTATATGGACTTGTCTGTTCAAGTTTACTAATTTTAATGTTTTATAGTTTATTTAAATATATTGGTTGCTTTAGACAATTCAATAACTCCGTTTTAATAAATCATCGAATATCGAACTTCCCTCTTCTATTTTCTGTAGTTTCACGATAAGAAGTAAGAAAACAAAGCAACCGACATTTACGAGAGGCTGAATTTCCGTTCAAAACCTCAATTAACCTTCTTTCAGCCACCTAAGCAAGCTATATTTTTGACTCAATTTCCAAATATCCTAAATCCAAATCCTAGCATTCAGCAGGAGCAGAAGCTTATCGTCCTTTTAATTTAAGCTTTGTGTGTCAACACCACCGTTTATTTGCTGTATACTTTTGTAGGATTACTGAAGGCATAGATTAGAAAGATTTAGGAAAAAATCATTATTGTATAATTAAATAAAAATGAATATTTTTGATTTCAAACGTTATTTTATATATATATATATATATATATATATATATATATATATATATATATATATATATATATATATATATATAATTATAGATAGATACATAGATATATTTTTTTAAAATACACGTTCTGCTGCAGAAATTTAGGAAAACGATTCTCTAATGAACAGTTTCTATGTATCAAACTTAAGGACTTGTTAGTGCTCTGTTTTCTGTGAGTTATTAACCTGTGAAACGAAGCAGTTGACCACCCGATTTGAAAAAACTGTCTTTTCCGTTCAGTCTCAATTAACTTTCTTTTAGAGATACTTAAGAAAAGTATATTTTTGACTCAATTTGAAAATATTTTACAGCCAAATTCTAGGAGTTAGCAGAACCAGGAGCTTCTTGTCCCTTTAATTTAAGTTTGGAGGTCAACACTACTCGTACTCTATTTGCCTTATATTTTTATAAGATTACAAAAGGCATTGATTAAAAATATTAATACGAAGAATGAAAATTAGGGATGGTGTGGTATATGTGTTCCTTATTTAAATGTATATATATATATATATATATATATATATATATATATATATATATATATATATATATATATATATATATATATATATATATATATATATACGAAGCTGGTTTGAAAAGTCCGTGCAAAAATAAAAACTACTTATGTGTTTGGGGTAAACCTTTTTTATTTTTCGACATAGTCTCCTTTTAGGCTTATACACTTCGTCCAACGATGTTCTAGTTTGTTGATCCCTTCCGAATAATAGGATTTGTCCAAGTCTGCAAAATATCCATTAGTGTCTGCAATCACCTCCTCGTTTGAATAAAATCTTTGTCCCGCCAGCCATTTCTTCAAATTGGGGAACAAATAGTAGTCCGAGGGAGCCAAGTCTGGAGAATAGGGGGAATGTGAAACGAGTTGGAATCCTATTTTCTTTAACTTTGCGACCACAACTGCTGAGGTGTGTGCTGGTGCGTTGTCGTGATGGAAAAGGACTTTCTTGTGGGCCAATCGCGGGCGTTTTTCTTGCAGCTCGGTTTTCAAACGGTCCAATAACGATGAATAATATTCACCTGTAATAGTTTTTTACCCTGTTCCAGATAGTCGATGAGGATTATCCCTTGCGAATCCCAAAAGACAGTCGCCATAACCTTTCCGGCCGAAGGAACGGTCTTCGCCTTTTTTGGTGCAGATTCCCCTTGGTAACTCATTGTTTAGATTG
>CM032450.1:29798500-29833500 GCA_019049505.1 Pachyrhynchus sulphureomaculatus | reverse complement strand
TGGCGTAGGAGCTTTGATATTCCCCCACCCCCCATGGAAGCTGATCATCCCTATTATGAAACTATTGTTAAAGACCCTAGATATGCTGATGGACCTGCACCAGACGAATTTCCTAAATTTGAGAGTCTTAAGTTGACTATTGAGCGCACATTGCCATTCTGGAATGAAACTATTGTTCCAGAAATCAAAGCTGGAAAACAAATTCTTATTGCTGCCCATGGAAACAGTTTAAGAGGCATTGTCAAGCATTTAGATCGTAAGTTACAATGATACACATTAAGAAATTTACTCATTTTGGACTTAATATGTGTCATGATATTTTAATTAATAAATACTTGCAGTTCTCTTCAGGTACAAACACTTTGTATAAAATTGATTGGAGGTCATTACCAGCCGTTCATCCAATCATTTCCTAATCTCCATTCCACAAGCCTCTTGGTCCACCGATTGCCTGTCATAAGGGCCACATGTCCTGCCCAGTTCCATCTCGACCTGCAAGCCTTCTCGATTACATCTCATATTTTGGATCGTGTGCTTATCTCTTTATTTTTTATGTGCTCTCTCAGTTTTAATTCCAACATTTGTCTTTCCATGACCTTTTGTGCAATCTGCGACCTTTCTTTTATGCTGTTATTCATGGCCCATGTTTCTATACCACATGTGGGAACCGGCAGTATTTGCTGATCCAACACTTTATCCTTGATGGTGTTAGGTAGATTTGAGTTAAATAATTTTTGCAATTTGCCAACACTAGACCAAGCTAGCGAAATCCTTCTTTTTAAATCTGCTTTTAAATTATTTTTGCCAATTTCAATTTGTTGTCCTAGATATACATACAATGTGACTTTTTCTATTGTTTGTTTCTATTCTCAAATTGGGGTTTGGGTTATTATTTCCTGTAACGTTGGTCATATATTCAGTTTTGATAAAGTTGATCTTCATACAAATTTGTTTTGCTTTATCATTTAGTTTATTTAGTATTTATTGTAGCTCTTCAGTGGTTTTGCTAATTAACATCTGCAAAACACAGATGGTGTAGCTGTTGTCTGTATATGGATATTCCCTCCTTGTCCCAATTAAGTTCTTTAAACATCTCCTCCAAAGTCAGTGTAAAGAGCTTTAGGTGATATTGAGTCACCTTGTCACACATCTCTTTTTGTTTTAATTGTGTTTATTTTTTCTTCTAGCAATACCTGTAATGTGGCAGTCTCATAAATGTTACCAATTTATTCTGTGTATTGGTGGTCTATTCAGCAATTAATCAATGCATTTAGAACTGCCCATGTTTCGAAAGGCCTTCTTGTCAATGAATGCTACCCACAATGTAATGTTGTACTCATTGGCTTTGTCGATAAGCTTTCTTACGGCTTGTAGGTGGTTCAAAGTGCTAAAGTCTCTGAAACCCCACTTGCTCTTTTGGTTGATGACCATCAAGTTATTTGTTAGCCTCGTTATAATTTCTGTAAATGTTTCATATGGGGTTGACACCAACCTCTAGGCCTGTTATTGTCTAGTTGTTCCTGGTTGCCTTTTTTGAACAACAATGTCATAAGGGCATTATTTCACCCCCCTCATGTATTGCGGTCGGACCGCCATATTTGATCATCTCGATAATTACACCATCTTCTCCTGGTGCATGATCATACTGATCTTTTGGACTACTTGAATACTTTTGACCACTACTATTTCTGGTATATCCTCTAACCCGACGTTGGTAACTTTAATTCTGTTCTCACTTCTTTTACCTATTTTACTTTTGTACAATTTCTCATAGCATTTGTGTATCATTTCTCCAAGCCGTCCCTTATCTGTTATTGGATTCTTTATTATCGTTTCTAATTTTTGTTATATGGTGCTTACCTTCAGACATTGTTCTTAGTACATTTTTGTGTGGACATAATGTGTTCTAAAATGAGTAAGGTAATGAAAGTCTAAAAAAGTCTTAGTTTTCTATTAATTAAATGACTTTTTGGGCAAATTGCTTCAATACCTATTTTTTTTTAGAATTAACTGACGATGAAATCATGCAATTAAACCTGCCTACTGGTATTCCATTTGTATATACTTTGGATGAAAATCTCAAACCTATTAAGAGTCTGGAATTTCTGGGAGATCCTGAGACTGTCAAAAAAGCCATGGAAGCTGTGGCTGCCCAAGGAAAAGCCAAAAAATAAATATTTACCATATTAATATCATAAGAATCGTTTTCAAGTTAAACCATGAATTTGTAGGATAATGTTTTGTGAAGTCTTTATGAATGTTAGATAATGTTAATGTGACATAACTTATCAAAATTTAATTTATTTTAATGTAGAGAATGAAATATTCTCAAAGAAATAAAACAATAAATAATATTAGATTGAATTTTATTTCTGAAAGTTTAATTTATAATTTTCTTTTAAATATATGTTATTTACATGAATATAAAATTTTAAAATAAAGCCAATGTTACCATCTTAAAATGGTGTTTTTTTAAAATAACAAATAAAAAATTGTAGTTCATAAAATAGTGAACAGACTGGGAAATATTTATCACACTAGATTTAAAATCTTCAACAAATTTTTAGTTTGCCACCTACTTTAAACTGCAAGACATTTTATGAACTACAAATTGATTTCAACAATAAAAAATTATATATGTATAAAGCATTATCCATTTATAGGAAAAATAAAGTCGTTTCTTATATAAGATTTTTTACATATAACCTTAGATGTGTTTACTGTACTATAAATATCTGCCGACAAACTGTAAACTTAAAATATCACGAATTAAATCTAAATATTACATAAGACTTGTATTTTTTAATTACTGTTAGTCAGTTTAAGCGTCTGATACAGAGACACATTCACCAGTATTTTTTGATTAATTTCATTGTTATGTATGATTACTAATATAATAATATATATTACGAAGATCCACACAAATAACACCTCGAGAGATCCAAAGATTTAATTTTCTAATGAACGAAAATTATTTAATTATTGAATAAAAATTTAAAATGGTGAACGCGTCATTAGATCAAGGTGTTAAGAGAGCAAATGCAGCAACATACATGATATATTTAACCAATATAATTCTATCTGAAGGCTTCAGAATATATTTATTTAATTTCATTAACTTCAAGTAATAAAACAATACCATTAGTTTTATGCTTTTCAGGATTACAAATTCATCAACCAATTGGTATTCTACAAATTAATATTAAAATAGAAACTAATATTTATGTGTTTCTAATAACTGTCAAGCTCTCTTTCAGTAGTTCTTTTTAATAAATTCCGTTTATCTTTGGTTCCATTTTGTTCTTCAGTTTTAGCAGTATAGAGTACTATAACACATCTGTAGGTACCGACATCTAACTGATACAATTAAACCTACTTATAGCATAAATCAAACAGGCGTTCCAACGCACAGTTCCAAACTGTTTCGAAACAGTATGTCAGTAACAATGACACGTCGCGAAACTTGCAATATACGCTGTATACAGCATGTTGGAACAAAGCTTATAAAGCAAACAAACATATTATTTTTTGGAGAGATCATCAAACATCTTTCCTTTATAAGAACAAAGTATACATCATGGCAAAAATGGACTAAAATATTACAATTCTTTTATCAGGCCAAAAATATTTGGCTTTGATTTACTGGCTAGACCTTAAAATTAACAATAAGGAGCTATTTATAGTTTACTTTAAGAGAACATCCTTATTAAAAAAAAACAAGTTTTTTATTCCTTTCTTTTTTAATTAAAAGAGACAGACATATGGAACTGAAATTGTCATGGTTTTGGTTCAATAAAAAAACTTAAGCTGAGATGATATTAAATTGGAATTTGTTTCAGACGATTTGCTGTGGTTATCGTACCAGCATATGGTAACAAGGGTCCCGGGTTCAATCCCAGCCGACAGTGTACTTTTTAATTTGAGTATATTTGACTTGACCACATACATAGGTAGTAGTTGTTGCAAAAATGTAATAACCCCGTCTCAGCACTATCGCGTTGTCTAAAAGTTGCTTTGAAATACAAAATGTATGTTTCAGAGCTTAGACAACGTTGATGGATATTACCATATCCATGCAAAAAGGGTAATCTCTATTGAGGCGGGCACGTAACCGATAAAAAAATATTCTTGGATCTCCTTGTAATCAAGACAGAATGATAAAGACTATAGGGAATGTCAAAAAAAAAGAATAAAAAATACAGCTTCTAAACAAGGATATCACCGTATCATGCTCCACTAGTTAACTTATTTACAGTCCTCTTAAGTAAATGACTTAAATCTAGAATTCAATAATGCATTCATTACAATTTTTAATCAAGTAAAATATATAATTATGCTTCGTCTTTTTAGTGTTCCGTACGGAACACTTATAAGATCACTTCGGTGTCTGTCCGTCCGTCCGTCTGTCAGACCCGATTTTCTCCGAAACTATTTGACATAGAAAGTTGAAATTTGGTACTATTATTGATGGCCTCGTAGTATTGAATAAAGATCGGAAACAAACTCGTTTGGGGTGTGTTTTGTGAAGTCACTGATCATTTTATACCTCTGTAACAAAAATTTTTATATTAAAAGCAATCAACGTACGGACAACTAATTGCGTAAGTTCAACTTGCACTTGACGGGTTATTTTATTTAGTATTTAACCGGACTGGTTAAAATATCTTTAATACGTGAGACATTCGATAATGAAACAAGTTTTCTGTTCCATTGGACCAGTTTCATGAAATTTGTTCCTCTATGTTTTATTTAAATTAAATAATGAATGTATAATTGAATTTCACCTATACCTAGCTACTTCTAGCCATCTAAAGAAATACAAACCTTAAAACCTAGTTTATATCACAGCCTAAATGTTATATCAGCCATCAAAGGGTCAAAATCTGCAAATTTGGCTTTTGTCTGTTAAAATTAAAAATGGCACAACATTTCTTTTGTCAATTGCTATATTTTATCGAGCTCTTCTATGGTTTTCAAATAAATTGGCATATTTGTATTTATTAGTGGGGTTATAGATTTACTACTGGTATGTTCTAAGATTCATTCCTCGAATCTACAGTTTAACGTTGTTTCTTTATTAAATCTTAAATAATTTTACTTGTATTATGGTAATAAGTTAATTGGGTGTCATCGTATGCAATGCTTCAATTTTCGTAATTGCCAGAACTACAATAACATTAAAAAATAAAATGCGTTATGTCGTAACAGTAGTTTTTAACAATTTTTTAAAATTATTTTTAAGTTAGAAGAACTAGGAAAAAATGCAGTTTTTTATATGATGTCTTGTCACAACTAGGTGCTGTTTTGGTATGGTAATAATAGAAAATTTCAAAATAACTAATCTTCTTGGTTATTAAACACAATATGTCAAAAAACTCAACAACTTATTTTTTTAAAGAAAGTAAAAAATTATCGTTGAATTATTAAAGAATATAAACGTTGCGACCCCTCTTTTGGTTCGTGTTTATATTCATTATTGCCTCCTTTAATAAAATAAGGTATTAAATCCTTTGGAATGTTATTTATTTGGATATTGGAAACAAATTATAATAATGACGGAATTAAGTAAAAATTAAAATGGTAGGTGGATCAAAATAAAAAATTGATACAATCCCAATTGAAAACTATATATATTAACCATACCAAAACATGAGTAAAGCTACTTTAGAAGATAATTATTATTTCTTCATATTTACAAGTACTATAAAAAAATAAACATTAGAGGCACATTTTCGTATATTGAGCACTGGTTTCATTTAGGAAGAGTCATGGCATATTTTCCTATAATATCCTAAGACGATTAAAACGGTATAAACTATTACTTATACAGCGATGTAAAGAGGTATATAAATGTATTCGAGTATCTGTCATCCAATGCACTTAAAGGTAAATTATTATTCGGTTATTATCGGTATGTGGTCCCCAAAAAGTGCCTTCAAAAATTAAAATACATCTATACTGAGTGCCTCTTACCTACTTTTTAGTACAACTTATACAAATGTTTTTACTCAATGCCTCTAGGGCCATCTATAGGCATTGTATGCAACACCTCGTCAAGTAACTGCAATGCTCTGTGTAGGTGAACCTCAATCCAACACGGAGTCTCTTTGATTGACTGTCTAGGGTAATCTGGACCCCAGCCTTTTACAAAACTCAGTCTTAAAATACAAAGACGTCTTAAGTCATCTACTCCAATGCCTGTTGCTGCTGATAGACCTAGAAAAAAAAACAGAGAAATTAGTAAAAAGTAAAGTTTTATCAAAGAAAACTGCATACTTATTGCAGGTGCTATGCCCCCTACTGAATGCGGCCCAGGAATGTGTCCTGCAACTGCAGCTGCTTGTGCGGCAGCAGCGGCCTGAGCAGTCTGAGCTTGAGTTGTCATTTGATGATGACATTGTCTCAAATCAAAAACCTAAGAAGAAATAAAAGGGTCATGCATTTCCATTTATTTTTAAACTTTGTATATGTTAATGTATAGATTTTTACCTTAATATATGCAGCAGGGTAGATTTTGTGAACCGCATCTCCCGGTTGACGTCCCGCCTCTCTATCTAGATAATAGCTTTGAACAAAGACAGAATGATCACTAAGACAACGTAACCAAACATCCCCTTCCCCTCTCAAGTCCAATTGAACACCCTTGCCAATGTGTAGTCTAAAATAAAAATATGTTCACGATTTTAAGTCAATATTTTAAGCTACATCTCAGCTAGCACATATCAGAACACCTGATTTAAATAGTGGGTATAGCACAGCACTTATCGAACACAACAGCAATATTGCATTACTACTTTACATCAAAAATGTTTTAGACAAATACTTGCGACGTTTCTATTGTAGATATGAGTGGTTAAAAATATCCTAAAATACTTCCTATTTACAAGGGTAAGAGAAACCAAGAAGATATCAAGAACTCTAGACCAGGGGCTTTGCCATGTTACTTTGGGACAATTTTTGAATATGTTTTTAATTTTTGCATATCAAAATGGTTTCAGATCTGGTTTTTAAGCTCGAACAATGGATGCTTCACTTGCTCATATAACTGAGGCACTCAATGACAAAATATTGCAATGGGACTCTTTTTTGACATGACCTGAACGTACGACACGGATAATCACAACTTGCTCAAATTGTCAGCTACTGGAGTACACGGCTTACCTCGACTAAATCATATCTTTATAAAAAGTCTCAGATTATGGAGATCAACAGATTCAAGATTAGTAGTAAAAATACAACCAAGAGTACTCCTCAAGGTCCATTTATATCAGCTACTCTGTTCACTGTTCACACTAACGATCTGCCAGAGCATATTCCGGAACACGGCCATCCAGTTCTGTACGCTGATGCCAGTAACTAGTCTAAATAAAGTGCGAAAATTATCACGAGTGCATTACGTTTGATAATTTTTCTGATATAAAAGAAAAACTATATGACATGACAGAATGGTGAAGGTTTGGAAAGTTGGAAATTCAACCATGACTCAAATCTACGAAATATCACTACGTATTCGGTGCACTCAGTAATATCATGATGACTGGTGACCAACGGATAGGTACCGAAGACAATATAAAACATTAAATATTAATTTTAAACTTTTACCACCAGATTCTATATTGAGCTAGATTCATTTATTGGCTATTAGGTAGCTAATTTTTATTTTAAAGGTAATCACAGTACAGAAACTGCACTTGACAATATTTTTTTTATAAGGACTGTGAAGGTTACATACTGATATTTGTTTGATACACCTTTTATTTTGATGATCTCGTAATATATTGCATATTGTATTAAGATGGAATAATAATGAATAACGAAGCAAAGGTATTTGATACAGTGCCTCACGACAAACTACTCAATACACTGAAGACATATGGAATGAGGGGCACTGTTTTGTTTGTTTTTAGATCCTATTTAACAGACAGAGCAAATTCTTAAAATTTTAACATACATAGATCTCATAAGCATTCAAATGGAAGTCTCTCCAGGCATGGTTTTAAGGCCAATCTTATTTATAATATACATTTATTCACTTACTGACCTTTTTGCTAATGGAAGTGTAATTTCTTATGCTGATGACTAGGTCTTACTTTTTTCAAGCAATGACTGGGATGATGTTAGAGCGAAAGTAATGTTGTGTTTGAGTAAGGTGAAAGATTGGCTAGATTTTCACAAATTAACCCTTAATTTAAATAAAACAAATCGTATTGCTTTTTCGCTGAATTCTACTGGTCGACCAAATTATAGTTTAATCACAATTGAAAATTTTGCTAATGATATTAAAGAGGTTTCTAATACTAATAATCGATAGACACCTGCGGTGGGAAACCCATGCTTTAAAATTAAAGAACAGTATTAGGAAGTTAATTTATAAATTGTACTTATCGCGTAAAATGTTATCTAAAAAAAACTGTTAATTTTGGTATACAAATCACTGGTGGAATCATTAATTAGATATGGAATTGTGATATGGGGTGGATCGTATAATAATGCTTTGAAACAACTTAGTGACACGCAAAATTTTATTTTATTCATAACAAGAGAAAGCTATATCCAACACATCTTTTATATAATGAAAATATATTTAATGTTAGATCGCTATATATATTAGGAAATAGCTTTAAGACACTATGTGAATCACCAACATGAAACTAGAAATAAGGTGCAAAGGAACCTTAAAATTCCCTTAAATCAAAAAAATATTAACCTAAGATTTCTAACTTATCTTGGACAAAAATTATATAATTTACTTCCAGTTAGCATTATAAATATCTCCAAGTTGACCATCTTTAGTAAAAAGTGCAGGGCCTATATTTTCCAAAGAATTGCTGATTTTATGAGAGTCTTTAACTAGCTGGTGTTTTTATTGGGTGTTATATGCGTGTTCTTTTGATTGTGTCTTAGGCTGTGTCTTGTTCTAGCCTTAAATGGCAGAACTATTTATTACCCTGTAGTTTTTAGTTTTACATTTAACATTGAGCTATTAAGATTGATTTTGTTTCTTATAATACAAACTGGCACATACAGCAGTTTAATCAGCTAGGTGCCAAAAAAATTTAAAAGAGTATAATAGTAAATACATTAGTTGGAAGTAGAATTAAGTGCAATATTGTTAAAAGTTGTGTCAGCATCAATAAATCAAATCAATAAGTAAAAGTAAATGAATTCTGATCTGTATCCAGAACTTAAAACAGGCCTATGGTCATAAAATTACGGGTATATGATATGACAACTGGGATTAACTTAAATGTATCTTCCTGGGATGTGTTACCTAGCTCGTTCACTTTGATCTGTCCGGTGAACATTGCTAAGGGCTCCCAAACAAAATCTGTTTCCTCCAGATGGGTCTACATAACCGTCTATGGTAACATTAGGACAATTTGAGGGTACTTTAAATGTCTCACCAACTTGAGTATCTAACTCAAAATAGGCTACTGAACACCAATATTCTGGTGCAGGCTGAGTGGAAAGTAGTCCTCCTATTTGAACATCTGAACCTATTTGATTTGAGGAGTTATGATTCCCTAAAAAAGAGTTACAACTAAGAAAATACCTAAAAGAAGTTAACTGGCTGAGCTCTAGATTGGCAACCTCTGATTGTTCAAAACAGCGATGTTGCAGTAATATAAAAATGTGCTATAAAATGACCTATAAAGTCTCATTTATTTAACAATGCTACATCACCACTCTGGACATTTGACTGTCGCAGTTTTGTTCTAGGGCAGTTCCAAGTACATATTACATTACATCTTGTAGCATTACTGGTATGTTACAAGTTAATCAACTTACAATAAGCATTGTGATGATTTCTAGTATCAGGAGGTTGCATACTCTGAGTATAAGTAAGTGTATTGGAGCCTGTCCAGGTACCTCCAGCCCCAGTATATGCTTGCCCCAAAGTTGTTGCTGGTTGAGTACTTGCTGGTACACTGCTAACTGCTGGAACCGCGGTACTCGTACCATTAAAACCATTTTGTTGAAGATGTGGTGAAACTGGGGAACTGCTTGCTAGCGAATGAAATTTAAAATAAGGATCATTGTTTTAGTGTTTTTTCTTGAACATATGTAACAACAGATGAACTGCAACAATTTATCAGTTTATGACTCTAATAAAGACAATGTTCTACAAAACAGTGAGTGTTTAATTAGTATTTAGACAAAACATGTTCAATCACACACTATTTTGTTCAGCGCTATTTTTAATCAGAGCCCCTACCAATATTTTGAGTTATTGTTTCCTGCGTCCTATCGGAAGTGCCTGGAGTGGGAGTACTACTATAAAATTGACCTTGACTATTGTGAACTGGTGTATTATGTATTGTAGATCCTCCAGGCTGTTGATTATTTATAACAGTTCCTTGATTTTGAGTTGGATGACCTAAAATTTTAAAAAAATCATTTACTAATAATGAATGTCAGGATTTTCTGACACAAAGAAAAACAAACTAAATAAAAATTCTTACGATGCATATGCATGTGTGGCAACCAATTTGACCGGGTTGGGTCAGGTCCCCCTTCGATTTTTGGCATTGTAGGACCCAATACTACGCCCCTATTTGAAGGACTATACATTCCTGGATCACCTACCACAATAACGAAAAGAAAAAATCATGCATAACTAAAGATTTTAACATATAAATAAATAATAAATATTTAAATGACAAAAAGGAGGCTATTTACTACTTTGTAAAATAATATATAGCAACATGGTAAAGTTATCCTAGTTAGGCTACTAAATTACATTTTTTATCAACTCTTGCAGAATAATATAAGACTGTGGGAACAATTAGTATCATTGTACGAAGATTTTTAAAAAATTTTCTACCCAGTCATCGAGACTCAATTCGAGAACTAAGGAAACCATCAGCTACAATTTTCAGGATTGTGCACGAAAATTTAGGGATGAAAAAGGTTCTTCCGAAAAAGGCGAGAACTCAGGCCTTTTCTAGAAAGTTATTGGTTATTATCCTTTACTTAAATATGAATGAAGTTTCCCCAAATAATGGAGGGGTTCATAAAAGGAGGATCTAAAACTTGAAGCAGGCCATTAGAGAAAAACGGCAGAATTCATGGAGAACCAAAACTTTGATGTTGCATGACAGGCTTACACTGTTCAAGCTACTGGCGAAAGTTGTAGATTCACCATTACAAGATCCATCTAAACTGCTGAATTAATGCCCTGCAACTGCAAATTCTCCTCAAATAATGAGTCGAAAGGCTCTCTACCATCTTTTTTTGAGCGAGCGAAAAGAGGTTTTTTTAAAAGAATTAAACAACTCGAGAAACTCTGCACTAAGTATATATTAGCACAAATGGTACTATGTAGAAAAATAATTTTTCTAAGCTCTGCGAGTTGTAGCTAGATGATAATTTGAAAAAGACACTCCTAGTTACATTGTTTTTATCTTAAATACCTTTAAGATAGCGGTACTTTGAGATTTTCGCTTAATGGGTTATAGAAAACTACACAACAGTTATTACCACTACACCAAACACTTCGCTAACCATATAGCATTACCAGAAGCCATGATGATGCTAACATGATTAGCGAAACACGTGTCAAGTGCAAAAATAAAGTATTTGTGAAGTATCATTGTGCCAAAGATTCCCAATAATGTGGGTTATAAAAAAATCATAAAAGCCTTTCCCACAAAAAATAACAGCTTGGTCGTTAAGATACTTTTGACCCACTATATAGTCGAAAATGAAATTTTTTGTATAGAGCTCTTCATATTATAGTTTGAAAATATTTAATATCTTTTGTCTATACAAAGTAATTAAATTAATTAAAATCGAAAGTCATAGAAAATCATAATTTTCTAAAATATCTTGGAAGGCTGAATATTATTGGCGACAGTCAATATGACTTGTAAACAAAGAACGACTTATGTAACACATATCTGAAATAACGAAATTGAACACTGTGAAGAATCACAAGCCGTTGCACTTGATATATCCAAGGCATTTAACCGTGTTTGACATGATGGCATGGCTTAGAGAGCGCGTTTTACAGTGGCGGTTGACGGATTTTTTTTCAAACACTTTCGCTATCAACGTCGATATGCCCCAATGCTCCATACTGTCTCTTACTCTCTTTCTCATTTACGTTGATCAGCTGAAAAAGATGAGGAGTCCTATCTACAGCTTTGCAGATGACTTATTTTTTCATTTACTTTGAATACTCAAGCATCGGTTACTCATGCAAATATCCGCAGATAGCACGAAGTAGTTCAACTTAACCAAGACCTGGAAGAAATTCTATCTTGGGGTAACATTAACCAAGTAGACTTTAACACTACAAAAGCCAAGCAGTAGTTTTTTTTAAGGAAGTTAATGTTGCTGAACCCGACATAGTTATGTGCGGGCACTCCATTCCTCTAGCATTGTCACTCAATTTGCTTGGCATTAATTTGGGAGCAAATATGTCTTGACGTGAAAATGTTGCAAGCATAGCAAAGAGAAGCTTCTCAAAAGCTAGGAATATTATTTCGAACTAGAAAGCTGTACCTTCCATTACAATTGTCAATTCTGTACAAAGCTCCAATTCGACCAACAATGAAATACTGCTCCCACGTTTGGGGCTCTGCTCCCAAACATACACTGCATTTGTTGGATTCTATTCAGACAAGAGCTGTTCACCTGATTGGAGACGAAGAACTGACCAGCAACCTTGATCTCATGGAAGGTGTTTGATGAATGTAGCCAGCTTAATTTCCCCCAAGGGGTGCATAGGAATACACGTCAGCGATTCAAGACCAACGTGAATCACTTTTTCGGCACACGCGTCGCTCTTATAGCACTTTAGGGATTTCCCTGCAGTACACCCTATGTCCATAAAAAAATAATAAGTATAAACTAAAACTGAATGTGGTTGGGTAGTTTTACTTGTTTCACTGTTTTTAATGGATTTTTCAGATATTTCTGGTAATTTAATCCAGAAGTGCAAAATGTACCATTTTATTATTTTTTACTGTTTCAGTTGTTATTGTAAAAAAATGATAATAAACATAGCACCTAATTTACAGGGCATCTAAAAATGATGTAAAGATTGAAGAGTTTATCTAAAAAATATAATATATAGAGCTTTCTATAATAAACTTGTTCAACCATACAATTTTCCAAACAGTTTTATCAGCCTAGATCCTTAATATAAGAAGGCAGCCAACCTAAATAATAAAACCACTACTACTTCCTACTCCTACTTTAGTACACTATAATTAAAAAATACTACATAATACTATGTTTAATTGAAGAATGTCTAAAATTGTACTCTAAATAATTGTTAATTCTTACTAATAACACAAAAAACTTACTTGCAGGAGGCTGCATTCCAGCTAAATTAAAATTCTGTTGTGGAGGGTGGTGCTGTATAGTTTGTGAAACTCCCATGCCAAGATCCCCGTCCACTTCCATGGAAGTTCCAGGTACTGATCCAGCACTATACTCATCCTTCATTCGAGGAGCACCAGCTTGTAGGGTAAGTCCAGACAGATCAATTCCAGGTGATACGACCCTTTCGTAATGGTAGGGGTTTACACATACTGAGTCACATTTGAGATCAAAAGCGAACTGGCAATATTTAACATGTTTCAGCTCATTTTTGTGGAGATCTGGCCATCTCCAGATTCTGGCGTATATAACATGTGGAAAACCTTAAAAGTATATTGTTATTTTATTTTAAAAAATATTTTGCATCTCTGAGGCTATTGGTGCAGCCAACACTTAAAATAGTAGTAGAATTTATATGCTTAAAAAAGTAATATGCAACCTATAAAATTGAAAAACACAATGTGGCTAAGTTCTTGTAGCACTAATACTAATATCCCTCATTTTGAACAGTCAGTTTAATTATGTTATACCTTTTCGACCAGCTACTTGCAATCGGCCATCTAGAGTTCTTTGTATAGTTACACATTTACTTGGGTGAGCTCCGCTGGTAGTTATGGCAGTAATGAGAGAATCTAATTCATCTCTTTTTTCTTTTAACTTTTTAACTAGTGATTCTATAGCTCTTTTTGCAAATCCTTCACTCTCACCCCCTTGTCTGTGGCACATAAGACTGTGTACAATGCTTAAACATGCATCAGCTGATGAAGGGGCATTTGTTGTTAGTCCAGCCATATTTTAGAATGACTAAAAAGTAGAATTTTAAGAAATATTTAAGAAAAAAATTACTCCTCAATTACTTGAAGTTACGTTTTAAATGGATATTGTTTGTGGTGGATTATCATGTATGGCCAAATCTGTTCCTATTGGCTTATTTTTGTCTATGTTTATTCATTTTATCTTAAGAGGAAAAACTCTAAAAAAGATACAATAAAGTGTAAGCTGTTTACCTACAAATGAAGATGAATTGTTTTTTAATAATCATTAATATCAGTGGAATGATAAATTTTGACAGTTTGAAAATGATCTTTGAATTTATTCTAAACGAGTACAATTTTATTTTATCAAAAATTACATATTTTCCCCATTCTTATTAGTACTAATTGTCAAAAACTTATCCCTGTACAAAAAAATGAATAGAAAGTAATAAAATGATGCCAATATCTACCTTTGCTGACAGAAATTTATCGAATGACATAACCTTAGTTTTATTAAACTAAAAATAACAATCGTTTTTACACTACAAACACTTCGCGTAGAATTTTAATTATTTGAAAGTATTAATTCTCTTTATCACGTAAAAAAATACGCGTAAAACGACTATACTGCTACTACATCTGTAAGTTCGCCATTAAATCGATAATATTATTTATTTAATGATAAATAACAAACAAATAATAGCAGTGCTTATGAACTATATAACTGCGTGTCACTCTCTCATAGTACTACACTCATTAAAAATATGGCAAACGTTCGAGCGGGGTCGGTCTCACGCGAATAAGACCTTTTTATTTCCCTCTAGTTCGACAATAAAAACAGGAAAGACGGGATAAATTATTTCGCCTCATTATATCGAATCAATGTTACCCCCAACACTATATATACATATGTATATATATATATATATATATATATATATATATATATATATATATATATATATATATATATATATATATATATATGTATATATATATATATATATATATATATATATATATATATATATATATATATATATATATATATATATATATATATAGCGTTTCTCTGAAACAGAAAAATCATTTTATTTATGGTGTGTTGTTGGTGGCCTATCTTAAGCTATTTCCAGAACAATAGGTATGCCAAAGATATGCTTCGACATCGCTATCCTCTTCACAGACAAAAATGGTTTAATTATTCCAATATAATTATCAGGTATTAATGTTTTGTAAATTAATGATGGATAAAAAATTACTTAAAATTTTAGCCATGGTTATCCTACTCGTTTTTGAGTGGCATAGTATATAAAAAGTGTCAAATTGTATTTGAATCATGGACTAGTTATTACTCAAATTAAAGTAAATTAAGAACAACGAAAAAAAAACAGTTAAAACTTTCAGCTTTGGAGTTTTGACCAATTAAAACGATTTTTGTTCATATGTTTTTGCTAAGTAATCATTTATATTCCTTAAAAGTTTTAATTTTTGATAATGATTTTTTCATTTGTTTCATCACTCATGTTAATTTAAAAAACCGGTCAAGTGCAAGTTGAACTTGCACAATTAGTGTTCCGTACATTGATTGTTTTTAAAATAAATTTTTTTGTTAGGGTGGTATAAAATGATCAGTGACTTCACAAAACACACCCCAAATAAGTTTTCAACAAAGTTTGTTTCCAATCTTTACTGAAATCTGATGACCTTGAAATTTTGTTTTTTTTTATATACCAAATAAATTATTAAAGGTAATGCACTCGTGATAATTTTCGTTCAATCTATACCCCGTGGAGAATATTCCAGACTTTTTTCAAAATTTTTTGATCAGTACTTTTCGAGATAAGGTGGGGACAGCGATTTTTTAAAAGTAATACGAAGAAAAGTGTGCGCAAGTATTACATTATATATATATATATATATATATATATATATATATATATATATATATATATATATATATATATATATATATATATATTTTACTCGTATTTTCACAAGCTTTCATTTGACACCACACTCGATGACCTAGTAAAAAAAAATTATTTTCACTTCCGATTTCACCCCTCAAAACGAACCCCTTAAGTCAAAATTTATGTTACGGTGGTATAAAATGAGCAGTGACTTTACAAAACACACTCCAAATGAGTTTTTAACAAAGTTTGTTTCCAATCTTTACTGAAATCTGATGACCTTGAAATTTTTGTTTTTTTTTTATATACCATACAAATTATTAAAGGTAATACACTCGTGATAATTTTCGTTCAATCTACACCCCGTGGGGAATATTCCAGAATTTTTTCGAAATTTTTCGATAAGTACTTTTCGAGATAAGGCCCGGGACAGCGATTTTTAGCGAATTTTTAAAAATAATACCAAGAAAAGTGCGCGCAAGTATAATATTATATATATATTTTTTACTCGTGTTTTCACAAGCTTTCATTTGACACCACACTCGATGACCTAGTAAGAAAATTTTTTTTTCACTTCTGACTTCACCCCCCCAAAACTAACCCCTTAAGTCAAAATTTAATTCTCAAAACTACATGGCTCTGATGAGGCCATCAATTCCTATATTATTACCAAATTTCACCTCTCGATGTCAAATAGTTTCGGAGAAAATCGGGTGTGACAGACAGACAGACAGACAGACAGACACCGAAGTGATCTTATAAGTGTTCCGTACGGAACACTAAAAATATTGAATTGTAATGATGAGACTGGGTTTTTCTTTAACATAAGAACGTAAAATTCAATATTAATTTTGAACTGCATGTTTGCGAGGGAAATTACTTTACAATTTTTTTAACAATTAATGTAGGCATATTAAAAATTTTCCATATAGAATAATTAATTAACGACTGGGATAAAAATCCACTTAGTTGCATGCTGAATGACTCAGGCAACCAAAAATATTCATCGGAAAATCTTCAAGGCTGCTTAAAAAGATGATGACACATCTGTCAAACCCAGCTGGAGGAGGAATTTTGTTTTTATTCCAATCGATTAGCGTTGTTAGCACAATTATACAAAAATGTGTTCGTTGCGAACATTAGTGTCTTAAACAATGGATAGAAACGTATATATATACATAGTATTTTTTACACAGTTTTTTCTAGTGTATGGTAAGTATTGTTTTTCCAAATTAGAAATACAAATAATAAAAATATTTTTTTTATTTCAGGATCAATCCATAAAAACCTCAAGTATTTCCAAATTATACAACCAGATGATCTTATACATAAAGTAGTAAAAAGAGGACTTCAAGAAAGCAATCATCCCTTTAACAAAATCAAAGAGGTCAATCTCCGCACACATGGGAAAGACTTTCGACTTATATTGTCACCAAAAAGAAGTATTTTACATTCTAAGTTTAAAGCCTATTCTGTAAATGGTGATGGTGAAGAGACTCATATTCCCATTGGTAAAATTTTTTATTTTAATTTATGATTCTATAATGATAATTTATGCTCTTTTTATATTATTCACCTTTTCTACTTTGTGTATCATTTATTATATGAAAGAGTAGTATTCTAAACCTGTAAATTATATGTGATTATTCCTTCAAGAAGTTAATGAAAATTTACAGTAGTCCAGTTTGCCTCTCTAGAAAGAATTATCAGAAACATGTTAAAAATATTATAAACAAGCAGAACTATTCAACTTTGTCAGACCTTAGATTACATTATCATATATCACAAAACAAAAATGAATCGGCACAAAAAAATTCATTTTAAAATAGCCCTTATCCACCTAGCTTCTTTGCCAAATGTTTAATTATATCAAAAAAGCTGGTCTTTTAGTGCATTATTGTATCTTCCTGATGTGAAATTTGCATCTTTTTCCTTAGATCTAACCATATTTGCTATTGTAGATCATGACAATTTCTATGAAGGAAGAGTATTTGGGGAGAATGATTCACATGTTAATATGCACATTGAAGAAGGGGTTCTGACAGGAAACATTCATATGCCTGATGACATCTATCATATAGAGGTAAGAAATTTGTATTTTTTTCAAACATATCAAAATGTTTAAAACCTTGTTGGCCTTTTAACAGCTTTCTGAGTTATAATTTTTAGAAGTATTTTATTTTAGCCATCATGGCGTCATATACCAGAGCATGACAATAAAACAATGTTATCATATAAACAATCAGATATTAAATTTAGTTGGGATCCAGAAAACCTCCCTGCTGACTATCCAACACCTAGGATGTGTGCATATGTCAAAGAAGGAGCGGAACTAGAAGAACATGAAACTGATCATCACATTAAAAAAAGACAAATTGATCAGTATGATCAGTATAAACTCACTAAAACTAGGTGTCCATTGTTGTTGGTAGCTGACTATAGGTTTTTTCAAGAAATGGGTGGAAGTAATACTAAAACTACTATTAATTATTTGGTAAGGAAAACATATTCTGATAGCACTAAAGTGAATAAAAAATAAAAGTAAGTTATTATTTCACTAAGAAAGTTTAGGGTCTTACTGGCATGGTTTGGTAGTATACTTACCTTAAAACTGAGAAAACCTAGTTCAGATCAAAGCTGAGATGAGTTCTTTCTTCATTTGTATTTTGGTATGTGTATGTTGTAATGATTTATAAATCGATACTTATAATTTAAAAAATGTAGTGTTTAGAAGTATAAAAAGGCAAATTTATTGATTGTTTAAGATAAGCCTTATAGACAGGGTTCATAAAATCTATAATGACACAATTTGGCAAGACCGACAAGAAGTAGATGGGTTCAAGGGTATGGGTTTTGTTATTAAAAAAATTGTTGTACATAATGAACCAACCCGTATAAAATCTGGTGAAGCCCATTATAATATGGTTAGAGAGAAATGGGATGTTCGGAATTTACTAGAGGTAAGTTAAAATACAGAAAACTTGTAGTGGAGAAAATATAAGAGTTGTAATGTTGACTAACTAGTTTTATTTTATTTGCTGCTATTATGATATTTGTTAGTTTTTGCTTAAAAAAAACAGGTACCCAAAAATTTGGTTGGGTGAAATCATTTTTTTTTGAATATATTTTTAAGTACCGAGTTGCTCTAATAAAGGGTGATGGGGATTTTATTGCAGATTGCGCATGCGTCGTGTCAACTGAAGTGGCATTCCTGTTCAGTAGTGTTTGACAATTCATAATGGAAAGACTTAGCCCGGCACAGCGTCTACAAATTGTTCAACTTTATTACGAAAATGGGCGTTCTACGAGGAATGTGTATCGGGCGCTTAGAGCAACTTATGGTCCACATAATCAGCCTACCAAACGCACAATTCGCTCTACCATCAATAAGTTTGAGACCCAATTTTCATTATTGGATAATGCTCGACCGAATAGACCACATCCAGCACGTAGTGAAGAAAATATAGGGGAGGTAGCGGAGAGTGTACGCGAAGACCTTGAAGTGTCGATTCGTCGCCGTTCTCAACAGCTTGGCCTGTGATATTCAACAACTTGGCGTATTTTACGTAAGGATCTTTCTTTAAAAGCATACAAAATTCAACTAGTGCAACAACTGAAGCCGACCGACCTTCCGAATCGTTTCCGTTTTAGTCGTTGGGCTCTTGACAAGCTTGCAGAAGATCCACTGTTTTCGAGAAAAATTTTGTTCACCGATGAGGCCCATTTTTGGCTTAATGGGTTCGTGAATAAACAAAATGCCCGTATTTGGGGTGATGAACAACCTGAAGAGGTTCAAGAGCTGCCATTAAATCCAGAAAAAATAACTGTTTGGTGTGGTTTATGGGCCGGTGGAATAATCGGTCCATATTTCTTCAAAACAGAGGCCGGCCGGAATGTTACTGTGAATGGTGACCGTTATCGCGCCATGATAACAGACTATTTGATGCCAGAAATTGAAGCCCGTGGTCTCGACGAAATTTGGTTCCAACAAGATGGCGCCACTTGCCATACAGCCCGTGAAACCATGGCTTTACTGCGAGAGCAATTCGGCGAACAGATCATTTCACGCTTTGGACCAGTGAATTGGCCGGCTAGATCATGTGACATCACACCTCTTGACTTTTTCCTTTGGGGCTATGTAAAGTCTAAAGTCTACATGGATAAGCCAGCTACAATTGAGGCATTGGAGGCCAATATTACTCAAGTCATTGGCCAAATACCACTCGAAATACTCACAAGCGTCATTGAAAATTGGAACTTCAGAATGGACGTTGTTAACCGTAGTCGCGGACAACATTTGAAAGAAATTATTTTTAAGAAATAATTGTAAAGAATGGTTCTTTTATATGATAATAAAGATTATAAAATAAAATTGTTTTTATTCATTTTTTTTTTATTTTAAAAAAAGTACCTCTAAATGAATCACCCTTTACATTACAGTTTTGTTCTGAACTGAAGAAAGGGTTTTCTTAGGGAAAGTTCTGATGTACTAGAGCAATTTTGTCATATTTGACTTTAGTGTTAAAATACATAAGAATTTGATTTATTACAGAGGATTATTTCTTTTTTTTGTGTGCCTGTTATTGCTACTTTCAGCACTTTTTAGTTGCTTAAACTAATTAAATTTCTTTCTTTTCTAAGGTATTTTCTAGAGCAACACAAGATGATAAATATTGTTTGGCACACCTTTTTACACATCAAACCTTTAAAGCTCGAAATTCTGTAGTATTAGGACTTGCTTATATTGCCTCCCCCCGGTTAAGATCACAAGGAGGCATTTGCAGTGATGGTTATTATTATTTTGATTTATATATTTATTTATGTTATGCTTATTCAGGTAGCTTAAAGTAGGCATTGACATTGCTTAAGAAAACTTTTTTGTATACTGTAATGGCGATGGAAATTCGAGAGAAATACAACTTCACAATGTCCCCAAAAATAGCTTTTTAAAATGTGTATATATATATATATATATATATATATATATATATATATATATATATATATATATATATATATTGGATTAGATTTTCAATGTAACTCAGGAAATTTTTTAAACTTTGCAATTCTGACAATACCTTATTAAACCTATTCGTTAGTAGTCAACCAATTTTCAGGGTATGTTAGCTGTTTGATTTGTATTTTAATGTAAATATGCTTGACCATATTGCTAGCTTATATTTCCTTAATTTCCAGTGCCATTTCTTATTTGATGATGCTCCAGTTGTATGGAATCGGAATATATTTTCTAGTCTACAAAAAGTTATTGTAATTACCATTTTTAATTCAGGTTTAGTTTAACACGTTCTTTCATAATGTAATTAACTATTCTTGTTTCATGCTGCTTAAAGGTGTTTAGTAGAGAATTCACACACAAGGATTTTTGTTTGGCCCACCTTTTTACAGATTTAAAATTTGAAGGTGGCATTTTGGGTCTTGCTTATGTAGGCTCACCTCGAAGAAATTCAGTTGGGGGTATCTGTACACCAGGTAAATTCGAATTTGTGAAGTTGTCTTTTATATTTTAGTTTTTTTCTGTATTTTTGGTAAGTTTGTGGTGTAAGTGTAATTTTTTGGTTTACTTTCAAAGAGCAGAAAAATATATTAGTAACTTTACAAATCTAACTCATGTTGTATGAGGCTATAATTTATTTTTTGCAACTTCTTAGAAAAGCCAAAAAATTAAAAACGTCATTTTTAATATTTCCAGATTCATATCTTCACTGACTATGTTTCTACTTAAAATTAAAGATGTCTCTAGCTTAAGTTATAACCTTTTGCAGTGGAGTATCCGTGTAGTAATACGACGTCATAAAACTTTTTATAGAACATTTTAATGTTATGTGACAATGTTGATAAAATGTGATAACCCCAATTATCTAACTTCAGCACTCTTGAGATCAGAGCACTTAATTTTTTCTTCAATACTCCTATATCACAGACTAAAATTCTCTAAAGAGGATTCATGCGTTGTAAGAAAATGTCGAGAAACTTACTTCAATTTTAGATAATCGCGAGGATTACGATTTCATCTGACAAAAGCTTGTAATGTTATTTGGGAAATAATTGCTCACTGTATGTTTGGTTTTGGGTTTTCATTGCTAATCATCATAGCTTTGCTAGCACATGTGTTTACAACTAGTTGCTAAATTATTAATGTCTGTTTTAGAATATTTTAAAAACGGTTACACGTTATATTTAAATTCTGGCCTAAGTTCAAGTAGAAATCACTATGGACAGAGAGTAATCACTCGTGAAGCTGATCTAGTAACAGCTCATGAATTTGGTCATAATTGGGGTTCTGAGCATGACCCTGATATTCCTGAGTGCTCTCCTAGTGCCAGCCAAGGCGGTTCCTATCTGATGTACACGTATAGTGTCAGTGGATATGACGTCAACAACAAGGTACCTATTAATTTAACGTAAACGGTCTTAAAACTAGAGAAGAAAGGTACTTTCAAGCTACTTAAAATATATTTTTTAGAGATTCTCTCCATGTAGTTTGAGATCTATAAGAAAAGTTTTACAAGCTAAATCCGATAAATGTTTCTCAGAACCTGAGGAAAGCTTCTGTGGTAATTTAAGAGTAGAAGGAGATGAAGAATGTGATGCTGGTCTGCTAGGAACTGAAGATAATGACGCGTGTTGTGACAAAGATTGTAAGCTTCGCAGTAAAGCTATGTGCAGGTAATTTTTTTTTTTTTTTAGTCAAAGCAAAAAATAATTATAAAATTTATTCAGTCATATACTGGTTGAGCAATGGCCTGCAATAATATCTAAAGCCGAAGGCTGCTAAAATGAAATATTTTCAGTGAGGTTGTAAATACTTGAGATCCATTAAATTAATTGCATTTGACAATTTTATCTAACATACTTTGCAACCCTGCTTTGTATATATTATTAAAGGAGAATAGTAACACAGGGTCAAACTTATTGAGGGGTTACAATGGGTCCTAAAAAATGTAGTTAAAGAAATATTTAATTATCAAGTACAAAGGTAAAAATAGAAAGTAGCTATAATTAATATATTTTTTGGAATATAAGAAACAGGCACAAAAAAGGAAAATACAGTCTAACATTTTTACTTCTGTCTAACACAATGTTACTCTCATAATCTAAATTTATTATGATAGTTTCAGTATCACTTTAGACAGAAGTGTAGGAATTTTTTAATGATATGATTTACAGGATTTTTCGAACTTTCCATTGGGATTTCATTTACGACCTTCTTGATTAAATACATAACATTTGAACTTAAAGTTAAAACCAACTTTGAAAAGGCTCGCCTGTGGTATCTTGATGATAATCTAAATTCGAATCTTTAATAGTTTTATTCGACTAGAGTAGTCTCCCAACCAGCGGAAATTATTGTTGATCCTTTTTGCTTTATTTTAAGGAGCGTTAATCTGACATGTTCATATGTGTAATTCAAGTGACATTTGTCACTTGGATCACACCTCCTATTGTTTATAGTATCATGGGTATCGTCAAACTAAGTTTCGTCTGACGGGTCGATTTTGAAATCTTTTTCTTAATCTTTGAGGTTCCATTATAATTTTTCTTTTGTTCATTAACCGATATTTAAAATCCATCCTAAGCAGTTGTAGGAACTGTTGCATGATTTGTCAGTATTTGAACATGGTTATAAAGAATCCAATGTAGGGACATTGTTTCCTTTGAAAATTTGATAGATTTTTCTTCAACTGAGGTATTTTTCACTTTCATTCAAATACATTGTTTAGGGGTTTCCAGAGATTTTTTTTATAATTTCTTATGCGTCGGGTGATAAATATTATCTGAAAAACGTAAAAGAAACTGTTCCAGATATCTCACTCGTTAACTGTCTGTAAGTAGGTATTATCTAACCAATTGACTGAGCTCAATTTCTCCGAAACCCTTGTATTAACCCTATAGTCATTATTTTTATTTTACCTGATTATGCCTAAGGAAGTACATGCAAGCCGCTGCCTACAGGCCTGCCACTGTTAGATAGTAAAGATAAGAGTCAAAGTCGAGGGTCAAACGGTATATGTTTGAACGAACTTTACCATCCACCTTACAGTCGTAGAACATATCTGCCACCGCAAAATATCGATAACAGTAACGTAGCAATAAAACGTTCTATGAAAAGACTGCAGGTCTCCCTATATAATGTTCGTAATGTTATGTGACAACGCAACGTCGCCGTTACTGATATTAGGCGGTCGCAAACCGTATCGTTCTTAAAACAAGCATCACATTATTTTCAGTGATAAGAACTCTCCATGTTGTCAAAATTGCCAATACATGCGTAGCGGTGTCAAGTGCCGTGAAGCGCAATATGCTACTTGTGAGGAGGAGTCTAGATGTACCGGACATTCTTCCGAGTGTCCAAAAAGTCCCCCCATGGCTGACGGTACCGATTGCCAAGAGAGGGGTAAATGTAAAGGAGGCAAGTGTATACCATTCTGTGAAACACAGGGCATGCAGAGCTGTATGTGTGATATAAGTAAGTTTCTGCAAGATCAAAGTAATGAGCAAAGTTGAATGATCATATGTTTTTCCTCCTGTAAACAGAAACAAGGGTGGCGAGGTAGTGTTATTTCTTAGCAATGTATAATCTGTAAATACTGATAAAATTTCAGTAATATTTTCTTTTTAGTTGAAAATGCTTGCAAAAGATGCTGCCGATCAAACATCAATGAAACGTGTTCTCCAGTCGATTCTGCCGATATTTTAGCTGATGGAACTCCATGTATTCAAGGTTTTTGCAACAATGTAAGTATACAGTTTTAAGTTTTACGATTCGTATTAAGATTTAAAAAATAAACTTTGTTCTAGGGGCATTGTGAAAAAACTGTCCAAGATGTTGTAGAACGTTTCTGGGATATTATAGAAGACATTAACATAAACAAAGTACTTTTGTTTTTGAGAGATAACATTGTAGGTACTGTGGTGTTGATAACAGCATTTCTATGGATTCCAGCAAGTTGTATCATTGGTTATATTGATAGAAAAAGACGGAGAGAGGAGTTAAAAAGATGGGAATGGAGAAATAAGGAAGATTTGATTCACAGTTCTGAAAAGGTAAAGAAAATGATCAGAATGAAAGTTCCAAACAAAAGGGAAACTCCTGCAAAGAATGCAGAGCAATCTCCTACAAAGTCATCAGAATAGTCATTCCAACGTTTGTGATATTATTTTTTGTTACCAATTAGTAATTTAATACAGTATTGTGTTTTGTTGTATTGTTTTTATTTAAAATTATGTTTTGTTTTGTACAAAGTGGTACTTAAGATTATAAATAAATAAATTTTATATATATATATATATATATATATATATATATATATATATATATATATATATATATATATATATATATGTATTTTGTAAATATTGTGAGCAATAAATTGAGGTATTAACATGGTATATTTGTTTTAAGGCACAACATATTTATAGAGGTAGTAGTTGTATTAAGAGAATGTCTTCACTTCTAAATGTTTCATTTTGTTCTTGCAATGGAATAGGGTGATATATGAAGTAATTCTTTATAGTATCCAAAAAAAACTTCCAACATTCTTTCTGTTTTTCACTTTGTCGAATTTCTTGACTTAAGATTATTTTTGTCCGAGGTCCAGATAAATTTCTTAGGGTCAGTATTAATGATTCAATGGACTAAAAAAGGACCATGCTTACAATCACTTCGATTTAAACTATTTTTAATAAGTAGGATAGGCTAATACTGGTATTTCTATAAGTGAGATGGAAAAATAATGGATGTTCTATAGAATTTTGAAAATAACTGCAGTTTTAGAGCCAATCATGACCCTAATTATGCTTCATTGCATGTGATGACTCTTCGTTTTGCTATCAGTGATTTCAATACGTTTTTTTTTTTGTTTTTTCTTAGAAAGTCTCTGATAAGAAAAGCAACACCTGGAAATATGTTTACAAATTTTAGTTCATTGCATAGTTTAGATTCCAATTTAAACTACGTTATTTTCAAAATTTTAGACACATGAACACAGTTTCATTATAGACTAAAGAATATCGGGCAGCCTGTGGTAAACAGAAACAACAAAGGTGGCACGAGCTTGATGTAATATATAGTGTGTAAAATCTGCTGGAAGATTTGCTAATAATACGAGCACCTTTGCTGCACTTTTTATGCCTTCTAGGAATTTTTATTTCCTGTTGACTAGCCACTATTTGAGTGCATAACCTATATAAAATAAATCTTGGGCTTACAGTTTCATGTTTCAAGTGGACATGCTCTAAATAAAATATATTTTTTTATAAATTTAAGAAAGTCGGTATTTTTAGTTACCTCCTTGTAATATATACAATCGGCTAGTAAAATTAAATCAGGTTTTTGAGCTACATCCAAACTCTTACCCCATGACAATTCATAAACTCGAGCTTCTCCAGAATTCACATATATGCTTTCTTTATTGAGTTCCACATTTTTTTCTAAAATTGGAAGAACTTCAGGCAGATCTGTTAACAAAACATTTGCGCTAAAATATTCTTGATTAAAAAATGATACTAAAACAATGAATAAATGCATTTTGAATCTTTTTAAAATTATCCAACCATAATCCTTACCCTAAACTAGCAGCACTTAATCCGACGCATCCTACACCAGAGCCAAGTTCAACAACATTCAATTTTTTAAAGTGTTTGTCATTTCTTTTATAGAGTTCTTCTAGATATTTTGCCAAAACTAGGGATGCATCCCATACGACACAGCCTACGTCTCCTTCTAATTTTTGTGTTAATTTAAGGGTAGTATTTAAAACATCTATATCAAAATCTCTTATAAAATATTTATTTGAATCCAACATTTTTTCAAGGCACTTTAGGCGGACAGAATATGCTTCTTTAAATAGTAAGGTTAGATCGTGTCATGTGGTGGTATGAAACGCATAAAAAGTTTGTAATCAAGAAAAAAATACCATCTCACAACACTGTAAACAAAAAGAGCGCATAGATGTTTGTAGCAACGAGAATTTCGCGAAGTCAACCATACCAATCGAAACAATTATTCTGCTAAATTCTAGTCCTTATGGGCGTTTATAATTGAGATAAAACCCCATTTTACAACACTGTAAACAAATGAGCGCGGGCAAAATGTTTATACCATAGACATAGAGGATGGACTGAGCATTAACTTCATAAAATTGACCACTCTCTAGCAAGAGACAAAGCGATTGTACGGCCAATTCCTCTCTGTTTTCGGTAGGCCTGTAATAAACAAGGCGCTGTACCCCGAGACGGAATTCAAGGCGAGAAAAGCCCCATACCCGATTTTAGTTCAAATAGAACACTTAGAAATATTATTTTTAAAAGCGTCGTAGCTCAGCGGCATTCTAAAAAGAGACAGCTACTGGCCACTCATTCGCTTTGTCTCTCTCACACTTTTGCGTCCATATGTACTTCACAGCGGGATACGGAACATCAGTCCATCTTCTATGTCTATGGTTTATACCAATGAGAATTTGGGAGGATTAACAGACCATCAAAACAGGTGCCATAGAATGTGACGGGATTAACTGTCTCTTTTGGTTGGCATTATTAATCCCGCCAAATTGTCGTGTCTGTAAACATCTCCCTGTGCCCTCTTATTTACAGTGTTGTTTTTCCTTAATTGCAAACGCCCGTAGACGTGTCTGTGCTCTTTTGTTTAGTTTATGTAATAGATAAAGACAGCAATATCCTTTTATCTCTCATTCTTCGCTTATGTCGTCTAATTGAAAGCTTTTACGAATATTACAGGTGTTAAACCACGGTCATTAAACTAGGGTTAGAATTATCATTTTTTTAGTGCTCTTAGAAACCATAAAAATCAAACGATAGACGAAGTATATATACTACAATTTGAGACATCCACGACATTTAAAGCCTCTAGGGAGTAATTGGTATGTCGTTGCTTGTACTGCGAACATACAGGCTGACTTGATGACATATTTACAATGACATGAATTTAAGGCTAGAAAGGGTAATTTTGTAGTATAAAGGGAGGATTAATCATAGTACAAACCGTAGAATAGAGAAGAGTTAATCCAGATTCGTGTAAACTAGCGCTCTCTTATAGTAGGTGGCGTCATTGAAGAGGTAACTTTAGACTAGCGGTTGCAGCTGTTGTTGATAGAATAGTTTTCTGTAATTCTGTTTTGTAATTTTTTAATATTTTGTAATTACAATCGATACCGTTTTTCAAATATCTAGAAGCACATAGGGAGAAGAACAAACTCTTACTTTATGTAGTAGCATAGAAAAAGAAATTAATTAGTTGCTTTGTCCATGGTAGTAGTAGAAGTCATCGACAAGGAATTCGGGTCAGTTTTTGGTACTAGTATACGTCGATTTTAGAATACGTATGGATGGTTATCTAAACTGTAGGTTTTTAATGCGCAGGTTAAAACCTGTTGCTGTCTTCACGTAAAGTGTTGAGAGTTGGAAGGTCGAACTGCGCATAGTCCATAAGATAACGTGTTTTGTTTTGTAGACTGTTGTCAATCGAATGCTTATTCCCTACCAAATATTTATGTTTTTTTCTAAAAAATGTAGAATTAAGTAGTCAAAATGTGGCCGAAATTAGTTATTGGGGTTGTAGCATTTAGAATTATGTGTAGTGTGGTTAAAGCATCAAGTGTGAGTGGTCAGGATGTGCAGTCTTTACCTTACTGTCCTCACAAGAATGGATCAGGGTAAGGCATTTTCGTTTTTTGCTTTAAAGGTAGTGTGTTTCATAGTCTTACTTCTTTTAGAGTTGTTTTAGTAAGTACATTAGATGGAAAGTTATCCGCTATCAATTCCTCAGGACATCTGTCGTGGGAAATTGACACTGGACCAGGACCCTTATTGGTATCAAATATTCATAAGCTAGAGGTAAGAAAGACTTACATTGTTCCATTTCCTATATAAATGACCTACAAAATTTTCAGCTTACAAACAATGGAGAATGGATTAGAATTATTCCCTCGTTAAGTGGCACTTTGTATAAATTTGATGGCAACACAATTGACCCTATATCAATCAATGCAGAAACTTTGTTAAAATCCTCCTTTAGATATTCAGAAGATACAGTTATTGCTGGTAAATAATTTAAATTTAGATAATTATATCATTTAAAGAAATAATCATAACCATTTATAAATTCTAGGTGGTATAGAAGTTAGAACCTATGGCGTAGGTTTTCGTACTGGAACATTATTTTACGAGTGTTCGCAAAGTAAATGTACCCACCATGAAAAAGAGGAGATGGATGATGTTATGGTTGTTGAACGGAGCACTCAGACTATACGAGCCATAGAACCCAGAACTGGTCATGAAAGGTTTTCTATTTTACATATTTTTATTTAAAATTAAATACCAAGATTTGACTAATTTAATTTATTGTAGTTATACAAAGAAAATGCCTAGCCCACTTAAATATGATTAAAGATAAGTGAATAAAAACAATAGAGGTGATTTCCCTATCAAAGAAAATAGTACAAATCACATTTAGTTTTGGAAGCACAAGTCACATGCTTATCTTTCTAAGCCCTCTGATATCTTTTTCCATAACAAAACCTGGCAAAGTAAATTAAAATCTCTTTTATGGAAAAAGAATTGTGGGATTATTTACAAGTGCAATATGTTTAAGTTGTGGCATTAATTTTCTAAATATATAATATTTTCAGGTGGAATTTCAGTGTAGGACTTCATAATATCAGACTTCCTCAAGTATCATGCATTGATACAAAACTTTTCGAATCTAATATTAGTGCGGTCATTCCTGAGGGCATTCTTTCTGTATCAAGTATCAAGAATAACATTGAGCAAAGTTGGCAGTATAAATTTCACTCGCCCATTGTCAGAGTATGGAAGTGGGATGGCATGAAATTAAGTGAAATCAATTTATTTGAGCTCAAAAATATGCCGGGTTTGATAACCCCAACATCAGTTTTGCCTTCTATTTATATTGGTATGCATAAGAAACAGGTAAGTCAATTTGTATGTTTGAAGTAATTTTAAGCTGATTTATTTACTCAAAATTCAAAAGTATTTTTTCATTTAAAATCTTTAGCTATATGTTCATGAGTCTCTAGACATGCAGCACTTACTTCAAGGTCGCCAAAATACAGACCTTGTACCAGCAGAAAGTTCAAGTATTGCAAAAATACCTTGGAAACCAATATCAGCATCTTCTGAGCACACAGAGGATGATTCAACAGCTCTATCAGTGCTAAACAACTCAGAATATGTCAATGGAAATGGATACTATTTATATTCTGAGCAAGATATTAAAGAAAAAGATAACATAATTTGTGAAAAGAACGATAGTGCAAAAAATACAAGTGATGTTATTGAACCAGTAATAAGTGAAGAAGAAATTGTATATGCTGGTGTATTGTCTTACTTAGGAACCTATTTCAGTTATTAGTAAGTTTTATGTATATATTTTTGGAAAATACATCGTTTACATCCTATTATCATCAATCTACAATTTTCCAATCACTATGTTGGCACACCTACCACCTTTAAAGCTTCTTGAAAAATATACTTACTAAGCCTAATTTATTTGATTTTTTAGCAAACAGTATCTTCTGATGGTATTTACAGCCATTCTAGGCCCTTTATTGTTCAAATTTTGGAATAAAAGTAATCCAAAAAATCAAGAAATAATTATAATTGAAAAGCCAATTGAAGCAAATGTGACACGGCCGGAAAGACAAAATTCTGATAGAAGTACGGATAGTTTTACTTCTAGATTTACGGATGATTTTGACACAATTCAGTGTCTAGGAAAAGGAGGTTTTGGTATTGTTTTTGAAGTGAAACAGAAGTATGATGATTGTCATTATGCTATAAAGAGGATTACCCTTCCAAATGAGTAAGAACTTTTAATGTGTTGTGTGTGTGTATTTAACTTTTAAACATTTTTTTTAGTTACGAAAACAAGCCTTTAGTTATACTCTAGTCAGTTATTTTTAATGAATTTGGAGGTATTGTGAGAAGGTATGGTTCTTGGCATTATACATATGACTGAATAAAGGAGCTTCAGAGATTTTTTACTCTTTAGAACTTTAATACTGAGCGAAAAATTTAGTGTTGTAATATTAAAGAGCAAATATTCCTAAAAAATGTCTCATTAAGTTGTAGGCAGAATGTCAAAAATACAACTCTAATTTGACAGTATTGAATCCCAAGAACCATGATTTGTCATCTAACCAAAGCTAATTTTATTTATTTTACTTTTTTACAGTGAAAAATCAAGAACTAGAGTTATGAGAGAGGTAAAAGCATTGGCAAAATTAGATCATAAAAATATAGTAAGGTATTTTTCTTGTTGGCTCGAACACCCACCATTTGGTTGGGAACAAGAACATGACAAGAATTGGATGGAAATATCTTTCTCAGATGTGCCAACTTCAATAGAAATGATGACAACCAAATCGCCTGTAAAAAGAATGAAATCTTGTTCTATAAGCATTGATATCCCTTTGCAGAAATGTAAGGAACCTAGTTTTGATAGTGACAGTGGTCACACAACTAACGATGATGACGATTCATTTGTCGTTTTTGAAGCAGACGAGAATCAACAGAATGACACCACAGCGACCAAAGATAATCATAACACCAATTCTACTAATAATGACGATGATTCGTATATTGTTTTTAAGGCTTCTTCTAACACTAATGCCGATATTACATCAGAGGGTGAAGATGTTTTGCAAAGCAAAACAGTTTTAGCAAAAGAGGCTGTCTCAATATCAGATCATCTCAAAAAAAAAATTGATTGGAAAAGACCAGGAAGAAAACACCATTCTTGGGATTTAACTGGGAACAGTTCTGTTACTTTATTCACCAGGGAGCCTCCTATGTATCTATATATTCAAATGCAATTGTGTCAAAAACAAAGTCTTAAAGAGTGGCTGTCAATGAATAATGAGAGAGATTATTCTCATGTATTACACATTTTCTTACAAATTTTAGATGCTGTAGAATATGTGCATTTGAGAAAACTTATTCATAGAGATCTTAAGGTATGTGTTATTTTATATTACTGCAAAACGTTTTAGTCACGAATTAATAAAATCTTTAAAATTATCTAAAATTTATTTAATTTTAAGCTTACATGACCTTGTCTATCATAATTGTAAAACAAAATATTTTTAATTTTTAAAATAATGTGTAACATTATTGCCACGTTAGTTATGAGTTGATAGAGTGTGCAATCAAAACATTTAAAAAAGGCAGTTTTCTAGCTATATGTAATATTTGTTTTCATTTATTTTGAATTTACAAATTGTACCAATGAAAAATGAAAGAAACTTATGAAAGTGTTACGTATAAAAATCCAAAAGTTTTAGGGTAGCTATAACTTTCCTTAATAAGGAGAAGTATAGTATTCGTGAAAAAAATTACCTTCTGAGATTTTTACGTTTCTTCACATTCTAAGATTCCTAGATCATAAAAAACATGGTTTTCCATTTTCGCCCGTCCGTTACCACGATAACTCTCAAGAGAAATGAGGTATTAGTTTCAAATTTGGTACACAAATAGTAGTTAAATAGTGATATCTCTTCAGGGAAAGAGGGTAAAAGGGGTAGGAGTCGATCACTTTTGTATTGCTTTAACAGTACTATGGGAATTTTTCCTGGTCTTTTGTTTTCATAATAAACAAATTTTATGTATAATTATTATTTTAAATTTCGGATGGTTGTAGGTTCTATTTCATGGAAATTCATTATAAATATATAATAAAAGACTGTTTTTAGTCCATTTCCACTGATTTATTTATAATTGTGATGACGCGTTTCGTTGTCGATTCAGCTTCTTCGGAACTACATTTTACACGCAGTGTAGATCCGAAGAAGCTGCATCGAGAGCGAAACGCGTCTAAAATGTAGATCCGAAGAAGCTGCATCGATAGCGCGAAACGCGTCACCACAATTATGAATAAATCAGTGGAAATTGACTAAAAACAATCTTTTTTATTTTTTTATATATATATATATATATATATATATATATATATATATATATATATATATATATATATATATAATATATATGTGTGTGTGTGTATGTGTGTGTATATATATATATAATGCATAATTAGGTCGAAATAAAAGCGCTTGAAATGACAAACTCTTTCTGGTTTTAATTTCTTCAAATCTTTTGGCTTTGAGCTTTGACAAATGATTGATGTTATTAAATTACAACTGTTTGAAATAATTTGAAGATCACTTGACTACCGAAGTTGGACGTTGGCGAACTGTTATAAGTAAAAAAAATCATAATTATGTTATTATTTTAATTGTTATGTATGCATTTTTAGCCAAGCAATATATTTTTCTCACTAGATGGTCAAATTAAAGTTGGAGATTTTGGCTTAGTAAAAGATATAGAAAGTTCTTTTGATTTAGAAATTACAAGAAGAAATAATGCTGTCTCTTATAGAGGTCATACCAAAGAAGTTGGAACCACCCTATATATGAGCCCCGAGCAATTTAAGGGCCGGATTTATGATTACAAAGTTGACATTTACTCTTTGGGTGTCATCTTATTTGAGCTACTGGTTCCATTCTCTACTGATATGGAACGCATAAAGACCTTGACTGATCTCAAAACCCAGAAGTACCCGAATGGTTTTGCTGATAAATTTCCTGCTGAGGTATGTAATGTTACTAGTACTTACCTAATTCAGTATATAAGGATTGTTGTTTAAGTTGGTAAATTTTTAGTTTTCTTTGCTACAAAATATGCTTAATGAAGACCCGAGTAAAAGATTGACAACAATTGGAATTCGAGCTCGAAAACCTTTTAACCACAATAACACAATTATTACGAATGACCAGGATTTCATGTTGAAAAAGTTTCAGCAATACTGAATATCTATGCATCAAAAGCTTTTTAGTATTTTTGTGGTCCTGCATTTGGAAACACGATTTTCCTTATTTTAAAATGTTATATAATTTATACCCAAGCAGATATTGTTACTATTTCAAGGGAAAAACAAAATTGATTTTCCAAACATAGCGTCACCTTAGTCAGCTAAAAACATACTGATAACGTTACAATTGTACCATATTGATTACTGCCCACTAATATATTTGAAACCTCCGAACATAGCAAAGATGCATAGTTTTAAAACAGTGTACATGTTCCATAAAAGGACTTGCAGCATGTCTTCTTACATCACAGTGTGATGTCATAAGTCGGCTTATAGAACATTTTAATGATATATAATAATACGACGCCACCGTTGTGGACATTCTGAGGTTTTCAGACAGTTTCCGGGCAATATGTCACATTTGGTAACTTGTAATTGGTACGTTTTTGTGCGTGTTCTTGAGTGTTTTTCCTTTGTTCTGGAAACTGTGATGAATATAACATTGTTATATATCTTTTAGTTTTTATGTCAACTGCAAATGTTCTTATTTGCTGCGACATTAATTTTAAGTTTTTTTTTTAATTTGACTGTAAAGTAGTTTTAAGGCAATATAAAAATTGTGATACTGTTTGGGGTTAGACTCCATATTCCCTAAGTATTTAAAGTAAATCTTACTTTATGTTTATCTTTTAAGTATATTATGTAAGATCATTCCTTTTAGTCTTACTTGGACCTATTTCAATAAAAAAAGATAATTTTTTGTAAGTCGAGTTTCCTTTTTAGTTTGCTGGACACGAAACCCTCGGAAGCATTCGCAACTTTTATCAGATAAGAAATTCCTTGAATTCTTTGAATTATGCTGCGTCAAGTGAGAGTTACTTGACGACGTTTCGCCTTTAATTACACAAGTCATCTTCAGTAATCTTTATTCTTCGAAATTAGACTAGTAAATTCGATGTTCTAACTTTGAAGATGCCACGTGAAATCGTAGGCAAAATATCGTAAAGTCACTCCTCTTTGACATGCTCTATTCCCAGATACTGACAATTCATCAAGCTTTTTTTACTACCAGATAATCGGTTTTATTCAATTTAAAGCGTAGAAATAAACATTTATGTCTATTGAACTTTCCCTTGT
>CM032450.1:29728500-29791000 GCA_019049505.1 Pachyrhynchus sulphureomaculatus | reverse complement strand
TGTTGCGTAAAAGTCATAAGACCACTGTCTTTGTCGTTTTGAAGAAATAACCTTCCATGGCGAGGATTTTCCGCTGACACGTGAATGACTGGTGATCTAAGACCAGCATGCATTTCTAAAAATGATACTACTTCAGAAAGGTTCATATGAATGTTCGTCATTCCTCCTTCGTCCACTATTATTTTGGAGATTTGTACATAGGAGTCTAAACCCCCTGAAGATACTGAAATATCTATCCTAAAAACCTAAAAGAAAAAATATTTTTTTTTATCTCAAATGATGTTTTATCATTTTCTTCCCTTGCCTCCTCCTCTACCTTTACCCCCCTTGCTGCTACTCCCTCCTATGTTTACCCATATCCTGAACGCGCTTACCCGTACCTTTTATCTTTATGTTCTCGTATTCTAATCTCCAATTTCTAACTTCCCAAACTAATTTTTTGACAAGGTAATGCACAATTCCAATGAATTTTTAGCTGTCTTCAGAATTATGAATTTATGATAATTACCAGTGTTTTGGTCTGTTACTTAAGTATATTTATTACTTTATGTAAGTGAGTGCATAATTGCTGAAACTCTTCAGAAATAAAGAAGCTTCTTTGCTCGGAATGGGTTTCTTGCTCCTTGCTTGATAACACAGGATTCCAAACTGGAAGTTTTTGTAATATTGCCAGTTACTTCTGATGTGGATGATGACTGTTTTTAAATTTTTTGACCGAATGTCTTTAAAAATTTAATGCCTAATTCAACTGAGATATTTCGCAAGGATAGTTAAAATTTAAACAATTTTACCTAGGCTAAATGGACAATATGAAGTAATAAGTATATGGTAACAGGTATTTTCCCATTAATATAAAATTTAATTTCTAAAAAAACTATATTCGCCTTTAAATGTGTAAAATTACGTACCTCGTTTTCTATAGTAGAGGCTAGGTAAGCTTTAACAGTAAAAACAAAAGAATCATTGGTATACAAATCCAAGAATGGATGCAAATGCTCATAATAAATAGTTCCATTATCAATATCCGCCTGGGTAAAATTTGACACAACACTATTATATTCCAAAGTTGTAGACTTCATCATGAGCCTACCCAATGTAGGAGGCTTAGTAACTTCATAGAAAATAATCCTTCCATCAGAGTTCTTTGTGAGTAAATTTTCATTTGTAATGACTTTTTTTTGTAATGGAAATATGTGTAAAGGTTTGTTTGTAAATAATTTCATTTGTACTTTTTTCGCTCTTATTTCGAAAAGGTAATCTTTTGTTGTATGTAGTCCATCACTTATATTAAAAACAAATCTTGCCCTTGATCCATCTAAAACATTGTATAAATTTTGAGAAATGCAAACCAATATGTATATATGTATATATATATATATATATATATATATATATATATATATATATATATATATATATATATATATATATATATATATATATATATATATATATATACAGTAGAACCCCGGTTATCCGAGGTAACGTGGGGGGCACCCTCCTCGAATAACTGAAAACTCGGATAATCCGGATTTGTTTTTCATTCATTCAAAAAATAAACACCAATACTTTAACCCAGTGATTCCTAAAGTGGTTCAGGTAGACCCCCAGGGGTCCACGGGAGACTCGACGGGGGTCTACGTTGGCGTGAAAAGAAAATGGGGGTTCACAAGTTGTAAGTGGGGGTCCACGAAAATTTACCTGGTTTCGATAGTAAAGAACAAAAATTCCAAATTTTTCGGTGATTTTTGACAGGCCGTATCTCGGTGAAAAATGGTCGTATTGAGACTTTAAAAAAAAAAGCATTTTGAAGCTTTAAGATTCTAATTTTCAGATTTTTTGGCTAAAATTTTTTAGGAGCTACGGTTCTCATGCAATCCTAACAGATAGCGCGAAAAAATAATATTGCAAATATTTTGCTTTTTTTTGGTCCACGGGTAGGGTTGCCACCCGTACTTTATTATAAAGTATTGTACGTTATTTCGGGTAATTATACTCTATACTTTATAAAAACAATAAAGTACGCGAAAATACTTTATTTCGCACAGTTTAATTTTTCTAGAATTCATTTTACATAATTCATTAAAAAAAAAAGTTTATCGTAATTTTGTGTATATCAAATAACGGATTAGCTGAGTGACTTAACTGGAGTTGTCCCCGCAAGAGATTGAGCCTCGGGTTTCTTACATTTTCACTCCACTACACAAAGCATTGTAAAAAGATTACGCGGTATACTTTCCGAAGAAACACGAGGTTCAATCTCTTGCTGGGATAACTGCACTCGTTTTTAAACGCAACCTAACGTTAAATTTTAACCGTGTCAATGGTGAGATTTGTTATTTGTGTTTATTTTGTGTAAGGTGGATTGAGTGCAATAAAAATACGATTACTACTTATAGCTTTATGTAATATTAAGTCACGCATAAAGATAACCTTAGTAAACAAAGTACTACTTGTACACCTACAAAACGTAATCTTAATAGTAAAATGAATCAAATAGATAGTGAATATAATACACCGAAAAAATGCGCCAAAAGACTGATTCAATGAAACAGAAAACCAAACGATTGCAGAAGTATAAAAATCAGTGGGAAAACGATCATGGTACTTTGTTAACTAATGATCCACAAAACAAATATAATGGAAAATGCAAATTGTGTAAAATTACATTTACAAGGGTTTATTCTTATTGTTTTCAGGTTAAACATCACTTGGAAATGAAACAACATAAATCAAAATCAGAAATGAAAAGAACATCTGGACTACTTGAGAAATTTCTTGACGCTGCTTCTGCTTCCACATTATCTAAAACTTCCAGTTATGAAGAAAATGTTACTGCAGCTGAACTAGCCTTAACATATCATACTGTAAAACATAATTTGTCTTACAACAGTATGGATTGTACTATAAAATTGAAAGAAAGAAAGAAAAATTGAAGGAAAGGAACAAAGCTTCTTTGAATTTGATAAAAAACGAATTATTTATTTATCTTAACTTGAATATAGAGTGTAAAGATGCTGTGAAGTTGTTTAGTAGTGATGCCTATTTGTTAAAAATTGCTAAAAGTAATAAAAAATATGTTTTCAAACAAAATAAAAAAGTAAAATAAATAATACTTTATTTTGATACAATGTACTTTTTTTTCCTACCTTTTATAATCAATGTCTCAATCAATTTGCTCAAATACAGGTGGCAACCTTATCCACGGGCTTGAAAAAAAAATTTTCAGTTAGGCCGGCATATGGATTAGATAGCCTGTTTATTTAGCATTAATTTCCTTGTTTCACAACCTCCCTTAATTTTTTTGAGTAGTGTATTTTAAGAAGGTCAGCGACTGTTACTTGTAAAAACTTGCATATTCGACATTCAGTACAACGCGCGTCGAGACTTGCAAAGCGCTGCCCGCCCGCCCGCAACGCAACCCGTTCAGACGTGCAAAGGGATGAAATACGACTTGTGCTGTGCTTGCAATCTTGCATGAACTTGTTTGATTCTTCACCAATATAAATACGAATGCCAAGGACAAACGTTACTCATATATTTGCTATGTTCGTGTAGTAGATACGTAATAAAAATTAAATACTGAACAGGGCCATTATTCGATACTATAAAAGAACAGAAAGCCGAGAAACATTGAACTTTTAGTACTTTTTATTATAAAATTATTTGTTTACCCGACTGTGGTGATTCACTAAAGGAGAGATATATGATTGACCTGCATGTTTGTACATATTTCAGTGCCCTTGTAGTTGCTAATACTAAATGACTAAAAATATTTTCATAAATTGTACGTGTCTTTATGTACCACTCGTAACGTACATCAAAGTAATAAATAAATCATTAAAATTGCGGAGTTTTGATGTCAAAGTATTTTCTCTCGAATTTACAGAAATGTATCAAAATATAATTAATCAAAAAATATTTTATATTACATTAAAATAGGTTCAGCCGTTTTGTGAAAACCTCTATATGGGTTTTAGCAGTTTGTTGCTTTTAATAAGTAAAATCAGTTTTGCCGCCGGCATTTTGGTTTTTTCATTGCAATAATTAATTAATCCTATTTTATTCTGTTAAAATAGCCATATCCTGTAAAAGTCGCCTTATGATTACTAAAACAAACATTTTTTTCTTTACAGGTAGGTAACTGATACGAAACATGGCTGAATCTAAGAAGAAATGTCGACAGTACAGTGTTGATTATTTGAAATTTGGTTTTCTTCCATCCAAGGCAGACAAACGATTGCCCATATGCCTTTTATGCAACAAAGTTTTGAGCAATGACTCTATGAAACCATCGAAGCTCGAAGATCATCTAAGAAGGTGTCATCCTGATAAAATATTTTCAAACATTGAAGGAAAAATATGAAAAGAGACCATGCACAGTATGTTCGCTTCAACATATCAAAGTAACGATGATGGCTTGCGGGGATCTGACAATATCTCATTGCTTATAGCGAAATCTGGAAAACCGCACACCATCGGAGAACAGTTAATTTTACCCGCTGTTGAAGAGGTTTTAAAAACTGTTCTGCACAAACCTCCATTTGACGTACTCAAAAGAATTCCTTTGAGTAACAACACTATACAAAGACGTATTGATGAAATGAGCTCTGATATTGAAAGCTTCTTGTGTAATTATCTGTAAACAACTCATTTTTCTATTCAACTGGACGAGTCAACTTTACCTGGTAATGAAGCATTATTATTGGCATATGTTCGATTTGTTATGGACGAAGAAATCCATGAAGAGCTGCTATTCGCGAAAACTTTGGAGACGGACGCTAAAGGCGAATCAATATTTAATGTCCTGAATGATTTTTTTAAGGAAAAATCGATTCCATTTACAAACATTATTTCGGTGGCAGCAGATGGAGCTCCTGCCATCTTCGGGCGATATCGTGGGTTTATAAGCCATCTTAAAAGAATTATACCAGGAGTAACTGCAATTCACTGTGTCATCCACCGACAACACCTGGTAGCGAAAAATTTGAGTGATAGATTGCACCAATCGCTTCAATTTGTGATTAAAGCAGTTAACAAAATAAGAAGAAATGCGTTTATTTGCACAATTGTGCGACGAAAATGATGAAGACTTCCAACGATTGCTCTTACATACTGAAGTACGCTGGTTGTCGAAAGGTGCATGTTTAACAAGATTTTACTCACTTTTTGAATCAGTTTTAGAGTTTCTGGAAAGTAAAGATCCAGATTTAAAAGAAAACCTGATCAAATTGAAAGCAGACATCGCGTATTTGACAGATTTGTTCAAAAAATTTAATGACATTAACTTGCAGTTACAAGGGGACAGTCTAAATTTAATAAAAACAAAGAGTGTAATTTTGGCTTTTCTTGGAAAATTGAAATTTATGAAGCAAAATATTAGTCGGCGCGAATTCTCCCAGTTTCCAAACTTGTCACAGGTAGAATGTCTTAATGAGGATATTCAGACATACGTTCAACATTTAAATGCTCTGCATGATGACTTCAAAAATGGATTTGAAGATATTCTGACGATGGAAATACCACCATGGATCATAAATCCATTTGATGAAACGGAAGTGTCGAATGTGGTATTACAAGAGGAGCTACTCGAGCTTAGCACCAATGAGGAGCTGAAGGTGAAATTTAAAAAAAGCTATCAAACATTTTGGCTGCAGGCAGAAATACCCGAAAAATATCCTGGGCTGTAGGAAATTGGGAGAAAACTTTTGATAGGGTTTCCTTCGTCATACCTTGCCGAAAAAAGTTTTAGTGTCGTTACAAACCTATTAACAAAAAAAAAGGAGTAGATTGAACGTCACAGAACGGGGAGATTTGCGGTTATTCCTTACAAAACTGAAGCCAAATATTGATAATTTGCTGTCAATCCATCAAGTATATCCCTCCCATTAAAATTATGACTATTTTTTTTTAATTGTTGATTTGCATTGTTGAATTTACGGTACGTTATTAATGTTTAATTTTAATTCTATTAAGTCTGTAATCATATTATTTTAATAAATAGAACACAAGAAAATATATTATTTTTCTTTTTATTTTTACCACTCCGAATTTAGGGTTGGAACTCAGCCACGACGCAAATTTCCATCGTTAGATCTAATCTTCACATTTTTTGACGAGTTTTGGGAATATGGTAGAAATGTAGCAGCAGGGGGTCCACCGAAACCAGTAAAATTTTGAAAGTGGTCTACGAGAAAAAAAAGTTTGGAAACCTCTGCTTTTAAACCGATGTATTAACGTTTTTAACATATAAATAGGTATATACATTATAAAACAGTGAAATAGGTATCTATGCGCTTCTGTTTCATATCGCATCTTCTTTTTCTCGCTGCAATGTTTCTCCATCTTTTAAGAAGAAGCAAATCCGCTGGGGTTGCCTCTGGTTGTTGTTCGATATACCTCAAAGCTTTTTCCAAAGAAGCAAAACCTTCTTGAGATGAGAGATCTTAGTGGGAGACTGTTCATCCACCGCCGCTTCGTCATCGTTATTGTCATCTGATTTTTCGGTTTCCTGAAAGGCATTCGTTATTTCTTCAATACTCATTTTTTCTTCTAAATCATCTGCTGTAATCCATTCAACAACATCTTCTCTTGTCACATTTTCGCAACCTTTTAATTTTTGCATTAATTCAAATAAACTTTTTTCTTTTCTTCTATCTCGCTGTCAAAATTTGAACAGGACATTTCTCCATGGCTTCTCAATTTCAAAGCTAATTCATTTAATGGAGTATCATCTTCACTGTCATTATAGTCCTCAAAATCAATTTTTGACCAAGATTTTTGAATAGTGGTAGTACGCACAGAATCCCAAACTTGACTTACCCAGTAAATAACATTTTTCAGTGTAACTTTTCTCATCCCATTGATAATATCCTCTTTCTATGTATTCTAACAGATGTTCAAGATATAAACGCCTATCATTTTTTTTAATGTTTTCGAGAATGCCTTGATCCATTGGTTGCATTATGCTGATTACATTTGGAGAAAAAATTTCGCCCACATGAAGTCCTTCTCCAGGGTGAGAGGGGGCATTATCTATTAGCAAAATTTCTTTAATAGGAAGACGGTTTCTGTTCAAAAATTTAGTCACAGATGGCACGAACTCTTCTTCAAACCAGTTAGTAAATAAGGTCGCATCCATCCATGCGCTCTTCTGACTTTTGTAATAGACTGGTAGGGCTTTGGGTGAGATGTCTTTTAAAGCTCTTGGACGTGCAGACTTGCCAATCACCATCACTGGGATTTTGTGCTTGCCAGATGCATTGGAACATACCATTATAGTTAATCTTTCCTTACTTCGTTTGTGCCCAGGAGCTGATTTTTCCTGTCGAGATGCCAATGTTTTTTGATGGAAGCATTTTATAATTCAAACCAGTTTCGTCACAGTTGTAAATTTGATCACATGTGTATCCACAATCTTCGATTTGCTTTTTAAAGTTCTGCTTAAACTTCTCAATTGATGACACATTAGAAGAAAGTTTTTCACCACATACAGTCAGTTGTCGTACACCGTACCGTTTTTTCGAGCGGTCAAGCCATCCAGAACTGGCGGTAAACTGATATACTTCTGGGAATTGCCTACTAGTCATTATTGCTTTCTGTTGTAAAATTGGACCTGACAGAGGCACGCCTTTTGATCTCTGTTGATTAAACCACATAAATAAAGCTTCGTTAACCTTTTCATAGTCGCCGGTTTTCATTGATTTTCTTCCTGAGGACGAGGAGGCTTGATTTATACACCACTCTTCTATTTTTATGCGGTTTCTTTTCCAATCTCCAACTGTTACCTCACCTACTCCATAATCTCGTGCAACAACTTTAATTGTCTCTCCTACTTTAATTCTTCTGATGGCTTTTAATTTTTCTTCAATAGGAACGACGATTCTTTTACGCTTGTTTTGCTCCATTGTAATACGACAAACAAAAATTCAAACAAAGCAGTTCGTATTAATTACACTTAACTACCAAAACTCCAAACGCTATAACGCACTGCATTCACGCAAATTTACACGCTGAAAGAGTCCAAAAACATAAATAGGGGAACCTCTCACACGGGCCAGGGGGATTTCCCGAAGGCCCCGACGATTTTAAATGGAAAAATGTACATACATATTTTAGAATCTCGGTTAATACGCAGCACAGACGCGCGTACCTCGGATAATCAGGTTCTTAGATTGGCTCGGTTAATCCGGAGCTCGGATAACCGCGACTCGGTTAATCGAGGTTCTTATATATATATATATATATATATATATATATATATATATATATATATATATATATATATAAATATATACACATATATATATATATATATATATATATATATATATATATATATATATATATATATATATATATATATATATATATATATATATATATATATATATATATATATATATATATATATATACACATGTATATATATATATATATATATATATATATATATATATATATATTATATATACACATGTATATATATATATATATATATATATATATATATATATATATATATATATATATATATATATATATACATATATATATCATAGTCGTCTTAGTAGAATTTTTATTTTGTAACAAAAATGTTTTCATACTTTAGTTTGTGCATGATTTTGTTACGTTAAAAAGTAAGCACATTTCTAATAAACAATAACTGTGTTAGTCTTCAAAATGTTTGTTAGCATGTACACGATTAATAAAAAAATATTGTAATTGTAACCGTTTAAATGTTAAGACTAGAGATGGGAATTTAAATGTTTCCATACTTTTGTTATTGTGTTGTATATATATTTATGTATATATATATATATATATATATATATATATATATATATATATATATATATATATATATATATATATATATATATATATATAATTATATATATAGAGAATTTGCTTTTTATTTAAAGTGCCAAAACTTCTTGAACACAATGTGTATAATTAATGTGATACAGATAGAAAGGTTAGTAAGTTCAAATATACAGTGTACCCTTATTTTAGGTTATAAAGAATAGTAGAAGACTTACTATGATGTTTGAATACGACCAATCCATTATCAATGAATTCTTGCGTAAAATAATGCAAAGGAGTTTTAACATCAGTAATTAAGGAAACGTTGCCCCACCAGCAGCTTTGAACATGGTACTTTAAGGTTTCTTTAGACCGGTCTTCATCAGTAGCAGCTGAAATGACAATTGTATATGTGTTTGTTAGAAGGTTATAACATACCAACAAACGTACTTTGCACTTGTATTGACTTAATTTGTTTCACATAACAACGTTTTGATTAGGGTATTCTCAATCGACGACCAACGAGTGGAGATAAAGACAATGCAAGCTGAAAGTACGTTATTATTTTGAAAACTGTATATATTTTTATTAATAGATATATTTTTCATATGCATAAAAACATTTCTTACCAAGCATACTGTTAGTAATAATAGCCGTCCCACCTTCCCACATCTCTAACCCAGTATTATTAACTAATTTAGGGACGTGATCGTTAACTGGCACCACGACAACTGATAATTTGACAGGGTCGCTTTTCTTACCCTCAATTGAGGCTGTAAAGGTGGCCCAATCTTTAAGGTTTTCTGTCCCATCATGGAGATACTCTACTATCCCATTTGATAAATCGTTAGAAGTAAAGGATTTTGATTTTGAACATTGTTTGTAGATTTGAATACACCCATGCTTAAAATTATCTTTAATTTTGAAAGTTATAGGTTTCGAACGATAGTACTCTGTTTCTACATAAAGATGTACTGGGGACAGTTGAATAGTTCCACCTTCATTTACTACTATTTCGTTGCTTCCCAAGTACCACCTCTCAGGAATAATAATGATCTCCAATCTGACGGTCGTTAACCACACTAAACCATTAGTAACATTAAAAGCTATTGTATCACGTGACTGATTTACACCAGCTTGGATATAGAGTACTCTATTTTCATTTATTAGATCTTGAGAAAAAGATGCTACATTTATTATTTCACTTCCATTTTTTGATTCAGAAAGAATTGTAAGGTAGCCATATTGAGGCCTGTCACGGATATGGAATGTTATTATTGGAGCAGGAACATTTGTTTGTGTAACCTAAAAAATAAAAATTTTCATTCAGGTTTCATATTTTTATTAGTTAATAGTTTTTTCACTTTTTTTTTTCTAAAAAAGTATTGTGTTCGTGAAAAAAATCAGCCTCCGAGATTTTTGCTTTTTTTACGTTTTAAGGTCCCTAGATCAAGATATCAATTTTAAATTTGATATACAAATAATTATTATAGAAGGGATAAAGCCTATAACTAGGAATAAAAATTTAAACAAATGTTTATGATCACCACTTATGTTTATTATTGCTGACAATTGTTTCGACACACTGTGTCTTCTTCTGGAGCACGATGTAAATTAATTAACAAAGTATATTTCAGAATACATAATTTACCTAATTACAAGTACTTAATTCATTACCAATATTTACCTTAATACCTAGAATAAGTTCAATAAAGGAGACCCTCCCCCATCTAATTGATCGTTGAGTACTAGACCTGAGGATTTTTTCTGATTAATTTCTACCTGTTCTAAACAATCCAGTAATTTTCCTTTCTTTCCGTTATGCAAAATTTTGAAATCTTTATTGAATGTATGCTTTTCCTCTGTTAAATGTTTGGCGTAATGAGATTTGTTATTTTTCATTCTAAAGCTATGTTTATGTTCGTTTATTCTTTTATAAAAAGGTCTGCCTGTTTGTCCTATATACGTTTTATTGCAACTGCCACAGCATAATTCGTAAACCCCCGATTTTTTCTTTCATAACAGAAAGAAAGGAAAATTACTGGATTGTTTTGAACAGGTAGAAATTAATCAGAAAAAATCCTCAGGTCTATCACTCAACGATCAATTAGATGGGGGAGGGTCTCCTTTATTGAACTTATTCTAGGTATTAAGGTAAATATTGTTAATGAATTTAGTACTTGTAATTAGGTAAATTATGTATTCTGAAACATACTTTGTTAGTTAATTTACATCTTGCTCCAGAAGAAGACACAGTGTGTCGAAACAATTGTCAGCAATAATAAACATAAGTGGTGATCACAAACATTTGTTTAAATTTTTATTCCTAGTTATTATGGATCTCCATCAAGTAACGGCTAAGTCAGTGCAGTATATAAAGCCTATAGTTTTTGAGCGATATTGCTTAAGGAGGAGGGAGTAAAAGGGGTGGGAATCGACAATTTTTTTTATGGTTTTAATGATGTTTTTTCTGTGTGACTTACACAGTGTTAAAGGGTGGGGGAGGAATTTAGAGAGGTAGGTTCGTATGTATCGTGTTGTATGTCTTTTCCAGGGTTCTTGGAAACACAAAATCCAGTAAGTTAGTTATCGATCAATTTTTTATGATTTTATTAGTAATATGGTAATTTTTCCTGTTTATACTTTCCTTGCTCACTCTATTTCTAACTGGCTGGGAGGGGATTAGAGAAATTGCTTAGTACTACTGTACCATTTTTTTCATATCTAATACTTTTTTATAAAAAGAAGAAACAGTAATTATTAGATCTTACCTCTAAATTATCCTTAGTAATAAGGGCACTTGTAGATTCTTCAACAGTTAGTTTTTTCAAACGTTTCAGTTGTAATGGTTCCCAATAAGATGATGGTAGAATTAAAACCCCTATTTGAGCTACGTTAACGGCGTCTTTACATCTAATTTTTAAACCTATCTCATCTGCATTTCCTGAAGTAATGTCATTTTGATATTTTACAAGTCCTGAGTTTACATCTTCTTGTGTAAAGTGTTTCAAAATTTTGTTCTGTGGATCTATGATTTTTCCAAACGCCAGACCACCTATTATTTCGTAAAAAAAAAAACCTTTGAATCTGTAGTATATAGATTAGTGTCGTAATGTAGATTCTCTGGTGTTAACACAGCTGATTTTCCGGTCTCTACAATAACTTTTTTGTCCATTTCAATATGGATAAATGGACCTGAAGCTTGTATTTCCAGTATACCGTTCACATGAAACTGACCATCAGTAACCCATAACCGAATTTTTGCATATTCTGGACCCTTATGCTTAAAAAGTATTAGTTTTCTATCCAAATCTTCTTGAGTAAACTCTGTTATATTCCTGGACAAATCCCTAAGGTGGAAAAACTGTCCGTTAGGAATTTCTCTACAGGTATATATGATTCCAGCAGTTGATGTCCCAACATCCATATCTATGTATTTCAAATCTATATCGGTTAAAAGTCTTTCCCCTCCTACCACTACTTGGAAAACTTTATCTACAACTCTGATAGGGCTGTGATCATTTTTAAGTTGTACATTTATTAAAAATTGGCCCACATATTGGAATGTTTCATCTGCAGTAGACAGTGCCATAAATTTAAATGTATCTTGTGTTGTCTCGGAACCATCATGGAGGTAGTAAATTTGATTATCGTTTAATTCTTGAACAGAAAATGATCTTGTATAGTTTCTAATATTATCACCTTTAATAACTTGCAAAATTCCATTTTTAGGTGGAGTAGTAATATTAAAAATCAAGTCGGAGACAAAATTGGCATGAATATAGAGATGAGCTCTATCAATCACCGCTGACATTCCTTCTTCAACAACTAGTTGTTTTATATTGACTTGCACTTTAAATTTATCTTCATTTGACGGATAGTATTTAATGGTTACATTTGTCGTAACATTACCACAGCCAGGTGACTTCACCGATAATATTATTAAATCTGTTACATCGGAGAACGCTTTTTGATACAACCTGTAGCGTATATTTTCTGATATAACATCTTCTTGAGTAAAGTTATCAAAACATTTTATTCTATATTTTGACACCGCTGAAAACAAATATCCATATTGTGGGTACTTAATAATTTGATAGATAATAGAGGCGGAAGATTTTGTGGGTCTAGTTTCAAATAACAACGATTTTGTGGTTACAGGTTCCTCCCATGCGCTGTTCAGCTCAAGAATTTTGGAAGACACTTGGAAGAGCTTACATTCTACAAAAGTAAGTCGAAAAGTATACAGTTGACTCTTATTTAAAGCGGTTCTAAATTGAAATTCGTCGAATTGAGGTTCTCCAGACGAGTGTCTATATCTAACCCTGTGCTGTTTTAAATCTATACTGGAAAATACGTCTGTAGGTTCCCACATGTTGACACTTCTTTCGACTTCAACATCACCAAAAGTAGGTTTTTTAACTATTTTAAACAAAACTTTGTAATCAGAATTAGGCACATTTGATGTATAGCTTAAATTTGAGGTAGTAATGATCTGGAATGTTTGATGTAGGAGTTGTATCCCAGTGTTTTTATCCAACCTCCAGACTTGAGGTGTTACCGATATCCTTACATTATAAACAGGGCTTACTTCTATCCCATCGGATACTTCTAAAGATACAGATGAATCAGAAGAATTACGACTTGTATGTACGAATATAATTTTCTTCTTATTAACGTCTTCTTGGGTAAAAGAATCGACTTTAGCTCCAAGTTTTCGTAGATGCTCGAAATATCCCACATCACATTTGAGTATACGATAGACAAGGTCAGATGGTGCATTGTCTGGATCTTCTGTTTTGAAAAGGTCCGAAGTTATTACTTTCTTTGCACCCTAAAAAGAGATAAAAATGTTAATTTTAATTCAATATTATATTTAAATACAGATGCATTATTACATATAAATTACTTTTAGCGCAAGTATTTGGATCAAAAAATAAAATTTTGATTATATTTTTAACGCTGCAAATTCTCAATATAAAAAATTAGCGATCATATTAGAAGAAACTTACCTTTTTTACTAAATTCATGCTGAATAAAAAATAAAAAGTGCATCAGCGCCAAACACTAAAATACTAAAGAATAAGAAACACATTAATGAGTTATATAGATATAAGTTATTAATAACAAGCTAACAAAGGACATAAATATTAGGCTGGCTTTGTCATTCCATAAATAATCATGCTAAAATCATAATACATTTTATTAATTTCTGTTAAATTTTTACCTGTACCACACGTAGTACCCTTGTTTCTGACGTATCAAAAATTGGTGCATCGTTTTTTGGTACTATATTAACAGTCATAGTAAACCTACAAAAAATATAGGTAGGTAAGTATTGTGAAACTTTTAAGTTTGTATGAAGAACAATAAAATAACTAACCTGAATTCTCCTTGTAGATATACAGGCAACGTATAAGTTTCAGCTGCTGAAAACGCTATTGCCAAAGCAATATTATCCCTTTTTTCTTCAGAACCATCATGCACATAATGCACTTTATCCCTAGCTACATCTAGTAGTGAAAAAGTTTGCCTCTGTGGCCAGCCATCCACAGTAACAGCGCCATGATCGAGCCCCTGTTGAACTGTAAAAGCGACTCCCGAGTCTTTTATTCCATATTTTCTGTAATCCAGTACGAGATGTAAGTTTGTTGTAGTGATTATTTCGCTTCCGCCTTCAAGAACCTTAAAAAAATATATTAATGTTTCTAACACTTTGACTTTTACACTATCACAAATTACAAAGATCAAAATACTTACCTCTAAAGGCTCAACGCTTAACAATTCCAGCTCAGTTGCCAAACTGGCAGTTCTGGAGAATACAGAGTAGCCTTCCGTGTAGTTACGTTGCACACATGTTGTATCGATGTTATTTTCACAGCGGCATTGAAACGAATCTAGGCCACGTTGTAAGCATGTTGCTCCTTCGGCACATGGATGTCGAAGACAAGGATAATTCCAAACGCAACCAGGAAGAAGACCATCTGAACACTTAAGAATAAAATAAAATATATATATATATATATATATATATATATATATATATATATATATATATATATATATATATATATATATATATGCTCAGTTGGTTTTAGTTCAAATTAACTCTAATAAAATAAGGGTTCTATCTTGAACTGATACTGAATACACTTGACACCTATTGCCGATCTGTACTAATTACAATAGGACTAACGAACCTTTATGTATGTCTCAAAATACATTGAGACAGAACTTTGGATACAGTAAACTTACTTGTGCATCAGGAAGACCGCGTCGTATATCAGTGACTATAAGTCCACGTATACATCCTTTAAAACCTAGGTCGCATGCAGGGCCGCAACCTTTTTGAGTCGCTCTAAATTTTCGACCTGCTTCAAGCCCTCCAACGTACGATATGTCACCAAGTTGGATCATAGATGCGTGAAGGTTCCGACCAAATTCTACACGTTCATTTACTGATAGCTCTATTGTAGTTGAACTTAGACGGAAATTGATCTAAAATAGATATTATTTTCACATGGTTTTGCAGAAAAATTATCTGTTTATAATATGTTACAGACATTTGTTAAAAGGTATTGACCTGATTCCAATTTCCATCTGCTATTAGTTTTTCAGTCACTTGCAGTTTGACAGCTTTCTCATTTACTTTGACAATGGCAACTAGACTGTAATTTGATACTTCCAGAAGTAAAAAATCATGTTTGGCGGTACCAGGATTGTAAAAAATCATGCCCATACCAACCTACAAAAATTATAACTATCCAGTTTTTCATGACAATAATCTAAACACATGAACTACCATTGTTTTGATTTCCATCCGAATACTAAGATCTTTAAAGCGAGTTTTTTGAGGTATAACCAAAAATGCATCATCCTCGACGAAGCTGATTGGTTGATCCACCGTAGCTTCGAATTCAGCAGCACAATTCCAAGTTATTCCCTCGACTGTAGCACGTGATTCTCGCTGCCGTGCAGTTTCCAGCACTGCTATATCGTTGTATTTTAACTAAAAAAATGCATAAAACCCTGTTAAAGAGAAAATGATTTTTTCATATTAAATCTTACCCCTGATAAGCATCCTCGAAAAGTTTTGATATGTCCGAAAAACAAATCGGAATTATTTTTATTTCTGTGATCTCCGACAAACAATCCGTAGTCAATATCTAGCTTGTAATGTTTTCCTGGTATTCTTGTGCTAAAAAATCTTAGTTTAAAGATCTAATAACAAATTTAAAACATTAAGCAAGTACTAGTCGGACTGGTATATCAAGGTTCTGTAGTTATATGCATATGTCGCATGCGACTGCAGCAAAGATTTTCCTTGAATGTTTTTGTGTTTCTGCATAGGTAAAAATATTTTCCAATTTGTCTAATGACTACCATGAAAAAAGAAGAGAAAAACATTATTTTTAACTCATTTTATTAAGATATCACACCAAAAATTTGAGGCTTATCATATTCGACACTCTTTAATGATATTTAAGTGAATCAGAATTTGGAAAAATAGTCCAAAGCAATAAGTTTTTGAGAACATCAGTGAATATCGAATGCACGGACTATCGCAGAAAAAGTCATACAATTGCAACTTTCAGAGGTATAGAATTCTGACAATTGTTATTCCTTTTTAAACATATTAATCTCGATTTTTAAATTATAAACATAACTAATGGACATACGTAAAACCCAAAACCTCTGAGATATAAAAAGTAACATTTCTGAATACGTACATTAAAAAAAACAATCATCTAAAAATATTCCTAATATAATTAAGAAATTCGAAAGTTTGAAAAATGAGTTTTTGTCTTTTGAATGATGAAGAATTCTATTATCGTACTAAATCTCTTATTAAATCTCGTCAATATATTTTTATATTGTGCAACCAAGATGTTTTTATTAATGCTACAACAAAAGAAAGATTTTTGGAAGATTAATTTCAGTGACGAAATTCATTTTCATATTCTACACATATACAACTAATATATGTAGAATGGTTTTTATATTCCCCTGCATCAATATTGTCAAAAAAATACTTTCTGTATGTTCTTAAAACTTTGTAAAAGTAAGAATATTAATCTTCGACGTGGATGTATGTACACATACTACAAATTCCTTTATTTAAACTTGCAATGAACATGTATTATTTACGAATAAAATACATGATGCCCAAAAAGAAATGCCAAATCCGTTTTACGAAAATATGATGTCATATAGAGAAATAAAGAAGTAGTACATATCCCCATGGGCTCGACTCAAGTCACATTTATCTCAGTGCAAATCTGGAAAGGAAATATCTAGAAACTTTTGGGTCAAATTTTAAAAGCCCTTAAAACCATACAATATATTTACACCAGCCTAAAAAATATTACCACTTTTTGACATCCATAATAATTAAAGAGAATCATTAGCAGGACTACGTTATAGGCAGTGCCATCATCTAGAAGTATTCTTTGTTCTGTTCCCTTGTTTGTCGATCCTAGCCCGACTGATGAGCCGTGACACGGCGAAACGCGCCTCGGGATGGATTGACAAATAAGACAGCAATGGGGTAGATTGCTGAAATATGGACTTGGTTAAACTATATTCTTTATACCTATGGTCTTTCATTTGATTGCTATAAACACCGTATAAGCATTTAGAGCTTTGCCAGATACTGACTAGAAACATTGACGATACTCCAGTCCTGGGAGACCATCAAGGGCCTAGTCATAAAAAGTAAAAGATAAGTAAGGTAATCTCTTATTAACAAGAATAAAAGAAAATAAAGTGGAGTTTGTCACATCAGATTGTAAATTGTTTAGCTAGTATTATAAAAGGTTTGAATTCTAATAACATAAAACAGAAGTGGTTGCATGTTTAAAGTTACTGAACATTTTATTTAATTACGAACTTATCTGAACATTCACCATTTGGTTTACAAAATATATTTATCCTCTTACAGTTATTGCGAGGGTACACAAGATCGTAACCAAGTTACGAATTATATTAATATTATTAAAATAACATGTCTTTGTATTTTAAAGTCTAAAAGAGGTTTGCAAAACTTGCGTACAGAAAATTTTTCTGCTATGTCGAACGCACAAAAAGCGTAATTTCTAGCATAATACATCACACCACAACGATACGATATTAAAGGTGCCTTTTTAGAGTACTAAAATATCATATGTGCTGAAAAATTTATTGCTATACTTGAAGTTTCGTATGATCTAAAAGAATAATGATTACATTCGTTCATTGTATTCGACGACTGTATGGATAGTGCAAAACTTAATAATTCAAACATTTCAACTCGATATTTAACCTCGCTTCTTACCTCTTGTTTGACAATAAACAAAAACAGACAGTTGTGAGAGGGTTCAGAATTTGGAGATCCATCACTTTTTTTAGAGATTTTTTACCATCTTATTCCATTCAAGAACTTTTAGAAACCTTAGCGAAATGCCATGTTTACACAGACATCGCACTTAGAAGCACTTTTTGCAGAATTTCCTCTGTTATCCGACCATAAAAAATGCATACAACTTTTTAATCCAACCTTGTACAGCAAATACACGTACCCTAATATTGAATTTCTAAATTTAACAATTTCAGAAGGTATTTTTGTTACATCTAAATTATAGGTCCTACACATTTTGTTGGTTAATGGCCTTTTTCCCTGTATATGCTTAGCCAGATGTATAAGCATGAAAGTGTGTGGGGATAATCACGATACATATTACCTCAAGTTAAAACTGACTTTCGGACCTTGATATAAAACTAATTCGTGGAAAAACCATAAAGGTGAACGGGAAAAATAATAATCAGTTCAGTAACCATGTAGAAATATATCTGAATTCAATTAAAAATAGGGACATGGGTTAATTTAATTACTCACTGGTTTTAAGCCTGTTTTTAAATGTTATTGATCTTTAAAAATATCTAATGGTAAATGCCATCAACGGAATACTTTCATAAGACCCTTTTTTGTGGAGATAGTACATGTGCTGCAGAAAAATCAGTAAAGCGCTACAGAAGCGACGCGTGTGCGGAAAAAACGACTCACGTTGGTCTTGCATCGCTGTAAGCTGTACTTGATGGGAAACACAGTCCTGGGTAATTTATTCCATGATGATGATGATGAGGGATAAGGTGCTTTATATAAAAGAATTCCAGATTAGGATGGTTTGAGCAGTGACAGCACGACTTGTATTCCTAGCATGCACACTCTGGGAGGAATTTGGTTGGTTACATTGGTTGAACAATTTTCATGAAAGTGTTTAGAGAATAGACTCGAGTCGCGAACTGTTTTTCAATGTTCCAAGCTAGATGGTGTGTTCTCGGTCTCCAATCAGGCGAATAGCTCTCCTCTGTGTAGAGCCGCTTAAGTTTGGAAGCAGAGCCCCAAACACGGAAGCAGTATACTGTCATTGATCGAATTTAAGCTTTGTAAAGGGTTAAAAGTTGTTGTGGAGTGTAAAGCCGTCTAGTACGAAACAATATTCTCATCTTTTGAGAAGGTAGGTAAGTCCAAAAATTAACTCTTTTGTTTTACGGTTTAACAATAATCTTTTGTTTTGAGGTATGTTCGAAGAGTAAAAAATAATCCTAACTCCGATATCCTCTTTCCACTTAATTTTACTCGTGCTGAAGAAGAAATACCGGTTGATTGAAACTAACATCAGATAAGTCTGTTTTGGCTTAACTCCTATTTAATCAGTGTAAAACAGTAAAAATATTCCTGACGACTGAAAAGATTTACGAGAATTACCTCTAATAAATTTGACACATTTAAACGCTAAATATTTTCATTTTACACTATAATTTTATTTAAGCTTGGAACCCTAATAATTTACACCCAATTTATAAATCAGAAAAATTTTTCAGAAAAAAATAACTCCTACCTTTAATCGAACTCTAAAAAGTTAACACTTAATTTAAAAATCATTGACCGAGAATGAGCACACAGAAGAGAACCCCCAATAAAAAAAAATCGTTTCCCAGGGGCGCATTTTCTACATTCATATAGGCGAGGTGAGCATAGCCACCTTAGCTACACCACAGTTGGGACACAGTGAAACATTTTTCTACAGATGACTATCAATCTAGAAATATATTTAAAAGTAAATATTTTCATTTAAATTTGGGTAATACTATTGATTAGAAAGTGTGATTAATTTTTTTTACACAAATTGCTTTTCAAATAAAGTAGCATTGTAAAATCTAAACGATTTTTTTAATTAGATTGTTCTAGAACACTCTCCCTACTTAGTAATCTGTGATATGTCTACAATTCAAAAGCTAGATTCGTTTTTTAGGTTTGGATGGCCCTGTTTCGTAATTCTGAAAAGAGGATTATCCTGTCAATTATTATCGCTCATCACATTCGTTGAGTTTATTTAAAACCGACTTTGGTACTTCGCTTTTATCAACTACTGCACCCAAACAAAGTATAGTATGTATGTCTGCAAACATGTGGAAGCTCATAGCGGCTATAGATCACCTTTTTTCCAAATCGATATTCCCAGGTTAGTGAGAATTGAAAAATATTAAATTATTCAAACAATATATTAAACCTAAAATAAAAATTATTTGCAGAAATGTTAGTACTACCGGAAATTTTGATGGACGATGTTGTGGAATAGAACCCAATTGTTGAAAAAGACCAAGTTAGCAACGAAACACGCAACAGCAACGAAATAAAATGACAAAGGTGACTAAAGAATAGAGAAATGGCCAAGGTAACCATAAAATCAACAATAATGTTTTCAGACTTGCATTGTAATAATAAAATACGTATTCCGGTATACTACCGGAGTTAATTATTATTATTTACACATAAATTAAGAGTAACTAGTTAGTAATTTTTATAATTTTTTGATTGAAATGAGAGAACTCAAGGTTTTTATTTGCCTTGGGGAAAAATATTACTTAGTAGAATGTGCTAGTTTAGTAAATCTGTAGATAAGCACTCAATAAAATTGAGCATTTCAAGTCTAAATCCAGATTTATGCAGGGGTTTTTTCTTGACATATTTATATATTTTTCGGCCTATTTGGGGCATGAAAAGAATAATTTGGGATCAAAAAGATATAAATTTTGGTTTAAACTGATATTTATTTAAAATAAAATAGATTATGGGTTATTTTATAGAAAAAAAGGGCAATTATTATTATCTGCATTGTTACGGCTAACATAAATAATATAAGTTCTTATCGACATGATATTCATCGTGCCGTAGAATAGGTTTTGTATTTTAGGTATTTTCACAAAATTCCAGATAATGGCCAACAATGTAATAATGTACATAGGTGTAGCTTATCTGTTCGTATAGGGGTTTATTGAAATTCTATAGGCCCATGTAATTTTATGTTTATATAGTAATGTCCTTATTATAGCCTTCGTTTAGTACATTGTCCTGAAAAACGGATGAAAACAATTGCTTAATAAAGTTTATTTTGCTTAATTCGGCCTAAAAATATCTGTTACCATAATTATAAATTTGTTCAAACTTTCCAGGTTTTTGGAGAGATTTTACGGTATATTCTTTCTGTTACATTTTTGAGCATTTAAACATGTAGTTTTATTTCAACGTAACACATATTTCTTCGATTTCTAAATTATTTTTAGAAGAATATACGCATATGAGGGAAAGTAAAAATTAAGTCTAGCGCAATAAAAACTATTACAGCTAGACATATTGATTTTGACAAAGTGTCGGTTCCTTTTGGGGACATCATCAGCCTTTAATTGACGAAAATTTAATATAATAAATTGTTTGATACAAAGTTTTAGAAATAAGTAGCAAATTTAGAAATTGTTAGACTAACATATATTATTCAACGCAAAAATAGCGAATTTGCTAAAAGGACGTATTTTGGAAAAAAGCTACCCTACTGGTTAGGGTTCCTACAAGACGGATCGGGGTGGACACATTTTATATAGTTTCTATGGTATTCGAAAATTCTTCATGGTTTTGGGTTGAGATAATTGACCCATTTTAAGCATAACTATCTATAATCAAACCGTTAAGAGGTTAAAATGATGAGGGCGAAGTTAGAGGACTAACTTGTTAGATATTCTGTTATACATCCTTTTCTTTCTCTAAAATTCCAGGAATCTGAACACTAACTTGTTACTTCCTTGCGAAAAGAGAGTATTGTATTCGTATAAAAATTACACTTCGAGATTTTTTCTTTTCTTCACATTTTAGGGTTTCAAGATCACAAAAATCCGTCATTTGCACCAGGCCCTGTCTGTCTGTCGGCGCGATAACTCAACGAAATGAAATACCAATTTCAAACTTTGAATACATATAACGCCTAATGAGGGGATGAGGCATATAGTTTTTAAACGATACCGCTTAAGGAGAAGGGGGGTGAAATGGGTGGGGAATGATAAATTTTGTATGGTTTTAATAGTCACACGGTAATTTTTCCTGTTTTTTATCATCAATATTTACAGTAAAGCGTAAAAGGCGTGGAAGGAGTGGGGAGGATATTAGGGGTTTGTTTCGTATATGTAGCGTTATATGCCCTTCCAAGGTCTTTGGAGGCGAGGGGGTTATTTTTTCATTATTTTCAGTTTTACCTCCAGAAGGAGGTGGAGGCTGTGGAGGTAATTAAATATTGTAGTTTCCTTTGAATTTATTCTGGATTTTTTAGTTGATGTTATTTACAAATTTTAAGCTTATTATTTATAGTAAAATATATAAGTTAATAGGATGGAGTAGGGGGTTGTTTCATATATATCGTGCTATATGCCTTTTTTGGGATTCTTGGACTATAGGAATATGAAAATTAGTTATTTTTTAATTATTATCAATTTTAAGAGGGGAGGGGGGGGGGGGGGGGGTGAAAGCGATGGGAATAGTAATAATGTATAGTTTCAATAGAGTTATAGGAATTTTTGTGGGTTTTTGATTGGGATATTGTATACTTTATATAAAATAATTTTTCTATAATAAAATAGATAAGGGATGAGGTAGGGGGCTAAAAGGGTGATTGCGGATATATGGTAATATACTTCTAATTCCGTATTCTTGTTTTTTCATTATTTCCAATATCAACAGAAATAATCTATAAAGGGGATTGAGATCTGATTAACCCTGAGTCCTCTAAAAAAATGTTGAGTTGAATATAGTACAAATTTTAGAAATAAAAACAGCTAAGTTGGCAGAAATGTACTTCTGGAACAGCGAATAAGCTATTGTATTTACTTTCTCTGCTAACGGAAACTGTTGCCACAATTTTTCCTTTTTTCAAGTCTTAGGGTTTTTAAATAATGAAAAAAATATTTTTTTAACTTCTAATTTCAGAATTAATAATATCAATTATCGCGAAAATAATAATGGCTAGCAAAAAAAAGGTTTATTTTTTTTTTAAACATGAACAGGTTTTTCTTAGCAGACCTGACAATTTTTTATCTACATTTCAATTTTTATTCTTTACCCTACGCACTATTTATTTAGCAGAAAGCATATATTTTGATGGATGTGATTTAAAAAAAGATTTGCGTGTTTGCAAGCAAAGTACTAGGTAAATTATGTTACCTTTTTTTTATTTCTATTTTCCATAAAGTAGTGAGTGTTACAGATTAAGTTACCCTTGAGTGTGGGAAAATGAAATCCGGTCTTCATTTGAGAGCTGCATTGTTTGCTGCTGCTGTTTTGTTATTTTTTTTCTTTATTTTAGATTAAAAAAATTAAAATTGTCATTCTAAATTTTTAAATTAAAGTAATACTGAAATTAAAATTACATGAAACTTACTGAATTCTCCTGGCTTTATCAACAACCATAGATAAATTACCATCTTTTCTAGTGATAGTAACATCATGCCATTTAAAATCGTTTAATTTAGAAAACCCATGTGAAATTAACTCTGCTTCCCCTGATCCTAAATTGACAACTACTCTAATTTTTCCATTTTCAAGATCCACTTTACAATAATCAGTTACTCCTGCTACCAATAAAATTAGAGTATCGGCCAAACGAGTTCGAAATTTAAAAGAAATATCTGTGGAAGTTTTTGATTCTTCAAAAGGGACTGAGATATAACTGTTTCCATAAAATGATGCTAAAACAACATAAACAACGACCAATGTGGTTATATTATACATTTAAGTTTTTCATTCCTTACGATATATATATATATATATATATATATATATATATATATATATATATATATATATATATATATATATATATATATATATATATATATATATATATCGAATATGAGGTTTAACATAGTTTGAAAATATAAAATGGTGCTAAAAATAAAAAAAATATTTTTTCAATATAAAAATTTCAAAACTAAAAATCACTATACTAGAGAAAAATTAAAAAGATATTATTATCAACATTTGAGAACCAGAGAAACAAAATGGTATTAAAAACAAATATTTTTTTTAAAATAGCTCAATTTGCATCTTTACTGACAATTAAAGCTTTTAAGAAGCTCTAAAGATATGATTAATCTTTTTAAAAATAAATTTAAAATTAAAAATATCTACCTTGCTCAGCTTTCAAGAGTATTGGAAACAGGTATAGAAACAAAGATCCTAGAAAAAGCCCTGTGCCCATTTCAACAAAGTTTTTGTTGCATAGGATACATTGTTTTTCCACTAGCACATGTTTAGGGAAATGGTAATAAATATACTAAAAAGTCTCGACCCTTCATGGTCTTGGTGTAAACAGTGAACTGAAATGACTGAAAAGAAAACACAGTGGCCTGAAAATTGACTGAAAGCGCTGTTGCCAAACTTGAGCTAAACTTTGAAGCGCTGTTTCAGTCATTGAAAAAATATTTTTTAATTAGAAAATTTCAAACTCTTTAAAATTATTTGGTCTATATGTTAACGAGAATAAGTATATTTAATTCCATTTTATTCAGTTATTAAAAAACTAGAATAAATCTGAACCAGTTGGCACGAATAAAACGAGGTCGTCATTGTAAAGCTCTGAAGTTAGCTTGAAAGTTTCAGCCACGAGTCACGCAATCTTTAACTTATAGTGAACAGTGGCGTTACACCATAAGTCTCTCGCGAAACAATTTTTATTTTTGATTTTATTTTAGCTTTTGAGGATTTTTTTCACTTTAAGTATATCTGGTTAAGTAACAAGGTTCTGAAAATATTAGGCTCTTCCCAACACAGTAAATTAAAACTCAATGACCAGGGGTGGAAATTTTACCCAAAAAGAACTCTTCTATACAGTGAACCTTTAAGAATTTAAACCAAATTTAAAAGAAAGATTTTTCACAGTAAGAAAAACTCTGGTACTGAGGGTATAACTTTTCACAGTAAGAAAAACTCTGGTACTAAGAGGTGCTATTTTCGTGAGGGCGGGGAGGGCATATGCTTCCTCCTCTCTATTGTTTCGATTGATGTTAGAAAGAAAAAATTACTTTCTTTTCCCTTAAATGTATATAGATAAATGCGACATACAAATAGTAAAATAAGAGGTCAAAGGGTGGGAAACAGTCAAATTAGTAAATTCCTCAAAGTATTTTATCTCTTTCTGTGTCCCTCAAACACTATTGGTTGTATTTTATATATTATATGTATAGAACAAATAATTTGAATTAACTGGCAGTAAACTGTTTCGTATTGAAAAAAGTGTCATGTCATCAAAATAAGAATAAGCTCAGTTTATAAAATAATAATTGGATAAAACGTCCTTTTGGACAGTGCCACTAGTAGTAAACTTTTCCTTTGTACTCAGTATAAGGTAATACTGACGCTGTATGTGCAACGTCAATATTTTGACAAGCAAGATTTTAATGCATACCCTGTAGAAATGTATTTCTAATTTGCACATTTTGAATACAAGGGTCAAGACCTTCCGCATCAAACGGCATAGTTGTTTTACCGTTAACATATGTTCATTAATTATTAATACTTGTACTGTATATACAATTACACATCACAAGAAATATTTTTTTTAACTCAGAGACTTACTTTTTTATCACTTAAATGTCACAAAATGAAAATAAATTACTTCGATTTCATTATTGAAATTCTGTCAAAGAAACCTTAAAAACATACCTCTTTCGTACGTCCGCCTGTCGATCTCAGCTACAGCTCCTCAGCCGAGCAAGGATCGACGGAGAAATAGCACACAATTTAAAGAACTTTTCGCACAGAAACTATTTGCACCTCTCGCAAACCTAACTTTGAAGGTGGACCTGCCCTCTGTCAGGGGCTGTTTGAGGCCACCGATAGAGGAAGAATTGCATATACGCCCCCATTAGAAACAGTTTTTGATTATTGGAGTTTCTTTTTTGTGAAAAATTCTCATCCTTCGCTTAACGATTTTTATTAAATGGAGTTTAAGTTGTTGAAGTAAGTTCAGCTGCCTGAAAGTGTTTTTTTTTTTGTTAAAAATCCCCTCTCCTCCAGGGCATCGATTTTTAAGCGAGGTGCAAGTTTTCAAAGTTCCACTGTATGAAAGGGTTCTTTGTGTGGAAAATCTACAGTCCTCCCGTCTCGGTCATCCATTTTTACTGGGTTGGAAAGGATCTAAGCTTTTAGGACCATAAGGTTTATTTCATCCAACGGTTTCGCCCCAGTCGTCATTTGGCGCCCCCTCTCTATAAGCAGCTCCGCCTTTAGTGATCCCTTTTTTTCTTTAAAGAAACGCCTTTTGTATCCACGTATTCCCCGCTCCTTGATTCTGGCTACTCCACTACTCGGGAGATGTGAGTTTTTGCGGCCGTTAGAAAAACTCTTAAAATGTATAAAAAAAAATTGGTAATAATTGCTAGACAACCCGATGACATCACTAATTAATTTTTACTTTCTATACTAAAGGAAAGTATTGTTTGTATGTATTATAATATTTATTCCAAAATTGGAGGTTTTTCTTGTGGTTTTGTATCGATAATAAAGCCAACAGATAAAACATATTTATTTAAATGTTTTTTTTTATATTTACATACAAAAAGAAATAGAAACATACATAAGAACGAACCTAACACTAGGTTGAAATTAATACAAAACTTTAACAAGTTACCTAACAACTCTATTAGGTCCTAGAGATTTCGTGGAAGCAAAATATATACATATATGTGACAAGTATATTATAAACCTATTTACCTAGTTAATCAGATCTTTTAAATGCATAAATTGAGGTAAAAGTACAGGAATTTTTTAAATATTTAGGGCAACCTGAGATGATAAAAATATAAGAAAATCAAGAATAATTCTTTTGATGTAATTGTTCAAATAAATTAAGAGAAAATATTTGTTTTATCCAAGCACAACAACCCTGTAATCAATTCATTACTTCATATATTTGCTTTTTGTTAAAAAAAAAAACACAAACAGCGAGGTATTATAAATTGAAAACAGCATAGGTATAAGTATGTAATTTTTCCTAATCCATTCTTCAGTGATTTTTATCATAATCATGACTCTTCTTACTTCTTTTTTCTATCATTACTCCCGTTTTCTCATAATACTAAGGTAAATGGTGTTTACATTTTGCTTCGACGAATAAGACCCAGAATTAAAGCTTATCACAATGCCAAGTGTACGAGTAAACATCTAAACAACATTTGCAACTTTGTTTTGTTGTGATTTTAAGTTATCACGATGGATTAGAAAAGCAAATTTCATGTTCACGCGTTTTTAGACCACCCGTAAGAAATGGCTGGTTATCTACAACAGTTTCATAAAATTTATTTCTCTTGTGTATCACTTGTTTAATAGCACAAATTTTGCTTAGATGCGAATTAATAAACACCCAGGTATTATTACACTCCTTAATACTTGAACTTAAAAACTAGTAATACAATCACAAAACATTCATATTTGGTAAAAAAAAAGATCATAAATAGGAAAAAATGGAAAGCGAAATATGATACATATTTCACTATTTTTTTTTTTTAATGAATTCTAAAAACTACTTATTGAATATCGTGGAAACGTAATATGGCCCTTCCAGGTATTTCCGAATGGCAGAGCTTTTCTACTACTTTTGAAGCCTCATCTGCAGAAAACTCTGTGTGAGGAGGGGGTATGATATCGCCACTCGCCACATATGTTACCAATGTTTTTAGTTGTTCGATGGAACCGTTAGCTACAGCCTCAATTTTCTGATTATTTTGTTGAATAAGTCGAGAAAATTTAGGTAAAAGACGTTCTGCAACTTCTTCACTAACCAAGACAACACCACCCTAAAAAAATTTAAAAAAAAGAGTTAAAGAACGGTCCCAAATATGATTACATCGGTACCAATTATTTTGTTTGGAGAGAGAGTTAGATTAAAATTACTGGTTTTCGGTTTTAAACTGCTCCAGAATTTGTTTCTGGAATAATTTTGATTCATTTCACTCAAAGTGCATTGCAGAAACAGATCTGAAATTTTTAAAAACTTTCAAATCGAACTTACAGAATTAAGACATTGAAGAGACCTGTGTAGGGATCTGGAAGTGGTACCGAAATCGATTACAATGTCTACTAAGCCATTGCAAGCGTCTTTGGTTCTCTCGATCAGTTGTTTTTCATACAGGTCTTCATTCCACTGAACTAAATTTACTCTATAACAAAGAAAAAACTTTTGAGAAATTCTTATTTTAAGAATAAATACTGATCGAAACTTTGTGAGTAAAATTAAAAGAAAGCAATAGAATCCCAGAATTTCCAATAAACATTTTACACTTAGTGTGGGATTCAGTACGAAAATATCATCTTACCTCTTAAGTTCAGATGCAGCTCTTATAAGGCCTTCGTCTTTTAACGTGGCAACAGTGATTTTTACTCTGTTACAATATTCAGGGGCCTTAAAGTGGTGTTCAGCAATTCGTAGAGCCCATAAAGCTAATCCTCCAGTACCCACGATCAAAATACGAACCAAGTGTTCAGGAGCACGATCTTCAAAAAGTTGCAAGACATGCCTGTGTGCAGTGACTACGGCATTTTTAGCTAGAAGGGCTCCTGTTGGTAACATGGCAGCTACGCCGAGTGATAGCTTATCTGGTATTGGTACTAGGTAGTCTATGGATGGCACAACAATATATTCTGCATAGCCATGAGGAATTCCTTCATAGGGATAAAGAACTACTCGACTTCCAACTTTAAAGTCCTGTAACAATAAGAAAATGTTATGTTAATCTACATAATTTTTTAATTCATTTTGGGAAAATAATTATTTTTATGCAGCAAAATAAATATAGTAAGCCTTCTGTAACTATATGACATTTACTTACTTCAGTTGGTTTAACTTCTGATCCTAAAGCATCTATAACACCAGCGACCTCATATCCAGGGAAAAGAGCCCCATCGCGTACACCATGGTGTGCTGGAGAATACCCAGAATCTTCTACAGATGATACGCTTGAAGTAGATGGGCTGCGTGTGCGCATACGATAGCATGCACCTGCACACACCACGCGAATGCGGGCTCCTTCCGCTGGTACATCAGGCACTGGTACTTCAAAGCTGAAGACACAATCCTTAATCACGGGGCCAGGGGATTCAATGGAAACTTGGCGACAGAGTTTATTCATATTGCCAGACCTGCAAAGAAAAATAAATTTGATCTTGTTAGAATTCATTAAAATAAAATTAATATGAGGTAGTTTTAGGAAATAAACATTTTTTTTATTTACTTTAAAGTACAACGTTTTGACTAATAACGGTAAAACGTCTACCTGTCAACAGTTTGGAGCTTTGACCTATACTGCTGAAACTCCACCACATACTGAAAGATCTTTTTCATAACCAGTGTGAATTTATGTTAAGATGGATAGTGTTGGCGTGGTAAATTCCCATTTTGTCGGTTGACCGTTCCCTTTTCGTCGACTCGCCGAATTAAAGCTACCAAGTAAAGCTGTAGATGGCCTTCAACCCTCTACAGGTAGTTTTACCTAGGTAGTTATCTTCATACAAAATATAAGGGTGCGGCCGGTTAGATTATAGTAGGCGTTGCAGGCAAGCAATCTTTTATATGGAGAACGTCATCCCTTTGGAATAATTTGCCCAGCGCTGTGTTTCCCACCGAGTACAATTTACAGCGATTCAAGAACAACGTGAATCGCTTTTTCCGCACTCGTGCCGCTCCTAGAGCGCTTTAGGGACTTCCCTGCAGCACGTGTGCTAGACCCATTAAAAAAAAAAAAAAAAAAGGCGTTCAGGTTAGTTCAGGTTTGGCAGTCCTAAGTCTGTAAAAAGTGTGAAGGAAAGAAAGAGTTTTTCTCTATCGATTTTTTTAAGAAATAATTAATATTTACCCTTATTATAGATTTCCATAATAGATAAAGAGGTTTAGTGAATCGACGAAAGAGGAATTGTTAATGACGCCGATGAATAGGTTAAAAGGCCAGTCGACAAAACGGGAATTTCTCTTAAAGTCGACGAAACGGTACTAAATCGTTGGCGCTATCTCTAAATAATGTGCGGCATATTTCATATATTTAAAACAATAATACAATGTTTCTTAATTTAACAAATTATTTCTACTGTTTGTATTTTGCCATAACTGTTTGTAATATAAATCAATAAATTAGCAATTAATGCGTTTAAAAAGTATTTAGTCTATTTACGAATTGTAAATATTATTGTAAAACTAAATTGATCGTAAAATTCATAAGCAATATTATGTTTTTAATTATTTATACCATAAACTTAACTATATTTAGCTATAAAATTACAGATGACCTTACATTGTAATAATACTTCTGTTTAAAAAAAAACATCATACCCGGATATTTGTTGAAGATGACACAGTTCCATTGTAAACTACAGTATAGAGAGAAAGGTTTTTTGAAGAGATAAGTTATATGTTATGCTAGATAACTTTAAATTACATTTTAGTGTTTGATTCATGTCTGCTTCCTTGTTATTTTTATTAAAAAAATATATATTTCTTCGTTTAGACAGTAGTAGGTTGGGTGTTAAGGTAGGTATTCTGGGTCCACGTCTATGCCTGATCCCAATTTAAGGACAATTGAGTCATATATTTATTTAAAATATTGAAAACTGAGAATTTTCATTGTATTTGTTAAGCTAGCTATTGTATATAAATAAAGCTGGCTCTACTTTAGGATCAAGTTAGGACTAGGTCTGGAATACAGCCCAATAGTACCAACAGCATTGATTCGTGTAGTAAATACAGTTATACTTTCCTACTATAACAGAAATACAACAGTCTCAAAAGATAATCCAGGTAGTCTATTGTGTCTCTATGTTGTAATGTTAGGTTACAGCGGCTGTCGATTTCGGCTTTTTGAAGCTACTTTTTCAATAACGTAAACAAACGAATTATTACCTGTGGTACCTACAATATCGATTTTTCTTTTAAGAGAACTTTTATCTTTTTTACTATAATTGCCATTTATATCATCACATGTCACACCCTTTTTTATCGATTTTTATCACACCTGTTCTTCATGTTAATTCAGATAAACTATTAATTAAAACATTTTATAATTCTGCACACTCATTTAGATAATGGCAATTATCTGTTCTGAAATATTCCTGAATAACAAGTATTTCAATTTCATTCTATATATTTTTCTATATAAACTAATTGCCGTTCGAAATTTTTAAACATCTTCAAATTATTAATAATTCAAAATTATTACCTAGAAGTTATCATTATCAACTTACAAAATATTTAAATTTAAACAGAAGTAATTATTAAATCAAATACACATCTATTATTCAACAAACATTGTGTTTAAGACCTCTAAGACTTAAAGTAAACAATTGTTAATTAAACTGAGAATAAATAAATAAAACCACATGATTTTTTCGATTAAGATATCATTAATTTGCCAGGCACATAAAGATAAGTCTATTGTGCTACCTATAATTACAATGGGTATTAAAACAGGAAGTCAAAATAATAAAAAATAAAGCTTGATTAACAAAAAAAAAACAAATAAAAACTTAGTAGTGATTGATTTTTATTAAAAACGCAAGATTATCCTCAAATTCCAAAAATTATTCAGTAAATGAAAAATTCGCTCCAGATTAGAGTTTTGCTAAAATTATTTTAAGCGTCAAGTATTTTAAATCAACATCATACGAGTTTTTTACACGAAGTTAACTACGACGTGAACAAAGGCAATACGTGAAATGTACTTTACTGCTCAGATACCAGAAAAATAAACCTTTAAATGGACTAAAAACTTTAAAAAATCCTTTAAGAAATCATCTGTAAATAAAGTTAGTAATGCACAATAAAATTATGTAAAACTAAAGCCTCCACAACAAAAATCCTAAGTTGTATAGCACCGAGAACTAAAATAAGGTATACTCTATAGAAAGAAAAACAAAAAAAGCAATGCTTACCCCGAATGAGAGCTGGTAAAATGATTTAAAGCACTTTCAGTCAACATCATTTGCGTTCTTGCAGCGAACAGAGACCATACAAAGGGAATTCTTTAAATGAGCTTAATAGCACAAATATTCTAAAAATGCACCCTCTAATTGACTAGGATTAAGAAAACTTTTTAAGAAAATACTTTTCTTTTATAAGTTTTTCGTAAAGCAACTCACGAAACACTAACCTGGTACCGAGATCGGTACGCCTATTTACGGAACTGCTGTTTACAACAGGCTTCGCTCAAATATGCCGTGCACGTGGATATGCCGTGATAGCACCAGTTTTACTGGAGTGGCATGATTGCCAATGTATACTGGAGATTTCCTTGAAAAAAAATAGGATGACTAACAAAGAAAATGTGCGGAGTTGATAATATGTAAAATATATCGGCAAAATATTGGGAAATAAACAGTTTTTGTGTTTTAATAGTAAGCAAATTAACAATCTACGTTGAATCCTCTAATTGGAGTCTATTAAGTCAAGTTTAATTTAAAGTTAAATAAGTGGAACTTAATTTTTTAAGCGTTTTGTCTTATATTTCCAGAATATTTTCCTTTCGAAAAAAACTTAATATTTCATATTATCTGTTTCATTTTACAGCCTAAACACCAAATAACATTTTTACCATAAATTCTGCCTACATTTTTTTGATTAGTTAAACTTAAGCCGTACGAATTCTTACATTTTCAGATCAATTTTATTTCATAAAAATTGAATACATCACATTGTCTATGTTTCATGTTACGGCCTAAAGACAAGGGTGCCTTTTTTTATAAGATTAATTGAACTTAACATCTATAAATTTTTATTTTGTTTCAGACAGTATTTCGAAATTTTATACGCATTTTTTCCAGGGTGCCGTTGAAAGTTTTACACCTTGTGTCATCCAAAATAAAACGGTATTTACGTGAAAAATTAGGGTCATTGTAGTTAAGAAGGTATGCCTGTAAAAAATGCATTCAAAATTTCTGTGAAAACGCCATTATTTTATCGTGAATCGATTGAAAAAGAAAAACCTCCTTTCTGTGGCAACACTGTTTCCTCATGAGATCAATCGAATAACAACACCATATGATCTTTGTGGCAATGTTGCCACTCAATCATCATGTTTTTAAGCGAATGTTAACATTACCGCTGTTGTAAAAGTGCGTATGTCAAATTCTAGTACCAAATTTCTGTAGTAATATTAGGAATAATACTAAAAATAAATAATAAGAAGAAAAATTACGTGAAATCTTGAAAATACTTGAGTATGAGTAGTATTCGTTAGAATATTTACTTACTAAATTTATAGACACATTCTTCGCCCCAATAGATCAAACCCTAATTCATCATTAGAGTCCATACTCGAACTATCTACCCCGGACATCACTATGGACATCGATCCTCGTCCTGCGAACGAAGAAGTGCCAAATAACCCTTTCACAACAAATTCCAACACATTCTCCAATGGAATTTGAACTGTTTTAGGCATGAGGATCTTCATCTATTAATTAATTTTTACCGACCATCTGTTCTAGTTCTCCAAGAAACCAATTTCAAGGACAGCAAATTTTCCAACATAAAAAATTACAACATAAACTTTAAAAATAGATCTGACCAAGCAAGAGCCTCGGGAGGAGTCGCCATATTTTCTCATAGATGGACCATGAACCCATTGATCTGCGATCTCCTTTAGAGGTGGTTGCCACAAGAATCACATTTCGCTTCCTTATAACCATTTGTTGCTTATAATTTCCCCCAAACACAAACTGTTCTCAAGACCTTTTAACAGAATTAATCAATCAACTTCCCTCCCCCTTCTTAATCATGGGGGATCTTAACGCCCATAATCCTCTATGGGGATCTTCACATACCTTTAATTTAGGAGCCACAATAGAAAATATTCTCCAATCAAACTTAACTCTGCTCAACAATCCTTCATCCACTTTCGTCAGTTCATCCTCTAGCTCGTTTTCCCTTCATAGACATCACTTTATGCAGCCACTCCATTGCCTCTTCTTTCATGTGAGATATCCTTCCGGACACTTTTGGGAGCGATCATTTCCCAATATTGCTATATCCTACGCCCAACATCAAACATTCTCAGCTCTACTACCCCCTAGAGCCAATCAATAGAGTGATGTTTTTATTCAGGAATTCACAGACAACATCCTAAAAGCAGGTCAAGAACACATCCCTCAATTTTTTCTCAATCACAATAAATTTCCTGTCCCATGGTGGACTGATGAATGCTCCCGAATCCTAAAAGAAAGAAAACAGGCTCTAAACAAATTTAAACGCATACCATCCACCGAAAATTTAATTGTATTTAAACGCTAAAGAGCACAATTCAAGAAGATATTCAAAATAGCCAAGCAAAATTCCTGGAGAAGCCTCACTTCCTCCCTAAACTCCACAACAACAGTTCGACACTTGTGGAATCTTATAAGAAGGATGAAAGAAATTCAGTCCAATTCCATCCCTACCCTCCTCGTCAACAATAAGCACATAACAGACTTGAAGGAAAAACTAGACACAATAGTTGCTACTTATCAACAAATTTCAAACCCCTCTTCGTCACTTGTGCCCACAATTCCTATTTTCCACTCAGACAACTCGCAAGCTTACAATGCTCCATTTTCTATCGATGAACTACGCTCTTCCATCAAAGCCTCTAAAAAGTCCCCCCCTGGTCCAGACATAATCTCTCTTCTGATGATCCTGCACCTCAATGATAATATGTTGACCTTGCTACTCAAATATTACAACCACCTCTGGATCAATTCAAAATTCCGCAAATCCTGGTTAACTGGCATAGTCATACCCATTCACAAGGTGGGCAAATCGCGTTCTTCCTCAGAAAGCTTTCGTCCTATTACTTTAACAAATCACTTAGGAAAGATCATGGAAAGAACGATACATTATCGCATCTCTTGGTATTTAGAATCAAAACACCAAATATTAAAAATCTCAACCCCTCTGCAAAATTTCTGAAAAGATTGCACGCTAATTATCCTAATTTTTCTATCATCTACACTGATGGAACAGAAAATGGAGTGGGAGCTGCTTTGATTCTTAATAATGCCTCTAAATCATACAAGCTCTCATAACATAACTCTGTATATACAACAGAACTCCTGGCATTCAAAGAAATTACTAACCTTGCCATCAAAGACTGCCATGGAAAGAATGCCTTGATAGTTACCGATTCTTTGAGTGCTCTTAAGTCTATTTCCTCCACTAACTCAAATCAAGCATATCTAAGGCAGCTGATCTCTTATACATCGCCAAAATTAGAAACAAGAAAATAGCTTACCTGTGGATTCCAGGCCACAGGAGCATAAAAGGCAATGACTTGGCTGACAAAGAAGCTAAAAAGAATTATTAAATGGTTCACCAGCATATGATGAAAACCACCTCCAAGAGTTCCAAAATCTCTTAGTCACTATTAGCAAAGAACTGAGTTGGGATCTAGAAGATAAGTCACAACTAGCTGGCCCATGGTGTACCCTTCTCTACATCATCGAAACTTGTCCAGATCTGACAATATTATTCTGAAAAGATTAGCTACAGGACACACGTATTCCATTCATACTAACTAAAAAATGAACCCATTCCTTCTAGCCCTGCATGCAACCCCTCACTATCTATTAAACACATTTTTGAGGGTGAACATCTCTCTAAAATTAGATCTACTCACAATAATCCCTCCTCCCTCACTCAAGTAATCAACACCTTTCAGTCGAACAAGGATAAAATATTGGATTATCTCAAAGAGTTGAATATCAGAATACACTCAACTAACCAAAACAATTTTCAGGCGCCAAATGACCAAAGAAGTCGACGCGCCCTACCTCCCTAAACTTATCGTCGTCGTCACATTCTTATTCACAATTAGTATATTAGGTTGGTATCAGCATGTAATAAAAATCTCTGTTTATATTTCATTTAATTAAAATTTCAATGAATGAATTATTTTTGTAACTTTTAACACAGAATTGTCGTTTGTACAAAATTGACAGATTATTTTAGAATAAAATTATGCAGAAGATTCTTAAAACTTGTTTTAATTGTTAATGAATCTTCTAACTACTTATAGTATTTCTTTCAAAGTAAGGATTTTCCGCTACAAAGTGACAACAATGTTCATACTCCAGATGGAATCGCTAAACCTGTAAACAAAAGTTCGTCCAAAGTTCACGTCGTAGGTACCCCCCGTATCCCCCTCTTAAATAAAATTTATTTGACGATGCAGAAAAAACGATAAAAGCTTTGTTTACAGCAAAATAAAGGCTTAATATATTTTTTGCTATTTTCAGCTCTGATGTTAATTAAATCTTCAGAGAGGTAGGAATGACGTCACGTGTTTTTCATACAACTTATTTTCTTAAATCACATTTATTAATTTATTAGTTTTCTAAATGGGCATTGACCTTGGTCTCTCAGGTATTTTTGATGTCAATTAATTGTTATGTAAAGTATTATTTTTTAACAACGACGATATATAACATATCTTTACTTTCCGTACTAAAGTATTTTCCAATTTCTTCCAATATATCAATCGGTCTGTCTGTCGATATGTTTGCCTGTTGGCATGATAACTCTTGAACAAAACTTTGTACCATAAAAAATATGCCTGGAGAAAGGAACCTCTAGTTTTTGAGCGATATCACTTCAAGGAAAGAAGTTTAGAGGGATGGGGGTCGATAACTTGGTTTTATGAGAATTTGTTCTGATATTGAACAGATTTTTAGCATAATTATTTGTAGTCCAACTTATAAGGGTTTAAAGTTGTGTTGGAGGGGGCCGCTTTGGATGTACTTTTTGCATGGTTCGTGGTGTAAGGAATCTGAAAATTAGGTGCTTTTTTCTGCTCGACTTCTCACAGTTACAATACCGAGTTGTATTAATTGTATTCTTTAATAGGGGAAAATGAAAACAGTCTTTATTTAGAAATAAAATATACAATACGCCACTTATTTTTAATTCTTTTAGTGACAGGGCAAATCTAAAAGTAAGGGTGATGAAAATTTCGATGATTTACAGTGATTTTTCTTTTTTGTGTCCAACGTTTCGACTGGTAGGTGATTCTAGCTGTCTTCAGGGAAGTATTTTATGCGAGACTCAGGTAGGGGTGTAGTCACATTAGGGAAAGGTTATTATATTCTCTTAGCTTACAGTTTTTATCTAGTTTTACCTTAAAGTTGTTACTGCTGGTCGGGATAGGTAACTAATGATTTAGTGAGAAATTTATTATAGGGTATCTAACAGCTAATTTAACGAAAGAATATGATATACTGTGGCTATAAAACGTTAAAAAATTATGGACTACTTGAAAAACTCGATGGACGCCACTTTTCCGGGGTATGTCATCAATTTCAGCCAAATGCTAGATTTACATTGAAAAACTCGCAGAAATTCTCATGTATTCTGCCGTGATAGACGATTTAGCCTGAGTTGTTAATAGGCATAGGGCGTCCCAAAGTCTAGTTGTTAATTTATTTTAATTTGATTAATTTGTCACCATAAATAGCAATTATAATCGTTTAAAATAATAATTGTCCTAATTATTGAACGAACATAAACTATATCTAAGAGCGGGTAAAATAAGAAAATAATACTTGTAATACATAAAAAATGTATTTCACGTGAAGGTCTCATGCTATCCAAGTGAATATTTTTTTTTATGTTTTGTGGGAATTTGGCTGATATACTTATTTTTGAACTTTGATTTATTATAAGAGATTTAAAGTCTCCCTAAAAAGCAAAAATTTTTCAGTTACTGCTAATTCTTGTTTTCGAGCATACTACGCTATTTTTACATGTCATGTGATTATTATGCGAAAATAAAGGCCACAGGGTAATTATTTAAGCAAATATTTTGTTTTGTTTAGTTATTAGCATATACTCGAAATAGGTGCGTAATCTTATATATGAATACCCACCAAAATTTACTTTGCATTTTTTTTATGAGCATAGCACACGTGCTGCAGGGAAATTCATAAAGCGCTACAGGAGCTATACGTGTGCACAAAAAGTGATTTACGTTGGTCTTAAATTGCCTTAAATTGTACTCGCTGAGAAACACAAAAGACTGCTTAAGAAGGGTTGTCCGAGGAGTGACAAGCTGAACTTCATACAGATGTGAAGTATTAGCGCCACTTGTATTCCTAGCATGTACTGCTTTGAGAGGAATTAAGTGGGCTACATCCATCGAAAACTTTCCATGAAAATATTTGTAGAGTAGAGCAAAGCTCGAAACACACACTGCATTTGTTGCTTTGTACATAATTAACAGTTGTTATGGAGTGTAAAGCTTTTTAATTCGAAATAATATTCCCAGCTTTTGAGAAGCTATCTTTGCTATGCACGAAACATGTTCGTAGCAAGACGTATTTGGTTTCAAGTTGACGCCCAGCAAATTGAGTGACGATGCTAAAGGAACGGAACATCGCGACATAACTATGTCGGGTTCTGCAACGTTAACTTTTTAGAAAAAACTGCGCCTAGATTTTTGTAACATTAACTTCTACTTGGTTACTATCACCCCCAAGGTACAATTTCGAGCAAATGAAGAAATAAGCGCTATCTGCAAAGTTGTAGATTGGAGCCTTCAATTATTGAGCCTTGGAGCATATCGGCGTTGATAGTGGAGGTATTAGAAACAATCCCATCAACTGCAACTCGTCAAAAACGCTCTCTGACGAACGGAACAGCCATAAACAAAACCATACAGACATACAGATATATCACAAGAAAGCACCTTAGCTAATAATCTCTCAAACCCAGTCGAAATGCCTGAGATATATAATATATTAGTGCCTTTATGGATGAAATATAACGTCAGAAATACAGTTTAGAACTGAGGATAACACAAGCTCTACTACTCGATTTCTCCAAAGTAACTCCTCTCGACGCAGGTTAAAGGCCAGGTATGTCCATAGATAGAAAGCCTAGAGGGTAGTAGGCATCTCAACTTTTTGATTTCCCTCAATGATCCTAACAATATAACTTTTTTGAAAATGACGCACCCTAAAATCCACTCGCTTTAAAATGGACCAAAAAGCGAAGATTTTAAACTGATATAACTATTTTGTAGCAAACGAATAGGTATGACCTAGGAGTACTAAGCTTTTTTTAGTTATTGACGTAAAGACTCGAGAGTTATGTAGGTATAGATAAGGGGCAATCAGCTTCCTTTCGAATGATACAATAAAAGTATTTATTAAAAAAAAAGAACAAACAAACTTAAAAACATATACTTATACCTGACACAATGAAAGTCGAGTGTTGTGTAAGTTCACGCGAAGAAGGCATGATTTGAAAAACTGGGTCCCCATGTAACACAAGGCGAAATACATTTAATGCTTTTAATGTTTAACTGGTTGTTTTTACTATTTAAAGAATGACCTGGTAACGTCTAGATATTTTAGCTGCTAAATTAAATTAAATTTTAATAGATTTCATCTACTTTTTTTGACTTTAACCAAAAATTATTTTATAATTTCAAATTATTATGAAACTTTAATAATTTCTTTTAATAAAAGAAAGTGGCAAGGACTTACGTGCTAACTGAATTTTACACAAATTACACTACTTAGTAAAAATTTTAGCCTGTTAATCCTACTCCCTCTTTCATCTATCTCTTTTATTCCCAACCTTTTGGACCTCTAATTTTTGTATGAAAACTCTCCTCCATCTACTCTCACTCGAGCTTACGACCTTTTCCAATTTCCCATCCCCTTTTTGCTCTGTCGGCAGCCACAATATTTTGTATGGTGGTCCCAAAATGAGCAAGTACAGACAGACAAACACTTAACGGCAGCTTTAATTAACGTTTAACGTTTGGCAAACTCATTTTGGCAAATGTAAGCGCATGTCAATTCGTTGTGGAAATAAGGATTTAAACATTGTAGCAATAAAAAATGCATTTAAACTATTATACGTACTTTAACAAGAAAATTAGTACTACAGGATTAAAAAAAAAAAACTGGCGACATTACTAACTAATAATTCTTATACACGTGTCAGAGTTTTGACCTTCAAATTAAATTTTTTAATTCGTTATTTTAGAACCTGTATGAGATTTAAGTAGAAAAAATTAAGTAAACATGTAGATTCCAGTATTTTATAAGAGTTAGACCTAATAACTCAGTCTGGGAAAATTCCTCCATCCTTTGTAGTGATATCGCATAAAAACTATAGTTCCCTCCCCACGTCAACTACGTTTTTCATAATCTGGAACTTCAACTACGCTTTTCGTGAACTAAAAACTAGACATGTGAAGAAACCAAATCTCGGAACGTGACGTTTTTTTTCTCGAATACTTCCCCTTACGTTCTTTCATGAGGCATGTAAAAGATAAATTTAGATAGATCTTACCGTTTACCAAACTTAAAATGAAGTATATTATTTGGAAGACACTGTTGTATTCACGCATGCTCTGAATATTCTTAATGAAAGTCCACGTAATATCTGCAGTAACTCGTTATTTGTAATTACATCGTTTAAGAATTTTTTAGGCGTATATCCTTGAAACTTCAAGTAGTATTTTTTGCAATATTTTCTACAAGTGTTCTAGTTATTAATAAATTATCTGCAACTGTATGTTTTTTCTTGAATATTGTTATCAACAATTTGATAATCTCAAACTTATCTTCAAAATTTAAAACATGTGCAGAAAAGAATTTTAGTGGATTATTCTCATTATCTCTTGATATATCATGTAAGGAGAAAACATAAAGATTATTGGCGATGACAAATATTAATTGGCCAACTGATTTTAAAATTATTTATCGATTTTAGAAACTGTACACTTGTGAAACTACGACGGAAATAAACATTTTTTTCAGTACACGTTACCTTCGCAGACAGGCTGTTGTTTACTTATTATTGGTTTATTTAATCTTGATTTAACCGCAAGTTTTTGCAACAGTTTTAAATATTAAGTGTTAACATTTTTAACAATTGTTTACGAAAGTACTTCAGCTTGTGGCACGGCTAAAAAATCAGTTTATTTTTTTTGGCATCATTGTAGGTATTAAGGTGGGCTTTAATCATGGTTTTTGAACTTGCATTTGGTTAGGTCTTGATTGCCCCTTCAGCCTTGAATTGGCCCAAGGGGGAACAAGAAAAATTATGGTTCTTGATTAGACCGTGAAAATTTGGAGTAACTTTCTGACGTTTCGCCTACAAATGAACAAAAGGCAATTATCAGGGATCTTTACTTTATACTGAATGAGCTCGACGCACTAATAATCTGACAGGTAGTCACTGAATCGAGACCCACTGATCGTGATTGTTTTCCACGTGTGATGCAGACCGTAATCCGAGTCCCTATTAATGTCTAGATATTAGAAATTTCTATTGATTTCGTTTATAGAAATTGAGAATAGAAGTAAGTCTCCTACATATACCGTATCACACGTACAGTGAAGTGTGTGTCCAATTTTCCTTTATACCAGTACATCTAGAAAATAAAGGGTACCATGAAATTTGATTTCCACTGTAAATTTTATGTTTGAATGCTACTTCAAATTAAGCGAGCTGACAAAGTACCAGAGTTCAGATTCCACTTTAAACTTTAGATCCCGTGTGGCTGACATTACCTAGACGTTAATACGAGGTTGATAAAAAATATCTCTTGGCTGTAGGCCTCCTAACCCATACTACCCCAAAAAGCTACTGTCTGAACCCAAGAACTACGGTTTTCCATCTAACCAAAACCATGAAAGCTTTTCTTTTATGTTAATAAAAAATGAACTTAGTCTTTATTGCAATACAAAGTGGTACAAAGTTGTTTTTAAGGTAAAGTGTGAATTGAGAATTTTAAAACAAAGATTATTATTTTACAGTGAAATGACGTGCATTTTCTCTAATTTTTGACAAAATTCTGATTAAATACATGTACTTCTATTCTTTCGTTTCGTAAATATTTATTTTGCAAATATTTAATATTATTCCGAATAGACGTCACATAATTTTGCAAAATCATTTGGATAAACTTAAATTTTCCTTTCATTTCCTCTGTAATTTGGATAGGTAGTATTGTTAAGTGTATTGACCTACTATATTGATAATAATATTGTTTATAAAAGGTATATTGTCAGTATTATAACTGAAAGTTAAAATGCCGTATTTTCGAAAGTGTTTACCAGCATTAACCTACTTAAAAAAATGTAAAAATAGGCTTAACACAAACCGTTATCTTGTTTTCGTTGTAGTGATAAAATTTGTTTAATTTTTACCTGATAACAACGTAAACATCTGAATTATCTGTACACGGGTTTCATATTATATTTTTATTGTCAATCAATTAACATCTCCACTAATCATAACCTTGTACCTATTTTTTGCAAATTTAACAACGCTATAATGCTTAATGTAAATACCAAAGTGCGAAAATACAAACCAATTGAGAATAACTTATAAAAAAACTGTTTGCCTAATGAACGCTGCAAATCAACAAAACTGAGGCTACAAATTTGTACTTTCTAGTTATTTTTATTTGCCTACTTCCATAAAAACAACACGAAACTTTAAAATAGTATGAATCGTGTTAATAAAATACAGGAATAATATTACTTCATTATTTCTTTATTCTATAGCTTGTATTTTAGAGTTTAAATTTTCCAAAAAAAAATTAACGAGGCTTAGGCAGGCATGGTTTTATTGTGAGCATTTCTAAAGTGTTAAGAGTAATGAACAGTTCTTTCTGCTTTCGAATGGAGTTAATATTAATAATAAACATTTTTATAACCGATCTAATGATTGAAACTGAATTGGAATATTACAGTTAGATGGTTGTAACCTATTGTTATGAATAATTAAAACTGATGCAAAAGCAAAACTAACATGAATTGGGCACAGTATATTAGAGATTAATGTCAATTACTAAAATTGAATCGAGTCATATTTTAGCAGTTATTTACTAGTCTCTCAGCTGACAATCCATCTCGGAACGCGCTTTGTTGTATCACGACTTATCAGCCAAACTGGGACTGCCAGAGAACAGAACAAAACTCGGAAGTACTTATCACAGTACTAGCGCAAGGAATCAAGCTGTAAACTTAGTTTTGTATGGGATCGAACCGTAATAACAGTTGCGCTGCTAGCGGTAATTTTTAACAACTTTACTAAACAGTTCCTCTATTGGTCTGTAGCTCCAACCAGTCCCTGACAGACGGCAAGTATGCCTTCAAAACTAGGTTTATAACACCTAAGGATACAAATTATTGTATCTTACTGGTGATATATTGGAAATTTTAAGACGCATCTTCACCAACCAATTGTGACTCATCTCTTTTTTTATAATTTCTCTGAAAAATTTCAGTGACTTTTGAAAAACCAATTGATTGGAAATGTTCTTGAATGAACTTTCAGTTTTCTAATTACAACAAAATACGGCAGTAATGTCAACTAACCAGTCGCTACTGAAGAAACTATTTCATGTTGATCCGTACAACAAACTCTATGTAATATATACGTATTTTTTTGTCCAACTTAAATGCGGCTACATGCGGATTTTCATGTTAGTTTTTGCAGCAATTTTACCCATTCAGCAAACTGGCTTATTAGAGTTTTACTTGTTTGAAGAGATTTAAACTGCCTTCTTGTGTAAACTTATTTATTTAATTCAGCAGAATGATATGATAAATTTTGAAACCCAAGTTACGTTTTAGATTGGGTAAAATATTCGTGTGGAAATGCCAAATTTATGTTTAAAGACGGTTTTAGTTTGTGCTAAACTATGCATGACAACGACCAATAAAAAAAGCCATCTTTAACCATCATGGCGTTGTAGTAAAAATAATATTATGCGTCAGAAGCTATCGGAACCACAAGTAAACTATAAACAACTCAATGCCATTCCCAGGACACAAAGTCCACAATTATTGGTATTCCTTAGTTATAAACAACAGTTAAAAATTTAAATCGCGTGGCTTAAACGCATAATTTTATTGTTTTTAATGAGTCACTTATTAAAGTTCACAAGGTTGGGAATGATTACAGAGCCAGTAATTTTATTACCAATAACCTTCTTTACGTCTTACTAAAGGGAAGTAATGCAGTCGTGAAAAAAATTACCCACAGAGATTTTTGCTTATCTCTTTCCGTCTCAAGGTCCCTAGATCGTGCAAAACATTGCCCTTCATTTCCGTCGGTCTGTCTGTCTATATATCTGTCTATCTTTTGACATGATAATTCTAGATGAAATGAAATATCGATTTCAAATCTGGTCTACATATAATACTTGAATTAGGAAGGAAACCCGTAGTCATTGGGCGACGTTACTGGGGGGGGGGGGGGGGGGGGGGGGGGGGACGGAGATGGAATTTATTTTTTAATATCTTTTTAGATTTTTTTGGGATTTTATTGAGGTAATGAACAAATTATTTTTATTCAAAGATAAAGAGATTCTGAAAATCTTGTTATTTTTTCGTTGTTTTAATATTTATTGTCAAACTTCTAGGAAGATAATGAGGTGGAGCAGGGAATGAAAAGGTTACTTCATATATATTGTGTCATAGGTCTTTTTAGGGTTCTAAAAATTATGTTATCTTTTAATTATGTTCAATTTTTCTAGAAATAATATAGATACGGCAATGTCAGGCTTCAGTTTATAAATATGTCTGAAGCCCTTTCAACTATTTCTGGAGCCTCTGCGCAACTTTTTTTTTGTGAATAATATCTTATCATAAAGCATCGCATTTAAAATATCGCCTTGTAGGGTTCGAAATAATTTTTTGTCTAGTGCAAAATGTCCTAATAAAGTTTCAAAATTAATATGCTGATGTAACGCAACCTCCGGCATAACAAAACATATTTACCAAGATTAAAGTAAAATATATTACTTATCTAGTTTAAAGGTTATTATATTTAATAAAAAATATATATTAATATATATATTTAAATGTTAGGGTTGTTTCTTAAATACTTAAACTTTATTATCATTCAATTATGAAAGCATGAATTATATAAGAAAATATTTTCTTTTAAATTGTATTTGATTTAACTATTAAATATTGAAATGAATTTTTGATTTTGTAAAAAATTTCTTGATTATTTTAAATGGTTTAATAAGTTAATTTTTTGAAAGCGGCGCTTCGCCCTTGAGATGCCCTAATAAAAGTGAAGCATTGAAACAAAATTATGCAACTGCCAAAATTGAAATAGATATTACTTTATTATTATTATTATTATTGAGATTAAATTTTAAAACTTTTATATTAAAATTTTTAATTCAATTTAATTTCTGGAATGTCATGATAGTTTTTTAAATAGGTTCACACTCCATTATTATTTAAGTAATTTAGCTTGACTAACTTTAAGCACGAATTTGAACTTTCATATTAAGAAATCATTATAGGATGTACATACACAAAAACAATTTTCTTTTAACTGGTGTTCCAAACATTTCGAGATACTATTAAATATTCAAATATATTTTTGATTATTTAAAATTTTTAATACATTTTTGTTTTATATGGTGTAATGTGTCGATACTCTAAAAAGTGTATTAAGTAAATATTCAAGGAATATTTCCATCGAAACCATAAAAACTACTAAAGTAATGGACTAATGATTTTCCAAATATGTTTGAAAAGTATATTGATAGTAACTAGAGAAAAATGTATCTAAATAAAACTAAAAATGAAACAAAAAGGGGTGCAAATGAAAGCATATTTATTACTGGTGAAATGGTTGAGTGGAGATATTTAAAATACATACAGCTGTTTTCCATGAAATAGGACGACTAAACCAATGAATTTTTCGGCTTAACACTCTCTTGCTCTTAGATTTTCGTTTACATTGAAGGACTAACCAAAGTCAAAGACGCGAGCAAGCACACCCTTTTCTTGAGCATGCGCAGCAAATTATACCTGGGGTTTGCACGTTGTCCTGACAACGGTTAGACGGCCAATGACATCAGCTGTATATCAGATCTACAGGGTGATTCAACTTTCATTCCTTCGATTACTTGTATTTAGAAGTTAATGCGTGGGCTTAAAGCCTGAATAACTAATATATAGAGAAGATAGATTCATTTAATGGATATAATCACACTTGTTTTCTATCAAAACCAATATATTTTTATCGGAATCGAGTAACATCAATTACTTTACAGTTTTAGTAACTTGACTGATGATTAGAATCTCTATGAATATTTTTAAGAGAACTTTTCGATTGTACGTAGTCCGCTTGATTTTTGTCTGTCTAATTTGTTTGTGAATTTATATGTTATGATTCTAGTTAGGATTTGGTATAGTACCGATAACAGGCTGATGGGTCTGTAATTCTCCAATATAAATTTGTTTCCCTTTTTAAAAATAAACATAATCAAGGCGTTTATCCAAGGTGTTGGTATTTTACTTTCTATAAGACACCTGTTAAATAGAGCTTGAAGAGATTGTATTATCTATACCCCTCCATATCTTATCATTTCTATAGTTATTTCATCGTCCCCTGGTTCTTTGTTGTTGTGCATATGTTGTATGGCGTTCATTATTTCATCCGTTGTTATATCGGGAATTTCTTCAGACCCCACATTTCTTACTATCACTCTATTTCCTTCGTCATTCTCGAAATGCTTGCCTCTGAACGCTTTTTTCAAAAGGCCAAACAAATGAAAGTCGCAAGGCCGTAGGGCGGGTGTCCTAACGGTTCCAGTGCATTTGTGCCAATTTTGTTAAGTGAATGCAGCTGTCGTGAAGCAGTTCCATACTCCGAATGGGCATGTCTCGCACCGTTTTCCGACCATAGGAAAATTTCTTGTGCCAATCATAGACTTGAGCTTTTGAAAATGTCTTTTACCGATCTGTTACGTCAGTCTTTGCAAAATTTCAAAAGGTTTTACGTTTTCGAGCGTTAAAAACTTGATAATAATGCGTTGCTCAATCGACACTGGTACCTCATGCTTTGACCACAAAATCGATCGAGTGGTCTCTCCCTTTCCTGACATCCCTACTCAACTAATAAGGGGATAGCGAAATGACCGGATTGCTTCACGAAAGTTGAGAAATGAATTTCGGTTTATATTTGATTTACCCTTGTATAGGTATACGTATTACGATAGACAATGTATATCCATGTAACTTTTAGACAATCAAGATAGTGGGCAGTTGGAGGAACAGAAGCATCCCTGCTTGAACAGCAACACGGCAGCAGAGTATGTAAAATTTGCCAGGAGATAATAAAACAGGCGCCATTGAAGTTTTTTTACGTCTTCTAAGGATTTTTATTGGTGTAGAGTAGCCGCCATTTGAGTGAATAGTCTATATACATAATCCTTTAATTTATGGTTATGGTATTACCAAAGAACACCACAAGATATTTAATGAAAATTATTACAGACTAAGGTAATGCCCATGTTCGTCAACTTTTAAATATTTGGGACAAAATTATCATTGAACTAGAATGATATTGCTTTTTAAATTTGGTTACCCCTTATCTTATACTTAATTAATATTTTGCCTTGTAATTAAATATTGTCAAATTTAAGTTTGTTACAAAAATAAGATAACAATTTATTTTTACTTCTGTGTGCATATTCACACGTAAGAGGGTACGTAGTAAATGAATTAAAAGTAACTTAGTTATTATTAATCGTCATAGGATTCTTTGTTATATTATCACATTTACAATAATACCATAGAAAATATTAATTGCTGATGTACATACTTAAAAACAAATATTTATACAAAAAAATATATATTGGTTAATAAATTATAAACATATGAAGTTGGTACTTGTCAATAAAGCGATTTCTAAAAAGCTAACTTTTTCGCTACTTTTTTTGGCTTTACAGGGACTTCCGGAGATTTTCTTATTTTCTTAAGTGTATTTTCATCTTCCAAAGATGGCTTTAACAAGATGATGGGCTTATCAGTATGTACACATTTTTTATCTAAATCTGGTGTTTGTGAGTCAATTTGTCTTAACGAATCTTTTAAATTTTTATCAAGGTTTCTTAGAAAATCCTTTGAAGGAGTTTCTTTTGTTAAAGTAGCTTGAAATGTTTCTATTTTAGTATTTTTAGAAAATGTTTCTAAACTGCATGATGTACTTCTACTTGGTGACCATCGGCTTCGGATTATTTGTACTATATTGCCACCTTGGTGTGTTTTTGGAAGCAAAATTTCATTTGGTGTGTTGGAAGAATCACAATCATTGTCTATAGAACTTTCTTTAGTATCCAAGGTTTCCTTAAAAATCGTTTTGGAAGAATTGTTGTTAGAAGACGGTGGACTCCCTTTACTTGGCAATACTTCTTTATTTGCGGATACTTCTTTATTCTGGAATACTTCTTTACTTAGAGGTACTTCTTTACTCGGAGATATTTCTCTACTTAGAGCTCTATTTTTACTAGAAGATATTTCTAAGACCGTTGGATTTTCTAAGTTTATGGAACTCTTCAAGCTCTCACGAATTGGCTTGTTTTTAGTAATTTGTGGGCTTCTAAGATTTTTATTGGAGAGATTTTTCGTAAATGACTTCCAAGGTTTAGATTTTAATGTCAAAGGCTTGGAAACGATTTTATCCGGAAGGGCTGGCTTAGGAGAAGTATTAACATCACCTGATAATGGAAGATCTGGTAGTTTTCTTTTGGCAGTTGGTGGTGATTGATTAGTTGTACTTTTAAGGTCATTATTTTTATTAGATAACTGAGTTGGTTGTATGTTTAGATTGTTTTCATAAGTAAGCTCTTCACTGTCATTCATAGTTGAACTAATTTCCGTAGGCATAATAGAAGGTGGAGGAACATCAAAAGCAATAATGCTTTCAGTTTGATTTTCTATTTGATTTACTTTAGTTTCTATTGTAACGGTATCTAATTCGTAATAGGTCTGATCTTCGCCCGAACTTTCAAAAGAATCTAGCGAACATTTTTCAAAAGTTTTTTTTATAGGGGCATCTTGTTCAAGATCTTCATATGAAACCATGCTTTCACTAGATAAAGACTTAGCTATATTAGGCAAAATATTTTCCAAGGGTTTACCTATTGGTTTTCTTTCAGGAATAGCAGGTGGATCGTCATTTCCGGGTATTTTTTCATCTGGAACTGATCTTTCGTTCCATCTTGAGTGGCTTTGAAATCGACAAGGTCTAAAAACCATACATTTATGAAAATTGACAAAAAAAATACAGTAATACACTAGTACAGTTAAATATTAGTTTTCAAATATATTATTAAACATAATCATTGTTTGATAAATGATAAAAAGAGAGATTGTTTCATTTTGACAAAAACAGTTTTAGAATCTTCAAATTATTATCATATAATTTTTACGATAGTGTTACATATGCAAGAAAGAGCCATTTTAAAAATATTTTCGGAAATATTAAGAAATTTGCATAAATAAAATTCGGTTCGGTAACCTTCCATTTCCATCCCATTAATAAAGAAGTAGTACAATTTTACGTTTCAAACCTAGTGGTACTACGTTAAATTGATATTTTAACATGAGTAAACGTTGATGACACTTTCGTAATTTGGCTACACGGTCAAGAATCTTTTCAAAGTTTTCTTGATCATCTCCCAATATTTACTTGCCCTTAATATCAAAAATAATAATACTCTCCTTTTTTTTTCCTAGACGTTCTTATTAATCGAAAGTCAGATATGACTTTAGACCACTCAATATATAGAAAGCCCACTCATACGGATAGATATCTAGATGCTTCGTAGCATCATCATCCCGCCCAAAAACATTTAGTCATCAACTCCCTTATTCATATAGCTGTATCACTGTCTCAGGCCACAATCTTTAATCAGAATTAATTCATCTTACTTCCGTTTTTAATCAAAGAATTTTTCACTACCAAGATATAAAACGTTCCATTTTAAAAAAAAATACCCGTTCAAGTGCAAGTTGGACTTCCGCAGTTAGTGTTCCGTACGTTGACTGCGTTTAAAATAAAAAAAATGTTATGGAGGTATAAAATCATCAGTGACTTCATAAAATATACTCAAAATGAGTTTTCAATAAAGTTTCTTTCCGATCTTTACTGAAAACCTATGACCTTGAAATTTTTGTTTTTTTTTATATAGCAGATAAATTATTTAAGGGCAATGCACTCGTGATAGTTTTAATTCAATCTACCCCCTGGGAAAATATTCCAGAATTTTTTGATCAGTACTTTTTGTGACACGACATATATATATATATATATATATATATATATATATATATATATATATATATATATATATATATATATATATATATATATATTTGAACTTGTTTTACACCCACTCGATGACCTGGTAAAAAAAATATTTTTTTCACTTCCAATTTTACCCCCAAAACCAACCCCTTAAGTCAAAATCTAACTTTCAAAGCAACACGGCTCTAATGAGGCCATCAATTCCTACATCAGTACCAAATTTCAACTATGTCATATAATTTCGGAGAAAATCGGGTGTGACAGATAGATAGACGGACAGACACCGGAGTGATCTTATAAGTGTTTCGTACGGAACACTAATACACATCTCCCTTGGTGATACGTGATACGTATATATATATATATATATATATATATATATATATATATATATATATATATATATATATATATATATATATATATATATATAGAAGAATTATATCTTTAAGATGTGTAAACATAGATATTGGGATTTAGGCCTTGTCACATTAAATTGAATTTCCGACTTTCCCGTATGATTGCACAGGGCATCAGGTCTTATACTGTGCATGACTTGAACGCTAAATTTAGTACGATTCGAAAATGAGTCGTGTACACGGGCTAATCCCAAGGACCACGATCATTTACCCAAACCGTGAAAGCTTTAATTGTATGTTAGCGCTTACATTTCAATTTCATTATAAATATTTTCTTCTTCTATTTTTTGTATTTCTTCACAAATTTCATAATTTTGTTCCTCTTGAATTGGCTTGTTTACTAGTACTGCTTTATCATGTCTTCTATTAATATTGACTACCCATTGAAGCATATCTTTGTGAGTTATGGCAACAAACTAAAATCAGAGATCAAAATTAATACTTTGAATGCAACATTGGATGGACGATGATTTTTAAAAGCGGATAAATTTGGACACTTTTTATTTACCTATTGCTGCAATAATTGCATATATGGAAAGTTAAAGTTTTGCTGAAATACCTACACTGTAGCTTTTCTTCTCCGAAGAACCTGAATTAAACACCTTAAACGAAGATGTCAATTTAATATTTAAATTGTTTTTCTTCAAACTATCATCTCTGGTTATTTCAAGTTGAGTGAAATTCGGATCGCATTCGTCTTCCTTTGCCTCGTAATATTTGAGGTCCAACGCACAATCGGGTTTTGGATCTTTGGATGATCCATAGACTAAAAGCCAGCCAATTTTCATGAATTGCAGCATATACTTTGGTCGAAACGTCTAAAATATTTAAAACTCTTCTTCGTTTTGACAATGTGCCATACTTAATTTCTTGAGATGCTTCTTTTGCAGGCAAATCTAAAAATTAACCAATTTAGGCACCTTTTTTTTAAGATTATATTTGGTTGATATTACCTTGAAAAGGGCATTTGGTTTCATGTGGTTCCGATTCGGGAATTATCGGCTTTTTTGGTGGCCCTAAAATATATGAATATTATTTTAAATGTACGAAATTATTAATTATATATGAACACTCGCTGATTTCGAGAATTTTAAGCAATAATGTTGAATACAGTTGTAGCGATTTTAAAGAATTTTTTTTAGGAGTTAAAACACAAACAATCGCGTACCGCATTGACATATGACATAAACTTTATATTTTTAAAATGAAACATCCTATATATTATTTTTCACTTCATAAAACCCTTAATTCTTAAAACGTTAATATACGTTAAAACTGAGTGTTAGTATAAAATTTTACACCAGGTATTTATTTAAAAATGTTATACCGAAAGGCGAGTACAACAGAAATATGGTATACAAGAACTATGGAAGGCGAATAAAAATCTCTAGCTTAAATACATATACATACCATATATATACGTATATACATACCATATATATACGTATATACATATATATATATATATATATATATATATATATATATATATATATATATACATATATATATATATATATATATATATATATATATATATATATATATATATATATATATATATATATATATATAACACATGGGCTGAAAAGTCCCGGGCCTAACAAAGAAAACACGGTTTTTTTTGGTTCAAAATTAGCTTTATTCATCAACGTAATCTCCATCAAGAGCAACGCAATCATTCCAGCGCCGCTCTAACATTTCAATACCACTTTTGTAGAACGATTTATCTTTTGTCTCAAAATAGGCCTCAGTTTCAGCGATAACCTCTTCATTCGTGCGAAATTTCTTACCGGCGAGCATTTTTTTCAGGTCTGCGAACAGCCAGTAGTCGCTGGGAGCCAAATCTGGCGAATACGGTGGATGTGGGAGCAATTCGAAGTTCAATTCATGTAGTTTTGCCATTGATTTGATTGACTTGTGACACGGTCCGTTGTCTTGATGAAACAAAATTTTTTTCTTTGCCATATGCGGTCGTTTCTTTGCAATTTCGGCCTTCAAACGCTCCAATAACGCTATATAATATTCACTGTTGATGGTATTTCCTTTCTCAAGATAGTCGATGAATATTACACCACGCACATCCCATACCGAGGCCATAACCTTTCCAGCCGATTGTTGTGCTTTCGGGCGCTTTGGACGAGGTTCACCAGTTGCTGTCCACTCAGATGACAATCGTTTTGATTCCGGAGTGAAGTGATGGATCCATGTTTCATCCATTGTCACATATCGACGTAAAAATTCCGGTTTGTTACGTTTAAACATGGCCAAACACTGCTCAGAATCATCAACACGTTCTTGTTTTTGATCAACAGTGAGCAAACGCGGCACCCACTTTGAACAGAGCTTTCTCATAGTCAAATGCTCATGCAATATAAAGCCAACACGTTCTTTTGATATCTTTACGATGTCAGCTAACTCACGCAATTCACTTTTCGATCATTCAAAACGATTTTATGGATTTTTTTGATGTTTTCTGGTGTTACCGCCTCATTTGGACGTCCACTGCGTTCTGCATCATCGGTGTCTCTACGACCACGTTTGAAGTCAGCAAACCAACGTTTTATTGTTGTTTCTGATGGAGCGGAGTCCCCATAACACTTTTCAAGCCATTGCTTCGCTTGAACGGTATTTTTTCCCATCAAGAAGCAGTGTAAAATTAAAACACGAAATTGTTTTTGATCCATTGTTTTGAAAATAACAAAAGTAGCGTCACTCTTAGCACAATAACTCACAAACTAATGAATAGAATATCATGAAATTTTAACAGCTGTCTTTTGAAGGTTAGTATTAACTGAAAAAAGGTGACTGCAATAAAACTAGCGCCATCTATGTGTTAGGCCCGGGACTTTTCAGCCCATGTGTTATATATATATATACACGCACATGGACGTGCGGGACAGAATACCACCCCCGGTATATTATGCCTGTCGTAGAAGGCGACTAAAAGAGCAAGCCAGATGGGATATACCGAGATCCCACTAGGCATCGCCCGGTGTGATACCATCGCATTGGCTTAGGCTACGTGTCATCGCTTGACGTTTGTTGTTGTGTTGATGTCCTCGGATTTCGCTGTGGGAAAGAATAGCATAAAGAAGCTTACGTTAGACGTTTGCTTCAGATCTAACTGCGCCAAGGAGGTTTGTGATGTCATTTTAGCTGGCATGGAAGCTTACATCATTTTTTCAAAAAAGTCCTTCTAATGGCAAGCCTTGGTTCGACCGAAAATGCAAAGAAGCTATTACTTCTAAGCATCTTGTCTACCGACAATGGCATGAAAATCCTAACGTTATAAATCGTAACATCTCTTCGTTCGTGCTCCAAACAGATGTAAAGAAATTATCGAAGAAACCAAGCTGTCAGTCAAATCATTAAAAACAAATTTCTTGCCTGTCCCAATAATTCCAGTTCCTTTTGGTTGGTCGGTAAGGCCATTAGTGAAAATTTCACTAAATCCACTATGTCATGACTCATGTGGTCATTATTCATGTGCAACAACACCTGTTGAGAAAGGCCAACTTGGTAGCTGAAGTCTTACACCCACTATTCCCAATATGCAGTCAAGGATGCCCGATATTGCCTTCAAACTACGTGTCATAAAACGTATTTTAATGAGGTTAGACACCAAAAAGGCTTCTGGCGCTACTAAAAAATGCGTGAGCGAACTAACACCAGGTTTCTGTAGACTTTTCAACCTATCTTACAGAAAGGGAATATTTCCTTCCTGTTAGAAATGAGCTACAGTTCAGCCGATATCCAAAAAAGGCAAGAAGACCTTGCCAAACAACTACCGACTAGTCACACGGCTTTCAATAATATCGAAAGTTATGGAAGAGGTTATCAATCAGCATCTTCTAAACTATCTAGAAGGATTCAGTATTATTAGAGACCATCAATATGGCTTTTGTATACAAAGATCAACGGGAGATTTACTAATTCATGCCACATATGTTTGGAACAACGCAATTGAACATTTTGAAGAATCTCGAGCGGTTGATTTCGCAGCCTAAGGCCATAAACAGTGGTATATCACAGGCTTTTATACTGGGACCATTATTTTTTATGGTATATACCATGAAGTTAGGTAAATTTATTGATAATAATTGCTCAGTCCATCAATTCACTAATGACACAAGTTTTATATTTGACTTTTTACCTAACTGGATGGTGTATTTATAATCTTTTAAATATTTATAATACTTTTAAAGCAATAATAAAAAAATTTTGTATTACTTATATTTTATAATTATTTTCACATTCTAAGTACTTTTATGATAAATTATTTTTTAACAAATAGCACTCAAATAAATAATTTTCCCATACACGGCCTATATAAAAACCTTTAATAAAGCAAATATGGCCCTTTTAAGTACTGAGCATCGTCATTCATCATGACGCATTACCCGGGGAGATTTTAGTTGCTATTACTACTCCTATAATATGTCACTGAACTCTAAAATTTTCAGTATCATTAATTTTTATTTTGTCCACATTTAAATTTTGAACAATGTCGTGTTCGACTGACAATGTAGTCAAAGTGGACCATTTCACGTTTTTGTATAGACGTAAGCCTCCAAGGGTCAGAAGGAAATAAAAACAGACATAATAATATTGCACTCATGTGAACTGATTTCTACTTTTGTCAATCGAATATGGCAACAATATCATGGTACCGAGATGCTACCGGCATTCAGTAAGATAAGAAATAATGGACCGGCCCGACTAACTGCAATTATAGGGCGTTTTTAACAGCTCTTTAAAAACTTTTACATATGAAGTTGCTTGGTGTAATGAGTACTACTATCTGTTTATCCTTCACTTAATAAAGTACGTATAATATTTTATTCTATTCCACTCTATATATAGGTAAAAAATGGGCAAAGTTTCCAGTCCTATATTTTTCAAACAGTTTAAAAATATCATTTCCGTAAGTAGGGTAACACTGTAGAAATAAATTTCGTGAAACTCATTGTAAGCAGTAGGCAGCTTTTATACTTATTGGACAGTCACCACGTATCAAAAAGAGATGATACATGTTGGTGTTTCTGAACGCGAGAGTCCAACGTTTTATAGACTTTCCAATAATCAGAAAAAAATTCCTGTCCGATGCTACCAGTTTAGCGAAATTTTACTCACTCAAGGTTTTTAAGTTTTTTAAAAATGTTAGGTATCTTACAGAATTCCAGAAACCCGGTTGAAGGTTCTTTAGTCTTGGGTTAAAAATTCTTGAAAACATGAAGTTAATTTTTACCTGTGTTCTTAGACATATCAACATAACGCTCAGATGGATTTTCATTATTTATTTCAGCGTTTTCTAGCAATTGTATTATAGGTGCTATGCATGTCTTATTTTCTTTTTCTATACTGATTTTTTCGATTATTTGCAACTGTTTTTTCGATCTGTCAATCAATGAGAGAGCTTTCTTTTTATCAGCAGAGGACAAATTTTTTGAGTTAGTTTCCAAAAATCTGCATATATCTACAAAAAAAAACATTAATTATTAATAGTTCATTTCTACTAATGCATAATTTTCAGATCCCTCGATTCCAAGAATCCTGAAAAGAACATATAAACGTAATAACCCTTTCTATATTTGACTACAAATAATTAAGCCTAAAATTACTCACCTAAAAACCAGGAAAAATTCTCATGATATTGTTATTATTATTATATATTGAAACTATATTAGTGAACACGTGCATAACATTTTGCATAAACATTGGGGTATGCAAAAGCTGTGTGCACGGTGGCTGTCGCGTCACGACAATGCACCTGCTCACACCTCACTCGTTGCCATAGCCAAAATTCATGAACTTCGCTTCGAATTGCTTAGCCATCCACCCTATTTGTCCGATTTGACCCCTTCGGACTTTTTTGTTTCTGAACCTCAAAAAATTTCTTGGAGGACGATTCCATTTTATAAAAATGGCTTAATGAAATGGGAACACGGCTGCACGAAATGTAGCGAGCTCGAAGGAGATTATGTCGAAAAACAAAGATGAATTTTTCAATTTTTTGATAGTGTACCTTACTTTTTAAACGACCCCTCGAATCTACAGTAAGGGATCTCTAAAATTCAGTTTCCATGATATTTTTGACAATTTTTTTATGCATTTCTAGCATCTAAAGGATTTTTCTACGCTAGTTTATTTTACTTTATTCGCTAAAGAGAAGTCTTATATTCTTGAAAAAAAATGTACTAGGAGTTTCCTTCATTTTTTGACGTTTCAGGGTGACTACATCACAAAAAACATAGTCACCCATTTGCGTCGATTTGTCTCTGTCTCGAACGAACTAAGACATCGATTTCAAATATGGTGCACATATATCACTTGAAGTAGAAATAAAACCTATAATTTTTGAGCGACATCGCTTTAAAGGAAATAAGCGAAATAGGTGAATATCGATAATTTTGTATACTTTTAATGGGTACTAAATAAATTGTAGGCATATAACGAGGTGGGAGACGAGTTAGAGGGGCTGCCTCAAATAAATCCCGTTATACATCCGTTTTATGATTCTTAAATTCGACGAATTTGATCATTACGTTATTTTTTTCATTTTTTCCAATCTTAACACAAATAGTATGTAGCAGGATGGGATTACTGAATGATTTCGAGAAAAGATATCGACTTAATAACAGCAAAGAAAGTACTGAATCAATAATTTGACCATTTTCGAATTTATTTTTTTAATTCGTGACTATGTGTTAATATTAAACAAATATATACAATATTAAACTTACATCAGATACACAATTTAAAACGAAAAAGCTCAAAACTAGCACCCTTCATGTAAATAAATTCAAAGAAAAATCAAATTTAGAAAAAATTATGTTAGCCATGGTTGTAAGATTCATTCATTATTTCATTAATATAGTGTATATTTTTGAAAAAGTAACCAAAGAAAAAGAGATTTTTACCTTTTAGAAGGTTGTCTAAATTCAAATAAAGACTTTCATGATCTTCATCCATACTCACGATCATGAAATTTTATTAATTAGGTCACTTTAACAAACAATAATTAAAAGTGTCACTTCATTAATATGTAGTCTTTCAACTCAAATATAACTTGCACTGATTTTAAAAATTACACCTAAATGCGGTGTTTAAGTGTTTATTTTAAGGAGTATTAAAAAAACCTTCCCCTGCTGAGAAAGTTTGATATTTTCATACGCGTACGCCAGTTTCTCGGTTTACAAGTTGGTTTTAATTGAAAATAATAGGATGAATCAAGCTTTAATTTTCAGTAGATTACCTTACTGTCTGTTAATTTTAAATAAATAACATTTTTATTGTTAAATTCGTAAGACTAATATGTAAAAATATATTAATTGTAATAATATGATGGTTAATATTGTCATTTTTAGAGAATTATATTACAAAACAAAAGTATTTAATTAGGTTAGTATCAGAAGCGGAAATTTGCGGTTAAACAGTGCAATCACATAGAAAAAAAAACCTGTAATGAGTGTAAATTTAAATTATATTGTAATAGTTTCGGGGGTTTTAGAGGGATTGTTGGTAAAAAAGTGTTGTAATTTTTTTGGTCGTATTTATTATTATTTTTACTTTCCTTGCTCGGCTTGTCAGTCTGTCTGTCTGTGAACACGATAACTCTCGAACGAAATGAGATATTTCAAATTTGGTATATACATTATATCCGAACTAGGGATAAAAACTATAGTTTTTGACCAATATCGCTTCAGGAGACAGGAGTGAAAGGGGTGGGTGTCAATAAATCTCGTATATTTTCACTAGTATTATGAGAATGTTTTTCTGTTTTGGTTAATTCATGAGCAGCATTTCAGCGACTTCGAATATATCGTGTTATAAGGCTTTTAGTTTCTTTATGTTGAAGAATTTAAAAATTATACTATTTTTTCATTAATGCCAATCGTAACAAACAAGTATGTGCAGGAATGGAAATATAAAGTTACCTTAAAAAAATTACGACTTGTATTCGCAAGGGCAGTACTGGGTAAATAGTTTTTTCTCTTTAGAATTGGATTGCCGCTAGTACAAAAATTATTAAACCCAGTTACTGACTTTGTGGTAACGACATAATAGCCTTACACCTTGTGTATGATCACAGAAAATTTACGCTACAGAAACAAACAGGTAGAATAAAACATCGCTGCAAAACGAAGCCGGTTGGTGACCCCGGGATAGTTAAAATGTATCTCGTCGAGTTTCTCAGAGATGCCACGCCATTAGAAGTTGTGTGTGTGTAACAATAATAGGGAAAAATATGTACGGTATCTTTGAGAAACTCGACGAGGCACATTTTAACGATCCGGCAGTAGACCGCTGGCTTCGTTTCGCGGCGACGTTTTGTGTCATGTGTTTGTCTTTCAGTAGCGATAATTATATTTTCTGTGATATGACTCTTAATAATGCACGACGAATTGTTGGCTAACACGCAGTATGATGATATAAGGTTTTGTTTACGACCCTGGCATTTCCTCAGAGATCATTCTTTGTATGTGGCGGTTAAAGACTTCTTTTTGACGCCTTCACTAACACTGTCGATATAACTCAAAACTCCTTATTGTCTTCTACTTTATTTCTTTACATTAACCTTATAATGAAAGAAACCAAATATTCAATCTGATGATGAAATGATATGTGCCCTACTATAGAAAGTTATACAATCCAGAGAAGTTCATAACTTGAGTCTATTTTTAGTGGCGTATAAAGGCTGGCGAGCCCAGAGCACATGCTCGCCACACACTCTTATGAATTTAAAAAATATCGCCCTCTTATAAACAGTTTTGGAAGAAATATGTAAGTTTTTAAAGTTTTATTGTTTTAAAGGGGTGTTTTTTTAAATTGGATTTAGGATTTTAAAGGTCCATTAGATAACTTTTTTCTTTAAGTCTCTCTTCTTGGGGTCACCGATTTTGAAATTACTATGCTGGGAAGGCTCTATGGAAGTATTTTTTTAAAAAATGTATACAATGATTAAAAAAGGTCACAAAAAAAGCCTTTTTATTAAACCATTGACTACCAGTAACCCTTTAAAAGTAACTTTATCCATTACCTAATGCTTTCCTTTGAAATATCTGCATAAAAATGCTATTGATGTAACACACTGTAGAAATTGATGTGCTACACTTACAGGACTTCCAAGAAGGTGAATGCTGCTCTCACACTGCTATGCATACCTTCGCAGCTATCCTGTTGCAATTAAATAAAGAATCTGTCACATTTTTTTCTTTGTTCTTTAGCGGTTTTCTTATATTATGTCCGACGCGTGTACGGAAAAGGCGATTCACATTGGTTTTTAATCTTTATAAATTGTACTCGCTGGGAAACATTTCTGGGCAATTTTTTATAAGATATATATATATATATATATATATATATATATATATATATATATATATATATATATATATATATATATATATATATATATATATATATATATATATATATATATATATATATATATATATATATATATATATATATATATATATATATATATATATATATATATATATATATATATATATATATATATATATATATATATATATATATATATATATATATATATATATATATATATATATATATATATATATATATATATATATATATATATATATATATATATATATATATATATATATATATATATATATATATATATATATATATATATATATATATATATATATATATATATATATATATATATATATATATATATATATATATATATATATATATATATATATATATATATATATATATATATATATATATATATATATATATATATATATATATATATATATATATATATATATATATATATATGTTAGGGTGACCGCAATAAATCGATGTCGGAATTTCGTTCGTCTGGACCCCACAAAACGATTCCCCTTTCCAGATATTGAGATAGCCGAAATTTGAGCTCGATTAAACGACGTTAACCTGTGCCGCTGGTCGCTCAAAGTTTGAAAAAATCCAAATTTTTGGCCAAAAAGCTGACATATGGAGCCATAACTCCAGAACGGTAAATAATAGAAACACGCTTAATATCTCAAAAGAAAGCTAATGTTGTTCTTCAAAATTTATATTCTATACATAATTGTTGTTATTTTAAGTCAAACCGAGTTACAACAGCCTTTAGCCCCAAAAACGTGACCTGGTACCAGTAGGAGCCAGTTTGGGAGTATTCTAAGAATTTTACGGGTTTTTACATAATGTGTCTCGGAATTAACATTTTTTTGTTAAAAAGTATTTTGGAACTCAATTTTTTTCAAACATAAAGAGCCTTTTGTTCAAATTTAATCTTTTATTATATGGGGATTACCTGACTAGTTTACCAAAGAAAGACCCGTTTGACAGGTAAAAAGGAGGGTGAATCTAATTTCTATTTTAGGGATGGTGATTTTACTTCAGCGTACAACCGACCTTTTATTTATTCAGTTTAGTTTCTAAAGTGCCTTTGAGCTGGTTAGATCGAACAATTATCTAGTGAAGATATTTTAAGACACTGAAGAGGACAGCATCTACCAGGAACTTGAGAGCTTGGAGGAAATGGACATCCCTGAAGAAGCTGCAGAAGATCCAGGACCATCTGAGAGCAAGAGGATGAAAGTTTCATTTGCAAGGGGCGTTAAAGAGATTTTAAACATGAAATTGTCCATTTTATTAGATCGATGTAAGGTATCCGACAGAAATGCCACGAGAATTTTAATAGCTACTCTAGAAGCACTAAACCTTGACCCTCTTGAGTACAAAGTCTCGAAAACTTTATTACATGATAGAAGGCAAATGTTCAGAGAACAATATAATAAAAAAAATTTTGATAAAGTAAACATTCCTGAAAAAGAGCCCGTGGTTGTTCATTGGGACGGTAAACTTTTACCGGGTGTTTTAAAAAACTGAACAATGTGAGCGAATAGCTGTAGCTATTTCATATGGCGAAAAGGAACAGCTGCTGGGAGTTCCTGTAACAGCAAACAACTCTGAAGAGGAGCAAGCCGTAGCCGTATATGAATGCCTACATGAATGGGGTCCTTTCAACACCGTCAAGGCGATGTGCTTCGATACTACAGCATCCAACACGGAAAGACTCAAAGGAGCATGCGTCATATTGGAGCAAATGTTAGGAAGAGAATTGTTATACCTAGCTTGCCGTCACCATATCTTGGAAATTCTGTTAAGAGGCGTATTCGACACAAAAATGGGATCAACCGCTGGACCTCATCCAGACATTTTCAAGAGATTCCTCACTGCGTGGCCCAAGATAGACAAAGGAAAATACGACACAGGTATCAGTGACAATCTAATACAAAAGCAGCTAACTCCAGAAGTAATTGCAAATGTTACTGCTGAATTCGAGACCAAATTAACTGAGAGCCACCCCAGAGATGACTACAAGGAGCTATTGCAGTTGGTTCTCGTATTTGTTGGATCACTAGACGGCAATGTTGTGGGTTTTAGAACTCCAGGAGCCATTCATCACGCTAGGTGGATGGCAAAGGCTATTTACTGCTTAAAAATGTTCATTTTTCGTCGTCAATTTAAGATGTCTAAAGAAGAAGAAAGTTCTGTGCGTGCCATTTCTGTTTTCCTAGTTAAAATTTATTGTAAAGCTTGGTTCAATGCTCCAAAAGCTCATCTTGCACCAAAGCAAGATTTAGGTATTTTGCATAGTCTGTTAGACTATAAAGAATGTGACAACGACATTGCAGAAATAGCCCTGACCAAATTTTCGAACCATTTGTGGTATTTGAATGCAAAGTTGGTGGGATTATCGTTTTTTGATCCGACCATTACAGACGATGAAAA
>CM032450.1:29716000-29723500 GCA_019049505.1 Pachyrhynchus sulphureomaculatus | reverse complement strand
TGAGTTTTTTGTATTTTATTGCTACATACAACATTTGTTTTTATCTTTGAATCAAAATTTGGACTTCGCGTCGAGCAGTTTAGTTGTTGAATATTGCTTATTTTATATAAACGAAAAGTGATATCCAGTCTCGAGATCTCGGGATCGTTTTAAGACCATCTCGTACACATTTTTTATTGATTTGCTTACTCCGGTCAATATACGTGGCCTGAAATTGACTGATTTAATAAATTATTTATCAATTTCTATTGAAATGAAAATGATAATTATCATTTGCATCATATAACGATCATGATAGTGCCTACATCTTATTCAGCGCATGATTATTTCTAAGCAGGGTCATATTATAACGTCTTCAATGGCACTCCGGTCACTCTCAATGCTATACTTCAGATTTGTCCATACTATTTTCTTCATTAACGAAATTTTTCTTTCATTGTATTTCTTATTTATTAGAAATAAAGCCCATAAGCCAGAGTAAATAAATCAAAAATGGGAAGCTGTATGTAATGTAAAGGAGTCAGTCCTTTAAGCAAATTAACATCAACAGTTAGAGGAAGAACTGTTATGGAGCTGTTACGAAACTGTTGTGGAGTAGTAATTCTAAAACTGTCTTAAATAACATATACAGTTAATTAAGATTATTTCGCATGTGTGCAGAAGAGCGGTCTGTTAGTTAATATATTGAATTTTATTTTATAGGGGCTATTTTTTAACTGAAAATATATCCGTCAATAGTAGGCAGTAGTACAAAAGTTCTTGTTAATGTCACTCAGTACATAATAGTAGTTATTGTTACATGGGTTCAAAGAATTTAAAACAGAAGAACATTTTTTTCTACCTAAACAATTCGTAAAGTCCGGGTTATCTAATTCAAATTTATCAGTTTTTTAGCAATATATTTTCCAAAATGAAAGTTAGAAAAAGCAATTTTTAAAGAGTAATTTTGTAATGAATCTTACCTAATATTAAGTTTCATTACCTTTTTTTAAATGGATTCATTTTTATGTAGTTTACATTTAGAGTAACATTAATTCACTACCGCGCTTCTCCTACACATGCTACAACCTAAAATTGGTTATCATAACACAACCAATAACATTGCTTCTATTACTATTCTGTGTATAGTATGCAATATAATAGTAAAACTCATTACCATTACAAAAAAAACTCCAGAAGAATTCAATGGAAATCTAAGGATAGATAAACCTGTTGTTAAAATAAAAGAATTCAACATCTCTATGTCGCCTATAATGAATGTAGTAAAGGAGTACGATACTCGACAGGTGTGTTGTCGTGATAACAACGTACCGGTTGATACGTCCAGCCCGCCTAGGCTGGTGGACAAATTGTGAAATATTCGGGATGAAGGAACTTGAGACGTGCGATGTGTCCTGTGGTCCCTGGGCTGACAGGCTTTGTCAGGTCAGAATCACAGGAATATCTGGAAACAAATAGAACAGTGATGACTAGTGGCGCGGCCTGAAGAGTAGGCGACTTTGCTGAACACACCACCGCCCGTGTTAGTAGGTTAGGTCAAGGAAGAGGCATAGTCCACCAGCCTAAATAGGGCCAGCCGAGGCGAGTTATTGCATGAAATACTCAGGATGATCCGAGTCTTTCTCAAACCTCTTGGCCTCCTCTTGCATGCTCTCTTTTATTTTCAAAATAGCAGCCGATTCCGTTTGGTCCTGCAAGGAAAGCGACCTTTAGTGGTTAAGGGTCAGTCTACTAAGCGCAAGCACCAGCACCATTCTTTGTTACACCTTCGACCTCTCCTAAGCATTTAAAGTAAGCTAATTCTTTTAAAGTAAACTTAAAATTGGAAGGAAAGCTTTCACGACTTTGGTCCAATGAAAAATCATTGTTTTTAAGATTAAACCAATCAAATTAGAATTGCGTTCTGCATCTTCAAGGATCTCTACTCTTTAAAAAGAGAACATTAGATGAGGTTCAGTGTTCTGACATCTTCGAGTTTACGACACAACACTGTATAAAGTTTAATATTCTATTCTTGAAAAGCAAAGGCCCCTAAAGATGTCAATCGCAGGCGAGACGTCAGAAAGTAACTCTAATTTGACATGGTCTATTTTCAAAGACCATGTTCTAAACTTAAAATTATAAATGAACTTACTGTTTTACTCTACTTAAAAGAAGATATTCTTTGAATTAAAGGCGCATGTTTTATTCAATATTGCTAAATATTTCTTTTACCTAACTGAAGACATATTAATGTCAAATACAAAAGTGACTGAGCAATCATTTTTAGACTATTATTAGGTCTCTATATCATAATTTATATTAGGTCAACAATGCTAAAAATAACAACCTAATTTTGCCAGGTCTTAAAGAACATTTAACATCTTATAAGAAATCCATAAAAAAATAATTTAAAAATATAAAATTTTATATGCAGTCTCAAACGAAAAACTTTATTACAATATACAAAAAATATTTTTAACAAAATAATGGGGATATTTATTTAGCAATATCGAATAATCTATCTCTAAGTATTTAAATATTGCTTGAGCCATCTATAAATTTGTAAATTGCTTTCAAGTTCAAGACTTTGTTGTTACTTTAATATTATTATAAAAGTATCCAAAACTTACTGGAAATCAATATACTTCTTATTCTTGCTCTTAATTTGCGTCTTAAACTAACTGTTAACCACTTGAGTTTCGATATAACGCAAAAAAATCTTAACAGGGGTGGTGCATGTGACATCTCTTTTCTTTCTAAATTTATTTCTTTAAAAATGTTAGTAATACTTAAACTTTTACTTTTATCAAAGATATTTTTCTTGTTTTTGAAATATTACAGAGATTTGTAAAGGACGCAGAGACTACCATATAATTTTAAAAAATAAAGATTTTTCTTTAATCAGTTCATCTAAAATACCTAATTTCTCCCAGTAATTCCACTAATTAATATTAATACAGTTTTTTTTAATGAATTAAATTCTTGGTTATTTTATGCACGAAAATCAGTTACAAAAGCTATTGTTTTAAAATCACCCTGTAGAGTCTTATATTTTAAGTTGTTGTAAGAACATTGTGTTAACTAGATAGTAAATTTCGTATTGTATTATTTTCTAAGGCCTTTTGCACACGATTCTCGTCTGGTCTGCATTTCGGACTTTGTTTGATCGAGAGTTATAAATTCGTACCGAACGAAAATCGTATCGTATGCAAGAGGCCTAAGAGAGGTCGAGTATGCAGTGTTCTAATAGGTACTGAGATATAAGCTATAGTATCGCCTTGATATGTATCTAAAATGAGTTAAGTTAGAATTTGAAATTGGAAAATGATTATTAAAACAACATTTTTAGTATCTCAATGTATGTGATTTTTCAAAATTACTGTAAGTCTACATCAAATTTCTTACTCAATTTCTAATTTAACTCTACATGTCAAATGCTCTATTAATTCTAACCCAGCTGATCAGTATCTAATAGTATCACAAAATACTTAAATTTATAAGAAAATATTAAATGTATAGAGGGTAACATCACAGAATGGCTTCCACCCGAAATTTCCAATTTTTAAGATATTTAAGATTTTTATTATTTAATCTATTTATGGTTCTAGAGATGCGGATATTGAAAGGGGCAGCTTTTTTGACACTAGGGTCTTACTGATCTCTCACAATGAAATGCACAGTTTAATAATTGGACTTTATTTATGCATATGTCCCAAGTCTTTGGCGATATTTTTCGATTTATTTTTGTTTGGCAGTACGTAAAATATGGTATCTACTACCTAAAGGCGTATCTACGCCGATGTCAGTTTAAATATGAGAACGTTGATCATTTTTGTTCTTATTACACCTATACGGACATGTTACAAAAATATTTGTAATCATTTAATCACTAAAACTTGCAAATAAAAAAATTTAGCTATCCTTGAAAATGTCTTATTAAAAAAAAAATAAAAATGTATATATAATTGTTTACTTTCTCATACCATGTATCTATTTTTACTTTCCATTACATTAGTGAAAAAATCACCCTCCGAGATGTTTGCATTTCATCCCGTTTTAAGCTTCCTAAATAACGAAAAACACCACATTTTCGTCGATCTGTCTGTCGGTTGGCATGATAACTCTCGAACGAAATGAGACATCGACTTTAAATTTTGTACATATATAACATTCAAAGGCAAAATAGAGCAACACAGGGGAAGGGGATGAAGGTAGGTAAATTTTGTATATTTTCTACATTATTATGAGATTTTTTCCTGCTATTCGATTGTGTTAATGATTAAGTTTTACAACTTTTAAGTGGTGGATCTTTGTAATTTTCTTTTTTAAATATTAACTTCAGTGCTTTCCATTTCTTATAAAATTGCAAATCAAAGTTACACTCTTCTGTGATGTGACCCTCCGGATAATATTTCATAATAATAGACTAGATTTTTCTAATATAGCAATTACTGTACTTTAACAAGAGAACCATGCTTACATGCAAAAAATCTTATTTTATTTAGTGGAAAAAAACTTTAATATTATTATAATGAAAGAAAAAAGCCTAGAGTTAAAAAGCTTGGCTTTACTTGTTGCTAAGCGTAGAAAAATGTAAAGCAATTTTATTCTCTCTCTAGAAAATTAAGATAACCATAACATTTTTCGAATAAAAACTCTAAAATAAATCAAATACTTGTAAAAGACCAAAAAGGACAACAGAGATATTTTTGTATTTTAGTCGTATTGTAAAGAAAAAGAACTTCTTTTTCTCTAAATTTAAAACGTTGAAAAATTATTTTTCCTTATCACATGAGAACGTCGTCTCTGCAAGTACTATTTTAAAATTGTATAAACCAAGTTTATGAAGTCAGGCTTAAGTCAGAAGTTTTGTTAGATTTTTTTTTTATAGCCTTTAAATTGTGTCCAAATTAAAAAAAGACTATAGAGCATATTCGAAAAATTATCTTTAGCACATTCTAAAAATAGCTTTTTTGCTCTTCCCATTCACTCTTCACTGTACTCACATTTTCCCCTGGCCCTCCAAATCCTCCAAGATTGTAATCGCCCATGCCGCTGCCGCTATCCTCCCGTGGCGTTCCCGGGCCTCCGTTGGCAGGTGAATTTTTCATTCCATCCATTCCATCTCCATTCATAACAGGTCCCATAGAGTTAGGTCCCATTGGGCCCATGGGTCCACCAGTATCTGGACCGCCTCCCATTTGGAAGTCACCGGGCATATTTCCACCCACTGCTGGTTTCATTAATGTGTACATATTTTCACCTCCTGAATTGCTAGAATCTTGTGGACTGGGCATAATGGGCGTTCCGGGACCTGCTGGACCTGCAGATCCAGGTGGCCCCCCATAGTTTCCGGGGGATGACGAAGAGTAGTTCATTGGCTAAAAATAAAAGTATTTATATAATATTAGAAATTAGCATAGAGTACATTTTTAAGTAACAATAACTAAGTGTATTATGCCGAAACTAAAAACACAATCCTAATTGAAAACCGTCGTAGAAGGCGACTAAAAGAACAAACCAGATAGTAGATGTCCAGATCCTACTAAGAATCGCCCGGTGTGATACCATCGCATGGGCTTAGGCTGCGTGACGTTCCTTAACGTTACATGGCTGTACCAATGTCCCCGCATTTTGCTGCGGGAAAAGAATAGCATGATGAAGCTCCCGGAGTTAAAATAGCCCTCCGTTCTGATCTGCTTGAGTGGGTGGGTTCGGAGGAGTCAACTTGCGGAGATCGCAATTTTAAAGTCGATTTTTGTAATACACGACTTTTAAATGCGAACACAAACTTAGTGCACCAATATCTGCAATGAAATAAACCTCATATACTCACTCTGGACTCATCGACCATCAAGGTCAACTTTCTCTACCCTGGGTAGGACCTCTATTCCCGGTTGAGACCTAACTTCGTTCCTCCCAACGAGAGGAGGCTCTGGAGTCCCGAAACTTTGATACTATATGATTAAAAATAACGACTCAACACACCACAAGATTTACCTCCCGATTCTATCGACCACCAAGTAATACTAACTTCAGAACACTTTTCGCTTCTTGCAGATACCATAGATCATTTACAGATTAATTATCCTAATCCCGCCATCCTGGGCGACTTTAATGTCCACGACATCAACATCAAAAAGTATTCAAGTACGAATGACGGAACAAGGCCGTGGGGCTGAATCATTCTCAATCAGTTGTGGGTTTACTCAGCTTGTCAAGCAACACTGATTCCTGATCTAGACGGAGAGTTAGCTAGACTTGTTTTTAACCACCATTCCACTGTGAGTGTAAATCCTACCGCTCACCAATCGCGTAAGATTTCGCACTAAAAATCTGATAAATGGGAAGAACTCACGGAATATTGTCGAACTTTTCCTTGGATAGGCGTTTGTTTAAGATCCGACGACCCATCTAACTATGCTCAGGAAGTTTCCGATGTTATTTTGACTGGCATGGAAGCTTTTTCGAAGAAATGCGCTTCCAATAGCAAGCCTTGGTTTCCCCAAAAATGCAAAGAAACTATTGCTTTTAAAAATCTTGCCTACTGACAATGGCGTGGAAATCATAACGTCATAAATCCACTATACCGCCATTCCCTGCAACACGTGTGCTAAGAGAAAAAAATGTCGTCTGTGGAAAAAAATTACTAAATTAGATTTTTAAAATCGCTAAGTGTAGATCTAGCTTCAAAACCTGCATATCACAACTTATTCAACATAAGGATAATTTTTTTAAAATTTCCTTAGAATCCTAATTTACATATAAAAATTAGTGGACTTAAAAATGCTGAATTATTTTTAGAACACTCTTCATACTGATACAACTTTACAATTTACTTACTGTTGATGTGTTAGGTTGCCATTGTGGTCGTCCTCCTGGGCCTCCCATGGTCATAGGAGGCATAGGGCCTCCAGGTCCTAGACTACTGTTCGGCGGGGGCCCCCTCAGCCCTGGACCATAACTGCTGGGTCCTAACGGCCCCATTGATGGCCCTCGAGGTGGATTCATTCTAGTATTCATAGCTGCCGGAGGACCTAAAGAGGTAGTTTTTTAATCTTTTTTGGGATTTTTTCAAGAGTAATATTTGATGTAGTAGCAACGACACCGCATGCCAGCACCATGGGTAGGTAAAGTACAAAGGTAAAATAAGATTTATATGTTTAAAAGCTATCCGTAGGTTGCTAACTTGAAATTTTGCAATAGTTTGACAGGAAAGATGTTTTTTTGCTTATTTTACCAATGTATTTTCAAAAAGCTTCTTAGGGTCATATGAGTTGAATTTCTTAAAAATCTAATTCTCTACTAATCTAGTCATCTATTTTCTAGGTCTAATTTCGAGACAGGTCGAGTGTGTTTTCATTATACATGTTTGAATTTTAAAGATGTTTTTATTATTTTCAAAAAAATTTAAACACAAGTAAAAATGAATTTCAAAAACCAAAATATATTAGCAAAAATAGAAACTACTTAATAACAAATTTGTTCTCGGGATTCCATTCAGTGACTTTATTTAAG
>CM032450.1:29657187-29714687 GCA_019049505.1 Pachyrhynchus sulphureomaculatus | reverse complement strand
TATTTATATATTTATATTTATATTTATCATTTTGAAAATACTGTTTTTACAAACGGATTGGTTAGCTGGAAGAATGTTTTAAGTCAAATATCAGCGAAACGATCCTAGATAAAAAAGACACCAAAAAATTAAAGGATAAAATTATTATATTATTTTTATATCATTTCGTAAAGTATGTCTTCTAAATTTATGTAACATTTAAAAAATATATTTTTGTATTTTTGTCCAATATTTTATTTCTCTTGCCGTAATTACTGTAATTCTAATGAGTACGTTCTTTTTCAGTATGCAATAAAAATTCATATTTTAGACCAGGATTTAATCTTTTCCAGAATATTTTTTTTTTTTTTTTTTTTTTAATCATTTCCTAATATTCCGGGGCGATTTATACACATATTCGCGAGTGTGAGTTAACTAGTAGGATTGATTCCTTTATTTTTGACAGAACCCTGTATAAAACAATCAATCTACAAATCTAGCAAGGACATGATGTAAAATACAATGATTGGAGAGTACTCAAGTTGAAATTTTACCGCAGAAATTCAGTCACCTGAATTTCAAAACTAACGATATCGTCGTTTCGAGTTGGTAGATAAAAACTCAAGGTCCTCAAGTTAGTCCGTAAGAATGTCGGCCAAACAAATACTATTCATCAAAAATAAAATATTAAGGGTATCAACAGCAATATTGGCTAGTGAACAAGTGCAATTGTAAAGTAGTATACCCATTGTGGGACGAAAATGCACGCGTCCATTAGTAAAATGAAAAACTAGTATGATTTTTTAACAATAATTTCACTCAAAGTGAATAACGAACTGGACGATTACACCTGGTCAAACGCGTATATTCGCGCAGCGTTGCCATACCTCCGACCAAGTATTGATCGGCTCTAAATACGAGGAGTATGGAAGATACTCACGTAATCGTGGAAAGCCTTTGCTTCCGAAGAATGTTCGCAAGTGTCCCTTCTTTCAGGGGCTGCACAGTATAAATCCCAAAACACACTAAAAAATAGCCATTTAGAAAATTGTTATAACTTTCATTAAAGAATTATCAACGTACCACCACCAAGAATGCAAAAATCCTGGGGGCTCTCCTAACGTTATGTTCTTTTCCCACCTTATCTAAAAGAACAGATAAAAATTTAGTTTTTCTTATTTTGCTTGTTTACAAGAGATGTCTTACCTCTGAAAGAAAAGTTTGGGCTGCCTTTTGTGCGCCGACATGCAGTAAATATTCATAGACATATAAAGCCAACCTGTAGGTGAAAATTTTTAATTAAAAATAGAAATAGAACTTTCGAAGCTCATTTCATTATAAAATTGTTTCGTGTGGGTTGGTACGCTGCCGACTTTTCCAAGGATACTCTGTACTCTAGTGTAAACAATCAATGAATTTAGATTTTACAGTTAAATTTTTAGTTTCTAAATCGAAAACATCACTTCAATTATGTCGTTTTAGATTATTTTAAGAGAACAATTATGATCTAAAATCTGTCTGTAGCTTGCATTGGTGTATGATAGTAGTACTTACTAAAAGTTCAAAGTAAACAGAGATATAGTACGGACCTGCAGAAAATTAAAAAAAAAAACTTACTTTTCTCGTGCTTGTGCATCGGACGGCACTGAGGATCCTTTTCCTTTAGCATACATTTTAAAAAATAAGGAATAAATGTATTTGAGCGAACGTAACCTACATGCAGTTATATTTGATTACGGGTGATTATTTACACACACTGCTCCTACATGATAAATGTGGCGGTTCATGGCTAAATCTCACTTTCTCACAGTTAGGAGCACTTCGCACGTAAAATCATAGCTATAAAGATATTGAGATCACTGTAAAATAATCCGGATTCACACAGAAAAGTCTATACAACACATCGAATTAAATTTCTTACTCGACGCCGCTACAAAATCATCACTAGGATACTGAACAACGAGCATGCGTTAGATGTACGTCCCGTTACAAAATGACTATCGCTTCAGTGGCTCCTTTGTTGTCTTATCCGACAAGTTAACCCAACACTCACTTCAAGTTATTAGAATTCTGGTTAATTCTAAAATTTTTTTAAATTTTAGTGTATGGAAGTCTCTAAATATATGACATATTCTTAGAGTACTAGAAATTTATGGCAACGACCCTAATTGTTGTCTTTATATGCTTTAGCAGCTTACTGCGCAGGTTTAAGAGGGGTTAAACCTAGCCAATCGAAACTCTTATGGATGCTCGAATAGAAAAAATATCTGTACACAGAAAATTCTGTCAAAAATTTTCTTTTGGACGATATTTTTAACACTGTCGGAAACAAAGCTGTTTTTTTCCTCTTTTTATCAACCAAATCGATATCTACCACAACACGTTTTAATTCCTGAATCGTAAAATACTGATCTCTGCGTTTTTAGTTTCTCCGCATGTTTTTTAAAATTTCTAATAAAAATAATAACAAAAAATGTAGAAAACTATATTGTTTCCCCAGTATTTAGCAACTTCGTAATATATTTCATTGTGGTACATGCTGTGACATCTATCAACCACGCTATTTACGAATAAGACTGGGGCTGGAAAATTTAAAATTTATTTTTTATAATTTCTTTTTTCATTTATTGTAAAATGAAATACGTTGAATCGTTACAAATAAAAATATAATTTTTGTACCAAATTGCAAAAACGATATTGTATTCCCTAGATTCCATAATTCAGGTAATAAAAACATCTCTTTATACAAACGCCATACCAGATATTAAATTTATTACTTCTCATGCTAAAATTAAGTACTGTATTTGTAAAAAAAACACTATCTTTGTATTTCTTCTCGTTTTAGGGTCCCTAAATCACAAAAAATAGTTTCACATTTCCGTCGGTCTGTTATAACTCTCGAACGAACTGAGATATCGATTTCAAATTCGGTACCTATATAATACTTGAAGTAGGAAAGGAATCGATAATTTCTTTATGATGTCGCTTCAGGGGAAGGGGATGGTAGTCGTTAAATATTGTAAAGATTCAAAATAGTATTATAAAAATTTTTCTGGTTCTTGTTAAGATAATGACGTAATAATTTATAAGGAAGATGTTTAGGGAGATTGTTTCGTACATATCGTTACATATTCTTTTAAGTGTTACGGTCAAAAAATCAAAAAAAAAGTATGCTATTTTTTATTATTTCCAGTTTTGGCATCTCTAAAGTATCATTTAAAATATCAAGTTGTAATGCTTGAATTTAGTTTTTGTTTATTACGAGAAAGTCAAACTGAACACATAGTTGAAATATCACATGTGCAATATACGTTTACATTTGAAAAATCAAGAAAAACTTCACCGAGGTAGCTATAAATGAGGCATTTGAGATAGCTTGCCTAATATTTTTAATTAATTAATAATGAAGGTAAGCTCATTACAAATAAAAATAGTTTTTTTTTTTTCCTAGTATTTTTTGAAAATCATCATTTCTAAGATAATAATTTAATCACAAAAAAATAAAACAAAAAAAATTGTCTTTTATTTAAATGCTGAACATTCTTCATACACCTTTTACCACTTTTTCATTACAAAACAACACTCTTGTAGAAAACATGGAAATTCTATCACCAACCTAAACCCATTACATTATATTGGCTGATTAAAAATAAATACTTTAACAACCTTTACAAAAGCTTCAGATAATACATTATTTATATAAATTATGTAAAAATATAACCATTAACAACATACTTTTATTTAAAAATTTAGAAAATAATGAGAAAAGAAAAATTTAATTTGGGTTACGCAGCAGCCATCACCATCTGAGGACAGTTTGGTACTTGACATCTATCTCTTGATTCATAGTAATCGAAAAGAATCGGTTTTTGACAAAATTGGCACTCCTAAAAACAACAAAATATTATAATTAGATAAGATTTATGTATTTTTATTTATTCGTGTAGTTGTATATTGTTGTTTTCCTATTAAAAGATTTATCATATAATATTTCACAGAAAACGTGCATATAAGATTTTCAAATTATACAAATTATTTTTTTTTATACATTTTTTAAATTTCACATTTCACACATCATTAACTAGATGACGAGATTAGTATTATAGAAGAAGCGCTGGCAGCATTACCTGTCCACATTGTAAGCCAGTAAAAGGTAGCTCTAGTTTCTGCCATACTTCTTTCAAATCTGAAATAAGCAAGTCCATCATTTCCTTAGTATGATGAGGAGTGGGGGCAAGCCTCAATTTTTCCTGCCCCCTTGCTACCGTGGGATAATTAATAGCTTGAATATAGTGTCCTTTATCTCTTATCAATGCATCGCTCACAGCAGTGCATTGCATAGGATTTCCAATTCTAATAGGAATGATATGACTAGGAGTATGTTCCACAGGAAAACCGTTTTTCACGAGAGAATCTCTAAGATATTGAACGTTATCTTGGTGTTTTTGGCGTAACATTCGTCCTTCGTCCGATGCTAAAATCTCTATTGCTTTATTGGCTCCAGTTAATACGGTGGGAGGAAGAGAGGTAGTGAAAATAAAGCCTGCTCCATAAGATCTTACCATGTCAATCAAGTTTGCATTACCAGCTAAAATAAGAAATTACGTAAGTCCTTTTTGTTCATAAAAAACTCGTTTTCATTATAATTGTTTTTACAATTAGTTTCAAACCCGAGTTAATCAAATTAAAAATTAAAGGCTGATTGATTTTCACCCATACGGTTTCTATTAGCTTAAACTGCTGTAGGATCAAATACTTTATTTTTCTTTAACTATTATAAAACAAACTATACTTAGCGTTTAGAAAATATAGAATAGTTCTTACCTACATATCCACCAATGTTTCCAAATGCTTTGCCAAGTGTTCCGGATATCATATCCATCTTGTGCATTACGAGGTCTCTTTCACCGATACCAGCTCCATGTTCTCCATAAAGCCCTACTGCATGTACCTCATCCACAAAAGTTAAAGCTCCATATTTGTGTGCTATATCACAAATTTCTTCCAATGGACAAACAGCACCTGTCATGGAATGGACTGTTTCAAATGCAACAATTTTTGGAACATTTATGTCGACTTTTTGAAGCAATTCTTCTAAATGCTGAGGGTCGTTGTGTCTGAAGATATGCTTCGGGACCAGGCTATTTCTGATCCCTTGAATCATGGAAGCATGGTTGCCAGCATCAGAAAAGATGTGACAACCAGGCAGCGCTTTTGCTAAAGTAAAGAGTGTAGTGTCATTAGCTACAAAACATGAAGTGAATAGGAGGGCGGCTTCTTTTTCATGGAGCTCCGCTAGGTTTTTTTCTAGGCTTTCGTGAAGAGTAGAGTTTCCAGAAATATTTCTAGTACCTCCAGCTCCTGTCCCATACATTTCTAACGCACTTCTAAAGAAAAAATATTATTTTTTACTTATACATATCACTATTTGGACGCACGAAATCATATTTCTTAGGATTAGTCCGTATTACAGTGTAATGTGTTTCTGACGTTTCGCTTATGATTTCACAAAGAATTTTCAGGTCTTTGAAATTAGAACCCAGAATCATTCAGCATTCTAATCTCGAAGAGTAAATACCCTAAAGATGACTCTTGCAATAGCAGGTAAAACGTTCGAAAGTCACATCAATTTGACACAGCATAATTCCAAGATTTTTCATCTAATCAAAGTTACTAATAAATATTATTGCTTTGGTAGTATTAATCACTGTTTTTTGACACAAAAACATGAAATCCCTCCCTAAGTAAATGGTTTGGATGGGTTTAGAGCACCGAAAAAAAAACGATGGAAATAAATTTAAAAAATTGATTATTAAATTGATTAATGTCGTTTTTGGTTCTGGTTACAGTTGGCACTAAAATTACTTAATTGCTTTGTTAACTGACACTAAATATATTTTCGTACGGATTTACAAAGGCGTTAACGCGATTTCGTAGTATAACTATATTTTCAAACGCTTAACTAAGACTGTTGTACTAAAAAAATAGCGATAACGCATTTGTAAATTTTTACAAAAAATATATTTAGTGTCAATTAACAAAATAATTAAGTAATTTTATTGTTAAAATGTACTGTCACAAAGTAACGGACCTATCAATCAACTCTTTAGAGTTGACACTGTTGATAATTAATATCTAGAGTTGTGCATGTGTCAACTATAAATCAAAACTATAACTTACAATATAGTGTGTCATTCTAAATGATTTAACGGCATTAAAACAAATTATATTCTAAGAACTGATATTAATTAGACAAAAATAAGTTTTATAGTGTTCATTATTTTCATTTGTACAACAAAAACGTTTAAATAAGTTTTATCTGAAACAATATATAATACTAACTGACATCCCAGAATAAATTTCCTACTATTTGATAAAATAATTTAAAATTAAATAAATTTTTTTAAAACTGCTATTAGACTTTGTTTTATTACCTAACTGCATTTTTGACTTCTGGGTGACATGACATGCCTAAATAATCATTTGAGCACCAGACAGTGATTGGTTTTTCTCCAGAAGAGTATTCAATAGCTTTTGGAAATTGGCCTAGACCTGCCAAGCGGTTTACTTTCTTAAAAATTCTGTAGGAATGTTCTTTTTTCTTTTTCATTATTTGTTGATGGAAAAAGTGGTCATATGCAAATACTTCTAAAAATATATGTATTTATAGGTATAACTGAAACTTCTAAAAGAAATTCTAAGAATGCCTTTTTACAATATTAAGCTAGAAATTATAACCCCAAAAATCGCCCGTTTTGGCACCCTTGAATTCTGATACAAAATTGTATGCTAAATGATTGTTAATGATAATGACTTTCTCATGGCCTCAGGGCAAAATTTCAAGTTGAGTATACATTTGTTTTTTGAGGTAACAGGGATGGAAGTATCATTTTTGCCTTGACACCTTTTTTGATGTATGTTACACAAGTGGTGTTATAAGTGATCTAGATATATATTATGTGTATAACAAAACTTCCCATGTACATTTTCATACATACATACATAATGATACCAAAAGCAAGCCATATTTTCTAAGGGTGAAAATCTAGAGAAATTGGGGATGAAAGGGGTCCAAAGAGGAATCGCAGAAATACGTCTTGTTTATTCTGCAAATTTGTATTGGGGGGTTTTTGGAAGTGCTGATATCTTATGGGATAAAAATCTAACTATAGAACTTTATTTGATAGCGCATATTTGCTTATATCACCCGCGTATTATAACTTCAATCCGTCATACCTCAAAAACCAAAAGTAAATTCAACTCAAAAGTTTGTCATGAGTAAGTCCTCATCATTAACAATCTTTTAGCATACAATTTGTATCAGAATTCGAGGGTGCCAAACGGGCGATTTTTGGCCTGTTTTTGGGGGTCACGCTTTGTCGTTATTTTTCTCTAAATTTGGGAACACATTGTCATATTTTATAATGACTATTGACGTCACAGCGTCTGAAAATTCCAAGTTTAAATGGCAATAATTTCAGAACTATTGGCCGTCAAGAAACGTAATTTAAAAATTTATTCTTGAATTTCTGTTACTATAGCTGCTTTCATTTTAAGGTTGTTTAAAAAATAAACACTTTTTTCCTACCATCAGATGAGGTAGTATCATACTCCTGACTGACGTCACTAACATCATCCTGTTTTAATTCTTTAATTGCACTTGACACTTCATTGAGAAAAGGACATTTTGTCGCTGAAGCTGCCAAATTTTCTACAAATATAATTTCTGATTAATGTATTTGTTTACAAAAAAAAGTAAAAGAGGTTCTTGTTACCTTGCACTTCACTGCTTTTAGCCATCTGGTTAATTGATCTTGATACCACAGGGCATTGGCTTCCATATGTCTTTATGAGCACCGAGGCATAATTTTTCACATAATTTTGGCTCAAACGAGTTAAAAAAGGGCACGGCATTTTTGAACTTGTTTTAAAACCTTAAAATAAAATGTAAAAATTATGTAACCTCAAAAATTTTATGATTTTCCTTGTATTTTACCTTTTACACCCGGATGCGTTGAAACACTGGTTAATAGGCTTTTAAAATTTGAAAGACTCACCTAAAACAATATGGTAAATATTTCAAAACAAGTTAACTCAGCAAAATTAATTTATTTTGCCACTTTCACTATATATTTAGTTACTTTGACAGTCGACGTAGTCATGAAACAACTAAAGTGTACGCTTGCTATCTAGAAACTTTATATAAAGCCCTTGACATTTTATCAATCACCTTTGGATACCATCGTACACTTACATTTTGCCTTCTCTATAGTTTTATATATTGTAGACTTTGCTAAAATACTATAATAATAAATTAAATTGTATAATTGTGTACGTGGACGATGAGAATCAATTTTAATTTTACCCAACAACCAAAACAATGACTCGACAACGACTAATGTAGACATGAATATATACTTATGCATTTAAGTGTACAAGACCAGAATAGTAATTTGTAAGTAAAACTGCATACAAAAGTAAAATGGCCCAAACAAAAATGCAGTGGTGTGCGCAATTTATCCTCAAGGCAGTGGTGTAGCTAGTTCTAGGCTGTGAGGTAGCCAAAGAGGGATAAGAAGAGCATATGCTTCCTGCCCTCTATGGACATAGAAAATAGCGTCTTTTTAGAAACAGGTTTTTTTTTTGTTGGGATTCCTTTTTTGTGAAAAATCTTCATATCATCTATTTTTATATTGGGCATAAGTTATCAAAATTCCACTGTATGAAATGGTTCTTTATATGAAAAATTCCCCTCTCCGGTAATTGACATTTAGATTGAGTGTAAATTCTTAGAGTTTTATTTTATGAAAAATGAAAAATTTTGTGTCTCTGTTATCAATTTTTAAAAAAAGTATAAGTTTTTAAAATACCACGGTATGAGAATATTCTTGCTTATGAAAAATTTCTATCTCTCGTGTTGTCGAAGGATTCAAAGGTCATTTTTTAAAGAAAAAAGAGGAGACTTATAGAAGATGCTTGTTTATAAACCTTTAGAGGTGGGAGGCATAGCCCTCCTTGACTAAGCCACTGCCTCGAGGTATTAATTCGTTGTTCGATTTGAACTTTTTGAAACACAAATTTAAATTTTAATGCGGTAACGTTGAAACGATTGTATTTTGTGATTATTCTCATGGTTGTTATAAATATTTCCTAAAATTACAGCAGACAAGACCTTGATACACTTAAAAACTTATCTTTTATAGAGAGTAAAAAAATATTATGAATTTATTATATTCTACAAATTTCACGACTAATATTTTTGGTTTATGACGTTAGTGGGCTTTAATAATTGGACAATACATTTGTACTCTGGTTTGAATCCCTTAGCGCATTATTTGTTTGGAACTATTATTAATAATCAGAAAAAAATTTTTTATGAAAATAAAATGGTGGATGTGTTCCTCCTTCGGACTTTTACAACGGTTGGATAAGATAAAAATATTTCTTACAGGAAAGCAAGCAGGGTAAATAATTTATCCCTTAATGACAACATATGATTAAAATAAAGTTTATTACTACTTTTAGCTGTAACCTTGGATATTTATATTGTTCAAGTGCTTGGTAACAAATCATTTTAAATTTATGTTTATTTCATGTGACAAATCCTTTTTTACGAAAGTGAATAACAATCGATACACTACCTAAATCAATTTCATGAATTTAATTTTTCCGAAAATAATATTACCCTAAACATGACATAAATTGACTATGTAAATAGGTCATTTGTTGTTGAATTAATAATTAACAATAAAATAATCAACCGTACGGAATTCATTTAATTGTATTAAAAATTGTAAAAAAACCCTGAATTTTTGAAAATTAAAATTCAATAACACGACTCATGTAAATATTCCACAATTTAAAATCTAAACATATTGTACGGTACGCCTATATGTTAGGCATTAATGTATAGCTGAAAAGGGAGAATTCTCCGGAAAAATAAACGGCAGAGTATCGTTAAAACATAACAAAATATAGCTTGGGAAATCATGGTTTTGAGAATTGGACCATGTTAAAATTGAAGTGGTATTCCGACATTTCACCTGCGATTGCACGAGGCATTTCGCTCCAATTTAACACTTTCCAATCCGAAGAACCATGATTTCTTATCTAACCAAACTTGTGAAAGCTTCCGTTTCAACGATAAAGCGCCCTTATAGAAAGTGTCGGTAACATCTAGTAATTTTATAAAATATTCTAAATGCAGTGGCGTAATCAGAATCAAGGCGCGGGGGTGGCACAAATCAATACAAAAAAAGGCTTTTCTTTAAGGTAAAAGTACATTAAAGGCGAAGCGGTGGGGAAGACCCCTTGATGAAAAAAACTTCTTGCACTTTCTAATACAATACACTAAAAATCGATCACTAGGTGTGAAGATTCTTTACAAAAAAGAACCTTTTCATACAAAGGAACTTTAAGAAACATAAAAGGAAAGTCTGAAACTTTAGAAATTTAAACTCCATCCAAAAATCGATGCCCGAAGGTTGAAAATTTTTCACAGAAGAAAAATAATAAGGAAAAGCTCTGATTCTCAGGAGGCGCTATATTTTACAACCATAGAGGCGGGAGGGGGGCATATGCTTCCCCTTGTCCTCCATTGGCTACACCAGAGCCTCGTAGTACCGCACTCACACTTGTACGAATTTGTCGGAATCTATTTTGGTTATAAAATAAAAATTATCATTTTATTTATCCAACAAAAGTTTGAAATTAAAAAAAAAAAGTTATCAAAATAAATTTCTGAAAATTACTCACCTTACAGGTCATTTCTAACAACAAAACTCCAATAAAATAGTTTAAGGACCCAACAAAGTCAAATAAAATGATTTTTGATGTATTCTATGAAAAAGGTGGTAACAAGAAGAAGTTTAAAACGATTTTGACAAATCATGATTATTCATTCGTATTTAAAGTTTGTTATGAATACGCAAAAAATCGAACAATAAGTCGATTTGCGTAGAAATAGAATTTTTTTCTTATGAATATGAATTGTCGTTAATAAAAAATTAATTTTAATAGTACTAGAACTACCGTCAATAAAATTTTTATTTAATAAGACATCAACTTTTTAATATTCCTCATGGAACACTTATAAGATCACTTCGGTGCCTGTCCGTCTGTCTGTTCCCCTGTCTGTCACACCCGATTCTCTACGAAACTATTTGACATAGAAAGTTGAAATTTGGCACTAATATGGGAATTGATGTGTAGTTTTGAAAGTTCGAAGAGTTAGTTTTGGAGGGTGAAATCGAAAATGAAAAAAAAAAATTACCAGTTCATCGAGTGGGGTGTCAAATGAAAGCTTGTGAAAACACAAGTTCACATATATATATATATATATATATATATATATATATATATATATATATATATATATATATATAATGTAATACTTGCGCACCCTTGTCTGTGTATTTTTTTAAAAAATTGTCAAAAATCGCTGCCCCCCTTATTTTGAAAAGTACTGACCAAAAAATTTAAAAAAATTTCTAGAATATTCTCCACAGGGTGTAGATTAAACAAAAATTATCACAAGTGCACAAAACTGCTAGGAATAACCAGGAAACCTTTAATAATTTATCTGGTATATAAAAAAACAAGGTCATTAATTTTCAACAAAGATGGGAAACAAACTTTGTTGAAAACTCATTTGGATCGTGTTTTGTGAAGTCGTTGATCATTTTATACATACATAATAAAAATTTTTATTTTAAAAGCAATCAACCATTAATTGCGCAAGTCCGACTTCCACTTGGCCGGTTTTTATTTTATAAGATTAAGCATTATGTTATTCCGTAATTTCGAGGGTTTATTCGCCCAAGACCGATATTTTCAGAACAGAACTAAACTAAAAAAATATATCTATTTAGTTGACCACAATATGGAAGATCAGACTGTCTACTCGTATCTTACTGCAATGTTTTGCTGGCGTTGGATAAAAATAGTAGTTTTGGTCTATGCATGGCTATCGAATTTTTAGAGGTAGTCTGGAGTCTAAAATTATAACTATTATACAGTGAAGTGAACTACTCATGATTATACATTTGTGTTTTAAGATATTTACATGTCAGTAACTTAAATAAGATCGCCTAGGTAATGGGTTTTACATAAATTGTTGTGTGAGAACTTAAGATATTAGATATTTCATTAGCGTAAACTCAAAATTAACTTAAGATTAACTTAAGGGGTTACATACACCTTGAATTTTCAAAAATTAGATTTTTTTACGGATTTTTATTCTCTGTACTTCTAAGAATTATTCAGAGAAAAAATTTAAGAAAATTCCATTCCATTACAAAGTTATAGCATTAAATGTGACCTGACGTCGGATTGGGACCGCTACCTGTTTTCAGACAGTCTACAATATTACTCAGTTAATTTTTAATACTTTTTAACCTTTTTTTTTAATCTTAATAATTCTTTTCCAACAAAATGTCGAGAGTTTTTTTTAAAATTTTTCTAATAGACAATTTTTTATAAATAATTAAACATACATTTTTTAGTTAAAAATTACTTGCTAAACGAAACATCGTAAATTTTTTAATTTTGAAAAAAAAAACCCTTCGACAATTTTTAACTACTACATCATTTTACAAGATTAATTTTTATTTTTGCAGATTGGATTATTTTTTGTGAAGTTATTCTACTGACGAGGAGGCGCCATAGTTTTCATTAGTGGTCCATTTAATCCGATAACAAATAATGTTGCATTTAAAACCTATTTAAAAATTTTTTTTCTTATAATTTAAAGCACAATAAAAATATATAATCGCCCTTCTTTTGTATTATTAACTTAATAACCTTTAAAATATTTTTTTTAAAATATACATACTTTTTGCAACGCCCAGATGTATGTAACTCCTTAAAGCTAATTTTGTGGTAGGGGGTTTAGAGGTAGTTATTTATATATGGCAATAGCAAATTTTTTATAATCCACGCAAGTGACCACCAAGATGCCTCCCTACTGTCACCTATCCTCAAACCTTTTATAGCAACGAACTGCTAGGAATAACCAGGAAACCAATTGAGAGCATGCAGCTTGCCCCTTGTTTTCTTGTATGATTGAACATTAGCTGCGCATGCCAGTAATAAAGGATATCGTTGAATGAAAAATCCTGTAAGTCTATTTATGACTATTGACTTTCCTGAATTATATACAAGTATAAATCGAAGATTTTGCACTACCAATGCAAGTGTCGCAGTTTCATATCAACCACCTAATAAACAAGATTAAGAAACCAGTTAAAAATAGGTACACACAGGTTCCTTTTTATTTTGAGTATTTGAACGTCAGATTACGATACATTTATTGGCAAACAGTACAAACTTTCACATATCCTAATAAAAATCTGGTAGAAAATCTGTCGTAGGGGACAATAAACAATCATAATTGAAATTTAAAAAAGGCGGTAGTTTCTCATTCAATTAATGGTTTCACTTTAAAATATATATTTTTTCTGAGCCTTCCTTGTGATTAGGCGTTTCGATATCGGGCATCGACTGGCCGATTATTTCAATTAGCTAATAGTTTGAAATTAAAAAAAAATATATGCATTTAAATTCATAAAATATACTTACCCTACAGACCATTTTTAATAACAAAAATATAATTTAAAGGACCCAAAAAAATTCAATAAGGTATTTTTTTGATGTTTTAAATACCTATAAATGATGTGAACTATAACAGGTTTTAAACGGTAATAACAAATCTAATTAATTTAAGTTAGTTTTTATATGAATATATAAAAGATAGCACAATATAGCAATTTGCTTAGTAACATAGTTTTCTTTTGCTCCAATATTCAAGCGGATTGCGTTTGAGCCGCAAAAAAACATTTTAGCCACTGTGTATGATTACATTTCAAACAGAATAAAAACATGTCAGGATTACTGCGGATTTTTGTTAACTGAGAACATCTATGATATAAACATTCAACTAATAGGATCCTGATAACTAAAAAAATACGGTAACGCTATTAACAGAAGGTATGTGCAGCAAAAACAGCCCATTTTTCTGAGTGAAAAGGTTGGTTATTTGCCGCAAGATATGAGACAATGTTACAATCATGTCAATAATAAAGGGATATTATTCTGTAATTTTATCTGAAGTTTTTGCCTAAGTGAATGGTAGTTTTTGGTGTTCCGTACGGAACACTTATAAGATCACTTCGGTGTCTGTCTATCCGATTTTCTTCGAAACTATTTGACATAGAAAGTTGAAATTGGTACTAATATAGGAATTGATGGCTTCATCAAGGTCGTGTAGTTTTGAATGTTAAATTTTGACTTAAAGGGTTAGTTTTGAGAGGTGAAATTTGAAATGAAAAGAACATTTTTTTATCAGGTCATTGAGTGGGGTGTCAAATGTAAGCTTCTGAAAACACAAGTTCAAATATCTATATATATATATATATATATATATATATATATATATATATATATATATATATATATATATATATATATATATATATATATATACATGTATATACATGTATATATATATATATATATATATATATATATATATATATATATATATATATATATATATATATAATGTAATACTTCCGCACACTTTTTTGTATTATCTTTAAAAACTTGCCAAAAATCGCTGTCTCTCGAAAAGTACTGATCAAAAAATTTTCAAAAAAACTCTGGAATTGGTGTAGATTGAACGAAAATTATCATTGCATTACCTTTAATAATTTATCTGGTATATAAAAAAACAAAAAATTTCAAGGTCATCAGTTTTCAACAAAGATCGGAAACAAACTTTGTTGAAAGTTCATTTAGGGTGTGTTTTGTGAAGTCATTGATCATTTTATACCTCCGTAACAAAAAAATTTATTTTAAAAGCGATCAACGTACGGAACACTAATTGCGCAAGTCCAACATGCACTTGACAGGTTCTTTTTATTAAAACTAGCTTAACAAACAAATTAACAACATTTTCGGGCCATTCGCTTGTTTATATTTTACTTCTCTTGCTAAGGAAAGTATTTGTAAAAAATTACCCCCCAGATTTTGTATTTCTTCGTGTTGCAAAGGTTCAAATCGAGTACACATACGTCCTTTTGAGGTGATAGAGGAAAAGTAACAAAGTAACTATCCAAGTGTCGAAATTGCCATCCTGGGCGACTTTAATGTCCACAATATCAACTGGCTTAAATATTCAAATACTACCGACGAACAAGGTCGTGAAGCTGAGTCATTCTCAATCAGTTATGGCTTAACTCAGCTTATTGACGAACCAACACGGATCCCTGATCGAGACGGGGAGTTCGCCAGTCTTCTTGATCTGTTTTTAACCACCAATCCGGAGATTTATACGGTCACCGTAAATCCGCCGTTAGGTTCTTCCGACCATAAACTGCTTTCGACATCGAGTATCCTACCAATCAGTGACAGAGAGGCGCCTAGGTCGCGCAAGATTTGGCACTACAAATCGGCTAAATGGGAAGATCTTATGGAATACTTTCGAACTTTCCCTTGGATGGACATTGGTTTTCGATCCGATAACCCATCTGACTGCGCCAGGGAGGTCTCCGATGTTATTTTGGCTGGTATGGGAGCTTACATCCCTTTTTCGAAGAAATGCTCCTCCAACGGCAAGCCTTGGTTCGACCGAAAATGCAAAGAAGCTGTTGCTTCTAAACATATTGCCTATCGACAATGGCGTGAAAATCCTAACACCGTAAATCGTAACATCTTTGTTCATGCCCGGAACAGATGCAAGGGAATTATCGACGAAACCAAGGAGGCACACAATCAACGAATTAGAAACAAACTTCTCGCTTGTCCCAACAATTCCAGGTCCTTTTGGGCAGTCGCTAAGGCAGTTAGTCAAAATTTTACCAAATCCACCATACCACCACTCACACGGCCAGATAATTCCATTGCAACCACACCTGTTGAGAGAGCGAACTTGTTGGCTGAACTCTTTGCTTCACATTCTACTGTCGATTTCCAAGGAAAAACACCACCTACTATTCCCATATTGCAGTCAAGGATGCCCGATGTTGTCTTCAGACAGCGCATCATAAAGCGTATTTTAATGAAGCTAGACACCAAGAAGGCTTCTGGCGCTGACGGAATACCTGCCATAGTTCTCAAAAACTGTACAAGGGAACTAACACCAGTTTTCTGTAGACTTTTTAACCTATCCTACAGAAAGGGAATATTTCCGTCCTGCTGGAAATGTGCCACGGTTCAGCCGATACCTAAAAAAGGTAAGAAGACCTTGCCAAATAACTACCGACCAGTTGCACTGTTTTCAATAACATCGAAAGTCATGGAAAAGGTTATCAATGAGCATCTTCTAAAATATCTTGAACGATTCAATATTATTAGCGATCACCAATATGGTTTTCGTAAACATAGATCAACAGGAGATCTTCTGACTTATGTAACACATATTTGAAACAACGTAATTGAACACTTTGGAGAATCTCGAGCGGTTGCTCTTGACATATCCAAGGCATTCGACCGTGTTTGGCACGATGGACTGTTGGCTAAGTTACGCTCTTATGGTATGTCTGAAAGTGGCTCTCATGTTTCCTCAGAGAGCGTTCTTTACGAGTGGCGGTCGACGGATTTCTTTCTAACACCCTCACTATCAACGCCGGTGTGCCCCAGGGCTCCTTACTGTCTCCTACTCTCTTTCTCATTTACATTAACGATCTGCTGGAAAAGACCGGGAATCCAATCTATAGCTTTGCAGATGACAGTACGCTTGTCTCTTCATTCTCCTTGAACGCTCGGACATCGGCTGCTCAGGCGAATATCCGCAGACAGCAGGAGGTCGTTCAACTTAACAAAGACCTGGAAGAAATTCTATCTTGGGGGGGTGACAGTAACCAAGTGGAATTTAACGCTACAAAAACCCAAGCGGCAGTTTTTTCTAAAAAAGTTAACGTTGCTGAACCCGACATAGTTATGTCGGGGCACTCCATTCCCCTAGCATCGTCGCTCAATTTGTTGGGCGTTAGTTTGGGAGCAAATATGTCTTGGCATGAACATGTTGCAGGCATAGCAAGGAGAGCTTCTCAAAAGTTGGGAATATTATTTAGAACCAGAAAGCTTTACACCCCACAGCAACTGTTAATTCTTTACAAAGCCCAAATTCGACCAACTATGGAATACTGCTCCCACGTTTGGGGCTCCGCTCCCAAACATACACTGCATTTGTTGGATTCTGTTCAGAGAAGAGCGGTCCGTCTGATTGGGGACCCGGAATTGACCGGCGGCCTTGATTCGCTGGAACATCGAAGAACGGTTGGCGACTTGAGTCTGTTCTACAAGTATTTTCATGGAAAGTGTTCGAAGAATGTAGCCCGCTTAATTCCTCCCAAAGCGGTGCATGTTAGAAATAAACGTCGCGCTGGTGCTTCGCATCCGTATGAGGTTCAGCTTGTTACTCCGCGTACAACGCTTTTCAAGCAATCTTTTATATGGAGAACGTCATCCTTTTGGAATAATTTGCCCAGCGCTGTGTTTCCCACCGAGTACAATTTGCAGCGATTCAAGAACAACGTGAATCGCTTTTTTTTTTTCCGCACTCGTGCCGCTCCTGGAGCGCTTTAGGGACTTCCCTGCAGCACGTGTGCTAGACCCATAAAAAAAAAAAAAAAAAGAGATGGTTTTTCGCACAAAATTGGTTAAAAGTTTAGACCAAATTTAAATTTAAAAATTGATGGCGGAGCGGTAAAAGTCTTTCACAACGAACTACTCTTTCTTACAATAAAACTTTAAAAGCTCTCTTCAATACAAAATAGTCCTGTTTCCGATTAGGACGGACTTATTTGTTTTACCGTTGAATTTATCCTTGAGTTAGACTAGAGACTAACGAATTCTGCTATTAAGCTTGAACCCAAATGGCAATTACTTCAAAAGAAACAAAAATCCATTGACGGAGTAACTTCAAAGGCGCCTATTTTATTAGCACATAGCTGCCAAATTCTACATAATTATATTATATTGCGTTCCTGCCGCCTCTGTTGTTGTTCGCTCGGGGGTGCTTCTGTTATCTACTACTGACAAATTTAATTTACTAAATAACTCCATATTAATGTTGTCATTTTTTATTTACCGTATAAAACATGAGAACTCTCTAATAATTACCAGTTAAATCTGCTACTCGCAATTACTATTTATTTTTATAAATAATAGACATTTGACCCTCATATTTGATTACGTAATTTTTTATACAATGCCGACCAGCACTTCTTACAGAATAATGAAAAATTTGTATTGGGATATCTCACGATCAGTGGCGCAGCCGGTTTTAAGAGGCGAAGGAGCATATAGACACGAAGAGTATTTCATTAAAGAAAAAACTAGCCAAATGCAAGTTGGACTTGCCCAATTAGTGTTCCATACTGTGATTAGTTTAAAAAAAAAATCCGACCTTTGTTTTTATATACTAGATAAATTACACAGGCCGACAAAATTTGGCCAAACCAGAATATATTTTTCCGAAGGTTTTTGACGCACTGAATTCGAATCCGAGGTCAGAATTTCTCTGATGGCTTCGGTTTTCGAGATATTCAAACCTAAAAGTGCGAAAATCACGGTTTTTCGACCTATTTGAGGTTATGTTACATAGAAAGGTAATTGTTTTTAAACCATTAGTGGAGCCCGAAAGAACTACTCTTCCTCTTCAAAACGCACTTAGATTTGTCCGGATATCTTTTTTCATCTTTGAGAAATCGTATATTGAAATTAAGTATTTTGACTTATTTCTCGATTTTTGGAAAACGAAAGGCACCGAATAAATACAATTCTTCGACGTATTAACTTTTGTAACGATTGTTAATTTATGGCGAAGAAAGTTTTAAATTAGACTTATTTTGAGTTTAATAAACAAATAGAAAAGTTAATGCGTCGAAGAATTCTATTTATGCGATGCCTTTTCAAAAAATCGAGAAATAAGTCTAACTACTTAAATTCAACATACGATTTCTCAAAAATGAAATAACCGGTCAAGTGCAAGTTGAACTTGTGCAATTAGTGTTCCGTACGTTGATTGCTTCTGAAATAATTTTTGTTACGGAGGTACAAAATGAACAGTGACTTCACAAAACACACACCAAATGAATTTTCAACAAAGTTTGTTTCCGATCTTTACTGAAAACTGATGACCTTGAAATTTTTGTTTTTTTTATATACCAAATAAATTATTAAAGGTAGTGATAATTTTCGTTCAATCTACACCCCGCAGAGAATATTCCAGAATTTTTTAAAAATTTTTGGATCAGTACTTTTCGAGATAGAGGGGGGGACAGCGATTTTTCACGATTTTTTCAAAATAATACAAAGAAAAGTATGCGCATGTAAGACATTATCTATATTTCTGAACTCGTGTTTTTATAAGCTTTCATTTGACACCTCACTGGATGACCTAGTAAAAAATTTTTTTTTTCACTTCCGATTTCACCCCCCAAAACTAACCCCTTAAGTCAAAATTTAACTTTCAGGACTACACGGCTCTGATGAGAACATCAATTTCTATATTAGTACCAAATTTCAACTTTCTACGTCAAATAGTTTCGGAGAAAATCGGGTGTGACAGACAGACAGACACCGAAGTGACGGCTCTGATGGAACCATCAATTCCTATATTATTACCAAATTTCAACTTTTTATGACAAACAGTTTTGGAGAAAATCGGGTGTGACAGGCGGACAGACAGACGGACAGACAGACACCGAAGTGATCTTATAAGTGTTCCGTACGGAACACTAAAAATTACCTTTCGATGTAACATAACCTCAAATATCTCGAAAAATCGTAATTTTCGAACTTTCAGGTTAGAATATCCCGAAAACCGGAGCTATCAGAGAAATTCTGACCTCGGATTCGAATTTAGCGCATCAAAAATCTTCGGAAAAGTATATTCTGGTTTTTGGGTAAAAAATTTGTCGGCCTGTGTTATTAAAGGTAATGCACTCGGGATAATTTTCATTCAAAGGACACCTTATGGAGATCCAGAATTTATTCGAAATTTTTTGAGCGATAGGGTGGAAGGACAGCGATTTTTGGAATTTTTTAAAAAATAATATAAAGAAATGTTCGTGTAAGTATCATATCAGTGCTGTTCTATGATCAGCAGCATGACAATCGAGTGTCCTACTAACCCAAAATCTTTTGTGTTTTTTCTTTCTAAATTGTGCTGAAATATTTATAATTGTAAGAACAACAAATTAAAACTAATAAAAACATAGATCAAAAAAAACTGGAGGGAGAAAACTCCCCCCTGTCAAATTCAACTTTCAAAATTAAAGGTATTGTTGATGCTAGGTTAGCAAACATGGAATGTGAAGTTCAAAATAATCCTATAAAACCTGATACAGACAAAAAAGAACGATTTCAAAAATTATACGGAAAAAAACGATTCAAAACCATATATTGTTATAGTTGAATCTGATCATAACAATATAGGGAAATTTTCCGATGTAAAAATAGCCAAAGAGATTTTTGATGTAAATTATATTTACAAATCTAAAAGTAAGGGTAGAAATAAACTAGCTATCGAATTCACTGATTTCAGAGCAGCTAACGAGTTTGTAAATGAAGAAAAACTAATAGAGAAAGGTTTAAGAATAACAATCCCCCGAAACTACATATCTTGCGAAGGAGTGGTACGTCAAATAGATTCAGATCTCGCCCTAGCCTCTCTAAAAAAGGATTTCGAAACCCCTAATAAAATTATAGACGTAATTAGACTAAACAGAAAAGTAATAAATAAAGAATATGAAGCTACTACATCAGATACTAGAAAATATTTATATATTCCAACTAGCTCTGTAGTCCTTGTATTTGATGGCACAACCATGCCACGAGAGGTGACTTTTTATGGGTTGCCTAGACCAGTAATCCCATATTTTTTTTTTTATGGGTCCTAGCACACGTGCTACAGGGAAATTCCTAAAGCGCTACAGGAGCGACACGTGTGCGGAGAAAGCGATTCACGTTGTTCTTGAATCGCTGTAGATTGTACTCGATGGGAAACACAGTCCTGGGCAAACTATTCCAAAGGTATGATGTTCTCCATATAAAAGACTGCTTGAAAAGCGTTGTACGAGGAGTAACAAGCTGAACCTCATACGAATGTGAAGTATTAGCGCGACGTGTACTCCTGACATGCACCGCTCTGGGAGGAATTAAGCTGGCCACATCCTTCGAACACTTTCCATGAAAGTACTTGTAGAATAGGCTCAAGTCGCCAACCGTTCTTCGATGTTCCAGCGAATCAAGGCCGTCGGTCAGTTCCGGGTGTCCAATCAGACGAACAGCTCTTCTCTGGATAGAATCCAACAAATGCAGTGTATGTTTGGGAGCGGAGCTCCAAACATGGGAGCAGTATTCCATAGTTGGTCGAATTTGAGCTTTGTAAAGAATAAACAGTTGTTGTGGAGTGTAAAGCTTTCTGGTTCGAAACAATATTCCCAACTTTTGAGAAGCTCTCCTTGCTATGCCTGCAACATGTTCATGCCAGGACATATTTGCTCCCAAATTAACGCCTAACAGATTGAGTGACGATGTTAGAGGGATGGAGTGCCCCGACATAATTATGTCGGGTTCTGCAACGTTAACTTTTTTAGAAAAAACTGCCGCCTGGGTTTTTGTAGCGTTAAATTCCACTTGGTTACTGTCACCCCAAGATAGAATTTCTTCTAGGTCTTTGTTAAGTTGAATGACTTCCTGCTGTCTGCGGATATTCGTCTGAGTAGTCGATGTCCGAGCATTCAAAGTGAATGAAGAGATAAGTCTGCTGTCATCTGCAAAGCTGTAGATTGGGTTCTCGGTCTTTTCCAGCAGATCGTTAATATAAATAAGGAAGAGAGTAGGAGATAGTATGGAACCTTGGGGCACACCGGCGTTGATAGTGAAGGTGTTAGAAAGAAATCCGTCGACTGCCACTCGTAACGAACGCTCTCTGAGGAAACATGAGAGCCACAAACAGAACTTTTCAGACATACCATAAGAACGTAACTTAGCCAACAGCCCATCGTGCCAAACACGGTCAAATGCCTTGGATATGTCAAGAGCAACCGCTCGAGATTCTCCAAAGTGTTCAATTGCGTTGTTCCAAACATGTGTTACATAAGTCAGAAGATCTCCTGTTGATCTATTTTTACGAAAGCCATATTGGTGATCGCTAATAATGTTGAATCCTTCAAGATATTTTAGAAGATGCTGATTGATAGCCTTTTCCATGACTTTCGATATTATTGAGAGTAGTGCGATTGGTCGGTAGTTATTTGGCAAGGTCTTCTTGCCTTTTTTAGGTATCGGCTGAACTGTGGCACATTTCCAGCAGGAAGGAAATATTCCCTTTCTGTAGGATAGGTTGAAAAGTCTACAGAAAACTGGTGTTAGTTCCCTTGCACAGTTCTTGAGAACTATGGCAGGTATTTCGTCAGCGCCAGAAGCCTTTTTGGTGTCTAGCTTCATCAAAATACGTTTTATGATACGCTGTCTGAAGACAATATCGGGCATCCTTGACTGCACTATGGGTATAGTAGGTGGTGTTTTTCCTTGGAAATCGACAGTAGAATGTGAAGCAAAGAGTTCAGCCAACAAGTTCGCTTTCTCAACAGATGTCGTTGCAATAGAATTATCTGGCCGTGTGAGTGGTGGTATGGTGGATTTGGTGAAATTTTGACTAACTGCCTTAGCGACTGACCAAAAGGACCTGGAATTGCCGGGACAAGCGAGAAGTTTGTTTCTAATCCGTTGATTGTGTACCTCCTTGGTTTCGTCGATAATTTCTTTGCATCTGTTCCTGGCACAAACAAAGATGTTACGATTTATGGTGTTAGGATCTTCACGCCACTGTCGGTGTGCAAGATGTTTAGAAGCAACAGCTTCTTTGCATTTTAGGTCAAATCAAGGCTGGCCGTTGGAAGGGCATTTCTTCGAAAAAGGGATGTAAGCCATAACCGGCCAAAATAACATCGGAAACCTCCCTGGCGCAGTCAGATGGGTCGTCGGATCGAAAACAAACGTCCAACCAAGGGAAAGTTCGAAAATATTCCATGAGATCTTCCCATTTAGCAGATTTGTAGTGCCAAATCTTGCGCGGTTTGGGCGCCTCTCTATCACTGATTGGTAGAATACTCGATGTCGAAAGTAGTCTATGGTCGGAAGAACCTAACGGCGGATTTACGCTGACCGTGTAAATCTCCGGATTGGTGGTTAGAAACAGATCAAGAAGACTGGCGAACTCTCCGTCTCGATCAGGGATCCGTGTTGGTTCATCAATAAGCTGAGTCAAGCCACAACTGATTGAAAATGATTCGGCTTCACGACCTTGTTCATCGGTAGTATTTGAATATTTAAGCCAGTTGATGTTGTGGACATTAAAGTCGCCCAGGATGGCAATTTCGGCATTTGGATAGTTAATTTGTAAATGATCGATGGTGTCTGCAAGAGAAGCGAAAAGTGTTCTAAAGTTAGTATCACTTGGTGGTCGATAGAGGATACAGATGAACCTTGTGGTTGGTTGAGTCGTTCCCCCAGTAACACAATGTTACTCCTGTTTACTATTTGGTCACACAAAAAACAATTGTAAAGCTAAAAAGAAATGTTTTGAATGTGGTGAAATCACATATGAAATCTACACGGATGAAAATGAAGTGATACAAACAAAATGCACAAAAAAATGTTATCATTGTAAAAATCCAGATCACATAAGTATTTCAAAAAAATGTCCAAAATTTGACAGACAAAAAATATAAAAAGACTTATGGTATATGAAAATATATCATATTATGATGCGCAAAAGTTATGTAATAAAACTTATACTTCTAATGATGAAAAAAACCAATACATATACCAACCAAGCGAATATCCCATGCTCCCAAATAAATCTGTAAAAGAAAATGAAACAATCAACGTTACCCACAGACGTTTAATATCACAAAATAATAGCAACAAACGAACATATCAACATGCACTAAAAAACCCTCCAAAAAAACGAATTACAGACAAACGCTATAACAGAAGAACATAACAAACAACGGTAGAACACAAAAAGGCATTCAAACAACAGACTACACAAGTGTCAATCAAATACATAATTCCAAAACATTGTATCAAAATACTCAACCATCAACCTCAAAATTTAAAGATGGTATAAATCAGCTATAGTGTAGTGAATAGATCTAATTTAAGTGACTATCAATACACAATGCCCTTTCTGTTAGAATATATTAAAAGATGCCCAGATAACTTTAAGAAAACATTAATACAAACAGTTTTAATAGAGTCCAATGAAATGGAGGACTCTGATACAGAATAAAAACATAATTCAACCAAACATTAACAAGACTACAGTGGAATGTTCACAGAGCCACAAATAACAGGGCAAACTTAATCAATTTAGTGAGAGAATATAACCCAGATGTTATGCTGCTTAATGAGGCCTGGCTAAAGCAAAAGCAATACTTCCACATTCAAGGCTACAGGATTATAAGAGAAGATGGTTATGGCAGTATGTATAAAAAAAACAACATAATGCACTCTGAACCACAAATCAGAAGTATACATATTCGAAATCTACAACATAAAATAATAAAAATTAAAAATCTAAATATATTCACTGCTATGCCCCATAACAAACTCTAGAATTAAAGAACTATATAGAAAATATATTAAATCAAGTGGATGGTAATATCATATTTATGGGAGATCTAAATGCCCACCACCCAGAGTGGTTCCAGTACAATGGTTCACTCTCCAAACAAAAATCCAAGCCCAAATAGATATCACCATCTCTAATTTAGAAATAGCCTCTCGTATAACGTGAGAAAAGGGTACACATTGTGGCCACAGTGACCATTTCCCTACTGTGGTAAAATTAAATGATAACAAAATACAGACATCTATAATGATATCAAAATACACAATTCTCCAAAAAGAAATTTCAACAAGGCAGATTGGGAAATGTATTATAATAGCATTGAACACCAACTGAATACTGCAGAAGACAATTTGTCATACGAAAAACTATGTAATATTATACAAGAGGCAGCGAACTTACATATACCAAAAAAAGTAAGTAACAGAAAAACAGGAAATCCCTGGTGGGATCAGGAATGCACAGATCAACTAAAAAACAGAAAAAAAGCAATAAAAGAGTACAGAAGTCATCCAACAATGGAGAAAGTTATTGAAATGAAACACATCGTTGCAAAAACAAGACGGTTCTTCAAAAAGAAGAAAAAAAAATAAATTCATGTTATTTTGTTCAAAAGTTAATCGTAACTCCGACACAAAGGAAGTCTGGAGTAAATTAAGAAAATTCTCTGGCAAATATGGAGATCAAATACAAAAAGTCACATCAGACGAGATCAGAGAAAAAATTCTAGACCAAATGGAGGATCATAAAACACAACTGCAAACCATATTTGAAGATACGGAAGAACATTATCCTTTCACAATGGAAGAGTTTCAAGAAGCAATACAAAACAAAAAAGATTCGGCCCCAGGAATGGATGAGATATCCTACTCAACGATAGCTAACTTATCTGACAAAGTAAAAAAATGTATTATAGAAACATATAATGGAATACTAAGTGGCAATAATATACCAGATCCCTAAAAGGATTACCTAATTCATGCCGTATGCAAACCTAACAAGGATCCTGAAAGTCCAGAAAACTACAGACCTATAATCCTAGCTTCTTGTTTATTAAAAATATTAGAAATCCTAATTAAAAACAGATTAGAATGGATAACGGAAAACAGAAGGATTTTCTCTGTTTTAAAAGTTGGATACAGGAAAAAAAAGTGAGGTAATGACTGTCTGGCATACATTGTATCCCATATAACACCAGCCTTCAATGAAGGATGCCCGTTGATAGCAGTGTTCATAGATATAAAATCGGCCTGTGATAACGTAAACAGACACGAGCTATATAAAAAATTAATTAGACTAAACATATCGGCAGAAATCAGTAACTTAATATACAAAATCTTGGAGAACAGGAAACTCTACATAAAAGGCACTAATGGCCAATTGTTAGGCCCAAAAATAACTTGTTCAGGATTACCGCAGGGCTCTTTTGTTTAACATTTATACATAGGAATTATTCAAATTATTACCCAATGAAGTACAAGTTATGGCATACGCAGATGATATGGTCCTTTTCCTGAAAGGAAAGTCACCAGATCAGATGGTAAACAAAATGAACCAACTCCTAGCAATGGTTAACCTAATGGTTAAATATAAACAACTTAAAACTATCATATGATAAATGTGAAGCGGTACACTTTGTTAAAGGAAGGAGAAGAGATGAAATTGAACCTATAAATATAAATAATATAATTGTACCATATAAAAATGACATCAAATACTTGGGTATGTACTTGGACAATCATCTTAACTTTAATAAACATATAGATTACATAAGACAGAACATTATTAAATACTTTTGGAGACAGTGGTGGGGGTCAGATCCACTATCACTCAGAATGGCCCTGGCTGGATTGGTAATATCTCATTTGGACCATGGAGCGTTTCTTTTGAAACCAAAAAAAACGAGGAAAAAATTAATAGAGTTTTTTATATGGGTCTCAGAACCATACTGGGATGCATGAAATCCACCCCTAAAAATGCATTAAAGGCAGAATCAGGAATGATGGATCTGGAGCATAGAAGAAGATGGTTAGCAGTCAAATTTTTAGCTAAGGCATATACTATTAATAACCATCCACTAATATCTATATTAAGAAAAACAAAAGAATATAAAATGTATAATGTAAACTACTGGAAGGGAACGGATGCTCCATATTTAGTACAGGCTTACAATTACTTCTAGCCATATGACAAAAAGATGAATAAAAAGACAATGCTGGCATGTTTTGAAATAGAAAGAGAGGTCCAACTCAAGGGTATTCCTATAATAGATCTGAATTTAAAAAAAACATGATACAAACATCATTGGCAATTTCTTACACAAAATTAATAATCTGGAATATCAATACACTCAAATTTATAAAGATGGATCCAAAAAAGATGGAAGGACAGGTTACGGGATACACTGCCCAGTAAAAAATACAATTACTCATCAAGACTAACGGATGTAGTGGACATATGTACAGCAGAAATAGTCGCGATTAATGAGGGAGTATGCTATGCACTAAAAAAAAATATATAAAATGCATTGATACTAACAGATTCAGAAAGTGCTTTAAAAAAACTGAACAGAAAGTACCTAAATGCTGATAGCGATGAGAGTCTTAAAAACCAAAAGGCTGATTATAGAGGCAAACTCAGCAATCAATATCAAACTTGCATGGATTCCAGGTCATTCTAAAATTACAGGAAATGAGTATGCTGACAAACTAGCCAATGTAGGCAGGATATTGAATATTAAAAAAACTCCTACTGGAGACATCGCATATTTTGTCTTTAGTCAAAACAAAAATAAGAAAAGAGCATGAGGAGATCTGGAAAAAATCCCCTACAGAGAAGGGAAGCTGGTATAAACAAATACAACAAAAGTTCCCCCAAAAAAAAATGGTATAAAGAACTGCAATACAAAGATAGACGACACATAACCTCCATAATCAGAATGAGAACAGGACATTGTCTTACAAAACAACACCTTCACTGAATAGGATTAAAAGAGGATCCATTTTGTGAGTGTGGCCAAATAGAAAACATCAACCATATCTTTTTGGAATGTCCTATAAATAAAACATTACATCTTGATTTATATCAATAATTCATCAAAAAAGGTTTATCATCATCTATCAATATGACAACAATACTTTTAAAAATTACTCCAGATACGTTATTGATACTTAACAAATTTCTAAATCATAATAAAATTAAACTGTAACAATACAAAACATCAACAATGTCAACAATATAAAAAAAAAATAAATAAATAAGTTCTAACAAACAAAGAAAAGAAAAAATCATAAATGTCTCCTTTCAGTCAATCATCCAAACCAAAATCCATCCAATAACTTGTGTATGTCTTTGTGTTGTGAAATTCCCACTAACAGTACATCTCGAGGAAAACACCACTAAAAATATATAAAACCCATAGTGCTTGGGGTATGGCTTCGAATCAGACAACACCCCGGGCATAACCAAATGCGCTGGCAAATTGTCCCAAGGGAGCAGAAGAAAATCCAAGAAAGACAAGACAAGACGAGTATTATTATATCATGTATATTTTGGAACTCGTGTTTTTATAAGCTTTCATTTCTGACCTTGAACACATTTTTTTCACTTCCAATTTCACCCTCCAAAACTAAAACCTTAAATCACAATTCAACTTTTAAAACTACACAGCTATGATTGGGCCATTAATTCTTATATGTGTAACAAATTTTAACTTTCTATATCAAATAGTTTCGGAAAAATCGGCTGTGAAAGACAAGGCACCGAACTGCTTCCGTAAGTTTTAATACGGAACACTAAAAAAGGGAATACTGAAGGCGGAGCTGATTATAGAAGAAAGGTACCAATTGACAGGTGGCGCCAAATTCTAAAAGCTTAGGTTCTTCTTAACACACTAAACTAAAAAAAAAGCAATGATCAGTGGGAATAAATTTTTCACAAAGAAATTCTTTTATACGGTAAAAACTTAATCCTGGGCGACGTTGACGTATATTATGACATCCCCGTCAATTATCTCATTAGAAATATAGTTAGAAAAAGGATAAAAATCCCTACAGTAGCGGGGAGGTGAACTATAAAAAAAAACAAAAACGCCGAAGCTACCCTGGCATTTTTTAAAAAAACAAAAACATCTTTAATTGAAGAATATAGCTTTAAATTAAGCTAAGACTATTTCACAAAAAATAAATGTGTGCTAAACCCGTTGTGTTTGCGCAATAAGCCAAATAAATTTTAATCAGTGGCCTAGCTAGGTTTCAAGGGGCAGGGTAAAAGCCTAGACATACAACGAACGTTTTTGAAAGAAAAAAAAAGATATTCGAGACGAAGATGTCAAACGACAACTAGGGCGGGAGCCCCTTGATGAGAAATGAAACCTATTGGATTAGAACTTTAAAAGCTTAAGGCTCTCTATAACACAGTGAACTAAAAACCGATGGCCGAGGGGTGGAGATTTGTTATAAAAATCAAGTACTACATATCCGCTCAGTGAAAAAACTCAAATGTCTTGATATTATCACATTGCAGACATAGAATCGAAAGGTTCTCAAAAGCTCAGAATATCATTTCATACTAGCAATTTGTATACTCCAAAACAGTTTTTAATTTTATACTACGCTAAAATTCGACTATCGATGTTTGTACCCAAAAATTTGCTGCGGTTCCAGATCAACCTGAATTGATATTACCGCATACGTGCTGCTTTTGTAGCGATTTCAATATTCACTCTCAGCACGTGTACTGTTCTTATAAAAATGGTACTTGATCGTTTAAACCGTAAAAATGTTCACTACTCATGATTCACTACTATAATGTTTTGATAATATTTATCGTAAATGAAAATATTGTTAATTTAATCCTACTGAAATACGTTTTTAAAATCGATGAGTCATGTTTATTCGCCAAAAATAAAACACATACTTCAATCACAAGTCGTTTATTGAATAGAGACTTGTATATCATTAAAATGACAATGTTATCATTTATATACCTAACATATAACTACTTAATTTAATAAAATTAATACATTTCAATATGAAAATGTAACAGTAACAATATTAGTACATAATACATACTACACTCAATCCTAGCGTCTTACAATTACATCACTTTGTTCCTGCAAAAATTCTAATTTAGAACAAACAGTTTTAAAATAACCTCATGGATTTAAAATAAAAACATTTTATCACAGAGTAGGACACATACAGATAAAACTATCAACAACCAAAATTGAAGGGTAGAAGTGACAGTCAAATCCCATTTGTCAATGTTTCTATAGAATTTTTAATACATTCGTTATTTGAATTTAGCCAACTAACAGTCTAACATATTGACAGAGTATCTCAAACCAGTTTGATTCGGAAAAGTATGGATACATATTGCTTTGAACTGCTAATATTTACGTGACAAGGGTAGACTAGACATTGATCTTGAAAAGAAAATCGTATTTTTCGCTATATTTCCCCTCCTTATCTTAGTTGGTGGTGTAAATAAAAATATTTTTCTCCCTCCTTCATTCCATTCCTTTCTTTACATCACACACACACACCTTTTATTAATTTTATATATATATATATATATATATATATATATATATATATATATATATATATATATATATATATATATATAAGAAACATTTTCGTTGATTTATTTTCATATTACTTCTAGTATCTGATATGTGATATATTTTTGAAATTTTAAAGTCAAATTTCAATTCTTTAATATCGATACTAGCACCCAAAACAATGTGCATCCCTTATTTTTTGGGACGCTACCAGTACACCCTGGCCTGGACTCTGTAAAAAACTGAGGAGAGTGCCTGTCAAAATAAGGATCTCTTGTCTGTGTTCGTTCTTTACAAAGGTTATAATTTTGTTACTATCCTAAAATTGTTAGTGAAAAATATCCAAAAGTGTGCATACAGATTTGCGCCTCAATTTCATTAAACTCGATACTGACTACTATCTTCATAGGATTTAATAATTTTAGATTTAATGTTCTATCTGTACTTTTCCTACTCTCTAATATTATGCGCGAGAAACTTTTATAATTTCATATAATACACGGATAAAAAAAAAGTAAATGCATGTCACAGTGATGTGTCGAAAAAGCGGTGAGCCGATAAATTCACATAACTTAACAAAATAAGAAATAATTGTACCCATTATTTTTATTCGGTTTAAGAACATGTGAATATTCCATAGAAATTTGAAAATTCCAACAATTATCAATGACGAGTAAAACATCCTTTTGTAGGATTTTTTGACGAGAATTAATGTCAATATGCAGAGCTTTAATAAAATTACTCGCTTAATAAATTATGTAAATGTTAATGCTCATTTTTTAGTAATCATCCTCGACGAAGTTAATTGCTATGAGTTACGTCTAAGAAATTTGTGCAAAACACAAACATATTTGTTTGTGGTTATTTTTATGTTATAAAAACAAAGATTTTAATGATGATATTTTTATATTTGGATTACCTACAATTCGAAAGATGTTCAAATTATGTAAAATAAAATAAAAAACAGCAGTTAATAATAAACATCGTATTTTTTTAACGAAATTTGAAACTAAAAATAAGTTTTCGCACCTCGTAACAATGTTGTTTTTTAAAAATACCTAGTCGTACTAAAAGGGAAAAAAGTGTTTATGTTTTACGACTGTTTGTTGTATAAATATATATTGGAATGACAACACAATACTTAGACAATAGATTAAATGGATATAAATATACAAAAAAGTATCTACAGCGTGAGGCCAACACGCAGCAAATCAAAATCACGAATTTGACTTTTCGAACACAAAAGTTGTCACTTAAGAAAGAGGTTACGGCAAACTTCTGGTAAAAGAAATGATTTGTATAAAAAAAGGACAACGTATTTTCATGACGAGTAAGATATTAGCAATTAAGTAAGATTTATTACAATTTTTTTTATCAATTATAACAGTAAAAGCAAATAGTTCCTAAAAGAGTTTCTTTTTTTCCCTTTGGAGGTGCATAAACCTATTTTTAGTTTTAAATTTCATTAAAAAAATACATTGTTTATTATTAAGGGCTGTGTATTCATAAAATTTTTTTTTTCATTTTACATAATTTTACCATCTTTTAAATTATAGTTAATCTAAATTAAAAAATATATTTTGATAAAGTTCAGTACAATGGGCGAAACCTGATTAAAAATTTTGTGTGTGTGTGTGTGTGTGTATATATGTGTATATATATATATATATATATATATATATATATATATATATATATATATATATATATATATATATATATATATATATATATATATATATATATATATATATATATATATATATATATATATATATATATATATATATATATATATATATATATATATATATATATATATATATATATATATATATATATATATATATATATATATATATATATATATATATATATATATATATATATATATATATATATATATATATATATATATATATATATATATATATATATATATATATATATATATATATATATATATATATGTTTTGATGGATGTTCTTACGGGTGTGAAATGTAGTAGTAGTATTGGGTATCCCATATTAGCTTAAAGTCCCTTGATGGACGGTGTCTTGGCGTTGAATGTTGTATCCAATTCAGAAAACTTGGTTCCCTATTCACTGAACTAAGGTTTAATAAACAATGTACCTAGTCACAACTTCTTCTGTGTCTGACCAATGTACTGTATTGCCAGTATACGATAAGCAAAGTACATAGAGGATACGAGACTAAATTGTAAGATTTTCATTCAAACAAAATATATAGTTTATCCTGTAGATTTAAAATGGTTCAACTCATTGGGACAAATGGAGTATTTGTTAGAAATGTTATAAAAATAACATGACAAAAGAAAAGAAATAAGCCTTTTCTACACATCACAAAAATTATTTTTTAGATTTAAGATTCTAAGGCAGTGCATCCACCATTTTATTTATTTTTATTAATTTCGTGGTTATTCTAAATAGTAGCTGCGCACCGAGGAAAATTTGTGTTTTTTTTACTGGGATAAAAAATGATTGTTAAATTATTTGCTCGGATTTTGGACGCTATCTAAAAGAATTATAAAATTATTTAATAGATAAAATGGTGGATGCGGTACTGCATAATGATACAGTAGTTTTATTATATACCCATACTAACAGTAATCCATGAGATATTTTGTAAAGGCACACGCGGATTTTAAATCTTCCCTTTAAAATTTTATATTTTGAACATTGCACGACAAAAAAATTATAATGAAAACTTAAGCTACATTAAGGCCTTATTTTAGGACAAGTCATATCGACAATAAGTGTTTTTGTAATGACATTTAGTTAAATAAAATTACCTAGAACCCAAGAGTGAAATATTTTTAAATGTTATACTCTGATAAATACAAATTTATGAAACTATTTTATCATTTCAGTAACAAAAACTTTAATATCTTTGAATCTCGATGCATTTGTCAAAAAACTAATTATTTCAGTTCTGGTTGGCTCATATACGCAAATGAAACACATTTGCACTGTTTGCCGTGCTAGAATTGGAGTCGGTGAAAATTTCAGGTATCTATGGAAATACAAACTAGATGTAAAACGTGTCACCGTTACTAATATTGTTGGGTATAAGGGCGCCCCAGTAATGAAACACCAGTGTCCTACTATACACAATGAGGTTAAAAAACTCGCCTAGCTTCAAGTTTTTAACTGTAATATTCTATAATAATGTGGCACCTTTTTAATACTATTAAACTACTATTATTATAATACATTTAAAGGAAAAGATATTACTATAGACTAAAATATATTTTAAAAAACTCTAAGACGCATATGAGATCTTCCTTTTGACAATGGCATATTTTGAAAGGCAAAATAGTTTCAAAAATCATAAACAAGTTAAAAATTATTTTCAATTTTAACCGACTTTACCAGAATAACACTTGTGATGTTAACATTAGATTTTGAATAAAAACATACTATTTAAAGTACATAAGATTACATATAACTGTAAATGCTGTAAAGAAAGTATTTGTTTCAGAAACAAATACATGTATTATAGTGACTAGTATAGTGAAGCTTCTCCATTTTGAAATTTTACATAGAAAGTCGATTCGTATTATTTTAAGTCACTCCTACATCAAAATTACTTTTAAAATTATCTAAACTTTTTTCGTAGGACTTGTTGCCGGACTTACAATTTTTTTGCGTCGTTTATTTAATAGAGAATTGTTAGATTTTTCTAAAGGCTTCATTTGAACTTGATCATAGTCTACACGCATTGTTGCCAATGATCTAGTCATCTCCTCCTGTACTTCTGGCCACATTTCTTCACCTTCTTTCAACATTTTGTTAGTATGTAGTGGAGTCTGCGGAACGGCCGTGTATTGCTAAAAACAAAATAAGTACAACTATATCATAAAAATTCCATACTATTTGTTACTATGGAGTCCCTTAGGTTGAAAAATGAATTTTTGGTCAATCTTTTATTTATTACTGGTAACAGTTACAAAGTCAATTTAAATTAACCCGTAGGGCTGCGGGAAGAAATACCACACCCGGTACGTTCTGTCTATCGTAGAAAGCGTCTAAAAGAACAAACTAGATGGTAGATGCCCAGATACAAGCAGGCATCGCACTGTGTGATGCCATCGCATCGGCCGTGAAGTCGTTTAACGTTTCGTGGAAGTACCAATATTCCCAGAGTTCGTGCGGGGAAAGAATAGCATGATAAAGCTTAAAGGATCAAAAAATTCCTGTTAGAATTTCTGGGTGAAGGCTGGTTTGGAGTAGTAAAGTAGATTTTTGGAATATATGCGGTTTAAATTCGAACATAAACACCTGCAACCAAATAAGCCTATGTACTCGCCCTTTGTGAAACCAAGGTTAGTTCATCGACCAGCACAGTTAGATTCTTCTATCCTGGGTACGACTTCTCTTCTCGGTTTAGGCGTAACTTTGGAATCTGTTTTTTTATCAGAAGCAATCTCTCTCAACTAGAAATGTTGAATTTATATGGTGAAAAATAACAACTTTTCGCTTCTATTCCAGACACCATCGATCCTTTACAGTGGTTTATTTTCGCGTCGAAGTTGCCATTCTGGATGACTTTAATTTCACATCATCTGGCTCAAGTATACAAATACGCCGACGACTAAGGCCACGAAGCCATATAAGTTGTGGCTTTACTCAGCTTACGAGTAAACCAACACGGATTCTTGATTGTGATGGAGCAGTCGCGAGTCTTCTTGATCTCTTTTTAACCACCAATCCAGAGATTTACACCATCAATGTAAATTTGCCGTTAGGTTTTTCAGACCATAAACTGCTTTCGAGTATTTTACTGATCAGTGAAAGAAAGGCGCCTAAACCTTCTTCGAAGAAAGGCCTTTCCAAATTTTGATCAAAAATGCAAAGAAGCTGTTGCTTTTAAACATCTTGCCTACTGACAATGGCGTGAAAATCCTAACGTCATAAATCGTAACATCTTTGTTCGTATCCGGAAAGAAGCAAAAAAATTATCAACAAAACCACACAGAGAATTAAAAACAAACTTCTTGCCTGAGCCAAGAACTTCAGGACCTTTTGATAAGTCGCTAAGGTCATTAGTCAAAATTTCACTAAATCCACTATACCACTACTTACACGGATAGATAATAAATGCTATTGCCACAGCACCTGTCGAGAAAGCTAAATTGTGGGCACTAGGCTTCACATTCTCCTATCTAGTCACAAGAAAAAACACCATCCTCTATTCCCAATGTGCGGTTAAGGATTTCCGATATTGTCTTCAGACAGTGTGTCATAAAACGCATTTTACTGAACCTAGACACCAAATAAAAACCTTCTAACATTGATGGAATACCTGATATAGTAATAAAAAAATGCGCAAGCGATCTAATATCAGTTTTCAGTCGACTTTTCAACCTATCCTACAGAAAAGGAATATCTCCTTCTTGCTGAAGATGCGCTACAGTTCAGCTGATACAAAAAAGGCAAGAAGAGTTTGCTAAACAACTACCGACTAATTGCGCTGCTTTCAATAATATCGAAGGTGATGGAAAATGCTATAGATCAGAATCTTCTAAAATACCTGGAAGGATATAATATTATTAGTGATCATCAATATGATTTCCATAAGCAAAGGTTAACAGATCTTCTAATATATCACACGTCTGGAACAACGAAACTAAATAATTTGGAGAGTCTCGAGCAGTTGCACTTTATATATCCAAGGCATTTGACCATGTCTGGCATGACGGATTGTTGGCATGCTTTTATGGTATGTCTGACTAGTTTTTTTCATGGCTCTCGTGTTTCCTCAGAGTTACAAGTGGCAGCTGACAGATTTCTTTCTAATACATTCCCTATCAATGCTGGTATGTGCTAAGGCTCCATACTGTCTCCTATGCTCTTTCTCCTTTATATTAATGATCTGCTGGAAGGACCAGAAATCTAATCTACGCTTCGCATGCGATAGTGCTTATTTCTTTATTTACTTTGAACGCTTGGATATCGCCTACTCAGCAACTATCTGCAAACTGAAGTGTTCAATGGATATAGCCCGCTTAACTCCCACGACGGTGTATTCCAGGAACATACGTCGCGCTAATACACCATATCCATATGAGGTTCAGCTTGTCCTTTCTTGTATAAACCTTTTCAAGCAGTCTTTTATATGGAGAATCTCATCCCTTTGGAATGATTTGCCCAGGATTGTGTTTCCCATCGAGTACAATTTACAGCGATTCAAAACCAACGTGAATCCCTTTTTCCGTACACGCATCGCTCTTGTAGCGCTTAAGGGTTTTCCCTGCAGCACATGTGTTATGCCTATAAGAAAATCTCGTTTTATGAAATTTATTATAGGCTTGCAGTTAACAGGGTAAAAGAAATTCCATGAGAAAATTTGGTTTGTGTTTATAGGATATCTTACCGCGATCCATCTATTGCTCATAACTTCACCAATAGTCAATCTTTTCGCTGGATCAACATTTAGCATTCCGTTTATGAGATCTTTAGCATCTTGGCTTACGTTTTGCCACTCAGGTAGGGGAAATGAGAACTGGCCTGTCCGGATTCTCTTTTTCATGCCTGGAGAAATTGCCAGGCCATGGTTGCTATAAAATGGAGGAAATCCACATAACCTGGAAAAGAATATGACACCCAGTTCAGGTTCAAGTTCCTTAACTTATAAAATTCGTCAAGATTATGTGCAATTTATCATGTTCCTTTTGGTTAAATTAATGCAGACTACCCTCTGAACCTCAAAACATTTGTTAAGTGTATGAGACAGAGAGTGGTGCTGACAAGTAACAGACTTAGATTAAAAATTTCTAGCAGTTTGCAGGTGGTGTATCTAATTTTACCTCCTAGAGAGACGGTGTTTATTATTTGTTATTGAATTAATATATACAATTTATATTCGAAAGTAATTTAGTCCGGTCCTGGGTCTTGTTAACAATGGCCAGCACCACCAGTGACGGTACTTGACAGATTTTTTTTTCATTCACAAATGGGTTTATCGCCTCAAACTAAGTGGGTATATATGTATGGTCACACAACAATTAGCAAACATATTAAAACAATACACAAGGAAGAAGAAAAAAAAAGGATAATACTGTTTAAAATTTAATGTACTGTAAACGATTCTGAGAGCTAGGTACAGGTAAAGTAAAAATGTCAAAGTTTAGTCCATTTTTAAAAGCAAATTACCTCAATTTTCAAACACACTACTCTCAGCAACCACAAATACTAATATTAGAGAAAACTGTCTTTGTGTTTTTTCTGTTCTAAACTAAAAATGTAGTTTTTTATTTGTTTTAGATGCATACTATATATTATACTAAAATAACACATCATTAATGAATGAATATGTATGTCTTTGTAGGCAATAGTACATGGACATAGGACATTAAAAAGTTAAGAATATGTCTGTATTTTACTAGTGAGAACAATGTAAGTCAATAAAGGATATTTTCATAGCAAATATGTTGATAAGTAAAAAATTGTAACAAAAATAGACTTTAAAATGATAACATAGAGATATAATTTTTTCTTGTTAAATCTATTGGTTGTTTAACGAGTTCCTGCATTGTTTAAAATCATTTTATTAATTCTTTATTAAGAATTATTTTTCATTTACACAACCCGTATGAAATTTTCCTTACACTATCAGTGGTCAAGATTTTACAGCCTTTATTAGTACCTTTAGTGTAAGCATCCATAGAATTTTTTAGGCAAAATTTAAGTTATTTTATGTATATTCTCTCTCTGACTTCATTTGTGAAAATTTTTGGTTTTAATAGTTACTAAAAAGGGTTAAATATTATATTTACTTGAATATCTGCAATATTATTTAAATTACTGAATAAAAACTCACTTTTAAATTTTCGGATAATTAAATAAAATACAAAATTATAAATATTGGATTAGATTTTGATGACAATCACTGATATGTGATATTAGTTGTATTACTTACAAAATATACATGATGACTCCTAGTGACCAAATATCACAGCTCTTGTCATATTTCTCTGGTCCCAGTACCTCAGGGGCTGAAAAAAAAAAAATGATTAACTTTTATTGTGCTTTTAAGTTATTTATCTTACATACCAACATAGTATGGGGTGTAACAGGGAGTCTGCAAAGTATCCTTATTAATAGTTTCTTTGGCAAAACCAAAATCGGTCAGTTTAAGTACACCATAAGTACCCTTCTTGGAATATAACAAATTTTCTGGCTTCAAATCTCTATGAGCGATATTTATATCATGTAAATATTTGACAGCTATACAAATTTCATGCATTACTTGTGCAGCTTCTAAAAAAAAAAAATCGGCAGAAACATACTGTATTTTTCTTTCAATTCTGTCACTTACCTCTTTCTGTAAATGCCCCATCTGTCCTTTCTTGAATTCTTTGGAACAATTCACCTCCTTCCATGCTAAAATAAATTATTGTAATAAAAAGATTGTTTATTTATATTCTTTTATAGACTTACCATTCCATAACTACCAACAGACAAGTATTATTATGATATTTATTTTCATAGACATCTATAATGTTAACAATATGACGACACCCACTAGCTCTCCAATGTAAATTAACTTCTCTTTTGGCTTTTTCACTCTCAATTAGAATCTAAAAAACAATTCTAACCTCACAAAAGAAACACTTTTTGACACAGAAATGTACTTGACTAATATCTAGAAATATCTATTGTAAACAAAACTGCTATTTAACATACCTGAAAAAGAAACTTCTTACCTTTAAAGCAAACTTTTCTCTGGTTTTCTTGGAAAAACATTCTACAACTTTTCCATTAATTCCAAGTCCCAATACTTGCTTAGTGATTTCATAGTCATCAGTAATGGCACTTTTTTTGGGAACACAATTCCTTATGGGATTTATAGGGTTCATTTTGATTTACTTTATTTTTTACACAACTTGTGTAATTTCTGATTTTTTTTTTGACAACCTGTGTTCTTTACTTTTGGATGATGACTAATTAGGTATGTTAATGTGATAGAACTAAAAAAAGCTATTGTTTAAAAGTACTTGCACAAATATTGTCACGAAAAAAAATACTATAATTGGCAAATTCGCTGCTTTTAGCCTTGAATAACACAGATGAACTGGAATCTAAAAAATATCGGTACCTGTTATAAACCGAGTTTCTGGTAAAATTCGTGTAATCTGTCAAATAAATAAAATTTATTTGGCAGCTGATATAATTCACTGGTTTTTAAAGCTTACTCGATACATGTGTGTATTTTGATAAAAACGGTTGTTCTTTTCAATGTAATTTCTTATATTTTTGTTAGAATTACAGTTCTGTTCGCCATTAGACAACCGTTTGAAAACTGACAGTAGGAAGTATAGGGAATTTACCTATTACAGTGATGATAGCTTGACGACAATCGTTTCCATCAATTTATTCTTCTTTTATAGTTTTGCAAATAGGCAAGCTGTTTATAAACCAAATAAATAAATTGTAATGAACATTTTTAATTCAATAAATGTTGTAGGTTGAAGTTAATGCTGTAACCTGTTGGCATTAATAACTGATTAAAAAATAACTGTTTTATCATGAAACTTGACTTTTTAAACACTGAAAGGGAAATAGCTTTTTCAAGGAAAGGGAAAGGTCAGGACAGTTTACATAATATATTGTAGTATTTCTTTCATAAGGAGTAGCTACGAATGTCTGATATATCAGAGTTACCCAGGAGCAATTCCCCTGCCCGCTGATACACTACCTCATATGCTGGTGCATGGCGAGAAGTGCCAAGACTATACTCTTAAAAGAAATGGTATAAACGTGACTGTTAGGGCTTAATCAGTCTCTGAGCGGAGGAAGCTTCTGAAAACTCAACATTCCATTAATGGAGAAAAGAAAATGTATTTATAATTTTATAGGAGGGGCAGCTGCCCTCCTCTGTCCCCTCGTTACGTCAATGCTGTCAGGTGTTCGGTTTAACATTTTTAGCCGGATCTTATGATCTGTGCCGTTACTATTACTTTTAAATAAACAGGCTAGTTGCGGAATGCAATCAAATAACAAGGTTGGTATTCTGTAACGAAAATAAGGAAAAAAGAAGAGAAGCAAAGAGAACAGTTGATCCTCTTCTTTTTGAAATTCTGTTAGACATTTATTTTCGCATCGTTATGTTTCGCTTAGAAACATTTCATATATTCATTAATATAAAAAATAATAAAATTCATAAACCACCCAGATCACAATACACTACAAAATACATTTACATTCTTACTTGAAAAAGTAAATGCTATTTCAACATGTGAACATGGAAAAATGGCAGTAACATTCCTTTTTCCCTGTTACCTTCGGAAGTCATTCGACTAAGTCGATGCTAATCGAAGTTGCATCATTACGAAAAAATAGAAGGAATTCTTTTCTCTCTCTTTGTGTATGAAAATTAAATTTAAATAATAATCACATTTCGAATAACCAAAATGTTTAAAAATTTGGTTGGTAAAAAATCATCTCATTTGCTTTGATGGCATTCGCTTTGAATTATTGAAAACTGACCCCTGAAAGCGGTTTATTGTTTTACCATGAATAAAATGTGCATGATTAATTATGCACAAATTCTCCATACATATCCCAAAATTATTATGTATGTATATATTGTGAACATGCAGGAAATTTTATATCTATGGAACACTTGACAATTGAATCGATCGTATCCACATCTCGTTCCCAAAAAGTCTATAATCAGTATCTGCATTTATGGTCTTATCTATTTTGATGTCTTGGAAATAGATAGCAAGAGTACTTTCAATTATTTTGTTAATTAATAAGAATTTTTCTAGTCTTTTTACGTGTTTTAACTTGAAGTAATTATTTTTATATTGGACCAACACCTAAATATTCGAAGGCTGTCGTAAGAGGTATTTGTCAACTTAAGTGTTCTCCAAAGAAATTGGTAGATTTTAATAAAAATTATAGCCTATGACAACATCGCACATTCTAATTATTGTAAAAATATAAAAAGCTGTGACGTAACGAGTTGTTTATTTTGCGTTTCCATATTTCTAGGTACTTTTCCGCTAATGAGTAGTTAGTATTATTGGGATAAAAATAAAAAACGAGGTTTTTTAATAACTTATTTTTTATTTTGTAGAAAATAAAAATGTACAATATGTCACAGAGTACAAAATAGAATTAAAAGTATAAATAGTAGTAGGTACATTAATAATGTTTTGTAATAGTATTTAATGTGACTACCACATGGTAGAATTAACAGGAACTCAGACTCAGGCGCTGCCATGTACAGTTCAATTATATCCAGAATTCATGACAGAACGTCAAAAACGTCCACGGTAAAATGTCTTTTGAATATGATCATAGTATATATATGTATACATGTATATATATATATATATATATATATATATATATATATATATATATATATATATATATATATATATATATATATATAAATATATATATATGTATATATGTATCTCCTATGTTTAGAATATACATATCTCTTATTACATATTCTTTATATAACAAGAAAACGCATTTAAATTTGGGATCTTAATGTTAAAACTTTAAAGCCTCCTTCCTTTTAATTTAATCGAACAAAATTTAATATAAGAACTTAATCAGAAACATACGAAAATGAAAAAAAAAATTGTATTTTAAACAATGCTAGTGTGTTAAAGTACTATGTTGTAGAATAATAATTTATATTAAAAATAAAGAACTGTTTTTTGCAGTTTGCAATTCTTGAATGTGGATTACCACCGGAGATTCAACAGAAAATGCATTTATTTCATGGCATGTATATTACATATTTGCTGTAAGACAATAGGTACTTTTAATATATTTTTTTTTTACATAAATGACAAACAAACATATACAGTGTGTTCAAAAATGTGCAAAAACGGAATACTTTATTACTTTTACCAACAGAAGAATTAAAAATGTATTTTTTTTGTAATCTGTATAATCATGTTCTTAAAAGTTACTATGACCAACAAAAATAATTTTTTTGACTTGGTATAGATATATTAGGTGATACATGTTAAATGTGTCATGTCTGCATTTTGATTAGATTTGCAATTAAATCATGATGTAAAATGACGATTTCGAATTGGTGTGGTGATAATAAAATATAATAACTTTAAATAATTATAAAATACTGTGAACATAAATAGAAATTAAATAAATAAATAAATAAATTGCCCAAATTAAATGGTTTCGAGTTTTACATGATATTTCGAATACAGTAACATTTACTTTATTTAATAAACATATTCTCTACCTAAGAATAAAATTAATTAATCCTCAATAATTAATATCTTCTAATTAATTTTAAAATATAATTTTCCTAATAGGTTGCTTTAAATATTTAATATTACGGAAAGTCTGGTTGACAAACTTTTTAGGCCAAAAAAAAAAACACTTTCCAAAAATATAGTTGCCATTTTAAACAAAAAAAAGCATAGGAGATTCTGTTTACTCACATTATCAAATATATTTTTATGCAAGCTCTGTCACAATAACATAATTTTTTACTACAAAATAGCATACTCTTGTATTTAACAACAAACCTGTGTTTAAAAACATTAGTGAAATTACATTTTTCGCTGACATAATGCCTTAACTTTACAAAAAATCTACAAAGTTCCACTTTAATATGAAAAAATAGAGCTAACGGCAGACCGCCGCTTAGTGTCTGGCAGTTGGATGAAGCGAAGCATTAGAACGCTTTTGTAGAAGAAACGCGCAAAATACAAGCACTTTAGCAACAAAATAAATATGTCTCCTCTGTCTTATCCTGTTGCGTGTAGTTTGCATCATACATTTACTATCAAAATGTCAACTTCCAGACATGCCCAAAGTACAGTGACACTGAGCTTATACTGCACTTGTATAACCAGGCTTAAAATACTTAAATTGTATTCGGAAACTGTCATCACAATGAACAGAAGTGACATTTTCATTTTGTTACCACTAGTGACGTACTCAGAAAAAAAGAAGATACTAAACGCGAACCTATTTATAGAAGGGGGCGTCAATTGAAAAACAGAAGGCGTCCTACAACTATCGCAGAGCGAGACCTCTCGATAAAAAAATACCCTCTTGCATTGGACCTTTAAGAGCTTACGATCCCTCCCAACATAGACAACTAAAAATGTACGACCGGCGGGAAGTTTTTACAAAAAAGAAATTCGTTTCTAAGAGACGTCTTTTCTATATTCACAGGGGAGGGGAGCAAAACCTCTCGATAAAAAAATACCCTCTTGCATTGGACCTTTAAAAGCTTAGATCCCTCCCAACACAGGCAACTAAAAATTGATGACCGACGGGAAACGTTTACAAAAAAGAAATCCGTTTCTAAGAGACCTCTTTTCTATATTCACAGGGGAGGGGGACGTATGCCGCCCTATCCTTACTTGGCTACACTACAGGTTACCACACTAATGAATTTAAACAAAAGTTAGCATTTTAACATAAGAATACTACAGTTCGTCGCGAAGATTCAAATATAATCACAACTATGTCACTGGAAAAATATTTATCGGGATAACACAAATGTTCCTAAAAATAGTACATCGTTTCTGAAAAAATATTTGCGATACTTTTTCAATATATACAAATGAACGTTTTAAATATTAAAACTGAAACCAATAATATACAGAATATGGGAGCAAAGATAGAATTTCTAAAAAAAATCCAGTACCTCCAATTGATGAATTTTCGGAGTACAAAAGTGTAAAATAATTTTAAAATGCACATTTAACGTACTCCATACACTTACATTTTTACTCTTGCAAGACAGTCGCAATGTCACATATCAAAAATATTATGCTTATCATGTTCTATTTTTCGTTCACTGAAATATTATTACGATGAATAAGAAATTTTCGATGTATGACATTTCGAACATCGGTTATTTTATTTTAGTTTGTAACATTTATGGTTCAGCCTACCTGTATAGCAGGCAAATACTACGCATCAAGTGAATTTTCAAACTTTGGAGTGAGACGTTCACCACCTTTTTTGATTAATTGGGTAGTTATAAACAGTTCCAAAAACTAGAGCTTACCATGTGTATAGGCTTTAATAATATAAAACTGATTACATACGTTTCGAAAAATATATATGTTGTCCCCTTTCAGGGCGTCATTTGTTTAAATTTTGGGAACTATTTATATCAGAGGAATTAATCAATAAACAGGCCACTGAATCACACCCATGAAAAAAAAATTAATTTCGAATAAATCGATGTTAACAGATATTTCGGACATAAGAAAATAAGTTAAAATGTTTGTGTATGAAGAACTTTAATCTTAAAAACGTAACATGGTTTGTGGCAATATAGTAAATTGAAACATATATATATATATATATATATATATATATATATATATATATATATATATATATATATATATATATATATATATATATATATATATATTTAAAGATTCCCAATTAAATAAACATTTTAAATAATACGTCAGATCGTTAACTGGAAATAAATTACTTAAACAAAAAAAATTTAAAGCCTACGTGGGGCCACTTGGCATATTAATATTTCTATCTTTGGTAATTTGCTTAAATCTAAGTTAATGTCATGCAGCAAGGAAGCGGTTATACAGTACATTTTTTTTTTGAAAATGAGATTTCGAGTATTTTCCTGAGTGTGTAAAAAATCGTTTCGCGTTTACTAAAGGCTTCCTCGGAAACCATCTGAACACTTTAAAGGGGTTCCTTAATCTCGCTTAAAATAAGAACCCAGTACATCCATGGATAACAATTTACTTTAGTTAAGATTAAATCTTTGTATAACTATACCACAGTCGACACAAAATAACTAAGTGACTGCTACATGTCTAATCAGCCTATGGATTATTACTGACTGGCTAAAAACACTTAGGTCAGTTATTCTATTCGGCGTATTTATGCTTTAATTAAAGCCCAGAGTTTTAGGCCGTTAAACCTGTGTTTAATTTATAGTGTATTCGCAGACAGAGTTGCAATTCTTAAAAAACTGCTTTTAAAATGAGTCTTAAGTAGTTTTATTTTCTGAGCTAGAACGGTATAAGTATCTCGGGCATAAGGATAGTGTTCAAAATAAAAGGAAACGAACTAAAATATCCTCTATGGTATAACACCCTTTTTAAAAATTAACTGTAGTAAGAATAGTTACCTGGGAGTAAATTGATTTCTAGAATCATATATATATATATATATATATATATATATATATATATATATATATATATATATATATATATATATATATATATATATATATATATATATATATATATATATATATATATTAGTTCATAATAAATAATTTTAATAAAATAGAATAGTCTAAAAAGATACATTGATGAAAGATGAAGTTAAAGTTCATTTCTTATATTTCTGATCTCCATAAAATTATGCATTATTAAAAACAAAAGAAAAATCTATAATTCTATTTTACCAAATATTTTTTTTCGAGTTGTTACTACTAAGTTCTGAATATTTTAGGATAAATTCAAAATCAAGGTTTAGAATGTTAGAAATAATAAAAAAAAATAGGTAATAAAAATACCAACGGTAAAAATATTTGGGTTTTTTATTTAAGAACTGCAAATAACTTTCATGAAGAGTAATTGCGTGGAACCTTTCTTAAATTAGCTATAAAAAATATGAAATTTATATCGTAATGGTGTTGAAAGTTACCAGTTGTTAAATTACAAATAACCTCTTAAAGCTTCCGGTTGCATTTTTATTATTATTGTCAGAATTTGAAATTCATGGATGCACTGGGGTAGATTTAAAACTTTATATACAAATAAAAAAACGGACTAAATATTATACTTAAACTGGACTAAAATAAAAAATAAAGCTCGAGGCCGAAATATCTTCATACCTAGACGGTTTTTCGTACTATTTCTTCAGTAAATAATATCAATAAATTGGTCCTAATAAGCAAACAACGTTAGTAGCGAATAGCCTTTTGCGAAAGGAGAAAGTAGAATTTTTTGACTGTCAAATACTTACTGTTATTAAGTATTTTAAGTGGCGAAATACCCAATAGAATATTAATTAAATCAATCTTAATTCAGTATGTTCTGTCGAAAAATTTCTAGTATTTATTCCTTTCTGTAAGCCATAGTCAATACGTCATTGCTATTTTCATCGATGAGGAACGCTTAAAATGTACAAAAAATCATCTAGATATGACTTTACTCCCCAACAGCTCGGGCCAGCGCTTAATATGAAGGCCTTTCTACAATAGACGTCAAAGGAACGGAATATTTTGCTAATTGAGAACTACTCAGTAAAAAAATCCTAAATGTAAGGTTCTATTAAGCTACAATATATACAAATATTTTTTATTGTTAACGTACATAATACTAAATCATCTTATTTTATACTGTTTATTGTAAAAGGCCCCAATTAAATAAAAAATGAATCTATGTGCAGGTTGCTAAGAAAAAAATGGCAAAAATGCTACTATGACCAAAAGATGATTCTATACAAGTGAAAAAAGTTAAAGTATATCCTAGCGACTATGTAAAATATACAAATTATGTTTACACCTATCTTCAGCGGGCAAAGAATATGTAAATGTATGTATGTCTTGTTATACTAACCTTTGCAACTACACCGATTAATAGAAGAGTAAAGTGTCACTAATGACTGTGTGTTGTAAATTGATTAACATAATTATGTAAAGAGTTATATATTCATAACATTTAAAACTAAAATGTAGCAAACCGTAATACCCTGTATTTCCAGTGTACGTATTTTAAAGCTGGTATAAATAGTTATAATTATTCAGAAATCGTATTCACTTATGACATTAAATGTGAGTTTCTTTCTGTTTCATACTGTATAATCGAATAAAATTTAAAACTGATGCGATATCCAAGGAATAAATTTTACAAAACTCGTTGCATGTAGGAATATTTCACGGGAAATATATTTTAAAATTAAGACCTTATTGAAAAATCAACGTTTTTACAAATCACACCGTTTCGACTGACTGGTATTTTCAGTCCTTTTTAACACAATTATATGACGGAAAGTCTTGATTTAAACAATTAAAGACATCGTAAGGTGCATTTACAACAGTTACCAGAATTTTAAAGAAACCCAAGATTTACGAGTTTCGTAAAAAAAATTCCTGCAGTATATGATACATCCTAGTATTTTAAAAATTATTCTTCGTTAATTATACTATTGAAAAATTAGTTTAGAACTTTTTTACTTATAATCTGCACATAGAGGCATTTTCTCAGACTTTTAACATTGCGACTGGGCCGTTCCGTTTCTGGTGCGACCACCACCTACATAGCCGTTGGCTGTCTGATCATCAGACATACTGTAAAATCTAGGATTAGGATCAATGTGGACGCTCTGAATGCTGTCTGACTTCTCCGAAGCCGACATCGCATATCCACTTACGATACGCACGTCAGGCGGCAGAGCATTCAACGGCGTCGAAGCATCTGCATCGTCTCCATCTCCATCTACACCGCTCTCTGAATTCGCTAGGGCTGCTGCTCTCGCTGCCCGCGCTTCGTTACCCGCGGGACTGTGGTAAAACGACACTTTGGCAAAGTTTCCATTGGCATCCCCTAGAAGCATCTGACATAGCATCATAAATGTCGGCCGTCTACCTGGTTTTGAATCCCAACAATGCCTCATTAGTTCGTAGAGTTTATCAGGACAGTTTTCAGGACGCTCCATCACACCTCCTTCGATGACGTATCGAAGAACTTGATCATTAGCTAGACCTTGATAGGGTTGAGAAGCCAAAGTAGCCATTTCCCATAGTACTACTCCATAACTCCAGACATCGCTACTACTGGAAAAGACACCGTCTTTCAGACTTTCGGGAGCCATCCATCGCACAGGCAGGAGACCCTTAGAGCCCTTGCGATAGTAGTCCGTTTCATAAATATCTCTCGTCATACCGAAATCTCCAATTTTTACCGTCAAATCTTCGGCAACCATACAATTCCGTGCTGCTAAGTCTCTATGGACAAACTTTTTAGCCTCTAGATAGGCCATTCCATCTGCGATTTCTATGGCCATCTGTAGAATTTGTTTAAGCGTTGGCGATGGTTTACCATCATTATTTTCTGGTCTATGTGATCGTAAATATGTTTTTAGATCTCCTTGAGCCATTAATTCCATTATAACTAAAGTTGGTTGCCCTTGGGAACACACGCCTAATAGCCTCACCACGTGGGTTGTGTCAAATGCCTTCATCACTGATGCTTCGTTTAAAAAGTCTATTCTCTCCCTAAAATATTTTTATACTATTAACTGATTTTCTTTACTGTATGTAACATATAACAACTAAAAATTCAAAGAGGACATTATCTCTTGAATTTTTTTCCGGTTTGTTTTATGAATACATCATGAATTAAGCTGCCAACAGCGAGATATGTCCACGCAAAATGTGTCCATTTAAATTCAGTGTTACTAAAGATGACTTGTTTATAACACTTATTAAAAGTCACTTTGCTAAGTATAGTTTGTATTAATAGTATGAAAATTTAATGAGCTATTCGAATCACAAATGTTTTATAAAACCGTATTTTACCATTAAAATAATTTCAGTTGTATCTTTCCTATTGTTCAGCTTTGATATAGGCTATATTTAGCAAAACGACTCATTTTAGTGGGTACCGATACGATATATATATATATATATATATATATATATATATATATATATATATATATATATATATATATATATATATATATATATATATATATATATATATATATATATATATATATATATATATATATATATATATATATATATATATATATATATATACATATTTTTTTCTCATGCCCCGAAAAAGTCAGTTCATATATCAATAAGACGGAGTTCAAATATTTCTGAAAAATTTTAAGGTTTTACGATTGCATGTTCAATAAAAATTTTTTTTTAAATAGACAAAAGAAATTAATGCTTTAAATTGAATATGCAACCGTTAAATCTTAAAATTTGTCAGAAATATTTGAACTACGTCTTATTGTACTAAGTTGGGATGTGGAATCTTTGGCACAATGATACTACTCAGTATTTATCACCACTACACCAAACACTTTATTTTTGCACTCGACGCGCGTTTCGCTAACCATGTTAGCTTCATCAGGAGCGATTATTGACAATGATTGACAATCAATCATCGCTCCTGATGAAGCTAACATAGTTAGAGAAAGGCGCGTCGGGTGTAAAAATAAAGTGTTTGGTGTAGAGGTGATATATACTGAGTTACGTCTTACTGACATATAAAACTAACATTTTCTGGGTATGAGGAAAAAAAATTTCATTCCACCCTAATATACCTTATATATACATATATATATATATATATATATATATATATATATATATATATATATATATATATATATATATATATATATATAAGGTATATTAGGGTGGAGTGAAATTTTTTTTCCTCATACCCAGAAAATGTTAGTTTTATATGTCAGTAAGACGTAACTCAGTATATATCACCTCTACACCAAACACTTTATTTTTACACCCGACGCGCCTTTTTCTAACTATGTGTATATATATATATATATATATATATATATATATATATATATATATATATATATATATATATATGTATATATGTATATATATACATACATATATATATATATATACATATACATATACATATACATATATATATATATATATATATATATATATATATATATATATATATATATATATATATATATGTATGTATGTATATATGTATATATATATATATATATATATATATATATATATATATATATATATATATATATATATATATATATATATATATATATATATATATATATATATATATATATATATATATATATATATATATATTCCTAATATTCAGTAAACTACTCTCAAAAGTCGGTTATAGTTACTAAAATTACTTTTAAACTACAAAATGATTTGAATGATTCTTTCAATGGCACGTAAGTTGAAAAATAAACAAATGGTTTCGTTAAAATCGGTTCAGTAGTTTTGTGGATATACAAGCATACAATCGCGAAATTTGTCGATTCGAAAGCGTATATATATATATATATATATATATATATATATATATATATATATATATATATATATATATATAGATTAACATACATGAATATTATATGTTTACGTATTGAATTAATAACCTTCCTTTTTTAAGTCGTTTAAAAAACTTTTTTTTTTAATCTTTTCGCCTTTAAACAGAAAAAAAAAATGTTTACCTATTTGTAGCATGTTCATTTACAGTCTTAACTGCACAACGTACTGAAGATCGTCCTCTAATTTCGTTCGCAAAGCCTTCCCACACCATTCCAAAACTACCCTGCCCGAGTTCTTTAATAAAGTCAATCTTCTTCCGAGGAACTTCCCATTCGTCTGGAACATAAACGCTTGCGATATATTCTGGGTTCACGGCTGGTATTAGTCTCATATCCCTTTCTTTCATTGTTTTTTTATAGAACCACCAGACTCCACCCATAATAATCTAAAAAAATAAATTAATTAAAAAAAAAACAAATCTCACCAATGCCAAAACTCCTTGTTAAAATACTACGCAACAGGACTGTAGCACAGTAGCCCTTATTATTGCTCTTTCAATAAACTACTATTATTACCGTCTCTTAAGTTCATTAGTAAAAAACCGGTCAAGTGCAAGTTGAACTTGCACAATTAGTGCTCCGTACGTTGATTGTTTTTAAAATAAAAATTTTTGTTAGGGTGGTATAAAATGATCAGTGACTTCACAAAACACACCCCAAATGAGTTTTTAACAAAGTTTGTTTCCAATCTTTACTGAAAACTGGTAACCTTGAAATTTTGTTTTTTTTTTATATACCAAATAAATTATTAAAGGCAATGCACTCGTGATAATTTTCGTTTAATCTATACCCCGTGGAGAATATTCCAGAATTCTTTCAAAATTTTTTGATCAGTACTTTTCGAGATAAGGTAGGGGACAGCGATTTTTCGCTATTTTTTAAAAGTAATACGAAGAAAAGTGTGCGGAAGTATTACATTATATATATATATTTTTTACTCGTGTTTTCACAAGCTTTCATTTGACACCACACTCGATGACCTAGTAAAAATTTTTTTTTTTCACTTCCGATTTCACCCCTCAAAACGAACTCCTTAAGTCAAAATTTAACTTTCAAAACTACATGGCTCTGATGAGGCCATCAATTCCTATATTATTACCAAATTTCAAGTTTCTATGAGAAATAGTTTCGGAGAAAATCGGGTGTGACAGACAGACAGACAGACACCGAAGTGATCTTATAAGTGTTCCGTACGGAACACTAAAAATGACCGACCAAGTGCAAGTCGGACTGGCGCAATTAGTATTCAGTAAGTTGATTGCTTTTAAAATAAAAATTTTTGTTACCGAGGTATAAATAAAATGATCAAGGAGTTCACAAAACACACCCCAAATGAGTTTTCAACAAAATTTGTTTCCGATTTTTATTGAAAACCTGAAATTTTTGTTTTTTGTTATATACCAGATAAATTTAACGCTCGTGATAATTTTCGTTCAATCTACATTCTGTGGTGAATATTTCAGAATTTTTTCAAAATCTTTTGATCGGTACTTTTTGAGATAAGATGGGGGGACAGCGATTTTCGGCAATATTTTAATAATACAAAGAAAAATGTGTGTGAGTATTACATTATATATACTTTTGAACTCGCGTTTTCACAAGCTTTCATTTGACACTCCACTCGATGACCTGGTATTTTTTTTACTTCCGATTTCACCCCCCAAAACTAACCCTTTAAATCAAAACTTTCAAAACTATATGACTCAGATGGGGCCATAATTCCTATATTAGTGCCAAATTTCAACTTTCTGTGTCAAATAGTTTCGAAGAAAATCGGTTGTGACAGACGGGCGGGCGGACAGACAGACAGACGGATAGATACTGAAGTTATCTTATAAGTATTCCGTACGAAACACAAAAAAGAATCAACAAACATCAATTCTTAAGCCACAAAGCTCTTATGAGACCGCGCTTTGCCAAGCGAACGTATGCTTCGCTCTGTCGACAATTTGCCAAGCATTTTCACAAGTACCTATATATAAATGGCTTTAAAAAAAAATATGTATACTTACTAAGAATATCACAAGTAACACCAAAACAGTAATAAGTACAGCACTGGAAGTCTTTTCAGGAATAACAAAAGTAACGCATTGTGATGTATCACCAAATCCAGCAAACGAGGAAGCCTTTATGCACAGACTGTGATTGCCCGAATAGAGTTTTGAAATGGTGTACATCATGGTGAGGTTGTCCGTGCTGAAATTCTTGAAATCTCTGAAGGAAATACATTCACCGGTATATTGAGACTAAAATGAAAAACAAAGCGTTATCTATTTGTGTGCGTGTGTGTGTGTGTAGTTGTCTCATTGGATAAATTATGTATCCTAATCACATAACGCATGTACGCGTTTCTGAGTATTCATCCTCTCATTAAATACACGAGCTATCCAATAAATATTAAATGCAGGTTATTTCATAAAATTTGTTTCGCAAAGATGTTGAGCGAAATAAGCATTCTCTATATTTCTGCAAATTACTCAAAATTTTCATTTCATTCACTGTATTTCAAAACTCCACGAGATTTAAAACTCGTAAGAAAAATTGTCAAATCTGTTGTTATCTTTTTTTTAAGTAATGATTAAAAAAAAACTAGATATTCTCTTTAAAAATCACTAAAATTTCAACTTTTAAAAGATGAGTTCACTTAATATTGTATAGAGAACATGCGAAGATGATGGCTATATATAAATTTGAAAATAGATTGTAAAAATAAATAGATTTATGATAAAATATGATAATATTTATATCAAATATGTAATAAAAAGGAAATTTAATAGTTGGGAATTTTCTTACATTTTTACTGCCTTCTCGTTTATATAAAATTGTAACTGACACAATCATTCCATTGGGATCTGCAGGTTGCCTCCATTTCACTGTTACACTGTCAGACGTAATATTTAGTACTGTTACGTTGGTTATATTATCAGCACCCACTAAAAAACATACATTTTATAAGCCATGTTGGGGTTTTAGAATGACACTACCCAACAGTTATCACCTTGTGTAACTTTATAGCCCCTTAGGGAGAAAATACATTGGGGCAGCTGAAAATTAACACACATATATTTTTAAATATTGAAAAAAAAGTTACGCCACTGTCTTCCAACAAGGTTGTGCGGCGAGTAGTAAAATGGCGTAACCTCTAGCTTCTGCTGTATAGATCTGAGACAAGCGAGTTTTTTTTTAAATTTATTATTAACAATCATACGGTGTGCATGAACTAGAAAAAAAAATGAAAAAAATTAAGAATTGCGAAAATGGCATGCTTTTAAAAAAAATGTTTTATTTTTTTCCTAAATTTTTTTAGTTATTTTGTCATAAAAAATGCTTTTTAAATAACTTTTACGAATATTTAGGTTCAAGTACTAGGTTTTAATGTTATTTATATGTGTGAAAGTTTCAACGCAACCGACCAAATAATTTTTGAGTTACTAGTTAGGCCAATTTCTAAAATACCGGTTTGAGAAAAAACGCGTTTTAAGTTTGGAGAAAATTTGTAATTTTTAATTTAATTCTTTTTTTGAAATTCACGCACCCAGTATGAATGTTGATAAAAAATTTAGAAAATCGTTTGTTTCAGATCAATACGCGGAAGCTAGAAGTTACGCCATTTTACCACTCGCTACACAACCTTGTCGGAAGATAGTGTTTAGCTCTGCCATCTTTCAATATTTTAAAAGAAATTTGTGTTAATTTTAGTCTTAAGCAACAACAAATCATACCTAAAATTTCATTAATGTTATATAAAACGTTCACATAAAAAAATATAAAAATTGACTTATTTTCACCTGCCTAAATGTTTTTCCCCTTTAAAATAAACTAGACAAAATAATTTAAAAATAAAAAAGTTTAAAAGTAATTGTATCTCTTTGGTAATGCTCCATTCCTAATTTCTTTTATACTATGAATAAAACTAAAATAGGGTGAAACCAAACTCAAGGAAAGATTTCACCAATTCTATTTTTCAGCGATATGCTTCTTGACGGTGTTGGAAAATGAAGCATACATATGCGTATATAGAAACAAGTTGAAACAGAACCATTGCTTTCTACCCTTTAGTGAATGTTGTTTCGGGAGAAACGTAACTTAAACAAAATAAAAACAAAAAGGCTCGAGAAAAGTGAAAAAATACTAACCTTTTTTTAATGTGACTCCAAGTTCAGTTGACATCTCACTGCATGGAAGTTCTAGGTCATCTTTAGTAATTTCCCTACATGCCCTAACACTAATGTCATATGTGGTATAGTGATGTAAATTTTTGATATGAAATTTCCGCGCTCTGTATACTGGAAAACTGAACGATTCCCAAATATTTTCACTACCGGGTTCTGTTCTATTTTCTATTGTAGTTTCACTAAAATTCCTTTTTTCAGGCATGGGAAAATTATAATCTGGTAACATTGTTTTTGTATACGATGATCCATTGATGGTATTCTTATCTATTATAACTTCAGCTGCGCGCCTGTTTCGTGTTTGTACATCTTTCCTTTTAACATAAACTTTGTTATGAAGTTCATTTTCAAAATTTATTCTGCTGATTTCTTCTTGTTCATCGTATAAAATGGATTCAACTTTATTTGTGTTAGTTCCACATGTAACTTTCGTTGGCTTTTGAGTTGCTGGTGTCAGTGGAGGCTTAGTTCTAGGCGCACTTGGAGACACTGCGTCTTTACAATAATCTCTATTATTTTCAGTAACAGAGGCATGCTTTATACCAGAAACGATGTAGTAGGATAACTTTCCATTAGGTTCTGATGGAGGTTCCCATGTAACCGACAACGAATCACTTGAGTTACTGGTTACGTAAAGTTGTCGGGGAAGAGATGGTTGGGCTGGCTTTGTTGTAAAATAAAGAATTTTACTTTGCGCGCCATTTTTTTCTGCAGCTATTGTATATGTTCTTACGTAAAACGCGTACTGTGTGTAAGGTTTTAAATTAGTTAGTAGATGTTGTACAGGACTGTTTTCTAAATTATTAGCAACGTCATCTACGTGCCAATTGTCCTGTCCACATGCGTCTCTCCCATCGTAAAAATTGACATTTTGGGTAGGAGCTTCAATGCTGTATACAATATAACTGAGAAGTTTTCTAGGGTCATCGATTTCAAACGGATGCCACTCCAAAATTGCCCCCTTACTAGTAATACTTGTCACGTTAACATCAAGCTCAACTACTGAGCACGCAACTTTATCACCATTTGAATTTGAGGCTACTTCCATTTCGGTAAACGCTGATAGGTTGGCAACTTTTCTTAGCTCTTCTATTTTGTTTATACATAGTTTTGGATTAAAGTGGAAAAACAAACTTCCGTTACTAATTTTAAAATCTCTGTGGGTCTTCCAATCAAAGAGGTCCTGCAAATTTTGATTGTCCAGGACTACCAAACTGTACCTTTGGCTTTCAAGATATTTTCCTCGTATTCTCTTAAGTTTTTGAAGAAAATTGAGACTAACAAGCGAAAACGACCTCACCACCTTTAAATATCCATCAATTTCTTCTATCATACCGAGGTTATCTTGAAGTTCTTTTACCACTTTGTTGCCACCTCGAATTTGAATTTCTAAAGAAGTAGTAATATGAGTACAACCTTTCAACTGGTGAGCTAAGTTGATACTGTCAATTCTTGCTCCTGGACATTCTTTTTTGCACGTATTGTTACATTTCGTACAGCTATGGTTAGTATAGTTATCGGCATAATCAAGGGGGCATTCTAATATACACGCATTATTATGAATTTTGTAAGGATATTCGATGTCACTAGAGATGCGATTTTCAATATCCGGTAAGTCTATTGGTCTCGTCATATTGATACACTCCGATTGCGACACGCATCGTCGTCCTAGAAATGTTACAAATTTTGATGGGCACTTTTCTACACACTTTACGGGCTTATCCGATCCTACTGCGTAGTTTCGACACAAAACACATTTTGTGGTGTCAGTTGCACAACCGCCGACACAATCTTTATCACAACACTCTCCTTCATCATTGCACGTTCCATTCCCGCATCCGCTACATATTTTTTGGCAGTGATCGCTATTCCAGCAAAGGAATTTACTATTGTCTTTCTCGTTATGTGGACACACCTTATTTCCTGCATATCTTGGACACACTGGACACTCATTTTCAGGTTTTAAACTTTTTAAATACGAAGGAGCCGTTTTGTCGTGAACTATTTTATTCCAATCGATAGTGTGAACAAAACATAATGATGGATTTTTATCGATATGAACCATGCCGTTCATTATATCCGTGAGTGAATATAAGCCAATTTCTTGTAGAGAAGACATTTCAAAAATTATTAAAGCTCTTAATCCAGTGAATAAATGTTGACCTCGGATAACAGCAAGATTTGGAAATAATTGTCCAATGCTCCGAAGTCCGTTTACTCTAAATAATAATAAATAATCGGTAATTTCAACCAGTTCTGGGAACGAAATTTTTGCCAGTTCTGTTTCATTTACTTTATCAAAAAGAAGAATCTGAAGTGAACCTTCAATAACTTGACACCCTTCCAATTGTTTAAAAGACTCCAGCCTATTCCGAACATCGATACTTTTACAAACTGAAAAGAAAAAGGCAATTATGTAGAACATACAATAAATTTGATCATTTTTTAGATATTATAATACTTTCCCGAGATTCCGGTCCTGACCGGCACATTTCGGTTTTTCATTAGTGTCCGTACCTCTCAGAAATTTATAATATATCTTTAAGAGGAAATATCAATTCTATTTTTTTTTAGTTTTATATCAAAAAAATACTTTTTCCATTTTTTAGAACATGTTTTGCTCCATTTCAATGATATACACAATTAAAATATTTTAGCTACATGTTAGAAAAAATTTAATAAATTTATTAATATAATGGTCTATAAATCCTCAGTTTGCCTCTGACAAAATATATGACTTTAAAAACAAAATAATACCGGAAATCCTTTAAAAATAAGTTAAATCAGAAATATTTTAGTTCTTTCCTGGCTTTGTTCATTCATCTTACGGTTTATAACTGATAGTATCCGCTGCAAAAAAATTAATTGTAAATTTATTGAAGCTATTTTTTAAAGAGCCCTAATCGATTAATGTTTTTTTAGTGCAAACAAGCTTTGGTAGGGAGCCTAGAGCTTTATAGTTCATCTTGAAGACCTAATTTATACATACATTTTTTTTTTAAATTTCC
>CM032450.1:29647187-29652187 GCA_019049505.1 Pachyrhynchus sulphureomaculatus | reverse complement strand
TATGTTGTGAATAGACTTCATAATGTTGTATGACTTCCACCACTCTCGCATAGACTGTCTTCCTTCCCCGTCAGTTTCATGAATTAGTTGGCTAAAAGTGCGGCGATGGTAATAAGCTTTGAAGTTTGCTATTGCTCCCTGGTCCATAGGTTGTAATATTGACGTAGTGTTTGGTGGAAGGAACTTTACGTACACTTTTAAGTCTCTGGGCGTATCAAGTGAGGTTGGATGTCCTGGGGCATTGTCTAAGAGTAATATAACTTTAGGTTCAAGCCCATTTCTGTCACAGTATGATTTGACTGATGGGCAAAAACTATTAGAATACCATTCTTGAAAAATTTCCCGTGTAACCCACGCCTTTCTGTTTGATCGCCACACAACTGGTAGACTTGTCTTGTCTGTGCCTCGCATTGCACGGGGTGTTTCTGAATGCTACACTAGTAAAGGTTTCAGTTTGAAATCACCAGTGGCATTACCACCCAGCAGAAGTGTTAGTCGATCTTTCGCAGCTTTGAAACCACTGGCTTGACGTTCTTCCTTAGAAATGAATGTTCGAGATGGCATTTTTTTCCAGTAAAGTGCGGTCTCATCAACATTGAAGATGAGACAAGCAGGAATTTTCTCTCGTCTAACGAAGTCTTGAAACTTGTCTGGAAACTCAGCTGCAGCTTGAATGTCCGCGCTGGCCGCCTCGCCTGTTATGTGGATATTGTGAAGATTAGAACGCTGCTTGAACCGATGGAACCAGCCTCTGCTGGCAGCAAAAGTCGGAGTGGCACTCCCTTCTCCTTCTTTTGTTTTCAGCATCTCATACAAAGATTTTGCTTTTGTGCATATGAGATCTTGACTTAGTGGTGTGTTCTTCTTATTCAAATCTTCGATCCAGACTGACAGTAATTTCTCCATTCTTTCTAAGATAGATGATCTCGAACGAGAAAGTTTTGTTGCACTTATAGGTGTTGAACCTTCGCTGGAGATTTTAATTTTTTCCCGATTTTTATAAATCGTTCTCACAGTCGATTCTGAGAGTCCAAAATCTCTCCCAACAATTGTTGCTTTGCCTCCATTTTCCATTCTTCTTAACACTTTCATCTTCAATTCCAAAGTGACGCTTTTACGCTCTTTTTTCTTTACAGGCGGCATTTTTAACGTAGGGTTAAATTATGTATGTATGTATCTCCAATAAATATTAAAACAAAACTGCCAGCCGACCGAACTAACATTACGGAACAAATGAACACACGAAACGAACGAGGAAATCCCCATAGAACAAAGTCGAAGGACAGGGAATTCCCAATTCTTCAAAGAGAATATTCAGAGAAAGCGGGGATCCCCCCGCGACCATAGAGAAGTTAATGACTACATGAGCGCGAAATTTGAAATTCGCGTTATAGTGAAACCGCGCGTAACGGGGTCGCGCTAAGCGGGGTATTACTGTATATATATATATATATATATATATATATATATATATATATATATATATATATATATATATATATATATATATATATATATATATACATATATATATATATATATATATATATATATATATATATATATATATATACATATATATATATATTATATATATATATATATATATATGTATATATATATATATATATATATATATATATATATATATATATATATATATATATATATATATACATATATATATATTATATATTATTATATATATATATATATATATATATATATATATATATATATATATATATATATATATATACATATATATATATTATATTATTATATATATATATATATATATATATATATATATATATATTATACATATATATATATATATATATATATATATATATATATATATATATATATATATATATATATATATTATACATATATATATCTTCTGCTGGGTGGTAATGCCACTGGTGATTTCAAACTGAAACCTTTACTAGTGTACCATTCAGAAACACCCCGTGCAATGCGAGGCACAGACAAGACAAGTCTACCAGTTGTGTGGCGATCAAACAGAAAGGCGTGGGTTACACGGGAAATTTTTCAAGAATGGTATTCTAATAGTTTTTGCCCATCAGTCAAATCATACTGTGACAGAAATGGGCTTGAACCTAAAGTTATATTACTCTTAGACAATGCCCCAGGACATCCAACCTCACTTGATACGCCCAGAGACTTAAAAGTGTACGTAAAGTTCCTTCCACCAAACACTACGTCAATATTACAACCTATGGACCAGGGAGCAATAGCAAACTTCAAAGCTTATTACCATCGCCGCACTTTTAGCCAACTAATTCATGAAACTGACGGGGAAGGAAGACAGTCTATGCGAGAGTGGTGGAAGTCATACAACATTATGAAGTCTATTCACAACATAGAAGAGGCTTGGAAGGAAGTTAAAATGAGTTGTATGAATGGGGTGTGGCGTAATCTTTGGCCAGATGTAGTGGAAGCACCTAGAAGAATTGTCCAGATGCAGAGACAAGTGCTTGAAGACATTGCTGCAATGATTGAGGGGTCTGAACTTGAAGATGTCACGGTAGAAGATCTCGTAGAACTTGTAGCAACGCACGACGATCCTATTAGCAATGAAGATCTGATCGAGTTACAGAATAATCCTATCTACGATGAGGAAGAACAAGTAGAAGAGAAAGTTTTATCTTCAGGGGAAATACAAAATGCACTTTCAAAAATTTATTCAGGTTTGGACATATTGCAGAGTATAGACAATAATGATGACCGTGTCTTGACCGTGTGTCAAACAATTAAAAACAGTGTTGGGTGTTATGAACGTATTTTACAAGAACGTAAACAAAACGTTACCCAAAAGACAATAGATGTATTTTTCCGTAAAAAATAAGAGTATGTATTGCATAAAGTGTTCTTAGAATTAAAGTGATTGATTAAAATGATTTGTATTTTTTTGTATTAAATTTTGACTATGTTTAATCATAAACCTCGATATACGCGAATTTCAGTTAACGCGATTTTTTTCGGAACGTATCCCTCGCGTAAAGCGGGGTATTACTGTATATATGTATATATATATATATAAAAATATATATATTATATATTATATACATATATATATATATATATATATATATATATATATATATATATATATATATATATATATATATATATATATATATATATATATATATATATATATATATATATATATATATATATATATATATATATATATATATATATATATATATATATATACACAGTACAGGATAAACTTGCTAAAATCACATCCAAACTAACTATTGGAAAATGAAGCTTAAATACTCCTAATTTTGATGTAAAGTTTTCCTATCTAAGTATTTCAAATATACACTTTAAACTAAATGTTTATCATAAATTTAAGCAACTTTTTTTTGTTAAAAGTCACCTTTTGGTTGATTATGGCCGCCATGTTGCGACGCCATATTGAATTTCAAAATTATATATATATATATATATATATATATATATATATATATATATATATATATATATATATATAAAATAGGTATTTAAGTGTCTCCCTTGATTTGGAGTTTTCCTGTTTGGCATATTAACAAAGTTCTGTTATTACTAAATTGAATTTTTTAAAAACCGGTCACGTGCAAGTTGAACTTGCACAATTAGTGTTCCGTACGTTGATTGTTTTTAAAATAAAAATTTTTGTTAGGGTGGTATAAAATGATCAGTGACTTCACAAAACACACCCCAAATGAGTTTTCAACAAAGTTTGTTTTCAATCTTTACTGAAAACTGGTGACCTTGAAATTTTGGTTTTTTTTCTATACCAGATAAATTATTAAAGGTAATGATAATTTTCGTTCAATCTACACCCCGTGGAAAATATTCCAGAATTTTTTCAAAATTTTTTGATAAGTACTTTCCGAGACAAGGCGGGTGGACAGCGATTTTTCGCGATTTTTTAAAAATAATACAAAGAAAAGTGCGCGCAAGTATTACATTATATATATTTTTTTTTACTCGTGTTTTCACAAGCTTTCATTTGACACCACACTCGATGACCTAGTAAAAAAATTTTTTTTTACTTCCGATTTCACCCCTCAAAACGAATCCCTTAAGTCAAAATTTATGTTACGGTGATATAAAATGATCAGTGACTTCACAAAACACACCCCAAATAAGTTTTCAACAAAGTTTATTTCCAATCTCTACTGAAAATTGATGACCTTGAAATTTCTGTTTTTTTTATATACCAGATAAATTATTACAGGTAATGCACTCGTGATAATTTTCGTTCAATCTAAACCCCGTGGAGAATATTCTAGAGCTTTTTCAAAATTTTTTGATAAGTACTTTCCGAGACAGCGGTTTCTCGCGATTTTTTAAAAATAATACAAAGAAAAGTGCGCCCAAGTTTTACATTATATATATATTTTTTACTCGTGTTTTCACAAGCTTTCATTTGACACCACACTCTATTACCTAGTAAAAAAAATTTTTTTTCACTTTCGATTTCACCCCCCAAAACTAACCCCTTAATTCAAAATTTAACTTTCAAAACTACATGGCTCTGATGAGGCCATCAATTCCTATATTACTACCAAATTTCAACTTTCTATGACAAATAGTTTCGAAGAAAATCGGGTGTGGCAGACGGACAGACAGACGGACAGACACCGAAGTGATCTTATAAGTGTTCCGTACGGAACACTAAAAAGACCGCAAATATAATATCGACAAACCTGTCACTTTGCTAATAAAATGTACTATAAAAAAAATCGGTAAATTGAGTTACCCAGTATTTCCACAGACAACACGTAATTCTAAAATAAGTACTGATTTTCATTTTCTTACATGAAAAAGTAACTTAATTCAATTAGTTTTAGTTGTTATTTTAAAGATAGATACTTTATAATTAATCTCTAAAAAATAGTAGAACAAAAGAAATATTTTAACGATATTTAGAAATGGAACTTTATATTTCTTTTTAGATATTTCTGTTAAAATTG
>CM032450.1:29617187-29642187 GCA_019049505.1 Pachyrhynchus sulphureomaculatus | reverse complement strand
CATCCCTGGAAATGTCGGTTGTAGCCAACAAGATGGCTGATCTCCTCAGTGAAATAATAATTGTGGTTACAGCACTTGGTCTGTGAACGTTGACCGTATTCTCATTTCCAAGTTTCTCATCTTATCCCTATATTACCTTTTTAACACCAACACAATATTTATTATTATGTATAATATTAAATAACACAATCGCCACCTAAATAGAAACTATAAATTTCCAAAGGTAAAACTGTGATATCACGTACTTACCTAAATTTAAACTAAATTAAGTAATTCATAATGAAACTATAAAGTTTATAAAAGCGTGTGAATTTATTAAACTTTAAAAACTTTTTAATAGGGCAAATCCAGTTAAACTGTGGATAGCAACAGTTCTGATCCGAAATTACGAAAAAGAGAATCGTAGAGGAATCCACTGTTTCCAGTAAAGCTGCTAAAAAATAGCTATAAATTTTCAATGAGTACCAAAAATGGAAAATTTTTAAAAATGCGAATAATCAATGTTAAAGCACTTTAAAACACAATTAAATACGTACGTGCCATCGCCCTCAACTACAACGTTGCCATGGTTTTATTTAACTGTGTGTATAATTTGATCTTATACCCAGTGTTTTTAAATCCTTTTTTATTATATAATACAAATTATATAAAAAATATAAATTGCTTTCGACACGGAGAGTAATAATAAATCTTGCCCTTGCATCAAAAATAAAGGGATTTCAAAATAATGGACAACTCCAGAAACACATTGCCTGCAACCTAGTACAAAGCTGTAGTAATTATAGAAGATGAACCTCAAATAAGTCAATACCTGTCCTGGTTTGATGATGAGCATTCGGCAATGCTAGAGTAAAATTTTCGAATAATTCTCGCCCCCTAAACTACTCGGTATATGTTCTTTACGAATGTTAACCACATATTAAAGATGCTTATTTTTTGAAACCTCGATCACGGAACACGACTTAAACTCCGCGCATACGTTTCTTTATTAATCATTGTTATTGGCACCTAAAAATGGTGACATATGACCTCATATTAAACCTCCTTTGCAGTTAATTTTAAATAATTGTCGATCAAGACTATGTATGTACGTACATACAACAGGTCAAATCACATGGCGATTAATTTACTATTTGCGTATTTAGAAAATAGTCTATAAATCATAATAATATTTAGTAATAATATAAAAATAATAATTAGTATACATTTTATTTTTGCATATACAATCTCGTATACATAATTTTTATACTTAACTAGCCGTGCCCGCGGCTCCGCTCGCGTGGATTTGATTCACTATTATCGTCACTGCTTATTCTTTGTTACCTAACATAATAAAATAGATTCTATAACCTGGCCCCAGAGAACATATGTATTTTATAAAAAAACACGTAAATCGTATAAGTGGTCCTTGAGTGCTAAGCACTAACGGACATACATTCAGATGAACGTTACATTTTATATATATTATAGATTTTTTCGATAAATGTTAAGTTAAGAATTTAAAAAAATACGTAAATCAGATAAGTGGTTCTCGAATGATAAGCACACTAACGGACAGTCAGACAAACAGAGAGACGTTGCGTTTTATATATAATATCTAGATTATTATTATTATTATATAACCTGGCCAAAGAACATATGTATGGATTAAAAAAAAAACACGTAAATCAGATAAGTGGTTCTCGAGTGATAAGCGCACTAACAGACAGACACGCAGACAGAGAGACATTGCATTTTATAGATATTGTATACTTTGTTATATGATATTGTTCCATATTTAACGGTTTAGGCAGTGTATTGCAAGAGAGTGCGCTAGCGGCAAACTTTTTTCTGACTTGATTCACTATTATCGTCACTGCTTATTTCTTATATTACCTAACGTAATAAAATATATCCTATAAACTGGCCAGGGAACATATGTATGTTTAAAAAAAAAACACGTAAATCGGATGAATGGTTCTCGAGTGATAAGCGCATTAACGGACAGAGAGACAAACAGAGAGACGTTGCATTTTTATATATATTATAGAAGATTTTAGATAACCTGGCCAGGGAACAATGGTATGAATTAAAAAAAAAACACGTAAATCAGATAAGTGGTTCTCGAGTGATAAGCGCACTAACAGACAGACAGGCAGACAGAGAGACGTTGCATTTTATAGATATTGTATTCTTTGTTACATGATATTGTTCCATATTTAATGGTTTAGGCATTAGACGCGCTAGCGGCAAACTTTTTTCTGATTCAGTATTATCTGTTTTTTCCTTATGTTACCTAACGTAATAAAATATAGCCTATAACCTGGCCAGAGAACATATGTATGTTATAAAAAACACGTAAATCGGATAAGTGGTTCTACAGTGATAAGCGCACTAACGGACAGACAGATAGACGTTGCATTTTATATGTATTATAGATTTAACTTTACTGTATATTTGCATTTCAAAACTGTTCAGCGTTCAGCCACCCTAGTAGGTGCAGGCATATACCTTATACCTTTCATCAATTGCAGGGCCTATTTAAATGAAAAGTTTTTCCCACCCTATAATTTAATTTATTTCTATCTTACTATACTATGCTATAACTTGAATAAAACAAAATTTAAAAAAATAATGTGCTAAAAAGTAAATAGTATTATATTTTCTGAATCTTCAAAAGTTAATACCTATCTAGTATATCAAAAAATATATATTTAAATTGCAAAAGAAATATTTGCTGTAGTCATTCTGAACCAAAAAAGGAAGGAAACGTAAGCAATATGTATGTTAATTAATATTTAATACACAAAATGTACGTATGATACAAAATTAAGAAAAATAAAATTTGGAATGGGAAAAGAAGGCAGTTCCTCAAATGCTTTTCGAACGACCTCTCGTCTATAACAGATTTTTTTAGGTTAGTTCGGTTATTTATAGTAGGATTATACCTCTTTTTGAAGCAAAAGGATGGCACTTTAAAATGACTGTAAAGCGGGAAAAATCTCATTTAAAAACATTTTATAGCCGATGAAAGGTAGGGTCTAGAATTAATACACACATCTAATATTATTAATATGCAAGAAACCAAACTTTTAGTAAAAATAAAACACAGTCCAATTATAATTGGTCAAACGAACTTCCTAATAAAGAATTTTGATTCGACAGACTGACAAACAATAGTTTTTACTAAAAATAATTACTAGTATACAATAACAGTATGTTCTGGCCTTATATAAAACAAGAAATATATTATTATTATCATAAAGAATTAACAATAACTAGAACTGTAATTAATCTTTTGTATTCATTTGGTGTAAAGTAATTATTTTAAATTTTGTCTTGTAATAAGTTAGTACGATACAAGTAAAATGAACAATTAAAACAAGATTGTGAATAATAGTCGATGGATTTCCCTATACCACTCATCTATCATTAATATTAGTAATCCTTCAAGCGTCGATAATGTCTTCTAATCTTCCCCCTTACCTTATATTACTTTTCAGGTAAACTAAAAATATATTGCAAGATATAAAAATTTAATTATTATATCATTTTCGAAGTAATATACATGGTACCTATTAAAAACATGAATTATTCTTTAAATACAATCAATTTTATAACAACGGATCATTAATCTGATTAGTGAAATAGTTTAACTGGGCAGCCTCTTATCAATAAATAAATAAATATATATTTTTTTCATAACTATCTTTTTATTTCGGAAAATAATATTTGCCACTATTTAAAACTGGATCGTTTAATGACTTGTTACTCAACATTTTACAGCTAATCGCTGAAATAAACTTTCATTATTATACAATTTCACAATTCACTGCAAAAGGGCATTTAACATAAAAAATTGTCATTACAATTTCATTGTAAAACTACCTATTTTTTTTTATTGCTATACCCGAAATTTTATAAAAGAATTAATTCAAAAAAAAACTGTCAGTACTTTAAATTAAGAATTTTATCTTTAATCATAAATATCTAATAGGGATAACATCTTTATTATAAGGATAATATATTTTTCATAAGGAAAATATACGTACCATAAAAACAATTTTTCTTTTTATAAAGATGTTATTCTTCGAGATCGTTTTTAGTGTTCCGTACGGAACACTTATAAGATCACTTCGGTGTCTGTCTGTCTGTCACACCCGATTTTCTCCGAAACTATTTTACATAGAAAGTTGAAGTTTGGTAATAATATAGGAATTGGTGGCCTGATCAGAGCCATGTAGTTTTGAGAGTTAAATTTTCACTTAAGGGTTTAGTTTTGGGGGATGAAATCGGAAGTGAAAAAAAAAAATTTACTAGGTCATCGAGTGTGGTGTCAAATGAAAGCTTGTGAAAACACGAGTAAAAAATATATATATAATGTAATACTTGCGCGCACTTTTCTTTGTATTATTTTTAAAAAATCGCGAAAAACCGCCTTATCTCGAAAAGTACTTATCAAAAAATTTTGAAAAAATCCTGGAATATTCTCCACGGGGTGTAGATTGAACGAAAATTATCACAAGTGCCTTACCCCTAATAATTTACCTGGTATATAAAAAACAAAAATTTCAAGGTCATCAGATTTTAGTAAAGATTGGGAACAAACTTTGTTAAAAACTCATTTGGGGTGTATTTTGTGAAGTCACTGATCATTTTATACCTCTGTAACAAAATTTTTTATTTTAAAAGCAGTCAACGTACGGAACCCTAATTGCGCAAGTTCAACTTGCACTTGACCGTTTTTTTTTTTTATTTTAAGAGTGTTCTTAAAGATTACAGAGTAATCCTGTTAAACTTATGATAAATGCTACATAAATGTGTCAGCGGAATTTTAAAAAGTCATCCTCTAAAATTTGGAGGAGAAGAATGCTAGAAATTCATTAAAACCTTCGTAAAAATAAAATACTGCACGTCTATATAGTAAAGTTTCATCGAACAACTAAGCTTGACAAAATTGGTATTTTGCACATCAACGGTAGCGTATACAAAATTTACTCAACATACCATAAAATATATCTTCCAGTCAATGATCCTAAAAAACAATCACTATTCTTTGTGTTTTAAGGTAGTAATAAAGGATAGAAATACTCCGATATTACCCGGATCATTCAATGGGTGATATTAATAGAGAAATTTTAAGTTATATAATTTAGAACCAAATTAAATAGTAGTCCGCGGTTATAAGAAATTCTTTGCAATAAAGATACTTTATTGGAAAAAACGACAGCTTTTACGTGGTTTTTTTTTAAATGATGTTTGATAGTATTAATAATCAACATATTGAAAGAGGCTCTGATGAATGTAAACCAATGTGGAGTAATTGTATTAAAATTATTAAGAAAAATAATGTACGCTCCCAGAGAATTCAGATATAGCTAAAAACTAACCTAAAGCGTAAATGAACAAGAAAGCCGGGATTACTGGCTATCTAGGTTCAAATTCCATCTGGTACATCTTAGTTGGTTGTCTGAGAAGTGGTCGGCCTATTAATGAAAATACCAATTTATAATTATTTATTATTACAATTATTTTATTTTTCAACTTAATCTCCCTTAAGATCGATACACTGATTCCATCGATGTTTTAAGGTCATTAACCCGTCTCTGTGTAGTAATTTTTTGTAAGACCTGCAAAATTCCCCTCTACAGACGCAAAAAACTCTTGATACGAAGAAAATTTCCATCCAGTAAGAATTTTTTTAAGGGGTTACGCCACCTTGAAATTTTCAAAAAATCGTTTTTGGGTTAGATTTATTATTTATACATTTAAGAGTAGTTCAAGTTTTACAAAATGGAATCGCAGATTGAAGGTAATATAAAAAAATTATAGAATTTAAGACGTGGACACGGTACTTTTTTTTCTTGTGCGTTTCCCTCGAAGCAACTTTTTTGAAACTTGTGGATTTACTGAACCGATTTTGATGAAATTAATACCTTTCTTGACAATATTATCTTGAAGTTGACATACGGTTTTATCGATTGGATGCACCGTTTATTTTTTATTGTCATACTGTCTCCTACTCTCTTTCTCATTTACATTAACGATCTGCTGGAAAAGACCGAGAATCCAATCTACAGCTTTGCAGATGACAGTACGCTTATCTCTTCATTCACTTTGAACGCTTGGACATCGGCTACTCAAGCGAATATCCGCAGACACCAGAAGATGATCGTTCAACTTAACAAAGACCTGGAAGAAATTCTATCTTGAGATGACAGTAACCAAGTGGAATTTAACGCTACAAAAATCCAGGCGGCAGTTTTTTCTAAAAAAGTTAACGTTGCTGAACCCGACATAGTTATATTGGGGCACTCCATTCCCCTAGCATCGTCACTCAATTTGCTGGGCGTTAATTTGGGAGCAAATATGTCCTGGCATGAACATGTTGCAGTAATATTATTTCGAACCAGAAAGCTTTATACTCCACAACAACTGTTAATTCTTTACAAAGCTCAAATTCGACCAATTATGGAATACTGCTCCTATGTTTGGAGCTCCGCTCTTAATTTGTTGGATTCTGTTTAGAGAAGGACTGTTCGTCTGACTGGAGACCCGGAACTGACCGGCGGCCTTGATTCGCTGGAACATCGAACAACGTTTGGCGACTTGAGTCTGTTCTACAAGTCATCGAAAGTGTTCGAAGGATGTAGCCCGCTTAATTCCTTCCAGAGTGGTGCACGTTAAAAATACACGTCGCGCTAATACTTCACATCTTATGAGGTTCAGCTTGTTACTCCGCGTACAACGCCTTTCAAGCAGTCTTTTATATGAAGAACATCATCCCTTTGGAATAATTTGCCCAGGGCTGTGTTTCCCAGCGAGTACAATTTACAGCGATTCAAGAACAGCGTGAATCGCTTTTTTCCGCACACATGCCGCTCCTGGAGCGCTTTAGGGACACCCCTGCAGCACGTGTGCTAGACCCATAAAAAAAAAATTATGAAAAAATCCGAGTTTATTTTCGAAAGGGCTATGACTTCTACAAAAAAATTTTAAATTTTTTTCCATACGTGGTCACTTAGCTATAATCTTTTTTGACAATAAAAAATGATTTGTTTAGTTTTTAGACGATTCCTGACTGAGAAAAAAATTCCACCGGTGGCAAGGATTTTCAAAAGAGAGACGGTTCATATCTCCGCCATTTTTAAATTTTTTTAATATTTTTTAAATTTTTGTTAAAACTATTGTATTGTGAAAAATAAAAATTATAATATATATAAAGTCGGTTTGTTTGGGTTATAAAAATTAAAATATCATAAACCATAAGCGTCCGAAATTTTTCTACCAATTATTTGCATTTTTAGTTTTAATCACCTTTATGTTCTCTCTATACAACAGTGTGACCTTTTTCTAAAAAATATTTTATTACATGCCTTCTAAACTTTACAATAAATAAACGCATTTCAAAGTTTATTTTAATGAGTAAATGATGAAACTAAAAACTTATTTGTATGATAAGGGCCTAAACGAGTACAATTAACAATTCTTAAGAACTAGAAATTTACAGTGTTATAAAGCTTAATGATAATAGGTACAATAAAATTATTTCGGATTTTAGCAGTTATTGGAATATAATTAACCAAAGTACTTATAGGTAGGTAGGTGCCTAAGTACCTAAGTATGCAATAAAAATATTCTGTAAAAGTATAAAATAAAGCAAAAACCTTAGTTCAAATCAGAATAGCGACAGTTTTGCCCTGGTCAAACTTCGCGGAGTCTGTAAATTTGCATTTTTTCTGCGAGAAAAAACAAGGATAATTAACGTCTACGATGCCCTAGTGCATCAACAGCCAATAAACCAAGGCCGTGAAATTGTGGAAACCTGTGCCAACATGACGGGAGTTGGATCAGCAACTATTTATAGATTTCTAAAAGAAAGAAAATGCGGTCCTTGCATCGAACCTCAGAATCACAAAGGAGAGGAGCCCTTAGAGGTCGGTGAAGACTTTAAAAACGCAATAAGAAGAAAAGTACATCATCTTTTTATTAAGAAATAAATACCTACACTACATAAAGTTTTGCAAAAAATCAGAGAAGACCAGGATTTGCCAGATTTAAAAAAAAAGGAAAAAACAATAGAAAATCTGTTCTTATCGATAAAACAGAAATAATTTGTTGGAGAAGAGTATACCTACGAGCAATAAGAAAATTTCGAGTCGAAGAAATAAATATTTTTTATTTAGATGAGACTTGGGTTAATGAGGGACATAGTGAAAAAATTCTGGATTGACAAAAACATTAAGAGTGCTAAACAAGCTTTTATGGAAGGTTGGTCAACTGGATTACAACCCCCTTCAGGAAAAGGTCGCAGGCTAATTATAGCATATATTGGTAGTGAAAACGGATTTCTCGACGGTGGCTTGTGGGCATTCGAATCAAAGTCAACTAAAGATTACCACGAGGAGATGACGGCCGATGTTTTTGAGGAGTAACATATACCAGCAGAATCAGTTATAGTATTAGACAATGCCCTATACCATTCTCGATTATTAGAAGGACTCCCGACAAATGATGTGAAGAAAGTGGATATTCTTCAATGGATAAGAGAAAAAATCTCAAACATAAAGATGGTATGTTAAAAGCGGAACTTCTCAAAATTGCGAAACAAAATAAGGCACAATTTAAGCAATACGCAGTCAATGAGATGGCAAAGGAACGGAATATTACAGTGATTAGATTACCTCCATATCATTCCGAATTGAATCACAAATGAAAGGTTTCGTTGCAAATTTTTGGTACTAAATCTTATATTTCTGTAACTTTATTTTTAAGATAATTTTTATTTATTAAATACTAAAAGCAGGTTACGCTCGGACGGCTATGCTACCGATGAGCCCTCATTTAGATTTTATGACTCTATTGTATAGCAGAGGTTTTCTGCCTAAAATAGGGTGAACCCTTAAAAATAATTCAAAACAGGTATCAAAATCCGGTAAAATGTGTAAGAAATCTTTTTTTTTTTTTGGGCGCACCCCAACATGAATTTGCATCTACAATGAGAGAATTCTGCTATCAACTCCAAACAAATACACTTTACAATAGTTACGTCAAAAAAAAATTATTTTATGCCTATTTTTCCGAGCGCCAAGGTGGCGTAACCCCTTAAGTTTTGGAAACAGATCAACGGTAGAACCCAAACCTGGGGAATACGGTGAATGTCCCAATAATCCATAGTGCAGACAGTCCACTGGGGCTGGTATTTCCTGACTCGGTGTAGTAAGTAGGAAAGTGCACTTTTAGCTTTATGCCATGTATTTAAATTTGTTTACGGTTTCATCTACGAGGAATTGTGCGATATCATAAGTGTGTCATTTGGTTTGGTTTTGCTTATGTTAATACTGAGGTCATTTTTATTTTATATCCTGTTATTGTTGTTATGGTTTCTTGTAAGTCCTGAATATTCTCAGCCAGTATTGCTGGATCATTAGCGTATCATACATTAATGATGGGAATGGTATTAACTTTTATCCTTTTTGGCTCGTTTTCCAATGTTAAATAAAAAATGAACTCCTTTAGCACTTTTAATTTTTTCTGTATAAAGTCGGTCATGAAGCAAAGTTTCTGGCCGTACAATTCAAATACAGATGATATGATCGTATGCCATTTTCATCAGTTTTTCTCTCTTGTATTAGTTGTAGCAGTAGATCATGGTGTATGTTATCGAATACTTTTTGGGAGTCTGCGAAGCATACGAATAGATATTTTCTTTGATCATTTAATCCGATATTTAAAATGAATGAAATATTAATTATAAAAAAGTGAGCATAGAAAAAAATAGTAAACTAACTGACACCTTGCAAACACTCTGTTCTAAAATAAACACCGAATTTGACGTCTCGAAGAAAGTTGGAATGTATATAACGAAGTAGACGCAAGCATTTCTCTAATCCCCTCTCCCCTTTAACCTCTAACACTTGTTACTATAAATAGTTATGCTAAAAACTCGTTCATTGTTCCAACCAGAAACTAGAAAAAATTCTCATAATACTATAGAAACTATACAATATTTAAAGACCTTCTCACCTCTTTCACCCCGTTTCTCCGTTTAAATTGAAAATAATTTAACATTAAGATTCCTTATCTCTTGGATCAACAGGACGCATAACACGCGAAAGCGAAGCCATTTCTTTAACCATATTTCCCACTCCTTTAGCCCCTTATACGATATAGTATAAATAATTTCGCCTAAAATTTGTCCATTATCCAAACCAAAACTAGAAAAATTTTTCATAATACTATTGAAATTATAACGCTCCCCATCCCTCTTACTCCCTGCCCCTCTTAAAATAAAATTATTGAGTAAATAATATGTTGGTCAAATTCCTTGACCCCAAAAACCTCGGAAAAGACTTATAGTAGGATATATACGAAACCACCATTCTAGTCCGTCGAATATTGTAGTTATACCAAATTTGAAGTCGATATCTCATTTCCTTCAGGAATTATCGTGCTAACAGATTGACTGATAGGCCGACAGACAAACAAATTGACGGGAATGGATGCTCTTTAACTTAAAGAAATGCAAAAACTCGGAGGGTGTTTTTTTACGAGTACATTTCACCTTAGTAAGAAAACTAAGTTGGGAATGTGGAATTTTTGGCACAATGATACTACTCAGTATATATCACCACTACACCAAACACTTTATTTTTGCACTCGACGCACGTTTCCCTAACCATGTTAGCTTCATCAGGAGCGATCACTCCTGATGAAGCTAACATGGTTAGCGAAACGCGCGTCGAGCGCAAAAATAAAGTGTTTGGTGTAGTGGTGATATATACTGAGTAGTATTAGTAAGAAAAGTAAAAATTATCATTTTTTACAGTTCATCATGTATATCCGAAAATATAAAACTAAAAAATTAGGGTACTTTTCTATATGAACGTACACTAATATGATGCTTATTAAAAGGAGATACTAGTTTACGTCAGCAGAAATATTTTAACATGCAGTATTCGAGTTAATAGCTTAAAAACACCGTTGCCCTTCGCATAGTTTTATTATAAATCAAATGCCTTTCGCTTACCATACTCTTATCATCAAGATATCACAAATTAAAATATTTACGTGTGTTTTAATAATTATTTTGGTACTACTAAAAACAATATTTTTAAGGCTTCTATGTAGAATTTTCTATATAACATTAGTTTAAAAGCCAAAAATGTCCTAATTACCCTTCGTTTTATACATAGTCTAACCATAAATTCTATACATCACTATAAATATTGAAATAAATATTCAATGTAACAAAATTTACAATCAGTTATTAATAAATATAATAGAAATACTTTAAAGCCATATACAGTTGCAGAGGCGATACTTTTTTTTTAAATTTGAGTATGAATAGCAGGTCAGTTTTCAGCTTTAATAAATAATGAAATATGGTATTGGAGCTCTCGTTATGTCGTGCTAGTTTTATTCTTTCTTATTTTCTTCAAGCACTTCTCTGCAATTTAAACAATGTTAACGCTAACATGCTGCAATACGAAAACCTTTTTACAACCCAATTTTTGTGCTTTGGCTACAAAAGAAAAACAGCTCAATCGTGTACATTGTCAGTGTACTGGTATCTCCAGTTTGCATGGAAAATACCCGACTGCAGCGCTCAACCGACGGAATTTATAGCTACTGTCTATTTGAAAACTCTTTGCCAGGATCTTGTCCAGAGCACCATTTTGCCGAAAAAATCTTCTCTTCAGGAAGAAGAAATCCTCTGTTATCTAAAGAAGGGATTTTCAAAAAAAGATAGTCCCGAAAGAGGCCCTAAAGTCGCCACTGCTTTTTACGAACTAAAATTTGTAAAAATATTTCTAAATCGATTCGTCGTTTTAGGTATATACAACAAATTGTTATTGTAAATGTTTTTGAACACGTTCTTTCCTGAGTTTCTTAGGCACTATTAAAAGTACTAATAATAATAGTAATTTTGTGGGATTTGTCTACCTCACGTACGCCTGCTTAAAAACTCAGAAAGTACTAGTATCTTTCGTTTCTTGATAGAGCCTTTATAATTACAATACGTTTTAAAACACATTTCAAATATGGTAATAACTCGTGTATAATGTTTGTCTAGATTGCTAATAACTGCATTCTGTGAATTTAGATCATATCATATTTATGTCGTTTTTTCTACTTGCTCTTTACATTGTCATAACAGATATGTCACATACCTAATGACAAAACAATTAATATGTTTACCATTCAGGAAACATTTTTCTGTTGATATATAAAGTGTTTTTTTTTTATAAATTAAACATTTATTATACTGTTTAAAAAATTTATGATAAAAATAGAAAGTTTTTCGTAGTGGTTTCAACTTATTAAAAGAGAAGTTCGTTAAACTGTGAAACTCATTTGATAACAGATTCAAAAATCACTAGTCTTCGAAATCACCCAAAATTGAGGTAAGATAGTGCATTACATTTATGTATTTTAATACAGTGAATAATTTGCATTATTGATTAGGTTAAAATAGAACAAACACACACAATATTAGCTTAAAAATGATTCTATAAGGAAAATATCATATCTATCTGTGGTGTTTCGGGATTAACTCGCGCCAATAATAAACTTTCAGTCTTTAAGAAACAGAAAAAAAAAATAAAAATAAGTTCTATTAATTTAGTTAAGTAATCAATAGAAAAGGGATAATAGATATTGCTGCAATAGAGTTTTAGTCTTAAATGGCCTTGTTATGAAAATCGTTAATGAAAAAAATATGTGTATTTTATATTAATATATTACAACGTACTGTTAAGCCACATCGCATTTTTTTAATTGAAAAAAAGAAACAACACTGAATTTTAGAAAAACCTGTTAAGTAATTGGAAAATAATTGTCTAATTATTGTGTGAACATATTAAATATAATTGCATAATAAAATTTTATTATCTAGAGAGGTAGTAATAGTAGTGGTATTATTAAAGCACAATATTAATTGCAACATTGTACTTAAGTTATTTTTTTTTTTCGTTATGGAACAATTTACTTTTTTGCAAATTAACAGTACCATACTGGGGTAGTTTTTTTGCAATTAACAAGTTATTGATGTTTGTTAAAATTGTTTTATATGAGTTGATTAATTGGTCTATTACTTTGTGAGAGTACAATAAAATTAGTTATTTACTTTGTTAACTAACACTAAATATATTATTGTAAAGATTTAAAATGCGTTATCGCGATTTCATAGTAGAACTACATTTTCAAAGTCTTAGTTAAATTTTATTGTTGTTTTATACGGTTTATTAATATTTCTAAATTCAATATTTTTATTATCTTGTTATATTAACTATAATTACAACATTAATAAAAATCTGCTTACATAAAAGCATGAACTAAATACGATCTGTGACGTCGCCAAGCAAAGACTAGACCCCGTTCATCTCCACGGATCTACAAAAAGGCCTATTCTTATTATAGGTGTAAATTTGGAACGTTCTATAGTATTAGTTTGTGAAAAATCTCGCTCACGGTCGTCATTTTGAGCGTACGTCCATTAATATTCCTTTATTTTCCCACTTTAGCAATTTGAGCATATCTTCTAAAGTTAACGCCTTGTTTAATTCGTCTTTTAATTTTATTTTTTTTTTTCTTGAAGCATTATTTGTGATATGGAATTTTTATATATGTGTTCAAGAGTTGTGTATCTGTCGTAGACTCTTTTTTTACTTAAGGCGTTATATCTCTACTGTATCAAATGCTTTTTTGTAGCAGTTATTTTCACATTTATTTACAGTATAGAAGATTAGAAAAATATTCATGATTTACCAAGACTTTTCTCATCTATGTGACCTCCTTTGTTTTTAATTACCGCTTTTCTGTCCAGTAGTTTCTTCGGTTATTTTAACCTATTCTGCTTGTAAAAGTTCCCACAAGTAATTTTCTGATGTTGGATTAAGTTTTCGAACACACCTGTCCAAATGGTCCCACAGCAATTCGATAGGGTTCAAGTCGGGTGATTGTGGAGGCCAAGTCATCACTTTCAGGACGTCATCGGATTTCCATTGGTTCAAAAGTTCTTTAATTTATTTAGCAGAATGTTTAGGGTCGTTGTCATGCTGAAAAATAAATTTCCCCTGAAAAATATCTCTTCCAAAAGGAAGCATTTGAGTTAGCAAAATTTCTTGATATTGTTCTTTTCGCATATTTCCTTCTATCCTAAAGGTTTTTCCAACTTTGCCGGTGTCAAAACAACCTCAAACCATTACTGAACCTCCACCATTCTCTCTCCAGCTGACCGCCGCACGTAAACTCGTCGATTTGAACCGAAAATTTCGAATTTAGATTCGTCGCTCCAAAGGACGAAATTCCATTGTTCTGATGTGCAATTTTCATGTTCTCGGGCCCATTCTAATCGTTTACGTTTATTCAGTTGCCTAAGAACCGGTTTCCTCACTGCGACTTTCCCGTGTAGTCCACCTTTTGCTAACCTGTTCTTCACGGTTGTCACGATGATGGGGATGGGCCGATAATTGTTTTTGCAGCTCCGTAGTATAAAGAGTAAATTGTCCAAGTCTCACGGCCAATGCATGCAACGTGATTAGTAAATTCGTCAGCTAGAGTGAGTATATAGGCCTTTTTAGTGTTCCGTACGGAACACTTATAAGATCGCTTCGGTGTCTGTCTGTCTGTCTGTCACACCCGATTTTTTTTTTTCTAAGATCACGAAAAGTTTTTTTTTTCTCAAAAAATTAGCATATTATATAAATAAGATAATCAACAAAAGTGGAAACAGTTGTATATAGATGTTTTGTAAATATGTTAATGTTATATGTCGAGTATATCTCTCAACTGATATTATTAGTCCAAGAATACTCCGAGTAAAGTCGAACGACGAAAAACGACTACAATTAACAATTCTTAAGAACTAGAAATCTACGTGCTATAAAACTTAATGATAATAGGTACAATAAAATTATTTAGGATTTTAGCAGTTATTGGAATATAAATAACAAAAGTACTTATTGGTAGGTAGGTGCATAAGTACCTAAGTATGCAATAAAAATATTCTGTGTAAGTATAAAAATAAAGCAAAAACCTATAATATGCTTAGTTTGAATTAGAACAGCGATAGCTGCTTCAACTTCAACTTTCAGTTTTGCCCCGGTCAAACTTCGCGAAGTCTGTAAATCTGAATTTTTCCTGCGAGAAAAAACAATGATACTTAATGCCTACGATGCCCTAGTTTTTGCAGCTCCGTAGTATAAAGAGTAAATTGTCCAAGTTTCACGGCCAATGCATGCAACGTGATTAGTAAATTCGTCAGCTAGAGTGAGTATATAGGCCTTGTTTTTTTTTCTAAGATCACGAAAAGTTTTTTTTTCTCAAAAAATTAGCATATTATATAAATAAGATAATCAACAAAAGTGGAAACAGTTGTATATAGATGTTTTGTAAATATGTTAATGTTATATGTCGAGTATGTCTCTCAACTGATATTATTAGTCCAAGAATACTCCGAGTAAAGTCGAACGACGAAAAACGACTACAATTAACAATTCTTAAGAACTAGAAATCTACGTGCTATAAAACTTAATGATAATAGGTACAATAAAATTATTTAGGATTTTAGGAGTTATTGGAATATAATTAACAAAAGTACTTATTGGTAGGTAGGTGCCTAAGTACCTAAGTATGCAATAAAAATATTCTGTGTAAGTATAAAAATAAAGCAAAAACCTATAATATGCTTAGTTTGAATCAGAACAGCGATAGCTGCTTCAACTTCAACTTTCAGTTTTGCCCCGGTCAAACTTCGCGAAGTCTGTAAATCTGAATTTTCCCTGCGAGAAAAAACAACGATACTTAATGCCCACGATGCCCTAGTGCATCAACAGCCAACAAGCCAAGTCCGTGAAATTGTGGAAATCTGTGCCAACATGATGGGAGTTGGATCAGCAACTAATTATAGATTTGTAAAAGAAAGAAAACGCCTTCCTTGCAACAAACCTCAGAATTGCAAAGGAAAGGAGCCCGTAAGAGGTCGATGAAGTCTTTAAAAACGCAATAAGAAAAAAAGTACACCATTTTTTTTTATTAACAAATAAATACCTACACTACATAAAGTTTTTCAAGAAATTAGAGAAGACTAGGACTTACCAGATTTAAAAAAAAAATGGAAATTATGGAAAATCCTTCATAACCTGAATTTTCGTTGGGGGAAAAACAATAGAAAATGCGTTCTTATCGATAAAACAGAAATAATTTGTTGGAGAAGAGAATATCTACGAGTCATCAGAAAATTTCGATCCGAAGACATTTTTTATTTAGATGAGACTTGGGTTAATGAAGGACACACAGTGAAAAAATTCTGGATTGACAAAAACATTAAGAGTGCCAAACAAGCTTTTATAGAAGGTTGGTCAACTGGATTACAACCCTCTTCAGGAAAAGGTCCCAGGCTAATTATAGCACATATTGGTAGTGAAAACGGATTTCTCGACGGTGACTTGTTGGAGTTCGAATCAAAGTCAACTAAAGATTACCATGAGAAGATGAGGGCCGATATTTTTCAGGAGTATTTCCAACAAATAATTGAATGTATACCAGTAGAATCAGTTATAGTATTAGACAATGTCCCATACCATTCTCGATTATTAGAAGGACTCCCAACAAATTCATGGAAGAAAGCGGATATTCTTCAATGGATAAGAGACAAAAATCTCAAACATAAAGATAGTATGTTAAAAGTGGAATTTCTCAAAATTGCGAAACAAAATAAGGCACAGTTCAACAAATACGCAGTCGATGAGATGGCAAAGGAATGGAATATCACAGTGCTTAGATTACCTCCATATCATTGCGAATTGAATCCCATAGAGCTAATTTGGGCACAAATAAAAGGTTTCGTTGCAAGGGAAAACACCAGGTTCAAACTTCAAGACATAAGATAATTATTACTCGCCGGAATAGAGAGGATCAAAGAGGATAATTGGAAAACTGCCATTCGACATGTTATAGAAGAAGAAAATAAAATGTGGAAACTTAAGGAATACATCGAAGAAACTGTGGAAATAAAACCCTTAATTATCAATTTAAGAGAAGTCGAGTCTTTAGATTTTGAAGATGATGATTGTTTTTGATTGTAATTAAAGTACTTATATATCGTGAATTGTGAATTTGTATATATACATAGACCTATAGATTAAAAATTTTTTGGTAATAAATCTTATATTTCTATAACTTTATTTTTAAGATAATTTTATTTATTAAACACTAAAAGCAGGTTACGCTCGGACGGCTATTCTACCGATGAACCCTTATTTACATTTTATGACTCTATTGTATAGCAGAGGTTTTCTTCCTAAAATAGGGTGAACTCTTAAAAATAATTCAAAAAAGGTAGCAAAATCCAGTAAAATGCATAAGAAATCTCTTATTCTGGGCGCATCCTAACATGTATTTGCGTCTACAATGAGAACACTCTGCTATCAACTCCAAACAAATACACTTTAGTTTAAAGCGGGTCTTAGACATAACGAAAAGGTTGATCAATTACCGAAGGAAGCAGTTGTTGACGAACTAGTGAAGGAGGCGGGGTTAACTTACCATTTCCAATCGTATTATGAGATACCCATATACTTGTAAATACAATATTAAACTTTAAATTCTGGATGTAATTATTATCTTGGTTGTAAAAAATCTTCATGTAGTCCCAAATTTACATGTGATCCTGGGCCTATTTGTTTTAAAATGCTCTGACGGGTTCAGGGCGAGAAGAGTGTAAACCTGTCTATATTCCCGTTAGGGAAGGTCTTTTTTTATCATTTTGTAACAAGTAGTACCGGCTCAATCTATGCGAATAGTTTTTGATATACTGAAAATTCAGCATAAAGTGTTTTAATTAGCGACTGGCCGTATGATAGAACTGCCCAAGCCAAAATTAAAAAAAAAAAAAATAGTCCAAAGGTAACATATAGACACAGGGGTACTCGTTTCAGGACGATTTTATTAGCATACAAGCCAGTGAAGACCACTTAAAAAGGAATTACGCGTAAGGATAGGAAAGGATGTGGATGGTTATAAATGTGCGTTAACTATTTGCATTAATGTTTTTAGAAAAATTACAGATATAATATATGGTTAACGTCTCTGTAATCCCAGCAGTCACATAGTGAACTATTTTTTTACTCCAATTTTATTGAGATGGCTGGGAAATTAGTCCTGATTAATTTTGAGCCCATGTGATGTTGAAATATTTTGATGAACTTTGAAATAGTAGGTATCGATTTTCCATGGGTAAATGTCCACAATGCTTTAAAAATTGATAACAATCGAAAATTATTAAGTTTCATTATTCATGAAAGGTGTTTGGTAACGTTCCTGCAATTTTGTCAACCACAACATTGCCTACCGATTGTCCTTTAGTCCAAAAAAATTAAAATTTGGTGGTTATATATCTCATATATACTTTGACGGTGCGACCGATTATCCTCTAATAAGAAATTAATATTTTTATAGGCTTAAATTAATGGCAGCGTATTGTTTTTAGGCTCATAACGGTGTGTAAAAACATTTAAAAATATCTTCTCGTTAAAATAGAGTCTATGAAAAGTTATGTTTGTTATAGTTGTTTGTTTGGAGTTGATAGCAGAATTCTCCCATTATAGATGCTAATACATGTTGGGGTGCGCCCAAAAAAAAAAGAGATTTTTTATGCATTTTACTGGATTTTGTTTATTTTTAAGGGTTCACCCTATTTTAGGCAGAAAACCTGTGCTATACAATAGAGTCATAAAATGTCGGTAGCATAGCCGTCCGAGCGTAACCTGCTTTTAGTGTTTAATAAATAAAATTATCTTAAAAATAAAGTTATAGAAATATAAGATTTATTACCAAATATGTTTTAATCTGTAGATTTATGTATATATACAAATTCGTAATTTATGATATATAAGTATTTTAATTACAACCAAAAACAATCATCATCTTCAAAATCTGAAGACTCGACTTCTCTTAAATTGATAATTTAGGGTTCTATTTCCAATTTTCCTCTTTGATCCTCTCTATTCCGGCGAGTAATAATTGCCTTATGTCTTGAAGTTTGAACGTGGTGTTTTCCCTTCAACGAATCCTTTCATTTAGGCCCAAATTAGCTCTATGGGATTCAATTCGCAATGATATAGAGGTAATCTAAGCACTGTAATATTCCGTTCCTTTATCATCTCATCGACTGCGTATTTTTTAAAGTGTGCCGTATTTTGTTTCACAATATTGGGAAGTTCTGCTTTTAACATACTATCTTTAAGTTTGAGATTTTTGTCTCTCATCCATTGAAGAATATCGGCTTTCTTCCATGAATTTCTAGGAAGTCGTTCTAATAATCGAGAATGGTATAGGGCATTGTCTAATACTATAACTGATTCTGCTGGCAGTCATTTGTTGGAAGTACTCCTCAAAAACATCGGCCGTTGTTTCCTCATGGTAATGTTTAGTTAACTTTGATTCGAATTCCAACAAGCCACCGTCGAGAAATCCGTTTTCACTACCAATATGTGGTACAATTAGCCTGCGACCTTTTCCTGAAGGAAGTTGTAATCCAGTTGACTGTGTGTTCACTGTGTGTCCCTTATTAACCCAAGTCTCATCTAAATAAAAAAAATATTTCTTTCTTCTTTCTCGAAATCTTCTGATTGCTCGTAGATATTCTCTTCTCCAACATATTATTTCTCTTTTATTGATAAGAACAGATTTTCTACTGTGTTTTTCCCAACAAATATTCTATGAAGGATTTTCCATAATTTCCATTTTTTAAAATCTGGTAAGTCCTGGTCTTCTCTGATTTCTTACAAAACTTTATGTATTATAGGTATTTCTTTCTTAATAAAAAAATGGTGTACATTTCTTCTTCTTGCGTTTTTAAAGTCTTCACCGACCTCTAAGGGCTCCTTTCTTTTGTGATTCTGAGGTTCGATGCAAAGACTGCGTTTTTTCTTTCTTTTAGAAAGCTATAAATAGTTCAGGGTCCAGCTCCCGTTATGTTGGCACAGGTTTCCACAATTTTACGGACTTGGCTTGTTGGCTGTTGATGCACTAGAGCATCGTGGACATTAAGTACCACTCTTTTTTGTCGTAAGGAAAATGCAGATTTACAGATTCCGCGAAGTTTGACCGGGGCAAAACTGAAAGTTGAAGCTATCGCTGTTCTGATTTGAACTAAACATATTACATATATGTCTTTTTCGGATTGAAAAGTAAGGCTATTCCTCTTACTTACCTTTATGAAAGTACAAAAACTTAATGTGAATGTTTGCTTATACTGCCTTAACCTAAGCTCTTAAACTAGTGGTCCTATACTAACTAAACCTACGAGATGTGTTTGTTATTACATGAACTTCTTAATTCTAAGACTTAAATTACCTTAGCCTAAGACTTTCGCTAACTTAACTAAGGACTTAGTGTTAACTTAAATTAGGGCTTATTGTAACCTAATCTAGTTTTACAATTTTCTGTCACGGCGGGCGTCTTCCTCCGAGAGGGAGTTTGACGGTCTCGGAAATTGGCGGCGGGCTTGAGGCGGGAGTCCCCGATGCATGGGTTGGGGTGCTGGAACGCCTTCTCCAGAAACTTCAGCTGGGTTTTCCTCATGTATGCCTTTATGGTAGGCACACCGAGGTCCCTGTGAATTTGCCGGTTCCTCATGAACCATGGGGCTCCTGTGATCATCCTCAGGACTTTGTTCTGCACTGTCTGGAGTTGCGGTCTTCTTATTTTGGAGAGCTGGCACCATGTGGGGCAGACGTGAGGCCTGCCTTTACGACGTTGTTGTAAATCTGCAACTTGGTTCTTGGCAGCTACTTACTGGAGCGATTTATAATGGGGTATAATTTGCCCAGACGAGTTGTTTATCATACTGGATGCCCAGGTACTTGATGGAGTTGGCCCATTGGATGCGGGAGCCTTGAACTTGGAGATGTCCATGCGGGGTGCCCCTGCCCTTGGAGAAGATGATGGCTTGTGTTTTGAGGGGATTGAGTTTGATCCTCCGGCGGTTAAACCAGGAGTCCAGGATGTTAAGGTGACGCTGCAATCGGCTGGTGATGAGGCGGCTACTTCCTCAATGTGTGATTATGACAGTGTCATCAGCATAAAGGAGGACTTTGGTCTGATCCGATTTCGGAATGTTGGGAATGTTAAACATATTATAGGTTTTTGCTTTATTTTTATACTTACACAGAATATTTTTATTGCATACTTGGGTACTTAGGCACCTACCTAATGATAAGTACTTTGGTTAATTATATTCCAAAAACTGCTAAAATAATTTTATTGTGCCTATTATCATTAAGCTTTATAACACTGTAGATTTCTAGTTCTTAAGAATTGTTACTTGTACTCGTTTAGGCCTTTATCATACAAATAAGATTTTTAGTTTCATTATTTACTCATTAAAATAAACTTTGAAATGCGTTGATTTATATAGCTTATTGTAAAATTTAGAAGGCATGTAATAAAATATTTTTTAGAAAAAGGTGGCACTGTTGTACAGAGGAAATAAAGGTGATTGAAACTAAAAATACAAATAATTTGTAGAGAAATTTCGGACGCTTATGGTTTATGACATTTCAATGTTTAAGCCTTGTATCCACTAGGCAACAATTGACGCGCAACATGTTGCACAACATGTTGTTCATCATGTTGAACGTCGACGCGTAACTTTTGTTAAGCAACGTTGTCTGTCCACACGATCAGCCGTCGAGAACATGTCGCCAGAGGAGCTAGTGTTGATTTCAGCGGCGATTAAAAAAAGGAAAAAACCACGGTGGTGGGTTAGAAATTACTTACAAAAAAAAATGTTCAGTGAACTTTTTATGATATGCAACTGCATGTTGCACGGAAACAAACAAGCCGCGCGTCACGTTGCGCGCCATCTCGCAACGTGGCGCGCTGTTGTGCAACGTTGCCGAACATGTTGAGCGTCACGTATTGCGCGATAATTGTTACCTAGTGGATACATGGCTTTATGTTGTGTGCTATCAACTCCAAACGATCGCACTATAGATTTCTACAGTTTAAGACTCTTTGTTATGGATAGTAGCAAAAATATTAAACATTTTAAAAGTTGTAGGAGAATGTTGACAAATTAATAAAAACACCATATTCCACATTAAAAAACAAAAAGTGTAAATTTTCGTGTTTGTATCGTAGAATTTATTGGCTACACTTCAAGGGTGAATCATGATTGATATTTATCGAGATATTTACTTTACAAAATCTTACTAATGTTGGTATTCAGATCGGTCAAATTTGGAAATGTTGGAAACATTGTAACCTGTCTTGTTTATGTTTTTTAAAGATTTTAATTAACAGATTCTTTTTTAAACTCTGGAGATCACCATCACCGTCTGGATAATTTTGATTGGCATTTTCCCTGTCCAAAAAGGCAAAAATTTTAATAATTTGGACTAATTTCCAGTGGCACACAACAGTTCACTTTAGTACTGGGCCAGAATGTGAATGTGAACCTGACAACACTGAGAAAGCTTTACAGACCACCGTGTCATGACATTTCTCATCATGATGAATGATTGAACATCAATTTATACTAACAGATTTGCCCTAAACTACGCTTTAGATAGGCAAGAGTAAACGATAACGTCAGTCAAAACTATATAGAGCAATGATAAGAACCACATTGAGAATTTGAATTATTTTAAACTCCCTTCTAATTATACATTAAACCAAACCTTAGGCGACCAACTTTCGCATAGATTTGTTAACGCAATCGACCATAAAATTCCTTGATTTACTTCGACTTAAATAATATTTTTCAATCGTTTTGTTTATCGTTTTAAGGTTGTCCTCCACGGTCATTTACCTACAAAAATTACGGCTGGGTCGGTATTCTTGAAACTGAAAAACAACTTCTATCATATATAGCAAAGCAACCACAAACGTGATAATGTAGTTATTAAATCAATACAGTATTAAGTGTTTATTACGTAAAATTTAAAAACTGAATGCAACTGGATTTGATTCTATTTTTTGTAAAGTGTCCAGAAAAAAAAGGCTAAATTCAGTAGTGGATCTAAGCACCGTTACACACTGTTTGGTTTTGCCGGATACATTTGAAATGCCTATTTCTAAGTCGCTTACAATTTCGGCAAAATGGCATAACATGTCACCGTGGTAATTGTATAAATATTACGTCCTAATGCCGTTAAAAATTTTAAAATATAATAGGGACATGTATAAAACACATATATTTGATATGTCTAACTTAAACAGATCATATACATGATATATTTAAAGCAGCCCCTCTAAGCTCCTACCTTATCCCTTCAAGCCTTATGTGTGACTATAGGTAATTAAGCTTCAAATTTCTCCATGACCAACCAAAAATCAGGAACATTCTTATAATACTATTAAAACTATATAGAATTTCCAGACCCTCATCCCTTTCATCCTCTTTTCCTGAAGAGACAGCGCTTAAAAACTAGAGGTTTCTTACCTTAAATATTATATGTGCGCCAAAGTTAATAGACAGACAGACCGTAGAACAGACTGCCGAAAATGGGAACCTATGTCTATCGTGACCTGAAACGTGAAGAAAGCCAAAAACGTGGTTTTTTCACACCTACAATAGCTCCCCTTAAATACAGTAACAACTAAGTGGAGGATCTCAAATATTTGGAACCGATAGTACCAGACAATTTTTGGTAGCCAAAGTCACTATTTAATTCTTTTTCTTACTGAAGAATATTGGGGTCATATATTTACCACAGCAAACGATAGTGGAGAATACTCTGATAGGTCATTATAAATATCCTTCTCGTTTTTGCCATTTTTCATTCTATTTAATTAGAATTTGATTGCACTAAAATATTTTCCCCTAAATTCGGAATGGTGTTGTCAAAGGTACGCACAGGCTCGGATTCAAATCATTTATATAAATTCAGTTTAAAATCTATAATAGGAATACGTTTTTTTTATTTAAATGGTCAATAATTTGGTATTTGTTAATAATATTGAAAACCCTTGTTAGAGTCTTTAAATAACAGTGAAGAGACGCGTCCAGGCATCCAGTTTTCTTTTGTGTGTTAGGATTTGTACGGGTCAGCTATTATTAATGTAAAGAAAAACCTACACATGACTTTGATTTACTATTTTCATCGCTTTTAGGTCTATGTTTTCAAAAGAATAAAGTATTACATAAACGATGGTTGTTAACAATATTTAATACAGATTCATTCGTGATGGGCTGATCTAAACCACTCCTGGAGAATTTTTTGGTAAGGACTTTACGTACAAAAAGTCAACGTTCATTTGTTTGTGTGTATGTATGCTCGTTTATATCTGAAGAAAGAGTAACATAATTTGGATAGGTGATAACGGAAATATCGACAATATTACATTCTTGAATCTGTGCTATAACAGTAGTGACAAATACCACAACTGATAATAATTTTAGACGTTATAGAAGTAGTTGCAAATGTTTATTTACTATCAGTAGTGCGTATGATGCCAATTGATCGGAAAATATTTTGAAAATTTTAATTTGGTGTTAGATAGCATTTCCGAAAAGATTGGAAATTTAAACCAAACTCGAATTATTATTTTCAAATGCGCATCACTCCCGCAAGTTAAGATTATCTTAGTTATTGTTTTAGAAATTACGCAGAAAAAAAAGTAAATTTTGAAAAATATTCTGGAATATCCTCCATAAGGGTGTAGACTGAACGAAAATCATCACATTATCTTTGATAATTTATCTGGTATATAAAAAACCAAAATTTCAAAGTCCTCAGTTTTCAACAAAGATCGGAAACAAACTATGTTGAAAACTCATTTGGGGTGTGTTTTGTGACGTCGCTGGTTATTTTATACGCCGTAACAATTTTTTTTATTTTAAAAGCAATCACCATACGGAACACTAATTGCGCAAGTCCGATTTGCACTTGGCCGGTCTTTTTTTTAAATGTTTCCCTAAACTGTGCCTCTCAGGTGAATAAAATTTAGCAAGTGTTCATTGATGATTTGTCGATCTAAACCAGTTCCGGGGAATTTTTTAGGAAATTTT